>CALSCE010009344.1:8301602-8690181 GCA_943593645.1 Bovichtus variegatus | reverse complement strand
ACAGTCATGTGATCAATACAGTCATGTGATGGGTACAGTCATGTGATCGGTACAGTCATGAGTTGCTGAGAAGACACAATGCTCGAGTTTACTTCAGTGTGAACAGTCTGCTGGTAATGGCATGCTTAATCGTTACTTTAGTAGGCACTTTGCAGTACACACTCATTGAGTATGTAGTATGCAGCAGGATAGTTTGTAATTCCGAACACAGATAGTCACAAGACAATTTCCTCTTAAGGTCTTTTGGGGGATACATTACCTCTTATTTGACTTGAAATGCAACAAATTCAACTTTTGCAGGTCTACTCACTGCCACTGGGGTAATGAAACTGTTGTGATAAAACAAATCTACTGCTCATCAACTCTGTATGGCCAGTTAGTTGAAATAAACAAGTAAATTAAATAATGTGTCATGAAAACTCAAGTGCATTTAACTCAAAATGCCTGAAGGGCTAGATTTGTTATTTCAAAGTCAATACACTTAAAGCCAAATCATTTGTACTGACAGAAAGCAAAATCTTCCTAAAGAAAAACAATGCAAGTTTCAAAAAGCAGCGGTTGAGTGTGGCCAAGTTTAATCACACTATTTAAATGTGTTGATATTAATTGTGGCCAGTTAGTCACATTAAAATTCAAGAACAATTTGTCAATTAAGTCTCAACTTACTGAATTTCACGATATTACAAAAAGATGAAGGGAGAAAATGGCGTAGCCTCCTTAACTTCCTTTCAAACTGGTCCATATTCATCCAATGACTGATGTTAAACAGGGAAAATGGACTCTGTTGTTGACTGCATCTACTGCTTAGAGGGATACAGACCGACATGTAACAAACCCTGATCATGCAAGTTGAGCGAATTGGCCAATCAGAAGCTGGCAAAGTGCTGCAGCGCTGATTGGGTGTGTGTTCCAGGCTAAAACTCGATGTTTATAAGTCTATTCAAAACAAAGATGATAGTGAACACAATGTTGCCATCATAATAGTACTATATACTAGGATTGGTTAAGTTATGCAATAAAACTCAATATTTCAAGAGTAATTTTTACTTAAATTGTTGAAGCAGGAAAAATTTCAAGCTCACAGTGAATTGAATGAAAACAAAACTTACAGTATAAAGTGTATATATATATATATATATATATATATATATTCCATTCAGAGTTGGGAGAAAGAATGTGCTCTGAGATGATAATGCCCTCACACCATCACTGAGGATGTTCAGGTCTGCACAGGGGGAGTAGGCTGACCTGTCACCTTAAACCTTAAAGTTTCTGTAGGATTGATCTCTTGGCACAAACAGAAATGTTTATCTCAGCTGGAAACTGATGACAAAAGTGTTGCCAGGGCTGCAGTGAATCTATATTGTCGACAAAGCTTTCTGGTCTCATGAGATTGCATAAAAAGAGAATAATGCCTTAAAATGTTGTGCAAGAAAATGTTTTGGATTTTTTATTTTGCTATGAAAGGACAAAAACAACTGAAAATAGGCAGCAGTAAAAAATACTGCAATACGGCTGTGTCCATCCATCGAATAACCAGAGATAACAAATCATGTTTAAAAAGAAGGATTGTCTGTGGAGTCCTCCCTTCAGATGTTTGTTCAGGCTTAGCAGTGTAGACCCCAACCCATAATCCTCCTGCAGACACACCTGTAGAGGAGAGTATAAAGACCCTGGACTGAACTGAGTCCGACATCAAGCTTCCAGCAGTCTCTCCACAGCACCTCTCCACAGCAGCTCCACAGCCTCCAGACCGACCCTGAAGATGACTCCCTCTGCCAGCCTCCTGCTGCTGCTCCTGCTCGGCCTCTCGCAGGCACTTCCTCTCCAGGAGGAAGGAGACGAAGGAGAAGAAGAAGAAGTCCCAGACACCGTCGACATCTCCACCAGGATTCTGACCTCCAACAACGGCAGCGCTGAGTTCCTGCTGGAAGGAGACATGCTGGCTCCCACAACCAGAAACGCCATGAAATGCTTTTCCCAGAGTTGCCTGTGGAAGAAAGCTTCCAACGGCGTGGTGATGGTCCCCTTCACCGTGAGCAGTCAGTTCCCCAGATCGGAGAGTCAGAGGATCGTCTCCGCCCTGAATTCCTTCCACAGCCAAACATGCATCCGCTTCGCCCCCCGTCAGAACGAGTACGACTACATCAGCATCGAGAACAAAGCCGGGTGTTTCTCCGCTCTGGGCAGGACGGGAGGCAGACAGGTGCTCTCTATCAACAGGCAGGGCTGCCTCTACCACGGCATCATCCAGCACGAGACCCTCCACGCCCTGGGCTTCCAGCACGAACAGACCAGGAGCGACCGCGACAGCTACGTCAGGATCAACTGGGAGAACATCAACCCGGCGATGGCCTACAACTTCCAAAGGCATTCCACCAACAACCTGAACACTCCCTACGACTACACATCCATCATGCACTATGGAAGAACAGCCTTCACCATCCAGAGAGGGAGGGACACCATCACCCCCATCCCCAACCCCAACGTCCAGATCGGCCAGAGACGAGGCATGTCCACCTGGGACATCAGGAGGATCAATGCTCTCTACAGATGCTAATTACAATACTGATGCTAAATGCAACAAATTCCACTTTTTAGTTTCTTTTTTTCTGTTATTCATCAAAAAGCTACTCTTACCTATGGAATCAATGATCAATCAAAGATTTCACTTTATTCACCATATTATTTCAAATGTTCAGACAACAGAATATGACTCCCCACATGCCTGAATTATCTCTAATAAAATGTAATGCAAAATGGCTGATTGCTGTCTCGTTAATTTTCTTTATTTGTGTTGCCAATTTTTTTTTTACATGTACACACATTAGCACAAGCATGCAAATCCTGAACAATGGGATTGATTGCTCAGTGAATGTTTTAGAATATGTAAAAATAAGAAATATAAATAAATAACAAATTCATTCTTTAAAAAAAAGAGAACTGACTCATGTCATGACGTTCCTCCTGCACACGCCTAAACCAACCTGAGTATTTACAGTAAGTGAGACAATCACAGACAGGCCTGGTATCGGTGGGCCGGGCAAGGTACCGTTTCATTCACGATCTCCGACTCGCCAGGTGGGAGGGGCTTGGTGCCACCTCAGCTAATGACGTCCGGGGGACATCACGTCTAAATCAGGATGCGAAATACATACTTTGCGGACGGGTTAAAGAGGTCAGGCGTCGGCTGTGGCCGTAACACTCTCCAAACATCAGTACAGTATGTCAACATATATCATCGTGAGTATGTTAGCATACTGACGTTAGCATTCAGCTCAAAGAACTGCTGCACTGCTACAGCCTAACAGAGAGCGTAGCTGTAGATGCTAAAGTTTTTATTTTATTTAACCATGACAAAAGCACAGTTGTTTTATCTGCTCAACACTGTCTAAGGGTTTGCAAATTCGTCACCTAATCTTCTAGTGGAGAAAGGCAATTTTCAGATAATGTGCGTAGACAACACATTGTATCAAAGTGCGAGCTCAATGTGTATATTTTGTGAGACCGGTCTGCCAGTGGTGAGGTGATCTTGAGAAATTCATGAATGTGTACGTTTTCAGGCTCGCTGAACCCTCTTTCTGACCTCACAGTTTCACACACTGTAAGTGAACATAATAGCCTAATGGGTAAGAGCACATGACTTGACAGCTTCCTTCACTTATTTAGTTTAAAATATCTAAACATCTTACACATAAACAAGTCAAAGTATTGAAAACAAACATCTAAATGCATCCATATTTCCAGTTTGCAGTACATTCCAATTATATTTGTAAGTTGTATAAATGAAATGTACTTAAAGCATGTGTGTGTGTGTGTGTGTGTGTGTGCGTGTGTGTGCGTGCACATAATTGCATGCCCTTTCTGTGAATGTGTGGGTGTGCATGGATTGGGCGGATATTGTCTGCCAATCTATCTCTCTGATCTGGGGCCAGATACCAAGGCATCTAACAACCCCCTGACGTACACACACACACACACAGACACATGCGCACAGACACAGACACACACACACACACCTCACCCCGATCCAACTTTAACTTGGCAGCCATTTACACAGAAGCAATCTTCCTCATCATTAGGAGCGGCCACCTTCTGTGAGAATACCAGGGGCAGTGTGACCCCGGCCTGTGCCAGCATCACCTTTCCGCTCTCATCATTCCCACTGCAGCAACACTGTCCAATAGTCATTGTTTCACATCGCGCCATAGTTTGCCTCAATGTGCCCAGCAACCATTTCACTGACAGTGATTTCCAGGAAGTGGTCAAGTTCAACACCAACACGAATGAGGGCAAATCTTAAATAAATACGATCATGGCAGGGCAAAAACTCAGATTGGAACAATTTTGGCAACTATTTGTTAGGACCATATATAGGTCATAATAGCATAAAAAGGATGCTGATAGCATTCATGCAAAACTTAAGATGAGTTTTGCTCATTGTTGATGCTGAAATCCAACAGGTTTGTCAATGTAACTGCAGGCAATTCAACGTTATATATTGGAGTGTTTTTGATCCGTTTGTGTATTGCCGTTTTTTTTTCTTTTTTTTTTTTACCATGAATTCAACTACACGTTGAATATCAATCAGTGCAGAGCGATATTGATATTTGAATTAACGACAGTAAGCAAAAGCTAGGTGTTCAGTTGGTTTTAATCGAAACAAGAAGTCGGACCCATATACAGGAAACGGGGGACGGCGGTCTAAACTTAAAAAAAAGGTTGGATGCAGTCCTACAAACAATTAAGCTTCTTTAGAGCAAAACAAACAGGGGCAAAGTTCGAAAAACTCAAAAGGGTAAAGTGTGCTTGAGAAACAGAACGACGCAAAGTCACCAAGCAAAATCAAAAACAAGCAGTGAGCAACAAAACCTAAAGGCCGGAGGAGGAGCTACCAGAGAGTGGACTGTATATAGAGCAATTTACCTTTGTTTTACAGCAAAAGATTGACATTATTTCTATTAGAAAATGAGTTGGTCTGCAGAGCCGTTACAACTTGCAGAGCAGTATACAGGACTGCTATAATTTCTCTTCAGTTCTGGATCTTTCTGCAGGACACTGTACCCCAGGCTCTCATCTTTGTCCAGATCTCTCTGATATGCTCCCTGAGAATCTGGGCCACTTTCCCAACATTCCCTCCCCAGTTAGCTGTCAAATCCCCAGACAACCAACACCACCAGCAATTTAAAGGACACCCTTGCTATATATATATATATGTTTCCCTTTACATCTTTTTTTACATCTCATCTTTATCTTGACTCTCTTTCTTGCTCACTGTGTCTCTTTCCTTCCCAGAATGTTGTATATGTCCCTCAGCCCAACTGTGTGATCTTCCTGATCAAAAAAAAGAAATCGCCACTGTTACTTTTTCATCATATTCCAACATCTCCCTTGGTGTTTCATTTGCCGCCAAGCAGAGTTTTGGGCCATTGCTCGTGTGTAGTGCAGGGCCTCTCTCAGTGCAGCAGTGGGATATCTATATAGCACAGAGCTCACACTGCGTTTTGTTTTTTGTGCTTCTTCTTCGAGGCTGTTTGCATTCATCTCCACCGCCATAGTCATTGTGCTGTCGCTTGGTTATAGCTGAGTGAAAACGTACTCCTGCACCCTCTCAGGCCAACTAATTATGGACTTTGATTATTCCCATTTTGTTTTACTGAGTGCGGTGCCGTCGCCAACAGGCAGGCCGGCAGAAAGGCCAGCGCCATTGATTGTCTCAGTTTCGGGCCTAATTGAGCCAAATGGGAATCGCTGTTGCCAGAGTTCACTCTTCTCCAGTGTTTACATGGCTGATCCACCAGAGAGACATTCATTACCGGCTCGCTGAAAACTCCTCTAGACACACTCACACACACATACACACATACAGTCATATTTTGTAGTCATATTGATAAGGGGTTGAAGTTCTCAGAGATCTGCACATACAGCTGGGCCAACAGATGCAACTGGGAATTAATGCTGTTTTCTAATGGTGCTCGGGCCTACATCACAAAGCCATTATTTCTATCCCTCTTACATCGCAGCCGGAATGTTTGCTTCTGTTCAACCCACACTGGCTTATAATTGCATACAAGTAAGCTTGGTGTAAGATTTGTAGTCTGATTGAATCATTAGAATTCATACATGTGGAGTTGCTTTCAGACATGTTAATTGTGGTCAAGCTGTTTGACATAACAGACAAATAGCTTCTTTGCAAGCGTTTCTTTAAGTGTAGTGCCCCTGGACATGACTTCCATTAATCTGTAGTCCTTGTACTAAGAATGCAACACTCTCCCTTTAATCAAAGTGAAAGCAGTCTATTTGTACCAATTTAAATCGGTGCTGATTTTTAAATGAGGCTACTTTGTCGTTTTTGCTTTTGAAAACACAGATCGTCAAGGTTTGAGGATGATGGTATTTTTTGTTTTGGCTCCCTCCATTACTTTTACGATTTTGAAATATACTACTGTGTATTTTGACATTTGGCACAAGTGGAGAGGCAGCAGCAGTGAGGATTCTAAGCACATGCATAGAACTGTAGTAACAGCAACATTAGATACATGTAGAGGTGACGGGTCATTTGGGGCACATTTGAAAGTGTTGAAGACACTTTGGAAGAAAAACTTGATATTAAAAACCTTGGTGCCCAAAAGCGTATTCATGGACTCCACAATGCTCACAGACGCCACCTGGTAGCAAAACTGTAGCATAGTGACTTAGCAACCTTCACTAAAAGCATCAACAGATAAATAATGAACAGCGTGGAAGGGAATGAAGTCCACACAGAAATAACAACTCTGAAATCAACATATTTATGTCTTTAATCAGTGTGAAAAATGTTGAGTTGACTGCTCTTAGCAGCGCTCTCTCAGCAATAATTGACTAACTTGGACACAGTGTCAGGCTGAACGTATGGAGTGACATGAAATGGCAATTCAGTCGATCAAGAAATATTTCACCTTTACGCGTATTGTTTTGGTTCTACAATTTTATTGTTTCACTCTCACGGCTCTTATCAACCTTGTTTCAAGCACCATCAAGCTGATGTTTTCATAAAAATAAAAAATGGAAACGCGTATAAACCGTCAGCATGCTACTGCTGCACTGCACACGGACAAAGTTAGCTACTAGCTGGTGAGCATTGATCGGCTAAAGAGCTAGATATACTGCATGTATTTCTCAGCAGTTGGTGGAGACCAAATCAGAGCTAATAGAAAAGTTAATATTCAGCTTAAAAACGTCAGGTGACCGGAAACGCAACTCCAACTCAATGCGAATGTTTCCCTGTGTCCCTGTGTCTGGATGTGTGGAAATAGACACGTGTTTGCTAACACATTCTCGATAACCCCTTTTAAAAGATGATATAATGACAGTGTTGTGTTTCCTGAAAAATATATATGTATTGGTGCTTTAACCTAACATTAAACACACAAAAATAACTGCTAACTTCTGTTTATCAAATCAAACGATAATATTGATTTTGACTGATCTGCATTGTGGTTTCTCACGGCACGGTTTTGTGAAAGCTAGCTTAAATATACAGTTAATATTTTTTTGTGTGCCTTTTCGATATCTTACAAGTAGTATGAGCTGAAATGGTCATCAAAGTAGTGACTGTGAAAACATCGGAATGTGCCCCCCCCCTCCCTCCGCTTCATATAGTTTCATGTTACCTTTTAATGCCAACACTTCATGCTTCTTCGAGTTCTCGCTTAATAACTTTTTGTTACATTTAAATTTTTTAGAAAACCCACAATTCAGTCGGTCAAAACTCAACAGACTACGATCCTTCAGAGGAAGAAGCTCCACGACATCATTTCTCTGTTCGACTAACACACTGCCGGCACACGGCAACCGTCACAAAGCCTTCAGAGATCACGAGGGGAGAAATATAAATCCTGTGAGATAAATCCATGCCACCAGCGAGCCTGCGACAACGACATAAAGCCGTATTTCATACCGGGCTCCTTCATTGAGGTCGGATTATCAGGGAGAGTAAGTGATGCAAAGGGAATACAATACCACCACTGCTTACATATGGATGATATGATTAAGGTGCTATAAGCCAGGCTTTGACACTGACACACAATCCAGGTGGCAAGTGCATGTTTATGGCATCCGTATCTATGTGAACACAGCGTGAATGTGAATGTCACACTCTGGCTGCGTGTCTTGCAGTTGCTATCTGATTTGATTGTCTAAAATTCTTGGAGGGAGAATGGATGACAGACCGGGTGATACGTGGGTTGATGCATCAAGATAATTCAGTTTACATCTTTTTGATGGACCTCTTCTCAACAGAGTCATTGTTAAGATGAAAAATCCCTTTCATAAGGCGACCACAATGTTCATTATGTCATTATGTGGGAGTGCAACATTTCTTTTTCTTATAGCGGAATTTTTCTTCTTTGACTGACTTGGCAGGCATTAATAGAGTTGAGCTGCCAGCCAACTTTACAATAGACCATTATCCTGGTGCACTGTCCTCGCAGAAAAGTGCGAACATGGACTCTGATTACCAAACGCAACCAAATACGGCAAAGGCAGAAAATAACAATTATCATACCACATGTCTCCGCTGCCTTTGATAAAAGGCCCTTTTAAATGGGGGCTGTTACTGTAACCATGTGCAATTTAACCTGATCGACTCAATAGGTGATGGGACTTTAATGCCACAAAAACTCCACCTGAAAGGCTTAGGCCCATATTGATTATGGCAGCATTAAACATTTAAGTAATCACTGCACTTAGTTAAATGATTGTGTAATGAATAATAGATAAGATGGAAGGCGGACAGGGTAATAAATGGTTCGCGGAATAATATCTGACCATGTGATATTCAGCCATGCCTCTACTACATCCACGAGGATGCTCACTTTTTTGAACTGCACCAACTCTCTCACTCTACTGTCTCATGAATCAGGGTGTTTACCTTTAGGGATACTGTACACACACACACACACACACGCACACACGCACACCATGTTCAGGAATCGTTGGGGATTTAATCAATTCACATTACTCTTGTGGAATGTTCAATGTGAGTGCAGCACTTATCCCCCAAGAGTCAGATCGCTATTGGGCTGTTTGATTAATTATTGCACAGAACATAGATTTTCTAAAACTAAAACAGCCTCGGTTCTATTCGGCACTGCAACTTCAAAATAGACACAATCAAATAAAGAAAACATTAACATTCATTTCACCACACGTGCTATAATATAGCACACTTTTCTTTAAATAATGTACTCCCTTTGAAATATGTTTTCAGCGATGTACCACCTGACCATATATAAAAAGTCACAATGCAGCGCTGCACCATCGGTTTAATAAACAGCAACCCAGTTACTGAAAACCACTTAATATCTACATGTCACGTGTTTAGAATCCATCACTTAATTCATGGCAAACCAATTTTTCGACCTCATGCAATAACAGTAAGCGTCGATATCGTCAAGCTCCAACGTTAACCAGCGCTTCGCCTGCAAACTTTAACACACGTTTGTTGTTCACGGTGTACCATTATCACCATCGATCTTCGCATGATGCACCCTGTGCCGTGCCCACCCTGATGGCAGGCCTGCCGTTTCGTACCATTTGAGAAACACTTATGAAACACACTGTGTACTCACATGTACTGTGAGAACACAAGAAAATACAAACAACCATTCTATTCTCTTCCAGGATGTGATGGTGTCGCCTTGACATACCAGTTGTCTGAGAGAGTGTCAGGTCAATAACCCACACACGTACACACAAGTACGTTATGCACTCACACACCACCCAGACTGCAGTATGTGTGTGGGAAGGATACCTTCTTCAATCACTTGATGTAAATGGGCAGAGGCCTGTTGCAATTTACAACACGGTGCTGTCGTGTCTGATAAATTCAGCTCTGTCTCTGTGTTTATCATGTCAAGATGACTTCGCTCTTGTCCCTCTTTAGCCCTGCTGTCTCTCCCGTCCACATGCGTTTCGCTCGAAGCCCCTCATTTCCTTGGCGAGTGGGGGCAGGGCGGGGTGGGGTGGGGGCACACGAGTGAGACAGCTTGGTAATTAGTTCTCGAGCACGCTCTTGCTAAATATTCCTGCTTAATGACAAGGCCGGGCAGGCGCAGTACGCCTAGCGGCCTGGGGGTTCCGTTTGGCTCTGCAAGCTCTGATCATAATCCAAACTTGTAGTAAAACTACAGCGTGATGCAAGAAATAAATAAATAACTTCATGAATAAATAAAAGAACATAGATGTTCGGGCAGACTTTGAAAAGTACATCAAAAGCAGCAATTTGTCAGCCATCAATAGTCTTTCCAAAGGAATGTCTCTCTTTCTCTCGGTCTGTCTCTGGGTCTCTCTCTCATTTAGTTTGATGATTGCCTCTTGCAGCCCGAGGGAGCGATAACAACCACCAAGTCTATTACTTCCTACAGCACTTTACTCCTACCAATATGAAACACTCGATAACAACAGGACCTACCCCATGTTAACTCCTATTAGTCTATTAGCCAAACACCAATTCTATCCAGCAGCAAGCATCGATACTAGGGAACCCCTGAGTAACATTATCCACGTCGGAATGACTCAGAGGAGAATCGTGCAAAGTTGGTTGCATCAAAATTGAGTGTAATGAAAAAAAAAATTCCGGGAAAGCGCATAAAGGAAGCTAATGAAGAAACAGAAAACTAAACAGCAGACAAACACACGCAGCAGGGTTGATGGCTGATATTTTTTTAATGCATCTTTTTGAGATGAGGTGATGTTAGGATAGAGATGGGGCACACACAGGTACACACACATTCACGCGAAGACTGCTGCGTTGTCCCAGTGTGCTAATGGCCGGGCACTGTGCATCCAGATGCTAACCTCGCTTTCTTCCCCCCCGATACAGCAGGGAACAGTGCATCCCAGTCTCGCAGGGCTCAGGTGTTAATTTATGCTGCTGCACCACTTTTCCCCCTGACTACACAGCCTGACCCCGGCCCGGCATGTACCCTCGGCGGGGCTGATTCTCTGCCCGAGCATGGGCCGATTTCATCCCTCAAAATGAGCACAATCACATTCAGCTGCAGAAAAAAAAAGGAGGGTATAACAGAGTAGAGACACAGTAAAGATAATGAAAAGGTTTCTGACAGATGTTTGGCGGCAGTTTGTGTGCGTATCAAAAGTGCAGTGCTGGGATAACTCAGCCACGGTTGTAAATCACAGATGATTATCAGTGTGGAAATACTTGCATCATGTAGCCACAAGGAAGAAAACAAAAGAGGGGGAAAACAAAAGCAAACACAAGTGGCACGAGGCAAAGAAAACCAAACAAGTCACATAAAATCACGTGCAAGACAAATAATGAATGTATATTGCATCAAAACATGAGCCAGGAATCCACGAGTAACAATGGAGAGTTTCATTCTCTTGGAATAATCTGTGTTTTGTACCAGAATGAGCATACTTAATTGATGATTACAACTCATTGCACTGCTGGGTTTTTTTTTTCTTTTCTTGAAAGACGAGTAAATGTGTAGAGGAGACAGGAAGAAGATGGGGGGCCTCAGGTCGGGGTAAGGTAACAGCAGCTGATGGCCAGTTAGGCCAATATGTTTGTGGTTGAGAGAGTTTCTGGGGCAAAACCTTCTCGGTTGTTGACTGGATGTCTCGCGGCATCTCAGAGCCCAAACTTCAATTCATTATTAATGATCCGCGGTGTCGCTGAAGTCCATTGACTTCATTGTTGAGACATCACCTGAGACATCGCACACGTACACACAAACGTAAACAAAGATGAAAGCTTCCGAGCACCTGCCTCTTAAGCGCTTTTCTTATTACTCTCTGTCACTCCCGCCGGGCAGAGGGCACTTTGTAGATGCCCTGAAGATGTAGATAGCAAGTGGAGGAGGCAGAGGGAGGAGGAGGAGGAGGAGGAGGAGAGCATTGCGGGTGGCTAAAAGTAATCTAGGGACCCCGGCAAAAGGCGGCGCCTCGCTTCGTTTGCGAATGCAATTGCGTATGCACAAAGCCCCTGCGCTGCCAACAGGCTGACAGACGGGAAGGCCTCGCACAAGCAGCGAGCAGCACACTCCGCCCTACCTAGAGGCAAGACCAAAAAAGAAAAGACTCCAGGGAAAATAAAAGGTGTAAAAAGGAAAGAGGGGGTAGGGGGCGAAGAGACAGCCTTTATAATTCATGTCTGGAAAGGATGAGTGGAGGATGATTTGCTTTGTTGTCCATCTCGACGGTCAGTGAGGGAACAGAGGACTTGTAGTTCAAAGGCAGCCAGCCGTTGCACCTCTCTTACAAACCTACAGGGACTGCGACTATTGAATATAGAGCTGTTTGGAAAAAGATTTCATCACATTATCCCTGTTTAGGACCTTTGTACTTGGTGCTGGAATTAGCATTGTAGCCTGTCTGTCTGTCTTTTATGCACTGAGCCTGGGGTATGAAATATATTTAGAGGAAAATTCAATAACACATCAACACTAAGCTTATTCTCTTCAGTTCAACTGGAGCCAAACTTTTCTGAACCTGGGTAAGCACAGGCGTTTATGTGGGTCCACATTAGTCTGCGAGTCGGTCCCATCAATGGCGCCGGCATGGGGAGTGAGTTGTGGGGTGGCGGAGGGGTGGTGGGGATCAGAGACTCAAAGTCGGCCTGGGAAAACCTAATACCCAAAAGCCTTTTTTTATTGAAATATTTATACAGGTAAACTCACTGTATCTGTGCAGCTCCATTTACAGGAGATATCTAGGCGTCACACCAAAGCCAGAATCGATAAAACACAATTATAGCAGGACACCCTATTGCTGGATCTTGAGCGATAGGAAGGTGGTGGATTAAAGCGTTAGAGGGTAAACGCATAGAATAGCCACGGGGACAGCAATGTGACTGTCATTGCTGCATGGCCTTGTTGCCTTCACAGGTGGTATTAGCAGCTTATAGCCCTCCTCACAATGCCTCATTATTTACCACAGTCTAGCTTTTCTTTTTATTTATCCATTGATTACTGTTACCCCTGAGCTTTGGCAATAGTTAATGTGCTAATGTGCTGTATTACTCGAGCTGGAATGACATATCTATTATACTTGTTCTTTAAATGGCTTGAATCTGGGAGGAAAATAAAAAAGCCCAAAGACAAACAATACCCTTGAAAAACAGTGCTAGCGTTTTAGCTCGCATTCGCATTCAAGGCAAATGCCCTCAGCAAATCAAATGACCAACAAGTCAACAGTACTTTGTTTTGAAAAGGAGCCTCTGGAGAAGCATAAAGCCAAGGTCACAGGCCCGGGAGATGCGGGGTTCAGATGTAATAGATTTGAATTGCATTACACATGACTGATCTGCTACAAATCACTGGCGTTTCTGCAACATGCCAACTTTGATTTTTCCATATGCATGTAATCAGTTATTACACACACCTTGAGGAAATGTCAACTTGACTCCACATGTGTGGCGCGTTAGCAGTGTGTTTACGTTGTCAGTGGGTATGTGAAGTGTGCAGTCGTGTGTGCATCGAGAGAAAATAGAAAAAAAGGAAGCAGGGGGTGGGTAAGTGGTTGGGGTCTGTCAGTGTCACCGTAAACCTTCTGAACCACCTTCCGCCCTCTAATAAGATTGAGCACCAAGCCGAGCTGAACAACTGCCAGACGCGGAGACACCACCCGAATAGAGAGGAGATCTGGTAAGGGAGGGCAAGTAGAAATATTTCTCACTACCGAGGCAGCTCCACCACCCTTTTTGGTCAAGGAGAGCTCAAAGAGCCCTTGTCAGGTAAATCAAGTTTGACTTTTATTTCTCGGGGTGACAGAGGCACGTGGTGGCTACTAAGACGTCGTGGCAGTGGAGACGATATTCACAGGATGCTGGGAGGAGAAAGGCTCACGCACATACTGGACATTAGGGGTGGGGGAAAAAATCGATTCATGTAAGAATTGAGATTATTATATTTTCTGAGATTCTGAATCGATCCACAACCTCCAAATATCGATTTTTAAAAAACGTTTTTTTTTCTACTACAAAGCTAGATATTGCTACCGCTGGACAGTAATCCTACACACCAAGTCAAAGTTGTGTCAAGCATGAATCAAAATCAAAATCCCCCAAAAAAAATCTGTTTTATAGTGCTATTTTGCGTACAATAAATTTTTTGCTGAAGCTTAGCTATGTTATTTATGGAACAGGCAGCATGTTTATGTTTTCTTGAAGTTGTTATTCCTAGATCTCCTTATTGAGAAATACTTAGTACTTAGCAAACCTGATTATTACTACATGTTTAGAATAAATAAATTTTACATTTTTGTACATTTACAAAACCCTTTTCAGTCTGGAGTGCTGCTAGTTGTCATGAACCTGCTTCAGTTTCTTCTCCTGTTGAAACTAGGCTCCATCATATATTTCAAGCAAATTGTAAATACTGTTATTCCAATAAAAGTTCCAATAAGAGTGAATTTCATGCTGTTGTGTTGTAACACAGCTACGTGTAGTCTTTTTTTGTCCTTTAAAAGTGGTGCTCTATCCAATCTTTCGTATTAAAATGGAAAAGGTTTTAAAAAAAAAAAAAAAAGAGAGATTGACTTGACAACGATGACGGGGATATGATTTAACGTTCTTGTCTTTTAAACTTCAAGAACCGGCCTCAATTGCCAACACTGAATCATCCATTTATTTCACACAATGCTTGACTATTTCTAAATAGCACCACACTCTCCTGTCCATTCATTCCATCTTCAGGTGGTAAATGTCACATGGCAGGCTGTTCTCATTGACTGTTCGTGTAGGTATACCTACTAAAAGTAATGCACTGTCATTTGTTCCTCTCCCATAAAATCCAGGAAGTACAGCAGCACAAAAGTCTGCGTAAGAAAAAAGGTCGGGTCGGATGATGACTAAAAAACACGGGGGTTTCCACCCAGAGACCTCTCTTCGTGCCCCATCAGTAACTTTCGTACGTAAAATGTCGACTTATTTCTCAAGTGACTTCCATACTTAACATACGGCACTTCTATAGTCTCCAGAATCTTTTCCTCAACCTAACCAAGTTGTTTCCTGTTAGGATGGAAGTTTATTTTGAATTGACAGTACTCATGTAACGACACGTGTTGCTGGACATTCGTCGGAAAACGCACAAAAATTGAACCTAATTAACACAGGGGCAACCTGATGCTCGTAGCAGGCCTACTCCTCTGCCACTCTTTCAGCACCACTGTTTGATTTCCAGTGGGGGTATCAGCGTGGCTCTGCCCTGCAATAGCTGCCTCTTCACCCAAAGTCATTTTCTTTAAATGTTTTTTTTAAACACTGTGTGCCTGCCTGCCTCAGGTAGATATAACTTAGCTTAAGCAATTGGCAATTTGCAGGACATCACAGCGGACCGCTGCATAATGACTGCTGAATTACTGTGGGGAACTCTATTAATGTAGCACAGCTTCCTCAGCAGTCATGATGCACATGGTGCGTCTGGGTGATTGTGGTTTACAGCAAACTGGCGAACAATGCTAGCAAACTCTTTTTACAGCCGGTAGCATTGCAAACGAATCCTTTTATATGACTTCACAGTGTCTTTTTTAAAGTATCTTTTAGTTAGTTAGTGTGGGAATGAGTGCTTTTTAATGTTTTCTCAAACAGAGCACATTTCATCATTACTGAGTATTACTTTCATGTGTAGTTTCTTCTCTTTTGTGGGTCAATATCCCAGGAATGGCCAATAGTTTAGATTACAGCTCACACATGATAGTGTACTTAATTTGGTACATATCAGTAAAGTATTTACGTGGTATCTATATCAAGATCAATATGCATGCACAAGGAAAGAAGACAAGAGGTTAGGGCATTAGAGGGTAATAACTTTTAAAAAATAATTATACCAGAAGTAGGCAAGTTTCTAAATAAAAAGAACTATTATTAGTATTTATTTAATAATAACAGGGTACACTAATATTGATACTGAGAAGATAGGGGGGAAAAAACGGTAGCAGTGTTGATATTAGTTACGATATCTAAAAAAATAATATATATATTATAATACTTACACATTTCTTACTTTTGGAAATTACATTGTAAGAATTTTTTTTGCATTTTGTTTATTTTTTTATAATTATGATTAAATACCGAGGAAAAGTAACATAGTTTTGGGGCCCCGTGTAAGTTCCATCGGTTAGAGAAGAACTTGGGTGAGTTTTTACGGCATGTTATATCGCAATATCATGAACAGTAAACAACCATATACATGTACTTTTTCCTCATAAACAGGCAAAAAAACAAACAAACTGTATAGTGGTTTATTAGACATAACGATTAGTGTAGCGAACTATCCCCTTTATAGTACTTTTTTAGTGAAAGTGTAGCATGTTACTAACTAAAAGGTAATTCTTGTCTTGTGACGGGACTTATAGGTGGAGCTGGTCTCCCATCTCTACCTTGTAATTATTGAATTTGTACTGGAAAAAAGGTCCTTCCTAAATACAAAATGCTTACCCGGTATTCTCTGAATTTCTTCTCTTGTACCTACCAGTAGTTACCTATTAAGTATTTCATTGGTATCCCCTCTGTACCAGTTATCAAAATGTGATTCGTAGTTAATAGTAGTTTGTTTTGGGCTCAGATCCCGATCTAAGTATTTTAACATTGGCTATCTGCCAATAACAAGTCTGATCAGATACTTTATTTTCTTAAAAGGTATTTAATTGTGTATCTAACACATACCCTACTCGTTGTAGCTAACTAAATTTGGCACACGTTACAGTGCTAATTGATCCAAATACTCAAGGTACTGGTTAAAAAGAAATAACGTCATAAACCTAAATTATTGATATGGTATGAACGAAAGATTACCTGAGGGAATGTGACTCCTGAAATTGACGTGAGGCGTGAGAATGATCGTAGTTGCTTTGTTTTAGCCGATACGCGCCGTATAAATATGCCTGGATCGGCCCCGATACCGTTCCATAGAACCGGCTCGGAGCATTTCTACAATGTACTGTTGTCCTGTTTATTCTGTGTGTGCATCTGCTTTCTCAAGTTGCTCGCACATTTAACGACAGTCAGAGAAGATATCTCGTTCTTTGCCTCCACAGTGCTCATGCAGGCATCAGATATGGGCCACCTTGACCTGCTGGAGTGCAATGGTTATTTATTTCATTAAATGCATGATGCACTAACTTTATTCAAAGCACACTGTTTATAGCCTACTGATATTCTTCCTCGAGACTGCTTCCATTTATTTAGGACCTTGGAAGTTACAGAAGAAAATATTTTACAGCAGAATACAATACAGCACATAGGATGGAAATATGCAGTGCAAAGGCCATTTGCTTCTTTATAAGTCCCCCCTTTTTGCTCCATGAAAATTCAGCTGTTCTGCCTGTCATGTTTCCTAGCTTTCAGGCGGTGGATGTGAATGACAAGAACTCCACTGGCTGGCTGTCAGAAATTGATTTGGCACCATCGGAGCATCAGTAGGATAGAGGCTTAGGATCCTTTCAGATCGGGGCTCCACATGCTTATTGTATGTGAAGCTCCTTGAGGAAGTTTCAACAACTGGGTGTCCTAAGCATACAGCTTGCCTTATATTCTAGTCTTATACAAACGAAAATACATAGAGTTAGATTTTTTTTTTTTTTAAATGACCTTGGGGTACCAATTGTTGCAGCTTGCATTGACAAAAGCAGTTGTTTTGTCGCCTTTAAAAAAGCCACTTCAGTCACTCATCAATGCTCTATGCTGTGCGTCAAATTCTCATGTGTTGGTATCAAACCTGAAAAGACACTCCTCCGGTTTTTGCTGAAGCTGCCACAGGCTAATCACCAAAGAGGGCCTCACCAGGTAAAGCCCACACTCATCCCATTTTGTCTTTTGCGACGTTACAACATGTGCCCTTTTGAAGCAGTAATCATTACAGTTTCACTCCTCTCTGGTAAAGGGGAGGAATACGAAAAAGGAAGAAAAATTAAACAGAGAGATGCTTGGGTCTCTGCAGAATTGTCTGCCCAGCACCAGAGCTGGAACACCCAAAGAGCTTAAAGTGATATAAATGTCCCTGAATGACAGCATAAATCTGTATGATGACAAATAACCTCTTTGAAGCCCGCACCGCAGCAAATAGGATACCATTTCTGTATTTTAAAAAGGCAGGGGGACTTAAAAAAAAAAAAAAAAGAGCCCTCGACAATGTCACAGCGGCAGTGTTAGTCGTGTAGAAAACTGTGAGAGAGATGCAGTGAGGTTGTTATCTAAATAAGAGTGTCACGCCTGCTTACTTTTATATTACCTTGCAACAATACCCCCCTTGACAAGCCATCCGAGAGAAAAAAGCAAACAATAAAGTAACACAAATTAATATGTATATTTTTCTCTACTCTGTCCAACGTGCAGCGTAATTCATCACAATTCAGTGTCCAGGTGCCAGCATAATGCATAAACTTTGCACGGTGTCGCGCAGCAAAAATTGAAATAGACTTGTGAAGAAATGAGCAATTTCCCTGTGGAAGAATTGGAAATTTTGCGAGGCCGTCGGTGGCTGACCTGTCATCAATCACTTCACAGCAGCACAAATTTAAAGGCTGGTGGGAGGCTGAGCGATTCAGGCAAACACCCAGCGGTTGTTGACAGGTGATACCCACCCAGCCGACAACCTAATAGCACACAGCCTAAACAAACATGTGTAGTTGATGGTGTTGGGGGTTCAGACATCAAACATACTGTATGTGATAATTGCCACAAACCTTAAAAGAAGGAAAATCAGTGATGCTCAGGAGCGTTAACTGGGGATACCCTCTAAAGCCTGCAGCACAGCTTGTCATTGTTTTTATCTTAGTGTTTGAAGACTTAATTGTGACTGTGTTTATTTTTATTTTTATATAATATTTGGAGTATTTTCATAGTATGTTTTGTTTAATTATGCGCGTCTTGAACATTAGAGTACTGTTAGGCTACATCGGATACATCATATAGAGATCTACAATCCGATCCCTTTGCTAACAACCTTAAAGGGGCAACTGTGAGGACGTCATCTTCATAGGACGTCGCATTTGTGTGTCATGTTGCGCATTTTAAGTTATTCGCGTGCCATTTAAATGGTAAATGGACTGCGTTTATATAGCGCTTTTCCAATCTTTGCTATCACTCAAAGCGCTTTACGACACGTCAGCATTCGCCCATTTACACACATTCATACAGAGTCAGAGGCTGCCGTACAAGGTGCCACATGCTCATCATTGATAGCCATTCACTCACACTGTTGGCCATCGGGAGCAATTTGGGGCACAGTATCTTGCCCAAGGACATTTGGACATGCTGACAGCAGAGCCCGGGGATCGAACCACTGACCCTCAGACTGGTGGACAACCACTCGCTATTGTCATTCCCAACTCGACACATGCGGATACATGATTGCAGCTGTAAACATGTGGCTAACATTGTGAATTCAAACTACAAAAATAAAAGATCATGGTTCTGGTTAAAATAAAGATGATTGTTGCGTAAATTAAGTTATTTAAGATAAAGATAGAACTTTATTAATCCCAAAAGGAAATTCTTACACCAGAGATTGTTCAAAAACAAGAGACATGAGAATAAAAAAAAACAAAAAAAACACAATAGAGTAAAAAATATAAAATGTATAAGAACTCATAAGTTATAACACAAGTGCAAATAGAAAAGCAATAAAACTAAGTTCAATTTAGTACAATAAGTAAACACAATGTAAAAGGAATATTGCACGTGATATTGAGAGTAATATTGGCCATAGTAATAAAAAAGCAACACTTCACATGGATGTTGAAAAAGTAGTATTGCACATGATATTGATATTAGTCAACGGCGGTCTCTTGGGTGGAAGTCCTGTGTTTGTTTTACCAATCTATCCACCCTACGCGGACTTTCTTGCTCTTTATATGGAGCACCTGCTCCACGCGCCCAATAGGCCTATTGCCGTGCATGAAATGACATGCGAAAAGCATAAATGCGTAGTGATAACTTGCGAATTTCCAAGTTATTCCTACGTCATTGGGTATCTAACTTAGCTAAGATAGATGCAAGACGCAAAGGTGGTTGTATCTCTGATCCTAAGGTGCCAATTAAAACCAATTAAAATTCATCTAAAGGAGATTAAAACTACCAAAATTACCAAAATCTACTGCAACTACTACCTCAGAAGTAACATTGCGATACTGAGCTGCGGCCATGACCTTGACTGCTGGAGCTTTGTTTGTAGCAAACAGCAGAGCTCTTCCCCAACCTCCTCCCTATATGCAGGGCTGCCAGGGTTTCAATTCAGTTTGGAGTGAGACAGTAAAATCAACTCACATTTTACATGGTCATAGTCAGCACCATCCGTTGAACATTTCAGAAAACCTCTGAAGGATTTTTTATGAGGAATTCATGAATGTTATTATTTAATTCGAGCTAACTTTCCCTTTTTATTTTCTCTAAAACTGCCCCGTCAAATGCCTTGAAATGTAACATAGTCTGGGTCATTCTGAAAAGGACTTTTTTTTGCGCCTTTTTGACGGTTCAAATATGAGGACGTTGCAAATGTAATAAAGCTATTTGAGCTATTTTCCCCTTTCATTTTTCTCAAAAACTGAATAAAAAATGTTTTGAAATGTCAACCCTCTGAAGGAAACAATTTATTTAATTTAGGAGGCTTTAAAAAATGAGGACATTTTCAACGGCTCACTTGACTGCAGTGTTTTGTGATGCCGCTGTTGCACAGTGCTGCTCTGTCTCTTAGTGTCCTCTTTTCGCGCCGCGCTGTTATCACTTATACAAAAGTTGTCAGTGAAAAGTGTCAAATGCATGAGTCTCATGGTCAATTCAGCCCCGAGAGTGTCACACTTCCTGAATAGCAAAAACTAATGCCAGTAAATGTAGTCCAGGCAGCAATTATGTATCCGTTACAACGTAGCATTAAAGTTATTAAAACATATATTTTGCAGGAGATAGAGCTTAAATAAGACAACAAATAAATAAAGCCTCACGTGTGTGATTCACTTTGACACCGCTGCCTTTGTTGAATAACCAATCTCATGTAGTAATACCTGGTGATTTTCTACGTTTTTATGCCACATTCAATTTGTGTGCATTTTTGTCGAAGTTTGTGGATCTATCCACAGCTTTTCTCTGTTCATGTGTGTGTGTGTGTGTGTGTGTGTGTGTGTGTGTGTGAGTGCTGGTGTTGGAGGGAGTGGGCTTTCCCTATTGTGTAGAGACCTCTCCACCATCTGCCAGTCTGCTCCCGGCCTCTGTGCCTGATGAAGACCAGATGTTTTCCCTGGCTGCCGCTCCCCAGCAGGATCTCTCCTGCATCATCCCAGCCCACTTTGGCTAACACTCAGATAAACACACACATGCTGCACACTTAATTAAAACGCTCACCTCTACACACACTGTACATACATGAAAACACGCATACATGTAAATAAACATGTTCTGTGTGTCCTTCCTGTCCCCTACTTTCTCTTTCTTCACACAATCGCAAAGCACAAGGATTTCTGTGTCAAACCAGACACTGGTCAACATTAAAGCTTTACAGCACTTTTATATACCGTAAAAGCCATTTAATCAGTATGAGTCACCCCGGGACCTTCCAACAAAAATAGAACAGAGATGTGGATTTGTCCTATTTGTCCTCGTTAAATTTTCATCTCGTCATGGGCACAAAGTTTTTGATTCATCACATTGAGGGATGAATCCCAAACCTTTTTTTGGGTGTGTACACATCAAATGGAGTGGTTGTGTGCAGGTTTACAGACGTACTGATGTCATCTTATGAGATTACTCAGTTTAAATTTACATTAATTAAGAATTTCAAACCTGGACTTTTTTTTTATTGGATTTTATTCCCCTTTATTTACAAGCTCCTAGCAGAGTCACTACACAAGTTAAACAGGCATGGCACATTTATTCAGAATAAGTTCTGGTTCTCAGAAATGCCATCAAGACAATGTGAGTTGTACTGTACTGGATGTGAGGTTTTTTTGCCTGTACGTTATTTTTAAACAGAGAACACATATGTGAAAGTATACACAAAGGTGCCATTGCTCCAGCGATAAAAGAACCATGTTGATTGGAAAAAATATTATTGTTATAAAAATAAAATCAGGAGTCCATGAGTAAGCTAGACTTAAAGCCCAGGTTGCTTTTTTTCCCCTTATATTTCTTAATATTTTTTTGCATATTTGCACCATAAAAAGTCATGCATAATTAGCTTTTAGCAGTTTCTGTTTGCACCGTTATCATGGATGTACAGACAACTATCACTGGGTTACTTTTGACACTGAAGAAAACTTAATAATGTGATTAAAGCGAGATCATGAGTATTGTCTTTATCTGTATCTGTATCAGCAGATTTATGAGTGTTCATCCGTAATGGACATTGGCAATAGTGATGTCTGAAAGTGTAAGTCATGCAGATTCTAAAGAAATGTATCATATCTGTGTGTTCAGATTTGACTCTGAGAAGGGGTGCATCTGCGTCAGTCTGATACTAAGAGTTAATATAATAAGTATGCAAATGTTGTTGTTGTATGTATTGTGTATTTTGGGGTTGGTGGTTACCGAAACAGAGCTAAAGACAATCTATTATTGGACTTATGTTGAAGTTCGCCCTAACAACTTTACAATGCGATAATACTTATATCAGGGATATGCATTTGTCAGCTTCTTTCATAACCCTCAAATTGATTAATGCAGCTTTAAACAGCAACCTTTCCTCTGCCAGTAGGAGCTGCCAGTATGATTCTGCCTAGTGTAGCCCAACTATGCTCTAATATCTAATCATTTTCCTTTGGGCCTTGACTCACTTTAAATCTTCAACTCAAACTGGCATGAAACAAAGACTAGGCGGACTGGATAGAACAGCACATTGCGTTTCTTGGCACTGTCCTTTCTCACCCATTCTAACCTCATAACTGCTGTTGAACAGTTAAGATAGTAATTAAAATCTTCTCTGCCTTTGATTCCGTGCAAACTGCTATTCGGTGCAGAGGTCAACAGTTGAGGCAGGGAATCTTAACTGTGTAATGAAATACACTGAAGAGGAGAGAAAGGAGAAGAATACTAAAAGATTGCAAGTGGCCGGTAACGGCGTCAAAGCCAGGCAATATTATGCAAATGTGGCCTTGAGGGAATGCTACAAAACGTTAAAACCTTCCAAACAGGATCTGAGTTTTGTTAACAATCTTATAAAACATTTTCTATTCTTGCTTTCACT
The DNA here is from genome assembly GCA_943593645.1 of Bovichtus variegatus. Taxonomy (NCBI): domain Eukaryota; kingdom Metazoa; phylum Chordata; class Actinopteri; order Perciformes; family Bovichtidae; genus Bovichtus; species Bovichtus variegatus. Next base: position 8,667,004 of record CALSCE010009344.1, on the reverse strand, counting down.
TGGCAATCATGCATCAAAGAAGTCTCTTACTTTATCAATGTGCCCCTGGCGTTTATGAATTGGGTTATCTCCAGTGCCAGTTCCTGTATCATTATGGTAAGGCCGTTGCGGTGCCATTGCCGGCCACTATAACATTGATAAATAAATATCCAAGGTATTTGCCACAGTGCTGCTAAAACCAATTCTAAAGCTGTTTGTTGTCAAAGATAATAAATATGAATATTGTATAGGTGAGTCATTTAGCACTATACTCCACTGAAATGGTTCCCAACATTTGTTTTGCACCAGCGTTTCTGGTCTTAAGGGATATTTCTCATTACATGTATGATGTGGCAGATATTAATATGATTTTAAATCATCACTGTGATACGATGACTTTGTTTTTCTGCTGCTAAGATTAGGCCTTTAGAGTAGTAGCCATGTTGCTGATAACAGAATAGCACAGTGCATAGGGCAAGCGGCAACCTTCGGTTCTGAAAAGTGAAATCAATGATTTCAAATGGCCAGCAGGGGGCGTCTCCACTGGTAGCAAAAATAAGTCTGATTTAATAGTCTATGACAGAAATATTCTACTTCTCACCTGATTTATTACCTCAGTAAACATGTTGATGGTCTCAATCCCTAGTTTCAAGTCTTCATTAATGCAGCCTGATGTTCAATTTGTGAACGATGGTCCTATTTCGAGTAGAATAGATGATAAAGCAGGGTATGCTTTGGGGCATGGCTACCTTGTGAACACTATGGGTTTGGGTATTAACATCATCGTATTAACATCTTGGTGCGCTGGATTCTACAGTTATTTCAGGAAATAATGCTGCATTCACATAACGTGAGATTAAAAGTAGGATATCTCAGAGCTTTCAGAAAAGATATGAGATCCCCAATAATGTTGACATGCATTTACAAGTCGGGAACTGGTAATGGTTACTTTCAAATGACATGACCGTGGCACAATCTGCCATAGCTGCTGGCAAGTGACGTCTCTTTACATATGGAGGAGATAACGTACCGATGAGAATGTAGTCCAGTTTGTCCATGGTACATTAACATTTTTAATATATGTAGTCTGCATCCACACATCAGCATCTGAGTTTATGTTCCCTCTATCACTGCAGCCAGCTGCTGCCACTGTCAACTGTCTTCATTGCAAAAGAACTACTGGGAGAGTGTGACTGAGATAAGTTCAGGCCCCTCTCCACTGCCTGGAGGCATCCCTCACTTGGAGTGGAGAACTGCATTTCGGACAGCCAAACAATTTAACAGTTTGCACAATGAACAACACAGATCATATTACATTTTATAACATTTTGTCACAGTCAAAGTAGATTTGTAGGATTCAGAATTCACTGCTGAGGAAATACAACAAAAAGAGACAGCTGCTCAGTCTGATGGTGCTGCCGCTTTGCTCGCGGCTGACTAGCGCTACTAGCCGCAGCTACATGCTCCTGGGAGCCAATAGCTAGAGTCGACTGGTAGCATTTGTCCTCCATATGTGGTCCAGCGCCAGACAAAACACCTCACTGTGCAACTGTGGATGATGTGTTGGGACATGTTTGCCAACACAAGTGCAGATGATGGTGCTGTGTAATCGTGGGGGAATTGAAACTTTTTAACTGGAAAGAAAAAAAATGCCAACAGAGACAATAAAACAGTCAACTGCTGCATGAGTGGTTTTAATGTAATGGACTGCACAGATTGGACATCCACATTGAGGAATGGGAAGCAAAAAAAAAGCAGATCATACTCGTTAGGCACTTAGTCGTGATTTGTTAACTGGTTTAATGAAGTATGTTGTGTTTTTGTAATTTGTTGATTTGCACAAAAAAGAAGTTGGAAAAAAAAGAAGCGTGTTAATGATAATGGTGGTGTTAATGATGATCGTGCTGCCAGCGACAGCTCTGAGCAACACATCTGTGGCATCAGTTCTGACAATTTAATGTCATTTTCTTACCGACAGCAACATCTTTATCTTATTAAGCTAATAGCTTATACAAAGTAGAAATAACCCGTGTGGATAAATAATGAAATACAAGTCCAAGTGTCAAGTTTAACAACAAACATCTGCCTATCATAGTGTTTTGGGTGGACAATTTAGTAGTTATTTGTCCAGAATGGTAAGAAAGTACAATGTAAGTGAGAGCAAGGCACAACAGAATATTTTAGTACTGTCAGAGGAGATAGAGCTATGGCCATATTACAGCTGACAGCATTCTGTACTTGAGTGTTTGAATTGTTATCCCATTCTGGTTGAAAAAAAATGGCTCAGCCAAGATGATCCCATTTTAGGCTTTTACAATCCCCTCTCTTCATCTCTCCAGGGGCTTCGGCGTATCTTCTCAGCCCACAATGACTCATTGGTTTGGAAACTGAAATCTTTTTTTTCATGCAATTAAGTGCAGCACTTTCTTTCATCCTCCGTTTTGACACACCTAGAGACAAAAATACAGTATCGCTGCTACTTCAGAAAAAGATTGATTCTCAGATCATTGAGAAAAGAAAGCAAAAATGAGGCCCTCTGATTATAAATGATTGTTAGTGAAGTGCTTGAATCAGTGCTGAAACGCAATTTATATATAACTGCAACGTATAATGGACATGATAACATAAAATGGTTGAACCACCCTGTTAGCAGCACGAAACTATAATAACAGCATTCCCACAACAGAGAAAGAAGACAGTCCGTGTATGCATATTGCAATACATGTGAAACATGAATTGACCTGGATTCATATCTCAGTCGCATCAAGGTGCGAGACACAGGTTTGTGTGTTTTGCACAGTTCTCTACCACCCACGCTGAACATTCAAAAGTGTAAAATACAAAAACAATAGGCTGCCATTTGCCTGGGTACTTGACGTGCGCCCCTCGATTTACAGATTTAGAATCTATTCTGTTCCCTTGACTGGAGCTGACTTGGTGTCCACAGGGATTCAACCGACCTCCCCAGCATAGCCAAAGGTCACACAGCAGAGGTATGGCTTTCTAATGCAATGCCCTTTTGTAGCGTCTGAACTGCCGGCATTATATTCCTCTCACATAGACTTCTAGCAGGGAGAGAGGCTTTGAGAAGCTGGATAAGGAGAATAGCATTGACAGCAGTTCTAAAGGGCAATCATACAGATAATTCAGTCCAATGGCCCTCTTTATTGAGATTAAGGCGCCAGCATCTCTGATATTGTATAAACAAAACAATGGGAATTTCACCCTGTGATGGCCCAAGGACTCAGTGAGAGATGCAGGGAAAGGCATTTTCTTCTCTGACAACAGCTCAAGCAATGCTGTTTTCTGATAAGCCGGCCAAGGAGAGCTGTGCCTCTGCCAAGCTGGCATCATTATTCACTGAGCTAAAGCGCAAAGTGTGTTGTTGTGATGTCATGATAGTACATTTGGCAAGTTTTGGTCGTGTCACTGTTGGCAAGCGAAAAACTCATTCAGTATCTCTCTCCTATGCCTAGTTTTCAGGAACTTTGCAAACCAATCTTGTTCATAGCTTTATTTTTAACCATGCTAATGACGTGGCTCTGTGGAAAGCAATGCCAGTCTGTTGGTTTGGATTGCCATTACATTTTGAACAAGCAAAAATCCCAGAGTATGAATCCTAATGACTTTGGTTGTCCCCTGACGTTTTGTCTCACACCACGATGAGATTTACTCGTGTGACTTTGAATGAGACAAAGACATACTGGACGGATTGCCATGACATTTGGTACACACATTCATGTTACCCTTGGGATGAATTGTTAGAACTTTGGTGATTTTCATCTTGCGCCGTCATCTGGTCACAAGCTGTACTTTGTATTTAATGCGAAATAAATAATGTGAAACGGATAACGAATAGTTGCCGATGGTGGATACGTGGTTATTTTTTCCCCTAACATTAGGTATAGTTGAGAGCCTGCACTTGTACCGGCAAAGAAATGTGCTAACATGACTTACTTCGACAATTGCAAAATGAATGTCGACATCCAGATAAATGTTAATAATCACCCCAATCTTTAAGCCTGCTTTCCACTGCGTCTCTGTGCTGCTTGACAACCACCTTGCTAAATGTCGCTAAAGAACTACACTGCTTGGGTGGGAGAATTATTATTTGTTATTCATAAATGATTTAAGGTTTTGTTGCTGTGTGTTTATTGTATGTATCCTTTGCAGGGATATGTAGTGAGCATTCTGCATTGGGCACAACAACGGCCCTAACCTGTGTCGTGTTCTTATAATTTGAAATAGAGATGCGTAGAAAACAATTTCGGAAAACTTCTCTTCAGGTTAACGATATTTATTCGATGATGATGTGATGAGCATTACAAAAGTACGCAGCTGCGGACCGCCCCATTTCTCTGTCCACAGACCACATTTAAGTAGTTACATGTTAGGATTTAGCTCAAAGCACCGCACTGTACAGCCTCACAGAGCCGTTAGCTTGGCTGTACAGTCTTATTTTGACTTCAGTTGGCTTTGAAAGGGTTTCAAGCCACTGAGGAAAGTGAAATACTTCAACAGTAGTTTAAACATAACTGGGTACATGGATTTCACCTGACAGCAAAAATACAGCAGCGCCTTTTCCCTTCATCAGGTTCTACAGTACTTGACCTAATGTATGCGAGCGAACACAAACAGCTCAAGGCTATATAATGCGATGGCAGCTAAAATTGCAGAAATGATAACTCAAGGTATGTGGATTATTATTATTATTACCTCAGCAGGATCGACAGTCTAACATGTCCAGAGTCAGTGATTTCACCGTGACTGACGAATATCTTGACGTTGTTTTCCCACCCCTCGACTTAAATCATAAATATTTTTTTTACATGTGTCAGCTGATACAATGTAAGACCAACAGCTTGTTTGTATGTTCAAATATTAATTTAATGTATGATGCAACCTGTTGCAAGAACAGACAATGAGAGCAGGAGAAGGCTGCTTGCAGATATGGGATTAGGGGGAAAAAAGTAATTTATCCCCTCCAAGCAATTAGAGCATATTATCTTTGTAATTACTATTATTATCACAGTTAAAAAGGAAAGCATTTGTAAAAAGTGGTGTTCACGACACTGCACATTACTCCCTTATTATGTTGAAATTCTTATTAAAAATCTGAAAGTGCAATTATGTCAGCTGGCAAAGAGTCATTAAATCTAGCATGAAAGCCTCCCTGATATCAAATGGAGAGATTTCAGCCTCTCTTCTAGCCAAACTCTCTCTCCACAATACGAGCTCTGTCACGCTCCGCAAAGGCTCAACAAAGGACACTGCAGTCCCATTAGCCAAGTAAACAAATCAGAGAGTGAAATGAGATGCTTTTTATACTGAAACAATGGATTTCCCATAGGAGAAAATATGGCGGGAGATGAAACCCAATAATGAGGCACGTGCTCTTATAGAAACTCTAAGATGGGAAGCTTGAGTGAAAAAAAAAAAAAAAAAACATATCCATGCTAAAAAGATGAAAAATCCTGACGACGGTTTATGGATTGAAATGAGACTGCTCTGTGTATGGGATTTACTTGCAATTCTGGAGTATCCGAGATGAGAGAGCCACAATTTAGCATTCACAGCAACAAACATGCATTCATCTGATCATTTAAGAGGACAATCTGATTTGGAGATGGCTTTGACCATATACCGCATTGCATTACACTACTGTTGCCAATTTGAGTGTCGAATTACAAGATTTGCTGCAAAAAAAGATGGATGCAAATTCACTTTCACACTGATACCCATTTTCCCTAAACTGTGTAATGTAAAAACATGTGCTCCATACTAAGTGAAAATCAATTTGCCATCACAGATTGTCATTTTCCTCCTCACCTAGGAATAATTGGCAGCAATTATTGTGCAGAAGCCACTTCTACAAGTGTGATGCTTCCTTGAGTGCAAATGCCATTTTTTTTTTTGTGAGCACGTGCCTCTGAAGCCAGAGAAGATTAGAAGTGGATAGTGGTGATCCTTGTCTTTAGAAGGGAGGTCTTTGGGGACGCGAGGTTGGTGGCTTCATCTCCGTCCGAGACAGAGCAGACCCTCCCTGCAGCTGCTTTAACACAGAGGTGCTCTAAGTATGTCTGACAGAGTATTGATTATCTCAGGTCTCATGTGCAGCAGGACTGCATTAGCTCACAAGAGCCAAACAGACATCTTGCACACATACGGGCCCCCAATGAGCTCAAGACTGATGGTTGGAAAATACAGATATGGACATGTGTGGAAAGGTACAGACCACAGTACACCTGTTAAAGGAATTAATACCGCTTGTTCAGGATACTCAAGATAGGGATATTGTTTGCAAAATTTGCAAAGGACCGTCACATTCTCACTCCTGACTCGTTACATACCGAAGGCAGTGGCCGTATGATTCAAAATATGACGCTCTAGGTTCCCGTCTAGCGTCATATTGGAAGTGGCAGGGACACGTGGCAGTTATTGTCTTTTCAAAATAAGCCTCCGCGTTCACAGGATACGTGCAGTTTCCGCTCGTTACATGCAGACAATCTCTTTTCAAAATTAACTTCCAACATAGGTTTACTTCGTTTTTAGATTTACTTAGTTTTTTAGATTTACTCACACAGCCAAAGTACTTGGTACAAGTACTTGTTTAGGCTCCATTGTGGTTTCAGTAAAAAAAAAAAAGAAAAAAAAAAAAAAAAAAAAAGGAAGGAAGGAAGTTACATAACTGGGCTTAGTTAATTATGTAAGTTATGTAAAATAAGGAAGTTTGTTACACAACTGGGGTTAGTTAAGCATAAGTCACGTAACAAAAGCATGGAAAAATAAGTCTACATTGCCTTGGTTTCACACGGGACACTAACAGCGGTCTCCTGGCTGAATGTCCTGTGTTTGTTTGACCCATCCATCCTCAAAAAATGACGCGGATTAGTTAACATTGTAGTTAGCTGAAAGCCCGCTGTGTCTGATGCTGAAGGAGGCCTTAGTGTCTAGGTGTCCCGTGAACTCTTGAGGAAATCTTGATCACATAGCACAGCACTAGAACTGAGACATGAAACAAAGATGTGAAAAATAGACAAAAAACATTCCACAATTTTTCCATATGTACTGTACATAGTGGGATCTGTGAATTTGGTTGAAGCAGGAGTTACACGTCAGCCAACACAATGTCAGGCACATTAAATATCAACATCACAAAGACTATCTGTCTCTTTGGCCGCTGAACGCTCCACTATGTTCAGTGTACAGTGACTTTATCGGCTGCAGAGTTGGCTGCTAATTCTTTGAATGAAATTGCCCCCTTTCATATTACATAGTCACTTAACCATTCATTCAAATAAAGAAATCAGAATTATGCAGCTTTAATGTAGAAATGAAGTTACATTTTCTGTCGCGTTCTGATTCAACTCAGTCGTGGTAAAACGCTGGGTCGAGCTGAATGAACCTTTTTATGTCGGGAAGATGTAACCCGAGAGGTGGCACTCCACAGTTAATATTCACTTCATGAAACTGTTCATAAGACTGTGTTGTAAAGGCAATAAAAAAAAATGCAAAAAAAAGAAACTCTATTATAAACTGTAATGAATGAGGGTTGCTGTGCTGTGCATTGACGTGTCCGGTACACCAACATGACATTCGCATGTTTGGTTTACCAAACATGCAAATGTATTTTGACAGCTGTGTAAAGCATGATACCTGTGCTCATTCTAGAAATGTAACTATGTTGTTTTAGCTTGTCTCACTGCTATCTGTTCTGATGATGTGTTTATATGTCTGCTTCTCCCCATTGTACCTGCACACACCTGCTCCCTCCCACTGTCTTTATTAGACATAATATTAATGTAGAGCAGGGACGGTGGTTGACATTTTTATTGAATTATTTACAAGGGAAAATAATGATGGTGGGGTCTCAGCACTAAACAAATAAATAAATCAGATCTCAGATCTCTAATCAAATCCGGGCATGATGTATGTGCAGCAGGATGTTATTAGGTTAGGTGATAGGTGTCAGCACTCACAATGCCAGCAGTAGAAGAGTGCATGGGTTTGTACAAGGGAAACAATTGGAATGCGCCTCTGTGTGTGTGTGTGTGTACGTGTGTGTGTGTGTGTGTGTGTGCGTGTGTATGTGTGTGTTTTATTTATTCTCCCTCTCAGACAATCAGATGATTAAGTAAATCACAATTGGAAGTTTTATTAGACTGTGAAGCTGAACAGTGCTTAATGGCTTCTAGAAAAAAAAGAGACAAAAAGCAGTTTCTTTGTTGGCCCACTCCGTTCACATGGAGGAGGTGTTAAAATGACATTATGCATCATGTTGTTCGATTTGAAAATGTTTTAAAACAACATTCTTTTTCCGAAGAAGGAAACTTTTTTTTTTCTGGGTTTCTCCCCCGATGCCCACAACCAACGGCACGAGAAGATGGGGAGACATGCCTTGCAGCAAACAAACACCTTTACAAGAAGCTAAACCGTGCTGCTAGCGCGTGAGCCCGGCAGCTTTTTGATGTTCACTCATCTTTCTCTTTTCACTGGTCTAACCAAGAACAACTAAGCCCCCATGAAAAGTCTCAGGCTTTTTTTCCTGAGATGTTTCTCTCTTGATTCTTGCCTCACTGGTTGATTTTTCCAATAAATGTTCAAAATTGTAGGAGCGAGTAGGACAAAAACCTTGTTTTGGAGCAGTTGTAGAGGTGATTGAAAAGGGTTGAAAAGGGAGTTTACGGACAATAAATCTCTCTACCAGATTAAATCCTAATCATTCTTTCCACTCTGCGACTGTTGCTGTGTGCGACCTCCAAATCAACTCTTCTGGTACCTCACCTCTTTGCAAGATACATTTCACATGTGTTTCACCTTTGTGGGAGCTGAGATATTGCACCTGACACAGCCCTTCTCTACCAAAATGTCCCAGAAGCTAAGAGTCCCAAGAAACTAAACTACATTCAATCAGGTTCCTGTTTGCATTCCCACTACATCTTAGGAACCGTGAGCATTTGTGTAGGTTAGACCCATGACAAGACAAACGAGACAATGACGCTGCCATTATGCGTTTGTTTTCTTGTTATTTGCTGTGATGCTTAAATTATTGTTGGGAAAGAGAACTGTAGAGGTACAAAGATAGATTTCAAACTAAAATAGTGAAGAACTGCATGTATTCTGGATGTTTCATGCATAAGTGGGCTATAGGAATGCACTAAAATAGTTCATTTTTTATAGTTGGAGAGAGCATTCTTAAAATATGAACATAATTCCTATGGACACTGAGCTGGTTTGATTAGTCAGGAACGTTCAGCACTGCAGATTTCACCCTAATAGTTCCCATAAAATACTACCCTGAAAGCTAGCAGGGACTTTCTTCTTCAGAGCCCAGAAACTACATTTCCACCCTGGTTACTACAGTCAAAACACAGGTTCCAGCAGTATAAAAAGGGCTATCTGTCACAGTTGTGGGGAGTTGAAAGAGTTCATTTACACAAAGAAATATACAAATGTTTCCCACATTTTTTTCACACAAAATATAATTGCGCAAATCTCACATTTTCATTTGTTCTTACTTACTGATAAAATAAAAAAAAATTAAAATAATTAAATTGTGCGGCTCTTATAGACTTTCTAAATGTTATTGGGCCGAATCGATCAAATGCTGATGGTCAAACGAGTCATTTCGCTGGGGTTGTGACGCTCAAAAAAATGTATCCACTGCTTTACAGCTGGAACAGTAGCAATGGAGTAAGCTGCGGCGGGGCCCATGACGTAAGCACAAGTTTAACTTACTTGGCTGAGATTGACCCAGTCCCAAACCAAACACAAACCAAAGTGGCGATTTTACGTTCGCGAACGTTCCAATTCTTTTCCTATGGTACGAACACGACATTTTTCGTTGTGTGAAACGTTTTTCAGAAAATTATTTATCTACCTGATTTAGATTAAAATCTGTTTTATTTTTTTTTTCTTCTTCATTTCATTATAATTGTGCCAATAAAAACTTTTCGAATATTGTGTTAAGTGCAATTTACCAAACCTTACCCTATAAAAAAAGAAACGATGAGCTGGAAATAAACGGAGCAACCTGGTGACAGGAACACAGAGAAAGCCGATAAAGAGACAGATAGGGCCGGACGGCGGGTAAAAACTTTATGGATTTCTTGATGGCTCACCGGCCCACTGATGCGGCGGCCCACAGGGATTTTTTCCAATATGCCAGATGGCCAGCACACCACTGAGCAAACCTGAATAGTATTCTTGTAGATACGGTAATTACAAACGAAAACTGCAAATGAGAGCACAAATGAGATGACCAAACTACATTGGTATCACTACCAGGAGAATTAGAAAACCCTTGAATACCTTTAAATATTGCAATGAAATAACCAAACCTAAAACCTTTTACGTCCCAACTACTTCTCCAATTGACATTAGAGCCCCTTTTGCCATAGTGGTGGTTCACAACGAGATAATCCCCTCATGGAGGCAATAATAAGTGCATGCAGGAGGTGAGGAAGTCAATGGACAATTAACTTCAATCGACATTGAATGGACAATATCTCTAAATGCATTTACAGATGTAAGGTGGCTGGACTAGCTGGAATAAAAAGGAATTAAAATTAGAACACTGTTCACAGCTGAAGCCTATTATCTCAACGCACCACAGAGAGAGAAAGGGAGTGAGATATAGTGAGTGTGTGTGTGCCGGAGAGAGAATGAGGAAGAGAGAGAGAGAGTGAGACAGAGAGAGAAAGAGGACAAGACCGCCGACGAAGGGAAGCAAAGTTGAGAGCCATTAGGAAAAAAAGAAATGAGAAGGAAAAAAAAAAAAAAGTCCATCCCCCAAAAAATGACCTCAGGTGAGAGTGAGATAACTTTCCCTCTTTTTATGGCTTCCACAATGAGGTATTATCAGCTGGAAAAGGGCATAAGGCGGGGAAAGCGAGATGAGGAAGAGCGTGTAATGGTGAGGGAGGGATCTCCATTAATATATCCATCCAAAGTGGAGGGCCTGGAACTGACAGGGCCCAAGAGAAGCTTCTGCAAAGAGCCTGAGAGAGAGATAAGGTGGTCATTATTCCCCAAACTTGAATAATCCCTCAACGGCAAAGCCCCGGCCTTCCCCAAGGGTTATGAGACTTCAGAGTGTCTGTGAGGAGAGGAGAAGAAGAAAGAGAGCGGGAGGAAAAGCATTTTTGCTGTATATGTAATCATTTTTAAAGTGTTATTTATTTATACATCATATTGGACAGAATAGCCCCAAATGAATACCGCATCCAACATTGTATTCCATATGTGCACGCCGTCTTCCAAATGGGTTGAAACAAATTGAAATAAAAATAAAACAAATATTGGCAAATGTGCACAGTGAATATATTACAGAAATGGGGACAATTATGTGCTTATGCAAATGTACAATCAGTATTGGGAAAGTAAACTTAAATGATCAACTACTTCGTAAACATTACGATGTGAAATGGTAATGAATCCACAACAGAAATATGTAGTTCAATTGCTCATTAATATTCCAAAGTGAGCGACAAAAAAGGGGTTGTTTGTACATATAGAAATACGCACATTTTAGTAGTGTTTTCAGACCTGACACCCCTGTCAGCAGGATGACATCATGTGTCTGTGCCTTGTTTGTTGAGCCAACCATCCACCCCAACCTCCTTTCTACTGTATCGCTTCAAAATACCATTTCCAGACTACCTCCTATCACAGGGGTGGGCAAACTTTTTGACTCGCGGGCCACAATGGGTTCTAAAATTTGACAGAGGGGCCGGGCCAGAAACAGATGGATGGAGTGTTTGTGTGAACTAATATAAATTACATGTAAAAGCCATTGCATGAGAGGATTTGGCCTGTAACATGTAGCAAAGCATGAATATGCAAGGCTCATTGTACAAATTGTTTTCCAAAGGCACTAATTTAATTAAATTTAATTTAAATAAACACAGTAGAGAAACTCACGTTCAATTTCAGTGGGAACAGTGTTGTTGATCTCCCTTTTTTTGCCAGTGCATCAAAGTCTGGAGTAAGTTTTGTTGTGGCAATTCTCAGGATACATCCGAGGTGTTGGTCAGTTAACTTGAATCTGTGACGGGATTTGTTGATGTTCATGACGCTGAATGTCTGCTCACATACGTAGGTCGAGCCAAACAAAGTCAGCATCTTCTGTGCTGTCTTCCGGAGGTTTGGAAACGTGGCTTCGTTAAGTGAAGCATAAAAGTCATTCAGTTTAAGAGAGTTGAACTTCTCCTTTAAGACGGAGTCAGACTGAAGATCGATCAGTTCCAATTGCACCTCTTCTGGTGCTGTTTCAGGGTCTTGTGACAGGGGACAGGACACCAGCTGAAGTGACAAAAAAAATGTTGCTGAATTTGTAAATTAGCCACCAACCTCTGAGCCGTAGCCGTCCGTTCTTGTGTTGACTGCTTGCTAGCATAGTTAGCATGCTTCGTAGCAAAGTGACGGCTGATATTGTACTCTTTGAAAACCGCGACAGTTTCTTGGCATATCAGGCATACAGCCTTTGACTGGACTTCAGTGAAAAAATATTTTGTTGCCCACTCCGTATTAAACACTCGGCACTCACTATCCACTTTTCTTTTCTTTGATAAGCTCATTTTTACAGAAGGGCTCACAGAGCAAAGCTAAAAACAGAAGAAGTAATGGTACCTTCAAGTGCTATGGTAAAGATGATCTTTTCCACTTGTAAACTGGTAATTACAAGTGCGTTGTGTGTTGTGTTCAGGTGCAATTTTCAAGTCGGTTTTTGGTATTTACCATAATTACCAGAACACATGAAGATACAAAAATATACCACACGCCAACAAGGTGAATGTGCCTGAAGTGCGCCGATCTTTTTTTATTATTATTATTATTATTATTTTTAAATATAATTTGGACAAGTTCGGCGGGCCGGATTAAAAAGCCCAACGGGCCGTATATGGCCCGCGGGCCGTAGTTTGCCCACCCCTGTCCTATCACAATTACTAGGCCAGCATGAGGGCTTTGTCGCTGGATCCTTAACACGTGTGGTTTTGGGGGAACTTGCTGATACAACTGACGCGAGTATCGTTCTTGGGAGGACTGTCCCCACATGTTCCATCTTCTGTGTTTTTCACGTGAAGTAAATAGAAATGAAGACTTTGTAGTCTAACAAGCAGCTGTGTTGTCCAAAACTCGACACTGTGTAAGTTACTCTGTATTCGGTCACGTAATGTTCCATTTACAAACCTTGGAGGTACCTTATCAACCGCATATAAATGGTAAATGGACTGCATTTATATAGCGCTTTTCCAATCTTTGCGATCACTCAAAGCGCTTTACAACACGTCAGCATTCACCCATTTACACACATTCACACACATTCACACAGAGTCAGAGGCTGCCGTACAAGGTGCCACATGCTCATCAGTGATAACCATTCACACACACTCACACACCATTGGCCATCGGGAGCAATTTGGGGTTCAGTATCTTGCCAAAGGACACTTGGACATGCTGACCACAGAGGCCGGGGATCGAGACCCCTGACCCTTCGACCGGTAGACGACCACTCCACCTCCGGAGTCACAGCCGCCCCATACATAGCACTTTCCTGTCCTGTCCTCGGGTAAGTTGCAGGCTTTACAGACACTATGAACAAAACCCAACTGATTCCTGCATGTACTGTGAGCTCGCTGGTGACTAGCGAGTTAATATTTCATAAAATTCCCTGAAGCATCATCTGCCACATATGCAGGAACATTGTCCAGAGCCGGACCATTGTCTGCAATAGCGTCACTTGTTTTGTTTTCATCTTTGTAAGGGTCTAGCAGTCCATCATTGGTTTCCTCAGTTGGTGAAAAGTTGCACACTGCTAAATGGAAAAAAACTTTTTGTTACCCTTAATTGGTTTCCAATCAAATAAGTCTTTCAAAATACAATGCTCTCTCGAGGCGAGTCTTTCTTAGTGAAACATTTCTGACAGATGAGGTGATCTGGGGTGTTGGTCTTTGTTGCTTGGCCAAACCATTGTGCTCCTGGCAATCAGAGTGACACACAAGTGCATGTCTCCTATCAAAGTTGACGGAGAAAGAATGGCAACAAAGGGTGCATTCCGCTTTCAAATTATTCACTTTGGGAGCCCAAGTTCTGATCTTCACACCACTTTTCAATTAAATGCACAAAAATGACTTCATTTTCCCTGCAGCTCATATTTAGCCAGCTGGCAACCTCTCACACTTTTGCCATGCGAGGCGCACAGGTTCTCCCGCCTGAGTAAAGCCCATCACATTTGATCTCTCTTAGTTTTAAGTTTTTGTCAAAGCTGAGATCTAGCAAATGCGTTTTATCCCCAACATGCTTTAAAGCAGAGAAAAAACACCAGATTTAATTTTAAATATTTTCAAAGGACTAAGCCAATTCTGAGAGTCTCCCGGTCAATCCTTTGAATGTTTGCCTACTGTTCGTATCCGCTAGCTGCCTTTCGCACATCTATTATCACAAGCTAACAAGTCCCAACCACTGTGTGGCTCCAACTCAAGGTAAAATAGCACTCGAGCAGACCACCCCACACACACACACAAAAAAAATGTCAGAGCATGAATGGATAACCAATGAATTTCATATTATACACTAAACATTAATACTTTACCTGTATTTACTGTAAGTCAGTAATGTGTCACAAGTCCTCAAATCAAACCAGACAGGATATTGTGAGAATAATCAATATGTAAACTGTTACAATGTGCCTTATTGTGTCCTTATTTAGATGTAATATGTGATATGCTAGATGTTATTGAATTAAGTAACTTAGTGGACAATCTACTGTGAAATAAGAAGCAATATTTGTAAACTGTGAAGCGGAAGAGTACACCACCTAAAAGGGTGACTGCAGATCTGATTGGAGCAGAGAAGCGCTGAGAGGCTTGGACACGCCTAAGTGCCAACAGGGGGCCAATAGGACCTGGCCCCAGCCAACCAATGGGAGAAGACTATACCTGAAAGGCGGCGGGTATAAAATATGTTGTAAACTAGAGATCGAGGCCGTTCTGTGGATCTGTGAGACAGAGGAACTACTTAAATGTGGTCTGTGGAATGGGGCGGTCCGCAGCTGCGTACTTTTGTAATGCTCATCACATCATCATCGAATAAATATCGTTTACCTGTAGAGAAGTTTTCCGAAATTGTTTCCTACGCATCTCTATTTCAAATTATAAGAACACGACAATATGTAACTGCTGCATTTATCTTGCTGCGACGGCATAATCAGGAGTAGAAAAGGGCAACCACCACATTCATGTTAAAGCTCAGTTGGTGTTGGAATCACTTTCTCTGACTGTCACCTTGCATCCTACATAAAAGTTTTGCAGTTTCTCATATCTGAAATATCAATTCGTCTCTATCTCTGGCTTCTCAGTGACCACCTTGGGAATATTCCGACTCTGTACCTCGCTCTATGAGCTAGGTGGCTGCAGATCAGAATTAAAGGCAGCCAGGCAGAAAATGGCTACAGAGGCCATGCGGGCAGTGGCAGCGAATGAACAGCATAAGATCGTTTTCAAAGGGGCCATAAAAATTAACTGTGGTGTGCCGTTAACTCAATCGTCTAACTGCTGCATGGTTACGTTCCAGCTTCGGCATTCCACTGCTGTCCAGTTGGTATTTGATGAGCATTGGGTTTTTGTGATGGACTCCAAATTGCACTTCAGATGTTGTTTGAGAGTTCAAGCATCCAATTACGTTCTGAGCCATATGTACGTGACACATCTTCATTACTGTCCTGGAGCCTATTCATTCAAAAGCAGAGGCCGGGAAGAATGTGGAGCAGACTTCACAAAGAGACAAGCTCTGTGAATATGATATGTCAGACAAGGTTCAGCTTGTCTCTTTTTCCGTGCACGGTATGCTCATGTGTTCGACTTCTTATGTCCTTTTGCTTATATACAGTATGCATGTCCTTGACAAATTTGTGTTTACAAGTGTTTTTTGTCCGTGGATACTCAATGCTAACTCTTGAGGAGAAGGACACCCATCCATTGTGGAACATTTAGAGTCAACCAGTAGTTTCTCCCGGACACTAAAGGCGCTACACTCAAGTCGGACAGAGCCAGACAAGACGACTGCAAAACAAAACAACATCATTTCTGTACTTTCTCATAACCATCCATCTCTTTTTTTTTTTTTTTTTTTTTTTTTTCTTTGTTGGGTAAACAGAGGAAGAAAAAAAAAGTAGGCAAGAAGCACACAGAGGGTGGGGGTGGGGGGAGAAACCAGCAACACTGTCAGTTAATTTTCAGATCTGGTAATCTTCCAAGTTCATTAACAAAAGCCTGTGTCTGACTTGCTGTGGCTTTTGTACGCACCGAGGAGTTGTTGTGATACACCACAATGAATAAGTGATAAGCTGTTTGGGTAATTTGCGAAGTGACACAACTTTTATTATTTACGCCGTAAACCCTGATGGGTGGTGGGGGTGGGGGTGTGGGGGTAAGGGGGGGGGCTGCAGATAACAATGAGCGAATGTGACAGGATTGTGTGGGTGGAATCCACTTAGAACTATTACAATCAAGCTTCATTTACATGAGCCGCCAACAACCTTCAGTTGACTTTGGGGGCTGCATTTGGGAATAGCGGACATGGGTATTACAGAGCATACTGATGCATTTGTAATGGGGGCAGGCAGCAGAGCCTAATGCTGAATAGCGCGGCAGAAGGAAGAAGAAAAAAAAAATGCTCCAAATGGAAAGAGATCAATTCCCCCCTACTTCGCACCGCGTGATGGATTTGACATTCATCAGTGCCCTGTCAACTAATGCATTTGGTTTTATATTACACCTGAGATTTTTTTCCTCTCTCTTTTCTTTTATGGTTTCATGAAGCCAGATTAAAATGGTAAAATTGTGAATTAATTTTTCGGTAGGGCATGAGAAGCCAAGGAAACTTTGATTTTAGAGAGTGATGGAGTATTTTATTTCAAGAGAGAAGAGCGATATTGGGGGCAAAGGAGAGAATGAAGTCATTTTCACAAGGCGATGAGGTCTAACTTAGATTAATGGTATTGATTTATTTAATTTATATCATTTCTATTATTATTTTTGATATATAGACTGCCCTTCTCAAGGATCTCCTATTTAACTCTGCAAGACATTAAATAGGTGTACAATTGCAGGACTGTAAAATCCTGCAACGGTTCTTTGACAATACCCAGCTCTGAGACTAGAATGGTTTCCTCCCTGGTCCCATGCATCCCTCTTATGGAAAGTTCCATGTTTATATCAAGGTAGCTATTAATCCCACCGGCTTTCGTGGTGGATTCCATTATAAAATTCCAATTTTTGGCAGCATAAGACCTCACAGGAGAATACTTTTTTTTTTTCTTTTTTTTTTGCAACAGTGATTATTCAAAGGATGATACATCATTGTGGGAGAGCTTGGCACAACAATACATAGCCCATCTGAAAATGTAGAACACACCTCATCCGAAAAGAGGCTCCCAAAAAACTCTCGGGAGAAGAATGAAGCACTGGATTCATGAAATAAGACAAGCAGTGCTCGGTATTTTACTGTATATACAAACTGTTTCATATGCATTCACGCTGTGCTCTGTGGCCTTCAGACATGTGGAAGAAATTAAATATGAGAATGATTTCAACTGTGTGCGTCGCTGAGTGCATTTTAAAGCAGCTTTCACTCGCCATGCTATTAAAGAAAGACATTTTTTTTTTTCTAGTATACTGGGGAATATGTGGTTTCTCCCCGACAACTTAATCCAAATTTGTATGTTATGACTCTGAAAAATCCCTCAAATTAAAAATGAATACATGGGCAAATGAATGTCCTCGATTTCCCCCCCTCTTTCTCTCTCTCTCTCTCTCTCTCTCTCTTTTTGTTTGTTAAAGCAGTTACATGGCCTGGCTTGTCTCCCTCCTAACACTGGGGGGAGCTGTTATATTAATACCACAAAAAAAAGGGGCCATGGATGGAAACACACAGTGGAAGTTTAGTGAGACACTTCATGCTTAATGAACAAAAAGTGAGTGTTGTAAAGTGAACATTGGTTGCTGTTTTATTTTTAGGTTTGTGCACTTAATTCCCACACACTGTTTTACTTGCCTCTGGATTTTTTTCATTTTCTTTTAGTTGTAATTACAATCACCCGACAAGTGCACATCAGTGTCCCCTGTGATTATTATTTTTTCTCACGCAGATGAGTTAAAACTAAAGCATGGCTCAGTCGCAGCAGATACATACCCTGACTGCTCAAAATGCCCTTTGTAGATTATGATTATTATGATTATGATTAGAGTTTGTCAAGTGTAAACAACTTGTTCTGATAAACACTCTTCATGAATGCTCATCTCTCTTCCCTTGACACACTCTTCTTGCTCTTCCATTCTCTCAGCGAGTCTCACACCAACCAATTTATATCAAAAGAGACATTTGATGTCTTTGGCAGAAATCACAAAAGCACACTGTTTGTCACATTAGCGTAAGATAAAGGAAGAGACATTTTCTGCTTGTTGAACACCAGGAAAATAAAAGGAGAAGAAAAAAGCGATAGCAGCCCCCTTTTCTAATCACATCACAAACTTTTGTAAAGAAGAAATGCTGATTATTACATCCCGCATTTCGGCTGCAACGTTTTCCTTCTTCTTTTTTTTCTTCTTTTCTGTCAGTGCATGTTGTTGCCTTTGGTGTGTCACAGGTGATTGTCTGTGTTTGTCACTGACGGAATCCATGCGTGTGCAGATGGAGTCCTTCAGCGACAGATCTATATACGCCATTTCTTCAGAAAACATGTAAATTCAGTGACAGGGTACATTTCCGCAGGCAATTAGCCGGGGACAAGGAGCGCGGAGAAGGCTCACCTCCTCGTAGGCACGCCGTCTGCTTTTCTGTCCTCTCCCTTTAACTGCTTGACAGAGCGCTGTGTTGCCTGGCAGAGCATGAGAGAGACAGTAGCACTCCTACTTCCTTTTATTCTCTATCAAGGTTACACTGGTGAAAGTGCCAACAGTTTTTGAAGCTGGTTGAAGTCGCACAGCACGCGAGTTCCATTGGACATCAAATTTCCATTCAAATTATTGATCTTAAATTAGAATTCCTCTGCTTTTAAACTATGAAATGTTGGAACAGATGGAGGATGTCTTTACTCGTGCTTTGCTAATACTGTCCCTAATATAAATTTTTTTTAAAAAACGCAAAAAAAAACAAAAAAACACCTCTGTTCTGTCATCCCATAGGTTGGTGTAAATATGCACTAATTTAGGTGGCCTATTTTATTTTAATGATGGATGAGTTAATTGAGCAATTAACTCAATAACAGGTGTCCGTAATTGCCCAATGCTTCAGAGACTGAGGCTTAAAAAGCTGCTTTGTCCATATATAGCTTGATGGACGTAGCTGTTCATTAATGACCGCCACTGTAAAAAAAAAAACACGTGTGTTGGAGGTTGGGAGGCTCCACGCACCATGACATTTAATTACTGTCGACAACGTATTCACATCCTTTACCTAAAAGTACAAATGCATAAAAGTATAGTTTCATGAGCGAAATGTACTCAAAGTATCAAAAGTAAAGTCTCATTCTGCAGACATTTGGCCCCTTGTGACAGTTATATTAAGACATTATTAGATTTTTAAACTACTGTGTACACTGTTTAGGTAGTTTAGTCTAGTGTTTCCACATCTCTAAAGGGTCACAAAATAAATCTGAGGGGTCATGAGATAATTAATGTAATAAGAAAGGAGAACAAGCTAAATTGTGCTACACAAATTGGTATTAACTTTTTTTTTAGGACTTGAGAACTGGTTTTAACAGTTTTGTGGGGAAATGACTCTTTGGGGCCACTGCTAATAACTCATTGACAAGGGACCCCAGATACACACGCAGACTGCATTTTGTGAGAGTTTGCAAGCCAAATATGTAGCAATTTAGTACTCTGGGGACCCTATATGGGGCCTTCCATGTGCCTCATTATAACCCTTTTAACTAATTGATCATGTTTGTGGCTGCAAATTGGGCCAGCCAGTTGTTGAAAGTAATTTTTCTGGTGTTCAGGAATCATTCTCGTACTTATTTAGTGTCTTTATACATCTACTCATCTATATTATTAGGGCGACATGATGATTTTTTTGAAAGTACGATAAAATGGAAATAGTTGGATAAATGACAAGTACTTGAGTAAATGTATTTACCTTGAAGCACTGGATGCTTAGCGTCTAAAAATGATCTCACTCAAAGCCCACAATCCTCTTGACAAAATACATTATTTCTTTTTCATGACGTGGAAGAGAAACGGGGAGCGATGGCAGGATGGAGTGACAAAGAAAAGGAGGCAGAAGAGGTGTTCAGAGTCTTGTCGAAAAAAACCCAGGATTAACCCAGCTCTACCGCTGATGTCTCAGCAATGCTAGGTAATGGCATGAAAGCGTCCGTGGCAAAGAGGTTTCGTGAATGTGTAGCTCTCATTGGAGTGTGTCACAAGCATTCAGCTGCTTTGAAGAAGAAAGCAAATGAAAGAGGAGATGCACAGCGCTCCTCAAAGCTTTCATTCCCATCGTTGGAGAAAAATACTTTCTTTTTCTCCATCTGAAAACAACACGAAGATAAGATTCTTATTAGATCCTGTCAAACTCAATAACAACAGCATTTGTAATACGTTTTGGCTCCTGAGCTACCACACCCCCGAATATGTGATTGGTTCCTGGTATATTCGAGTAATTTAGCGATGTGATGGAATATAATTTTCATAATAGCACTTATCGTATTCATGGAAGTCATTTATAGCATTTTTTTGGAAATCAATGTGCACTCATGACAGTGGATTCATAAAGAGAATGGTGTCTGTTGTCTGCGAAATGTCTGAGAAATTAGTGTGAAGAACAGCAAGAGAGTGCAAAATGCAAAAAAAAGAAAGAAAAAAGAAGAAGAAGGAGGGAGGAAAGAAAAGAAAATGCGGCCCTGCCACAAGAACTTCTCAGCGTAAAACAGTCAATAAAAACAAAAAAAAAATAAATCATTGAATCACAAGAGAACTCCTCTGAAGTCAGAAAATAAATGAAGACGCTAAATCCAGGTCTAATAAATATTCAGTGTAATGTTTATTTCTGATGTGAATACCTTTTCGGTGTAAGGCGAGATTAAATGACTTTTCCTGAATAATGAATACCCGTACCGCTGCACAGATGGGTGCAGACTTGCAAATCGAGCAAAACGCCCGGTGTCATTTCATCAAAATATTGATATACTGTAGATAAATGAATTTCTAAGAACAGATAGATGTCTGAGTGTTTGTTGCAGCTTTAAGTAATGATCTGCAACATCATCCAACAAAACACATCGCCATCCTGTTATGGAGCTTTTTTATTATTTACAGACCTATTGGATAAAGTTACATGTTCTTAATGTCTAGTCTATTATAGTTGCCTGTTTGAAATAATTTGATAGACGATGTGATGCAGTCTAGAAACATAAGAATGAGCACGAGGAATGAGAAATAAAGATAGAGATAGATGCAGTGAAGAGGTCACACACTTTTTCCATTTATTTGTTCACATCAACATCATTGCCCATGGCAGCAGATAAAGTTGTGAGGTTTTTGTGGACTAAAATAACATGATTTAGAATGTAGGAGATGGGTCTCTCTGTATGAAAAATAACCACAAGCCTGTGTGAGTGTGAGTCTCCCCCCCAACCCCCCTACGGCGAGGCTGCCTTTGTGCCTGGTGGACTGTTATTAAATCTATGTGTGGTCACACAGCCTACGGTCCACAGCGCTAGATTCGTGTGTTTTTCTTCCTCTCACCCTTGCCCCGTCGGCCCACCACTGACCTTTCATCATAGCCTTTAGTCAGTGTAAGAAGTGCTACGGGCTGACAGGAAATGCTGTCTTCACGGCTCCCTACCCTCCGTCAAAATATGTCATCCTGTAATACAAACAAGTACTAATGACCTACAATAGACCACTTTCATTTGGCGCACAAAAACATTGGGTAAAATGTGTCCTGGCTAAAAGCCTTGTAAAGGACTAATGAAAATGAGTAGTAAAAAGTAACTTAAAGGGACATTACGTGAGATAATCTACATTTATCGTCCTTGATCAGTGACCTATAAAAACGGACATAAAAACAACAGAGACAGAATTAGCATATTTAGCCACACTGTGTCTACCTGAAAATTCAACTAAAGACTAGTTCAATTAGCCGTTAAGTAAATACGGCATCATAAACATTTTTATTAAGTGTTTCGGTTTGGTTTATGACCAAATACCTGCAAAACATTCCCATCTGCCTCAGCTGTAGCTACTTAATGGTCTGTGCTAATTAGCAAACATTAGCACGCTAAAAAGCTTCAGAGAGATAGTGAACATGGTGAACATTGTTTCTGCTAAACATCAGCATGTTAGCGATGTTGCTGTGAGCATGTTAGAACGCTGGTGTTAGTATTTACGCCAAAGCACTGCAGTGTCTAGATACATCCTTGGCTAGCACGGCTGTAGACTCTTAGTCTTGTTTCCCTTTAATTGCTTTTCCGTTATTTAGATTATTAATAGCTATTACATTTTTTGACGGTTAGTGCATTTAAAAAAAAAAAAAAAAAGTGTAATCAATTCATATAATTTCACTTTGGTTAATGTCTGAGATACACCAACGTCAACTCTTTATGGACAAACACTCCACTAGTCTCACAACTTCAAAACTACAGATTCTACCATTATTACTGTTTCTAATACACTGCTGTGACTTCAGCTACAAGTACGGCTTGATGGAATACTCCATCGACTTCTACTACTGCAGCTTCACGTACTGCTACTACTAGCTATTATTTTTATCTGCCATATTGCTACAGTAGTTTTTCACAGAAAGTTGAGTAAAGACAGTGTCTCAGTATGAAATAATGGGCCCCCTCATGTAAGATATTTAGCAGGACTTTTAAAAGCTACTAGACGGAATAATTCATACTTCACTTATACCAGTAGTTGTAATTGTAATTAAGGCCCTAAATATAAATCAATTTATTTGTTTGGATTGGTTTAAATCAATGTTTACCATTGATACGGTGAAATTAAAGAAATATGGTAAAATGGGATGTTTTTGAAATTATGTGGGGCAAATACAAAAGAATAATGGTGCCTTTAGATCAAATGGCGCAAATCACCGATCCAAGGGGATATCAAATTGTCAATCATCACAAAGCAATTTGTGGCAATCAAATGTCAACGTGTAAGCCAAGTGTTAGGAAGAGAGAGAAAAAAACTCTAAAAGTGCAAGCACAAATGAATGTAATGCTATTGTGTCACAGACAAAGACATTAAAGGTATGAAATCATCTAGAATCCACCGACTGTACATTGTTCTAGTAGCAATATCCTAAGGCCTAAAATACAAAATACAGCCAGTACACCAGTGAGCAAACAGCCAATAAAGATTATCTGGTGAGACTTTGTATTGTCTTCGAATTGTTTCTTTAAAAAATAAAAATTTATTCAAGGCTTAGTAACAAAATAATTACATTACATGACAATTAGCTGAAGTTCTTGTCCAAAGCAGCTTACAATAAGTGCAAACAATCATGAGGATACAACTCTGAACAGTAAGAATCTTGCAAGTACATTACCTTCAAATAGGCAAAAAAATTTTAAGTGCAGTATAATAGCTTCAAATAAGCCAAACCAATTTAAGTGCTACACACATTCATTTTTTTGGCCAAGGTGCTGTCGAAACAGGTGGGTTTTCAGGCTTCGATGGAAGGTGTGAAGACTTTCTCCTGATATCAATTGTGAGCTTATTCCACCATTTTAAAGCCAGGATAGCAAACAGGCGGTGTTTTATTTGAGGGTTATCTGGGTCCGACTCGCAGTGAGGGAGTAGCGAGCTGATTGGCCTATGCAGAACGAAGTGAGCAAAAATGAAAGATTATTTAAATGTTTTTATTGCCAATTTCAATTCATTCATGAAGATGTAGGGCATTCACTTAACTATTACAGTCCACATAAAAACACATGGGCAATTCAGACCATGTCAGGCATCAGTTTTTATAATGACCCCATCTGTGCCGATCGATACTGAATCAGAGCCGTCACAATCTTTTCTCAGCACACATCATAAAGAGTCCATTCATTCATTTTATGGCTGTGCTTTTCAAATGTGTTGATACATAACCAGCAATAAATCACTGAATTATATAATATCTCAGAAGGCATACTACAACCTCCATACAAACTATCCATCTATTCCTTTCAGACACTTACTTGTATAGTGCCCAGGGTCATACAGGGCTAAACAACATTAGCACAAACTGCATGATTAAGTTTCACAGCACCAAAGTGTAAGGGAGCTAATTAGCATAGAGGTGCAACTGAAACGTCTAGCACAGAGGGAATGTTCATTACCAACATAAATGCTGCAATAATATCACTGCTTCGTCATTGCTGAAATGTGTCATTGCTTATTGGCTAAAAGCCAGAACTTCCAGCAACTGGTCAAATATCTACTTGAGTCATATTGATCAAAAACCCTAGAGATAGCCTATAAGGCTGTATGGGGTAGTTGCAATTGTACCTATTGACCCTCTAAAAAGGTACTGATTTGAATTGCTTGATGTCCTTACTGATCTCCTCTGTGTTCTGTAATGGCTGGATCGCCATTACAAGGGGCCCTGAGGGAAAACCCCTAATGACCTTTTGATTTTAGTCTAGACTATGGAGATGCAAAATTGGATGTACGTAAAGATCTGAGCTTAGGAGTCTGCTTTGTCGAGGATTAAAAGTTCTCTGATAGAGTCAGGGGTACTCAATAGAATTGTGAAATCAATTCTAAAAGGCCCAGGTAAGCAGTGGAAATAACACTACAATAGCAATAGTAGCCTGGTTTAAAGCCAAACTACAGTTCAGAGAACTTTCCCTAAATCTTCAATCTTCGGAGACTAAGATTGTCCTAAAATAATATTAAAATGTATCATATTAGGAGATCCAGACCGACCATTTTGTACTTATTATTTCTGAAGTTTCGAAGGCTGGTACACATTATTTTCCACCAAGTGATGTTATCCATCTGTTTTTGTGCTGCATTTTACAGGTACATGTAACTGACATCTCATTCTCAGCATTCAGGTGAGGTGAGGTTTTGGGAATCTGATTTGATTTATTGATATCTGTAAGGCTGTAAACAAGACCATGAGTCTATACTTAGTCATACTGCTTTCAGCTAAATGCTAACATTAGCATAGTAAACCAAAAGAATTCCAGCATACGACAGGATACTACGAGACACTATTTTATTAACAAAGTCATTTTAAAATAAGAAAGAGCGAATACGCATTTCGCATTTAGCTCTATCAGATTTGCTTTGTTTCCTAACATAAGCATGCTCACACAATGACACACAATGACAACGCTAATGTGCTGCTTTTTAGCTGGTATAATCTTTACCATGTTCACCACTTTAGTTTAGAGTGCTAGCATGTTAACATTTGCTAATTGCCTTAACACAAACGCCAACTGAGACGGATGGGAAAGTCATTAGTTTTGCAGGTATTTGGTCATAAAACGGAATGATGGACACATTGAAAAGTCGGAGGATCATCAAAGTGATTTCAATTCATTCTCTGTAGGACATCAATGTCTGTACCTAATGTTATGGCAATCCATGCAATAGTTGTTGGGATGCTTCATTTTGAATATAAAATTTCAATATCAAGGTGACGCGAGAGGAAAAGTCAAGAGACCACCAAAGTCAGTTGGATTTGACATCTGGGGGCCTTGAATGTCCTAACAAAATTTTGCGCTGATGCACCACGATAGCTGTTGAGATATTTCAGTCTCGACCAAAGTGGTGAAACAACAAACAAACCTACATTACTGTCCCTAGACCCACACCACTAGCATTGCTAAAAAATATAACCAAAAGAGAAGTTTTCAAGACCTTTTACACTCAAGAGAAGAAACTTTCTATTGTGACAAGTTAGTCAGAATTACACTTTACAGAACACATCAAATAAATGTTTTTGCTGTCAAAGGATCATCAGACGTCATGATTCTCTGCAGAATTGGAAGAAAAAAAAATACCTAACACCAAAAATGCAGATAACTGGTGTAATGAGTTTGCTGAATGTGTAAGCAGACTCTGTTCTTGATCAAATAAAGAGCAGATTTACAGTGTAATTAACTTCACAGAGCCTGACAGGAACAAACATTTTTGAAACAGTTATAAACTCGCAGCAAAACATGTCAAAGTTCCTGTCTTATGAAATGTGATTAGTGTAACGTAGGCTGGTCTGAACATATCTTTAATTTAAAGGGTTTTAGTATGTATGGAATTAACATTCCCATATCTTCCCATCAACACTACGCTGCTTGGTCCTGTGGAAAACAGGTGAGATGATTAATTTTTAAGTTCACGTTTAAAGGTTGGACACAATAAAAGCAGCATGTTCACCATAGAATGTAATATGATACCCACACACACAGCAATAAATGCTTCCTTTATAAAGCTTTTATTGGTCTTCTGTTTTTCTGAATGTGTCAAAAGAGGTGTTGATTAAACTTTATAGCTAAAGTTGCTTCTGGTGTTTTACAGATGCTCTGCCCAGTGCTCCACTACTTACTGAGAGCAGTGAGGCCAGCAATGTGTGGAAATTAATTAGGCAACATTTTAACATAATGTTATCTGATATTATCTGCTGCAGAGCAGTGAGCCTGGAAATATTTTGATGTTAACAGTTCTTCTGAAATACAATTAACCTTTCATTTGCATAGAAAGCCATCTTCCACAGCAGAGGGTGTGAATATGAACTGTATGCATTAATGAAATGGCTTTGTAAATTATTCTAAATGTGACTTCAGTAGCCTCTTAAGGCCATCCAAATACTTCCAAAAAAATATTTAAAAGAACAATTTACGACACGCCAACAATTAATTTTACATACTATCAGCAAGATTTAGCAACAACAAAACAACATCCTGCAAAAATGACACAACTGTACAGTAGATTACATATTTAGTATGTCATGCCAAGTTCAAATGCTGGGATCCATCAGAAACAATAAGACCTGAACCGAGTCAATCAGATGACCCAGCCAAGGTGTTTGCTATCTTATACACTAAAGCATTGATATAGTATATTCCATAATCTGATGTACCAGTTTTATTCATTCATAGATAGGCACTCCATTTATTTCATTCTTTTCCATTTCATTTGCTTACGAGCGGATTGACATGAAATGTTGCAAAGACAATCATGGTCCCCAGAGGATAAAGCTGAGGCTGATGGGAATGTCATGTCATGTCATCACTAAAATTTGAAAAAGCATAGAATCATAATTGTTTTTACAATCGTCATATACATTACATCCTCTGGGGACCATGAATATGTGTTCAAAATGTCATGGCAATCCATCCAATCGTTTTTGACGCATTTCTTTATCATGGTGACGCTACAGAAAAAGCTATGAGCCTACCAAAGTCAGTAGGATTCAACATCTGGGGGCCTTGAATGCCTCTACAAATAGTGCAATAGTTGTTGAAATATTTCAGCCTGAACCGAAGTGATGGACCGACGGTCAAACCGGCATTACTATCAATAGAGCCTCGCCACTAAGATAGCTAAAAATGTAAACAAGGATGATGTTTTTATACTAAAGAAGAAACTACTTAAAATATTAAAATAATTACAATCAGGGCTCAAGATTTAATCATCACAGGAAAATTCAAAAACGTTGAGATGACCTCTGTTTTGCACAAATATATTATTATATTTTCTATGATGACCGGTGAGTCGGAGCTTCACTGGGAGAAAGAGAAAAACGTACGTTACAGATTACAAAAAATTAATGTTTTTATGGTCAAAGAATAATCCGACATTATGATTCTCTGCACAGCTGAACAAAAAAAAAAAAACACTCAGGAAAAGACCCAGATAACAGCTGTAATGAGTTTGCTGAATGTGTAAACAGACTGTTGATCAAATAAAGCACACATCGACAGAGTAACTCACTGATACTCAGACGCTCACAAACCTGGACGGAAACAAACACTTCTGAAACAGTTGTACAGTCCAAGCAAAACATGTCAAAGTCCTTTCAGTTGCTCTCCTATAAATAGATTTTTACAGTTTTATTCATTCCATTCCATTTTATTTGTTTATTACACTGCATTTGATTTCATTATAACTGCCTGAGCTCAGTCATATTTTTCTAAATATTTCCATATTTCATAGTGTTCATCATGGTGTGGCTTTAGTTGGTAGTTCATTCACAAATATTATGATAATTAACATAACGTTGCTATATGTAGTGTCTTTTCTATTGGGTAATAAATCACTGATATGAAGAACGATCACTGATTTGGACATTTCTTACATATTGGTTGACACACTGCTTTAGCTATTAGCATGGCTCCAGGGATGGAAATATTGATCCATTGGTCCACCACTTTGCTCCAGACAGAAATATCTCAACAAAACATTGATTGATTGACATTGAATTTTGTACTGACATTCACGGTCCCCAGAGGATAAAGCCTACTGATGTAGTGATCCCCTGATGTCATCCCTAGAACCACAATGAGGTTAATATTTGTAGTTTTGAGTGAAATATCACCACACTGATTTGATGGATGCCATGAAATTTGATTAGAGCATTAGTGTCCCTCTCATTGTGAATTGTAATAACTTTGGTGATCGCTAAACCATCAGGTCAAAAAATTTGAACGTGTCCAATACATTGGATCACGACTAAATACCTGCAAAACTAATGATATGACCATCAGTCTCAGCTGCACTTGGTGTTTAGTGCCCTTACACTTCCATTTCCATTTTGTTTCATACTGTTACTTAACTATAATTTCCAATAATCTTTTTCAACACTCACGATTGGCATTGAGGCACTCAAAGTACTCTACTTGCTTCTTTGCATTTTGTTTTTGCAGTTTAAACTCGAGTGGTAAGCAACCAGTGTCAGATGTGTGGTGTGAAGGTATTTTTCGACTTCAGTGTAACAACATATCTTTTTGCTCCCTATATTTTACCCCTTGTCTCATCGCCCACAGTATCCATCGGGGATACGGTATGTCAGATCATCAGGCACAGAACCAATGTTGGGGCTTCTGTCATCAGAAAAGAAAACACACTTATGAGGCCTTTGAGGCTGACTGAGAGTCATGCTGAGCTCAAAGAGAGAGAAATGACTACACAGAAAAAGGGCAGAAGAAGCAGGATGATGATGATCTTATGGAATAAAAGGCAAGAAAAAGCTCTGGAGGAACAAATGACATCAACAAACTATTACAAAACATTGTAGTTCTACTGATTTTTCTTCAATTAAATCAAAAAACGAAAACAAAATAAAGATGACATGTGAAACAGCGCTATATCTTTGGCCTTTAACTTTGTTAATGTGCTTTTGCCTCAGGTGGCCGCATGCCTGGTCTATACAAGTGTATGTCACATTAGACAGCGTAATGGATGGGCCTGTTCTGAACTGTATTCTTTGGTTTAGCAAATGTATTTTTAATTGTCTATTATGCTTCCCTTATTGAATTGTGCATGAGCTAACATCTTTATTCCAGGGAAGACACGGGAGTGTGCAGGACACAGCGGGGAAACATGTAGTGAGGAGCGAGGACATTCCTGTTCATGTCCAGGTGCCT
This sequence comes from Bovichtus variegatus, assembly GCA_943593645.1. Classification (NCBI taxonomy): domain Eukaryota; kingdom Metazoa; phylum Chordata; class Actinopteri; order Perciformes; family Bovichtidae; genus Bovichtus; species Bovichtus variegatus. The sequence continues at coordinate 8,637,438 of CALSCE010009344.1, read as the reverse complement.
TACATGCCTGAAATAGTCCTTCACAAGACAAAAAGATCAAACATGAATAGGAGGTGGTGGTTTAGTGGTCAGGCTTCCAAATAGAACCCCGGAAGTTTGTGAGTTCAATACCAGGAGCTGCCACTATTGTGCCCCTGAGCAAGGATCTTAACCCTGAGTTGCTCCAGAGGGACTGTCCCTGTGGTTAGTTCACTGTTAGTTCACTGTAAGTCAAAAAAAAAAAAGAAAAAATACATGGACATATAATGTATTTATTTTTCAGCTGTACTATAAATTAGAATAGATTTACACACATTTTTGGCAACTGTTCAAGCACTATTGAACAACGGACCCTGTAAATTCCTCTCATCTTTAAGTGGATTAAGGAGCCATGTTTCTGAAGCGTAAGCCCAAATGACACACACTTAATTGAAGACCCTGTAATTAATTGTTACTAAACATCACGAGTTGGCTATGTTCATGTGCAGACTACAAGTCCTGACACACATTGTAATGTGCAGTTCTTAAATATTACCTTTGTTAAACATATCATTGTTTTAATGGTTTTTGATGGGGTCAGGGAGATATTGATTCAACTTTACGTCAATTTTTGAGGCTGCAGTTTGGAATGTTTTTTTTTGTGTGGATAAAATATTAGAAACACATACTAATCAACAGACAAAAAACTTAAGTACTATTTAAGTAAGGTTATATTTATTGCAACCTGGCATTATTAACACCAGTGACAAAATAAGGGGAAAACATTTGAATGTCAAACGTATTCAGTTTAGTACATTTCTTTTTATGTCTTCTGAAATTCATATCTACGTTTTACACATTCTTGTTGGGTACTGTTTTTGATTGGTCACTGTGCAAGCTCTATAGGATTTATTCAAAGTGTTTTAAAGTCAAGCACTTACAAGTCACCTGATCGCAGACTGTAAGAGAGTCTCGACTCATCCCTGCGTGCAGTTTTCTCTGTACACTGTTTTTCTGTGCCTCTCAATAGTTATTCTTTTTGCATTTCAAAGTTAATCATGCCTACTTTAGTGTTCAACATTACATATTATACATGCACATTCCTGCACAAACTGTACAGCTTTTCTTAAAAAAAAACCCAGATATATTTGACTTTTTTTCTGTTTTAACTTTTGAACATGCAAACTTACTTGGCAATACAATTGTTTCCTTTTCTGGTTCAGCATTTGCATCTCTCCTACAGAAGAAAAAGGACTCTTGCTTTTTAATTAAACAGGGACTATTCAGATCAAAACAACTAAAGAAACAAGTAGATAAAACATAATCTGGATATATGTTTACATCAACTGACATATTATATCTGGCAAATGCCATTTAACTTTATTAAATTGTCAAAATGTAACAAATTATATTTGACAATGGTGCCATTTCGTTGGTCTTTGGTCCATTATCTTGAAAGTTTTTTTGTCTAATGACATAATAGACTTGCTTACTGTCTGGGAGTACATTATACATTAAGTCGAAATAAGCCTTATTTAAAGCGAGTTGTTAGTTGTTATACTGGATAATGGTAAATGATAAAATGTAATGTAATAGTAGAAGTCATAAAGTCAGCAATGTCAGTTACACAACAATATGTATCGCAAGTTTGCTAACATTAGCTAATATTAGCCACCATACCGTACTGGTCATACCAGACCAAATGAGGCTGTAGCAGCAAAACCCCTGAATGTACTGAATTGAGCGTGGGTGCTTTGTTTTGCTTATGTATTCCACTTTCATTTGTAAGAGAATTAATGTGATTTATATTGTTCAAAAGTATATCTAAGTTGGTGGTAAGCCTCGGTCATTTAGAATTAAAACAACTTCCCAAAACTATTTTTTTCCTCATTTTCCCTTATTAGTTATCACATTCCCTAAAGATAGCAGCTTTAATGGATATTTAATAGCAATAATCACATACTATTTCAGAAAATATTTAAAAGAATTATAACAGGCTCATTATCAAAACTCAAACCATGTTTTTTTTTCAGACCACTTTTACATGTGATTCTTTGCTTGCAGCCACGTCAACTTTCATCACGTTTCTTGTTCAATACAACCGCATACCTTCACATAATGCCGAAGACCTTTGCTACCCCTACATTCTGTTCCCTTCCTCTTTTTTACACGGACTTTCATTGTGTAAGTGACAAAACATTTCAAAGCATATTAACACAACTGGCCTTGAGAGAAGTGTCGACGTCGCCTCATTCAGTGTCCTCACCTACGCTGATTTCAAACAGAATATGCCTCACACATACTGTAACTTTAGAGAGGTATCCTCGTCTCCCAGGTAAGTGTGCGTTAAGAGGTCTTAGCTGGGCAAGTCATTTGATCAACGCAGGCTTTAAGGCTTATTCAGTTCATTGCAACCCCTGCTCCGTGCTCCTCTGTGACTCAAGAGATTAGGCTGGAGTGCACACACTGAACACTACACCTCCTGTAAAAGAGCCCACTGTTCAGGCTCGGCACACAGAGGCCTTTCAAAGGCTCCCTACTTGAGCTTACAGTGTTCAATTGAAGCAAAAAAAAAAATAGTGCAGTGTGAAATGTTATTCAGTCAAGATGAGAGGGAACATATTGGTTTGTCCTTTGCTACCACCGTCAACTCTTCAGCCCTGGATATCTCCCCCAACTTTTCCATGTTCTGAGTGGTGAGCCATGGGTTGTCAATACACTGTCATTCATCCCCGCACCCTCCCCTTAAACCGGCGGCTTAAAATGGAACCTCCAATATTTGCATTCCAATTAGCATAAATGTAAGAAAAGTGGAACAAGTAGCTTTGAAAGTCATCCAGCAAAGCGCATATTCAACCAGCAGTGAAAAAAGGGAGAATAAAAAAAATAAATAAAAAAAGCATGTGTAAGAGAGAGAGAGAGAAAAGGAGTGAGGACACGAGGCGAGAGTAGGAGAGAAAAAGAGAAGGGGAAAGGGAGAGATTTTTGTATTATAATAGTGGGCTCGGGCTACATGGGTTGAATCACTGGTGTATGTCTTTTATGAGCTTACGACTTCACACTGCGTGGAAAATCCGCCCTGCTGCCGGGGTTCTTTGGCATTCAGAATGTCACTTTTAATCACATTCCCCTCTGAGATGTGATCCCGCTGATCAAAGACGCTCTGACTTTAAGTTAACATGTCAACAAAGACGGGGGTCTTGCATATTCTTGCCTGGCACACATGCTCAAAAAATGCAATATATTGGTGAACTTGCTTCACTGTTTGTTGTTTGGGGTGAGTAAGGGTTTAGGGCTCTGTGCGGTGTTCTGGCTGCTCTGCGGAGAATAAAGCTGGAAGGGGGCTGGAATATAACTGATGCCTAAAATTTCCTATCAGTTTTGGCACCCTGATGTAGTTAATAATGTACAACTTGTTCTTTTGACAATACATGTTTTAATGCTGAGAATGTTATCAGCCGATTGGATGGCAGTGGTTATCAGCATCGTATATATATATATATATATATATATATATAGGGTTAGAAGGGGCCTGGTACACCTAAATGGTAAATGGATATTGCATTTATATAGCGCTTTTCCAATCTTTGCGATCACTCAAAGCGCTTTACAACACGTCAGCATTCATGATCACTGAAAACTGTAACTGTTTCACTTTCACAGCATGCGGCTAGGTGCAGTTTGGCTTATAGTCCAATTTTTTGTCATTTGACCATGAATTGTAGTCTACAAGAAATGAGGATACTCAGTCTAGTTTTGAAGACAGCGATATTCCTTTATGTTAGCCGACACCCACGGAAAGATCTTGATAGCTGAGAGCCTTAATCCTACAGTCATTCCTACCAGAACACAAAAGAGAGCCACCGAAAAATGAATGTTACTAGTGTTACATTAATAGTTCAAAGTCACAGCCACATATTAGCATCTTAAGATGCGAAAGTAGCGTTGGAGTTGAGAGACGACATCTGCAACTGAATTTCACAAGTAGCCAGTTTACAGGCTAATTTTAAGATAATAAAATGTTTTAACTTTTTCCAACAATAGCCGATGGGTTTCCGAAATTGCATTTCGGCCAATACTTTCTTCCTCTTTTGCTCTCCACACGAACTGTTGACCTGCATTCAACCCAAGCTTACTCAAACGTGATTGGTCAATTCATGGCCAATTCCAAAATCTTGCCCCGTTGCCTACATAGGGCCTATACAGATTAATGTTATGTTAACGTTACCTTGCCACAAACATCGGTGTGCTGTCCTGCCTAAAATATGCATTCCTGGCAGAGACATAACAGTAGAGAAATGCAATCCCAGGTCAAGCAGCAATATAAAACAACATAAGCAATATATGTTAAGTCTTTTTTAATTTTATTTTACTGCAGCATTGTTGCTTGAGGCGATGTCGGTCAGCATCATTGAAACAACTGACCAGTGTACAAACTTTATTGACATGTCGCTGCATGATAAGATGCTTCTGTTACCAGCCTGTCACAAACTGGAGTTAAAGCTTTGGCATTGTCCTCAGTTATTCCAAAATAAAAGTTCACTCACAAAACAATGTCCATGATCCAGAACTCTGAGGTTTACATTATTCCCTATTCCGTTGTTGGAATAGCAACAGAAGTTCAGAAATAAAACAAGCAAGCTGAAGAAATAAAGAAAAAAAAAAAAACTACTGCAGCTCCGGCTGCCACTAACAATCAAACAAAGCAACACTTGTTTTTATGCCTGTGACATAGTTTAGATGGCATCAAGTTGCCCTTTCATAATAAATACTGACAAATTGTATCCACTTAGCGAATGGCTCAAAACAAAGCAATCTTGTAAAGGTAAACGTGTTTTCGCTCGATGGTAGTTATGATGGGAATCTAATCCTAATCTTGAAAACAAGGCGCACACACACTCATGCAGGCACACACACACACACACACACACAGAGTGACTGGTGACTGAAACTAAAACTAGACAGTGGAAAACGAGCATTAGCAACGGCATTGGCCGGGGAGTTCTGCTTATCCTGGAGGGAGAAGGCATCTCAACATTTTTGCAGGTAGCACAAGTGAACTTTGTCCCGGAACCGCTTCACAGAATCGCACCCGGAAGCACTTCAGGGCTGCAATGGACATGAAGGGAGCCTCGAAACTCTGCTTTTAGTTTCGTTAGGACACCAATAAAACGTCAAGCTATGTCTAATGCATTGTCAAAACAAGATCCTTGCAGCTGTTCGAGTGGTAAGTTTAAAAGGGAGAAGATTGTCCTTGGTGCAAGAAACCCAGAAATCCAAGAAACAAGTTCTGTGTTATCAGATTTGAATCCACAAACTGCAAAACAGTTTTCTATAGTTTCGCTCACATTCGCAAATGTCTGTCGTTGCATCTGCTGTGAGAAAGAACAGTGTTGAGTTTCAGAGACAATCTGTCACTGTATGACACGAGCAAACATTTGAAGTGTTTTGCTCTGGATTGCATCCGATAGCTAATTGTCTCTGCGTCAAAGCTGTTCTCTGGATTTTGCCTCTTCGTGCGTTCTCCAACATGACGCTATCGCATTGACTTGCGTCTGACGGGCGTCTCTCTCCCGCTCAGAAATGTAATGGAGCTGAATCAAAGTTCAAGCGCTTAACGTTCATGGTTCCACAGCCTGCGTCCACTCCCAGTTGTTTGCTCCTTCCCTCCTCCTCCCTTTGGGCTGCCATCCTCTCTCTCAGACAGTTTATTGAGCAACATCTAGTAACAGCCAACACAACTTTCTGTACGCCAGAGTACTGTACACACACAGATTTCACAATGGTAATTAATAGCTTTATTTATATAGCACCTTTTGAAAACAAAATTTCATAGTGCTTTACAATGAAAACACGATGAAAGTAATTAACATCCGGAACTTAAGATGTTTTGAAGATGAAGTCACTAAAATAGTAACAGCAAATAACATCAGTTAAGAAAAAGCCAAAAGATAAAAGTGAGTCTTGAGAAGTTAATTAAAAGGAAGAGTTGAGCAGGTTGAGGGGCCCGGACAGCCACAACCTGGTTAGTCGAGCCTTGCTGGAGGATCTCAAAGCTCATAGGGAGTAAGCCTTTTATAAACAAGCAGGCAAATCTTAAAGGCAATTCTGAATCTCACAGGTTACCAGTGAAGGGCAGCAAGGATTGCTGTGATGTGGTCGCTTCTCTTTGTACGCGTTTAAAGCCTGGCAACAGCTCTTTGTATCTCATCTGGATGTTTCGCCTGCTGATACCGGAATAACGTCGGGCAGAGTGGAAAGTCTGATCTCTCTGTGTCGCACCGTAAGTGCTCCGGCTTTTCCTCTTCTGTGCTGCCGTCAACTCTGACGTAGATCAGTATCGTAGGTGTTAAACCCGCTCCTCCCAACTGGCAGATTATCTACACTTTTTCGGACAATCCTCCCTCCTGGCCACACCATTGGAACCGTTTTACAGGGATTGGCTCAAACACCCTATCAAAGTATCATATCATAATCATAAAGGTGTAGGTGCTTGTGAATAATTATTAAGTGTATTCTCGGAGTCACCTGGCAGTAAGGAGCACCCACATAAAGGGCCAACTAAATTTACATGGAAAAAGTCCACACTGAAAAATGACAAAAAAAAAAAAATAAATAAAAACAAAGGCAAAAAGTAAAACAACACTAATAAAACTTGGAATTAAAAAGATTTCCTTATAGCACAGAGATACAGTAGGCACACATTAACAATCTCCTTTTATATCTTCTAATCTTGCTTTTTATTTACTTTTAGTCTCATTAAAATGAACACCAGTTAATGTTAATAGACATTAATAGAGCTGATATGTAAGGTGTTGTTGCCCAATGCGGACAACAGACAAGTACTTCTGCAATAAAACATTTTTAATAATGTATACTAACATATTCAATGTTAAATCACAGATCACTCCATGAGTGGGCTGTATGTTATTATTTAGTATGAACTGTAATAAAAATCAATATATATGATGTTACAATGTCCCTTATTATGTCCTTATTTAGAAGTATTATGAATGTGTAAATTGTTACTATGCGCCTTATTTTCATCCTTATTTTAGAAATCTTAAATGTTGTTGAATTAAGTGACTACGTCTAAGAATGACCAACATACTGTGAAATTATATGCAATATTGTAAACTGTAAAAACGTAAGGGTACACCACCTCCTAAAAGGCTGACTGAAGATCTGACCGGAGCAGAGAAGCGCTAAGAGGCGTGGACATGCTTAAGTGCCAACAATGGGCCAATAGGACTTGGCCCCAGCCAACCAATGGGAGAAGACTATACCTGAAAAGGCGGCGGATATAAAATATGTTGTAGACAATAGATCGGCCCTTGTGCTGTGAATCCGTGAGACAGAGTAACTACTTTAATGTGATCTGTGGAACGGTGAAATAGGACGGACCGCAGCTGTGTACTTTTGTAATGTTCACCACATCATCATCGAATAAATATCGTTTACCTGAAGAAAAGTTTTCCAGAATTGATTTCTACACGTCTCTATTTCAAATTAAAAGAACACGACAGAACAAAAGCACACTTGTACTTTTGCGACAACAGCGCGATGCTACATTTATCGATCTCAATGTGTTAACTCGTGTTCTCTTCTTTGGTGAACACAGGCTCTTTGTCTCTTGAACATTCAGTGTGACTGTGACCGTGTGTTCGTGGACGGAGACAATGAAATTGTTCACGATAAGTTCATTCCAAGAATCCATACAAACGCTCTTTTTCTTTGCGGTGTACAAATGAGGTGCAAATGAGGTGCAAATGAGGATAAGCGCTTTTTGCTGGCACAATCTGGAAGAGAGCTTTTCACAATTCATGGCAAGGGTGCTTCCTTTAGGACGTGTGAGACAGAAGCGAAGCAGAAATCAAACACAGCGACTCATGTATGCTAATTGAGCACATGTACACTTATAGAAGAGGATTCAAAAAATAGCCACCTGGACAGTTGGCTGAACACATTAGCAGAAAGGAAAACAAATAAGAAGCCACTTTCCATCTCTTCAGCCCCAGGGTCTTTCGCATACCTCTCGCAATAAAACACGATGTACATTTTTACATGCTAGGTAATTAGCACACGCTTTTATCCAAAGTAACATGATGTGCAACGGCATAATCATCACATGCAGCTACAGTGCAAGGGACAATATGAAGCAAATTGGGGGTTTTAGTTCAGCAAACATTTCTCAGAGGCAGAGCTGCACTGGAGGCAATAATCTCTTAGTTTTACGTTAAATCTCCACGGGCAGAGCCGAAGAGCCAGAGTTTTCTGCTTTAGTAACTTTGGTTAAGCCCTGTGAAAGAAAGAGGAGAAGACTGAGAGAAAGAGAAGGTTAATAGGGGGAGCTTTGCACACAAAAAACCCTGAACATAATCAAGTTATTTTGGGTCGTTCATTCAGTTTTACGTGACATTTACCTGATTTGTACTGACTGCGTTATGGGATTGAACGCGATGCAGTCTTTTTACAGTAGCTCCACTGTGTTAGCAGTGGAACAACAGAGGGAAACTGATCGCCACTGGGTGACATTTGTTGTTTGGTGTTTTTTTTTTCATTTTCCAGTGTTGTCAGTTGGCATTTCTGCTGTGTACCTTTCTCCCTTAACTATGTCTATCCCTCCACACCTCACCCTCTATCTCTCCATAATGACCTCTATCTAAGCCGCTGAGCTTTGGCCAGCAACCCTGCCAGTCCCAGGGGTGCTGACCCTGGAACACCATCCTCTTTGCCAGGGAGCCCAGAGCAGCAAGGGACTGGGGGAAAATGCCACTCTGTAGACAGTGTACTGCATAAATGATGGTGTCAATGTTCGTCCGATTGAGGGACAGACATTCGAGTGTGCGTCGTGGGGGCAGGTGGTGAAGGGTAGGCGTGTGTGCACAGTGTGTGTGTGTGTGTGTGTGTGTGTGTGTGCACATTCACTCAAGAAGGTCCTCAAGTGTGCCTTCAATTTTAATCCAACAATGCATTATAAATGGCCTGGAAAAGTGTGAGAATGTGCAGCCGCTGAAGAGTCTGCGTCGTCATTTCACTCAGCTGTGGCTACCCAGAAGTAGAGCAGGAACCTGAAAGAGCTCATAAGTGCCTGAATATTCAGCTCTCCCCCCGGCAAGGCACCTTATAGCCCAATCAAGAAGGCACACTTATTGCAGCTATTCATTCAGCTCATACACACGAAAATAGCTAAATTATACAGGTAACGTACAGCGCAGCTTGATAAAAGATATCTCCCTGAGTCATACTGAGAACGTTTCTCCTGACTTTGTGGGGAGTACTTTGAATATGTGTTTTTGTTATTACCTTTAAAAACGACTCATAGGCCCATATCTATTTGCCTTGTAGATAAAGGGAAACTTCTGTATTTTTCAACTTGACGACTTTTTCCACATGTTTTCGTATCCAACAGACTAATGGGGACAATAATTCTTGAAATTGGTGCAGTATTAAGCGTCAACTCTATAGCAATAGCAACGTCAATATAAGTGTGTTTGCCGCTGATAGGCTCAGATTGTTATCACGGGTGTCATTATGACACTATGGAAAGGACCCAACAGAGAAATACATTATTTTTTTTTTTTTTAACTTTTGGCTGGCTTCTGTTTGTTTGTTATTGTGTCATGTGACCTGTTGCGGAAAGACAACGGTTGAATGGTGAGTGAGAGTTGGAGAGAGGAGTGCCGGTGTTGTCGAAGTTTGTTGTGTTGGAGTACAAGAAAGTGTAGCTTCATGGTCTCTAAAAGATTCTATCACGGCTGAATATTTAGCTGATTTCAACAATATGGATGCGACGTGAGATTTCAGAATGACAATTCTCCTTGAGCGAGACCTCATTAGAACAATAACAGATGGACCAGATCAAGTGAAAGGTAAAGAAAGAGTCGGAACATCAACTCGCAAACAGCTATCAACGCTGTTTCAAAGTTGTTCTTTGTTCTGACTTGAGGGTGCTTTCACGTACATTTAGGAAGGAACTAAGTTTTCCAATTATTCCATCCCCACATGAATGAAGCACAAATCTCGCAATCTTGAAAGTAAAAACATAATTCTTACATCCACCCTTTGATTCGCATCCGCTCCAACATTTAATGGCTTCGTCTTTGACCCATGCTACACCAAGTTTAACGAAAATGGGGCCAGTAGTTTTTACGTAATCCTGCTGACAGAGACGTGGACAGACAAAGTGGGCAGAAAACATAACCCCCTTGGCAGAGGTATAAATACTTCACCAAACCTCTGCACATATACTTTTGATTGTTGATCCGTCACTCTTGGTCAAACGATATATGCAAGATTTCTAAGGCCACTTACCATGGCCAAATAATCAAGCAGTAAAGCTACACACTACTTGGCATGGGTATGCTATTGCATGGCCATGTCATTATATCTTTCCGTGTTCCTTTAATACACTATTTACACTGGTCAAAAAAACAGCAATGTTGTTACTTTAAGTGCTAATGCAACTAAAAAAAGCAACAACTTACATGGAAAATCCTGGGGTCTCCTTAGAGAGGAGAATAGCCATTATTACTGCTAGGTTGATAGCGAAGAAACATATGCACCTATTCTAGCCCAGCTAATTATCAGCTCCCAGCATAATTAAGGCTTAAAGATGAGCAAACATAATTAGTAGGCATTATGCGGACCTAATGGGGGAAGTGAACAGGTGAACATGTATTCAGTCCTTTGTTTATGAGCTAAGGGTATACTATAATGAGGCAGGAGAATAAAAGTTGATTAGTTATGACCTAAATGTGTCCTTATATTGCTTTGATAGAGAATACAATGCGGTAAATCTGCGGCACTGAAATCACTGGCATGTTATTGACTTATCAAAGCCTACATGTTTCATGTATGCCTGTGAGAGCTGTTGATGTGGCAGCATCAGGACTGACAGACTGAATTCTTGTTCACCTCGCCTCAGTCAGTATACAGTATAGACCGTATGTTCGTAGATATGCGTGACACCGAGGCAACACACACACACGCGCTTCAGTACCGTGCCTCAGTAATCAAATTGTAACTAACAATGTGGTGCATTATTGGCCGTCCGGGGAAAAAACCATTGATCATCCTGTAAGTGTTGGCGCTGTAGCTTGTTTATGATGAGACATAGGTGGGCTGGGAAGCATTTGAGGTTGTGTGGAGGACCTAATAATTGGGCCGATGTCACTGGATGAAATAGTACTCCCAACGGCAGCAGCAATCCTGTCCTACATGACACGTTCTAAAATACTACAGGAGTAAATCTGGCACTGTGTTAAAAAAGAAAAAAAAAGACTGCTCTGTGGAAGTTTGCGTAAATGGAGCTGAATACGCAGCCTGGCAACATAATAACATCCCTCGCAAAGAAAGTTGGTTGCTTTGAAAACAAGGCCTAATTAAAGCACTTTACCAGTTATCTTTAAATAAAAGCGTTTGTGTCCTTGCTCATTTCCCTCATGAGAAGATGCAGGCTTATGGGCGGGGACGGGGGGTGTCTAATTTGTTGAGAAGAATCCACTTCACTTGGGGTGGCCCTAATAAAAGCCAGATCAAAAGATTACTTAATATTCAGCCACATTTATCAAACACAATGCTGATTGTGTGAGCAAACAGCGGTATTACACAGAATCCCTGCAAGGCACTGGCTATAGCAGATAAGCTTCCATTAAAAGGTTGCAGTATCACATAGGCACAAACCGGGGCCTCGCTGGGAACAGAACAATATTTATTCCCATTCTGCTTGAAATCTAATTCCGCCTTTAAAAAAATCAGCCCGAGCATGCTTAGGAGATGGTACATTGTCGTGGCGTGAGTGTAATGGGGGAGCTTCCAGCCTCCCGCTATAATTCAACAGGGGTTTGACCGCCACAGCTTGCAGAATCAATGTTGGTGGTTTGTTGTGAGCAGTTGAGTAGACCTTGTAGTGCCGCTGAAACAACATGCCCTTGTCCACACATATTGTTGGGCCTATTTCAGGAAGGACAATGCGAACATCTTTTGGGTCGATGCTGCACAACCAAATATACAGTTCATCACTGTGGAGTTGATTTTGCTTTGAAGGTCAAAGAATTCATCTGTTTTCTGGTCACATATTCAATAGCGCTGTAGGTTTTGTAGCCTCAGCAGCTTGAGAGAGTGCACAGCTATGCCCCGCAAGAAATGCATCATCACAGTTTTCGTTGAAGCCTTCAAAACAGGAGACATAGAGGGCTTTCAGGTGATGTAACACTCAGAGGATCTCAGGCAACAGTAGCTGCTGGCCGCCGGTTGCATTTCTACACCTACAGCTTCCCTCCAGTGGGAACACAACACAGTACATGATGCTGACATGAGCTCATTTTTGACAGCCTGCTCATTTCAAACATTGATGCACTTGATTGATTTTATGTTTAGTTAATGTTTATTTGTTAGCGAGCAAATGTTCAAATTATGGTGACCCAGATGACCCACTTTACTTTGTCATTTTTCCCCACACAGACCACATCACAGATTAAACACACCACTGACACACGGGGATGGAAATCACCACAATATGATTAGTTAATAAATCTGCCAATTGTAACTCCTGCTGCTGCAATGACAAGGCAGCAGCTGCACAGGATGTCCTGCCTCGTCATTTATACCAGATGGTTTTGTCACAAGAAGCCACACTAAGGGTAAGACAGTGGTGTATAAAAAAAGAATTACAGTAAATACCACTTTGGAATGTATCTCAAATTACTTGAATAAGAAGAAAGTGTAATTTATACCTATCCTTTTTTTATTTTTATGATTCACTTTTGCTGGGAAATGCTTACAATATAATATACCTATAAATAAACAGTTAGATTACGCTGTCATGCTCATGCATTTTGGTAAATGCTTACAATATATCATAGCATTTCTACAATATCTAAGAATCAAGTACAAGCAACTCCATTTCAATTATGTTAAGTGCATTTTGTAGTGCAAGATCATGTATCCAGTATGCTTATAGAATATGCTTGCAGGACTCTTAGACAAAGCCTGACTCATTTCCATTGAAATAAATAAAAAAATAAAAAGTATACAGCGAAAGAAATACATTTATAATTACAGGATTTAATAAGTCTACATTATTGTGTCCTTTCTTGCCATCTCACAATTCATTTTCCCTCAGCAGGATCTTACCCAGCATGAGTTACCATGTGTTATGTCGGATTAGTTATTTTTCCATCCATGTTACAACATCTAGTTTCATTCTGTTGATATGTAATCACAATGTGTGTCCCCAACTAACAATCTCATTTCATAGCATTTTGTTGTAGCCTAGATCTAGGTGTTAAATTTGGAAGCACGCCTCCCTCCCCTTTGAGTTAGTCCTATGTCGGCGCGTAGGACGAAACAAAAATGAAAGTTGTTCTCTCGTCTCTGTCACCAGGAACTATCAAAATGTAACGTAACACGGACCGTACAGCCCCCAGTGCCACAAATATCAAAGCCCCACGTGAAGATTAGAAAATAGCAGTGACATTTAGACCGACTCTCAGAGTTTCAGCAGTTTAATGAACAGACTCACTGACACAGGAGTGAAGAAATACACTGTAAATATGTCAACACTAGAAGAGAGAGATGTATAGCTATAGAATGTAATACACTATAATACTACACTAAAATACAATAAATGTGACAAACTACTACGGCAAAACTATAAATAGGTTAACATACTACGTACTATAGCTTTTTAATAACTGATGGTTCTGATGATTGATGAATGTAGATTGTATGGATCCAGTAGTAGAGGTGAAATAAGCCCCCCGTTACTTTGGAGCAGGTTGCTCTGAATTACACATTGAACCTTTAATGACATAAGGAATTTAAATACCGAAAAACCGAATAAATAGAATTGGATCGTAAAAGCCCACAAAGAGTGTTGGGAGTTGGAACTTGGGGCTAAGACAAGAGGATTTCTTGTGTCACACCATAACTACAAAGGTAAAACAAAAAAAAAATACAACTCTATCTTTCATTTGTAACAGTTTTCGGTGATTCTGATTGATGAACTGCAAAACCCTCGTTATATTTAGAAAGTAGATCCATTTTTAGATACACGTATAAAACGTCACTGTGCTGATGGATGCCTTTGCACCTGCCCCAAGCATATTCAGTATGTGTTCTTGATCCAGCCACCAGGAAACCTCAGTGCTTCATCTCCCCGCTGTGGACAGAACCCTGGTGGGTGGTGGACTTCTTCTACTCTATCCCCCAACTGTAAATGTCACTCCCCAGTGCAACTGACCACTAAGGTGGCCCTGTGTACATTATTAACTCCAGAACCCCATTTGTAGTACCCCCTTCTTTCTCTCTCTCTCTCTCTCTCGTAGATCCATACTCAGCAAGGCACTCTTTCTCTGCGTTATCCAAGTCATTACTTCATGCCTTTATTTCTCTCTAGTATGTGGGGCATACTGTTTCTGGAAGCCTGTTGTTTTCATATCCATTTAGCTTTTTCTCCCCGAGTATCAGTCTTCACAGGCGCGGTGTTCAAAAGGGCTCTGCTGCGAAAAAAAAATGCGTGGCTTTCAAGGAGTCTTGCTGAAAGTAAATGCAGAGCGAACTAGCGCCTGGCTGCTTTTAAAAAACACCAGCTCAATTGCCTTTTTCTCTGGATTTGAGCTCGAAATAGAGAGGAGCAGCGGTGTCAGACAAGAGAGTTAACACACTATAAATACCTTCCCCACGCTGGCCTTTTTTATTCATGTCCGGAGTGTACAAAAGTATTTTTTCTTATAAGAAAGAAAAAAGATCATAGCATAGTGGACTGTTGCTCAAATTGCTGAACAATTGTAAGCAAATTGCCCTCCATTCACGTGGTGACAGAATGATTTAGTGCAGCCTGTGTGAAATTGTCTTTTTGCCGCCTTAACTGCAATTTAAGTACAAGACTTATCAAAACTCTTTTTGTTGTGTGTTTGTGTTGTACGCAAGTTAACGTAGATAATTCCAGATTCACGTATGTAAATATATACTACCCATGCTTAAAATAGCTCATATAAAAGTTAGTATTATTGAGTGTCCTTTTATTTTCATTCATTTTCCTGCTGATACGAATAAGACTTTAAATATTAAACACTGCGTTAACTCTGGTGCAGTTCATAACCAAAGGAGGACATGTATGCATTATTCTACAACCATTTTTTATATGGTACCTCAGCTATGTTTTGGATTTCCAAAGATTGACATACAATTTGGTTATGATATGTGTTGCAACCTTGAATCCACAAGGAGAGAGCGAGAGTGACTGAATCCAGCAGCTTATATAGCTGAGGAGCACTAAGCACAGGCGTTAGCCATCATACTGATGGACTGCCTGCTTCCTTCCCAGAGAGGAAACGGGAACGCCTACACAGGAAGAAACGGCGACACATTTTGGTTTTTAATTGTTGTCTTTTCTTCTCTTTTCGTTTACTTTACTGGAGTGTGTATGGCATATGACAGACACACTCAGCAACTTCGTAAAGGAAGAATGGTGATTGGAGTAAGTTCAGCAAACCTTGAGAAGATCGCCGCCGGCATCTTCTGACCACTCAGGCAGTCAGCCAGACCTTTCCGCAAATGCCATCTAGGAGGAGGGAAGAGAGTGGAGCTAAGCTAACCCTGCTAGGACCTAATGCTATTCCACTACCCCACCTGGTCCTGCCTGATGTCCGTTCGCAGGAAAATAAGCCTCCTTAAAGGCTAACCTAGCAACAGGACAGTGCGGCTCCATCGTAGCAGCCCGGATCAATCTGTTGCACAAAAAAATGCACTTCAGGAATTCACTACTACCACTCCCTTTTTTGTTCTATGCTGTTTTGTCATGTTTTTCGTGTGTAGCATAATGCACTGAGCTATAACCACATTTCGTTTTGCAACGCTGTGTTGAATAACGACAATAAATTATCCTTGAATCCTAGAACCTATTGGGTGACGTATACAAACCAGTTGGAAAAAAAATTCTAGTTTTGACACATCTCAAGCTTAGTGCATTGTTTTGAGTGTGGTCTACCATCAGTGTTTTCTGAGAATGTACTTAAGGGACCAGCTCACCAGAGGGCTCTTGCATGTGGAAAAACAAAAGAAAAAAATCTTCTCATACATCTCAAGTCTACTCAGCAGGGCCACAAAAGACACATTATTGTTTCACAGTAGAAGGGCCCTGTGTGATGCAATACCCATGGGTCGATGAAGGTCTTGATCCGCCGAAGGTTGGAATTATGGGAAAATAGATATACTGAAAATATCAAGTAAACGTTGGTGCTAATTTATGGATTTTAAAATAAACCAGTCGATGAGGGATATCTGTATCTCGAGATCACAGCTTCTTTCATCCACAACTTCTAATATATACCATGAGAAATGCTATTTCAACAACTTTGTCTGAAGCACTTAGAGAAATAAAGCCCTACAAATTGTGTTTTTAAAATGAAGAAACACAATAAGCTTTTGAAGTTGATCATGAACACATCCCATACTAAGAATTTTCCTGTACTCTCTGCTGCTCCAATACGCTTGAAACAATAACAATGAGATATACATACATTATTAACGCAGTAACCCACCAAATTGAGAGTGGATTTACAATATTGTAGAGCTTAACAGTTAATCATTTGTGGTATTGATTTGGTGAAATGGTACCACTGTCTAAGAAGTAATTACGCTAATTATTTTGACTGTAAAGAGAAATAATGAAAATAGATTGAATCAACTTTGGATTGTGGTTTGGATAATAGATGCAATTAAGTAAAGGACACTTTGCCTCGGTTACAAATACAACAGAAATGTCAGTGAAATAGCTTGTCTGACAATCAGTCTGCCTTCAACCCTTAATGGCTTGTAAATGAGCAGCGAGTCCACCAATCATTTGTCCCTTTCACTTACAGGTGCCTGACTTCAGTCATGGCATTCTTGTTGAGCGCTCTTTAGTGTCACTACAATACATCATCATGGATAAGACCTGTTCCTTCTTCCCCCTTCCCGTATGTGTTGATTCAAGGCAGCCACTTTGCTTGCTTCTGCTTCCTTGGTTGGCATCATCCAAGCCTGCCAAACCTTACTTTCTCTTTGTTGGGCGCAGAGGTGGTCGGGCGAATGCGGCCCCTTTCCAGTTAGGGATGCTTTTAAAGAGAAATATGTTGGATGAGTGTGAGATGATCATCAAATTTACCAGAAAGTTCCTTCCACCCTCTTTGACTGAGAAAAGCAAGCACAAGAAACACTCTTTTCTTAAACTCTCAGTTTGCATGAGGAACATCTCTCTCTGAAAAAGATAGAATGAAAACATTAAAAGGGGGAAAACATGGAAGAAACCTCAGCAACAAAAGAGGGATTCCTCTTCCAGCACCAGATGCCTCTCATAGGATGTCTTAGGCCATTGCTGTCAACTCTGAGGTACCCATGCTTGCCTACCACAAGCATGTCGGACTTCCCTCCTGAAGGAGCTGAAGAAGGATACGTTGCACTTCTGACTCACTAAGAAGGACCTCATCTTGGATGGGTGACCTTTTTTTCTCCCTCACTTAAGAGTTGGGTGTCTGTGTTTCCCTTTTCTGTCAACCATTATTCAGGTAAGGGTCAACCCTCGAAACGTATTTACGTACATAAAGGGGAAATCAGAGAACAGCCCAAAGCTGTTTGTAACAAACTGGCCAGTTTGACCCAGGGCTTGGGGCTGGTAGCAGAAAGTCATCTAACTGCATACCCAGCTATCCCTTTGTTCTCAGTTTTATACATCATAGGGGGCTCGCTGCTCACCATTAGGACATGTTTGCACCTGTATCAGCTGTAAGTACATTGATCTCTCTCTCAAGGTGAGAGATAGAGCCTCTTCCAGTTTAACCAATAGCAGTATAAAGGCACCAGTATAAGCCATCAGAACTGCTTTGGATGGTTGACCACCTCTGGAAGCCCCCTGCCCCCACACCTTTCCGTGGTCGACAATGTGACATTCACACCCACTTCACACATTGAGCCATGTGTGTGGAGGAGCGGAGGACAAAGTTGTCATTTACAACTTGTCATCTATTCCTTTACCTACTGCAATGTATCCAAGGTTACCTATTACTTAAAAAGAATATTTTTTTTGTATTGCATTCCCTCTCAATTAAACACGTTCATTATCCTTTTATGGCACAGTCAGCAACCTACCTAATTTAAATTTAATGAATAAAAATACATTAAAAACACTAAACCTCCAAAACCTTACCCACAACATGTGAGAGCAACAAAGGTGCTCCCTACTGTTATAAGTGAAACTTTGTTGTCAGGCACAGTACAGTATGTACACTGGCAGGCAGTGTTCTCTAGTAAATTAAAACTTAAGGGCAAAAAACAAAATGGAGCCAGCAGGCAGAGAAAGGATGCAGTTGGCAGATTGATGAACAGCTTCAGACCAGGGGCATGGTCTTCATTCACTTCAGCTTTGAAATGACATTGTCAATTTGCATTGCGAGCGGTCAAGCGCTCTCTCCAGATGATTGAGATGACAAATGTTCAGTGTGTCGTGATTGCGCTGCAGAGTTTTCTTTTTTGTGACATGTCTGTAAGTGAAAACATCACAGATGCATAAACCCAAGACATTTACGGATTTCATGGTAGCTTAGAAACAATTTTGGTGCTCTCGCTGAAGGATATTTGAGAGCGTATTCATCACCGAAGACTGGATGCTGAACAGTACATGGTTTACCGTAAGAACAGGCACACAAGGATGCACCTTCAAAGGATTCACTAATGCTTGACTGAAAAATCTATTTTCATGTGGTAAAAATGTTGCAAATGAATTTCATAAAAAAAAATGGCTTGTGTTCTTACATGCATGTGTTTGCAGTGTGTTCAGTGCTTAGGTAGCGCTCCGCTGAAGTGTGTGTCTTTGTTCCTCCAGTGCCAGTGAGGTCTCTTACATTATTCTACTCCTATCATGCAGAAATTGCCTGGACAGCCATTTGGCTCGTGTTTGCCATCCATTTGTAATCCGGATAGAGGGGCCATGACTGCTCGGGCCTCGGGACAGCAGCAAAATCAATTGGCTAGAAATGACATCTGCCAGAATCTGCCACTGGAGCGCTCGTAGGTACCATAAATGAAATCACAAGCCCCTAATTGTGTGCTGATTTATTCACTTGTCTGAGTGCATCGTGGCTGGACCAGCTAGTAGCCCCAGAGCCCTGTCTGTGCGTTTGGTCATACATAACACATTTATTTGTTTACCACTGCTTCTGATTCACAGGATCACTGGGGGATATACAGACCCACCCTCATCCCACATTCGCCTACCCCTCCACATTTGATTAATTCAGTTTTTTTCCCGTCTTTTTCGTAGCGGGGTGTTAAATGAAATGGCTGTGGAGACAACTGTCACTTGGCTCAAGTAAGATAAATATGTCGATGCCTGAAGAGGTTAGAGCATGCTTTGCATGCATCTAGAAGAAAAAGAGAGATTTTTTCCAGCATTATTTTGTTGCTTTTTTTGAAGGAAAAATGTTGCAGGTTTCTCACAATTTTTCTAATTGGGAGACTGAGGTTGAGGCTGCTTGGTGACGTCAGTTGTGTGTGTGTGTGTGACATTTCGTCAAACAACACAGTATCACCACAGGCGTATTTAAAAACACGCAAGACATAATTGTCACCTTATATTCATCTCCCCCTCTTTCTCTGATAAAAGGACACTATTGCCCCCGATGTGATTTTTCCTCCATGCCGCCAGACTGTTCCGAGCCGTTAGCCTGCTGAAACTTTAACCTAGCTCTAACACAGGCCTAAATAAAACATGAAACAATGCCTGCAAAAGAACATCAAAAATTGATACATCCTCCACAGGCCAGATCAAGAAATTTATCTAAGCCCAAGAGTTCATCTCACTCTTCCCGTCACCTAGGCGACAGTCATGGGAGGTTACAAGCATGCTTGAGATGATACCACGGGAAGGAGATAGACAAGGGAGAGAACCCTGTTTTTTATTATATCATGGCTATGGAAGGGAAGCAAATAAAGAGCAAGAGGGCGACAGAGACAAAGTGATAGGAAGTGAAATGGACTTTAAGGAAAGAAGAGAGAAAGTGACAGAGAGAGCGAGAGAGAGAAAGAGAGAGAGGGGAAAGTGACAGAGAGAGAGAGAACAGAGCAAATGTGAAAGCAATTTTGGGATGAAAAAGAAGTAAATGACCTCTCAGAAATTGGGTAGGGAGGGATATCAGGCATATGGGAGAGAGTCAAATTAGAGAGCTGCATTTGTGTTGCTGAAATCTGCCTTTGATGAAGCCATCTTTAAAATATCAAACATGTCGTTGTGGCTCTCGCTTAAACGACATTTTCCAATATTTGTCCTTCATTGCTGTTAGCGACATCAGAATGTGTGAACATGGCAGTGCGGCGGCCAGTGGGGAGATGGAGCTCCGGTATCATTTAACGCGTCGAACAGCCCTGCCTTTTCCAGCTCATTAGCCATCCCCTTCTTTGTCCCAGGCCATTTGATAGCAGCATTAATCTACGGCTCCACTAGGCTTCCTCTCCCTATTTACCGGTATTTCATGAAGATTACACCACTCAACCGTGTAAATGTATGCTTTTTTTCTCCCTCGCCCCCCCCTCCTAATGTGAGGCCCCAAACTCTGCGGTGTACCTTGTATAAACTTCTGCGACATACGGCGGATTAAACAGTGCATTTCCCCAAAAGTCCATAGAGATGAGAGGCGAGAGTGAATGAAAGGCGATCAAAGTGTTTGCCAGCAAGCCTCGTCCCGCTTGTTCGCTTCCACGGGATGTTGTGTGTGTTTACCACCCACATGGATGGCACCCTGCCATAAACACTGTCATCCTTTGATTAAGATCACCTGCCATTTGGTTAGAGCTACTTGCTTGTATGTCACAATGAAATAATATGACAGAAAAGCCATGTCCTGTTAAGTACTAATATCATATTACGCATATTTTCTCTCTGTGAACTCTTCTGCTATAATGTGCAACCCAACAATGTCAACACTATGCATAATTTAAATGGAGATTGTGGGACTTCTTGATAAAACTACCAGAAGAAAAACTAAACAGAAACATAGTCATTGACATAAATCTTTAAATCGGAATTTACCTCACTCTACTCTACTCCAAGTATAGCAAAAATAAATCAAAAAATGTCTGACACATGGGAGGCTTTGGCATATGGAACCACATACCACTCTTAAGGGTAGGTAATCCTCAGGGAGGCGAGCTGAACCCACATCATAAAATACCTCAACTACTTTGTCACAAACTTCTTAGAGCCCAGTTTTTCTCTGGGTAAAGCAGCAGCTCTGTGATCAGTCTGGCAGACTCCGTCTCTCATGGGGTGTCTGACTTTTTTATGGGGGAAAGACAGGAGACGCAAACTCACTCTGCCTAGAGCTCGCCATTCATCTAGACATGAGAGGTTTGGGCGTCTTTGGCATTTAGAGAGTCAGTGGCATGTTTGAAGGTGAGTCCATTCATTCTCTTTTCCCTGCAAGGGTTTGCACTGTATAATGAAACCTGAAATCAGTTGTCCGACAATAAATGGCAATTCCATCTTTTTCATTGTGGCATTTACTGCGATGCTCCTTTTCTCAGGTTTAGGCATACAGCAATCGTTTCTCTTGGAATAAGTACAATTGCCTAAGTGTGAAAAATGTCCTTCTCATGCTGCTCAGTGTCCCAGAGTGATGAAAAAATATAAAGGGAAGATGGAGCATGGAAAATTAAGTTGAACCTGTTGACATCGATGAGAATGTGAAACATTTCCTGTGTCTCCCTATCACAGTGCCCATATCAATCCACATCATGCATACAAGTTTTTTTTGTTTTAAATCATGAAACACAATTGGATGGAAGAAAATAGAGAGACCTTAATCCTTTCCTCAGTCGCAGCTGGCCAATATGAAGTTCAATTCCAGGCTATTATATTGGCCCAATAGAAGACCCTGGTTTCTATTCCCCAGCCTCCATTAGCTCTGTGTGTCTTTAAGACCTGGGACTTTGAGACATATATTAAACTGGAATGACCAGAGATGGCATCAGTGTCCACCACATGGCCACCAGTTTCACAGCCTTCATATTTCGTCGCTGAGAATGAATAGAGTCTAGTTCGGTGCAAGAAATGAGCGATCACAGATTCTCTCAGCAAATTAAGTGCGGCACATTGCTATTAGAAGTGTCGTGTTTACTTAAAAAAGATGTAAAGTCAACCAATATGTTCATATTTTAAGTTTTTCTCAAAAGATCCAAGTATGCCAAGAATGGCCACGTAATAAAGGAAACAAGACTACACAGCTTTATATGTGTAGCTCCATTAACATCTGACGCCTTTGAAGAAAGACAGCTTTGTGAGGATGCGTGGGCGGTAGAGAACGGACAAATAAGATACATCACAGAGGTAAACGGTCCAGCGCTTATTTAACGAGTGATATCAGAGAATCATCAAAGGCCAGTTGGCTGAGCTAACGCGCTCGGCACTCGCGCTCATCAACGTGTCACTGTCAATTGTGAGGCTAACTATCTCCCTGCGAGCCCCCGCCCCACACGTCCCGCTTCTCCTTAGAAACAGATGCGGCATTGAAACAACAATTACATGTGCTAGAATCCTCATCAAATGTGAACGGTGGATGTCATCGCAGGGCCGTCTACCCGCCACACACTCCAAGTGTTGTTTATGCGCAAACAAATTAACCCAAGCCTCTGTGTCATTGATTTCCCCATTCAAGATGAGAACATGTGACCTCGCGAGTCCCATCATTGAAAATGCCCTTCCCCTGTAAATTTGATAAGAGTTCACTATTTCCAAAAAGAAGGCTGATGAAAAGATGGGTTTTAGATCCCTCTTCGTCAATCTAAGATACTGTCTCAGAGCGTTCTAAAAATGACTTCCACAGAGTTGATTGAGAAGGGTCAATAGAATCTGTCAACAGAAATATGTAGAATCATATTTATGTCAAAGCAATTAGTGGTTAAACCAACATATTAATAAGTTGCCCCCTGAACACCACCACCCACTTTCTGGATAGCACAAAGAGAATGATTAGAGACCATTAGGCAGAGCCTGAAGTAGACATGCCAATTCTGCCCGCCAAAATTAGAGGAGATGTAACTTTTCCACAATTTTTTCCTTCTTTCTTTCTCTCTTTTCTTTTTTTTCTTGTTGCCGGTTTTGTTTTGGAGGAGGAGGTGGCTGTCAATAAGCATGGCCATGATGGTGTGGAAGTACTGCCAGTTCCAATAAAGCAGCAGAGAGATCACCACAATGAAAGGTGACCTTGGCATAATTGAGATTCATCACAGAGAATGCCAGGCAGCTGAAGTGACAGGGAGGGGAGCAAATGAGGAAAAAAAAAAACAGGGGGGAGGCTTAAAAAAAACAACATAAATACTACTTCCATTTATAGGGGGAACAGCCAACTGTTGGTGGGCGGCAGGACCAGAATCTCAATGGCAATGATAGTATTTATTTAGGCCGAGGCTTAAAGGTGACTCTGATCCTCCCTGCTTGTATTCTGTTCTTTGCAAGCGGCACACATGTGAGATGGTAAAAAAGCAGCACCATCCGTACCCAGACAGAGAAAGAGGCTGATTTACAGTGGTCTGTACGCTCTCTGGACGAGATAACAAACCAGCTGCATGTTGGGAAGCACATGTTCTGACCACAGAGAAGGACAATGACAGCTCTCCATCTTGTTTTAACTTGTGTGGAGCAGCATGGCGGTGCAGCGTTAAAGGCGCTCTGGAGAGATGCAAACACAACGAGGGATGAATAGAGGTTAGAGGGGGCTCTGGCACGTATGGGGATGGATTATAGTGTCCTTTCAGACCTGCACAATATCCATGTTTGGGTCTGGGCTGCAGCCTGCACATAGCAGCCACACAGAGCTCCTGGGCTGGGCGGTGGGATCCCCCAGACATCCAAGGTTTTCTATGGTCTACAACAATGGCCCACATTCTGGGTCTACAACCCACCTGGCCTTGTCTGATAAATGGTTTCAAAAGCGGATACACACTGCACGCAGTCCAGCATGCAGCCTATGTGCCCAAACACTTCACTGTTCATTGCCATATTCTTTCCTTGCTTCTGTGAGAATTATTTTTCCAGCATTTCTTTGACATCAGATACTATGCATGCCCGACTCCAGCTTTTTCTGGATGGACCACTCGCTTCATGAGAAACGTTCAAAGAGGTACTCCAGCAATATAGTATTACACATGCACACGGTTGAGGGACAAGAGACAGATTATAAAAAAAGAAAGAAATCGAAGCAGCTGAAGCCAACATCACATGACATATATTCCCAATAGTATGGGTCGAGCTAAAAAAAAAAACACTGAATCCTGCATTTCCCACAATGCAACTGGATACTGTCTTTCAAAACCCACACCTCCAGTTTGTAGCACAGAATGTCTTTATGATTCTTTCATTCTTTTCAAAACATTTATTAACCAAGCATATTTGCTGATTGCGCCGACGCACCCAAAGAGGAACTTCATTTATTTGGCTAAAATCATTAGATATAAATGATCCAGCCTCTTTAGTTTAACAAAGTACATCTTGCAGTATGATTGTAACTTTGGATGATTCTCAGTTTTATGTGAAGTGTATGAGCTGCACTGCCGACTGGAGTCTCTGTTCACAGTGACAAACAGAGTGATGGCTGTCTCATATGAACCGACCCTTCGCAGGGTGAACGTGCGTCGTTAGATCCACGCTCGTCTCTTGTATGAAATGGCTGTATCCTCCTGAATGATTATATACTATAATAACCTGGTTATGGGTCATGGATTGCCCGCATCCATATGTTGCCTGACTCCCTCCTCTCCTTGCAGTTCTCATGCATTAGTTCCATTTTGTTGACTGTGTACTCACTGTGGATGCTTCAACACACAACAAACATATGTTGGTGTTCAAGTTTGCTGTCCGTTATAGAGCGAAATGTTCAATATCTGGTGTAAAATGCTGTTAAAAACTCAAATATAAATGATCCTGGCCCTTGAAATTAATGCGTCAATGCAAATGAATTTCTCACAGCAGCCCCAACTCCGACTGACTTCCAGCGCCGCTGTCATCAGGGTTATTTTTTTCACAGACATCCTTCAACTGTTTTCAGTGGCTGACTAGTTATCCTCATGACGAGTAAATTGCCTGTGTAAAAAGTTGTGGAGTGCCCCTTTAAGTTTCAGCTCTTAAATGGCTTCATTTAGGCTAATAGGGCAAATCTGTGATTTTCTTCACGCAACTGTATGACTGAGGCTGACAGGTCAAGAGTCTCTACAGAAAAGTCTGATAATTAAGCATCATTCCCATATTGACAGAGCTTAGAATATTTTTTCTATTATATGTGCTACATGATTTTTAAGAAAAAAAGTATCTGCTGACTCTGCACAAACAACAAGTAGCTACTTCTATTTTCTATAATTAACCGGCTTCATAATCTTTCTAGGATTAAAAGGCCAACTAATGACCAAAAAAATGGGATTTGGTCAAATCAAAAAGGATTAATTACGTCTAATACTTTGCAAGGTGACAGTAATTATGTTCATCCACTCTGACAAAAAAGGGAATAAAATAATTGGCAAACACTTAATTAAAGGTTACAGCTTTGACGTAATTGTGAAAGACAAGACAATTAAAAGTCCTATTATTCAATCAAGATACACATGGAGTAATTGGTGTGTTTCTCTCTGGAGGGCTGGCAATTGTGGGCTCTGTGATGGGTGGAGACGGTTTGGTAAACATTGAGAGGATAGCAAGAGGCATAGACTGCTACATCTATCTAACCCATCTAGACAAGGTTATTGTGAGGGTTCAAACTTCAGAAGGGCCCAGGAGGGAACTCTACCCCCTCTATAACAGATTATGGTGAGCCCCATAAGAATTGAGAATGTGAAAACCTCCCATTAATGTCAAGGTTATATCAGCGAGACGCCTCAAAAAGTCAATGGGCGTACTCCCATGAGGCTCCTTGTGATCTGCTACCTGGACTTTTCAGACAGCGCTACCTCACAGACATGGAACATTTGGTGGATATAAAAAAGCCAGGTGGGGCTTCAGCGGCCCATGTTGAAACACATATCTGATTTGAAATTCATGATTCATCACCAGAAAATCGGTATGAAAAACTTTGTTCACGAAACTAGGCTAAGAAGGCGGAAAATATTTGATATCCACGTCCAGTAAAAACGTACTCACAATGCTCCATGACATGACTGAAAAGGGTAGCTCATGCTGAAGTGCCTTAAACTTGCAATCTCTCCAATGGGGGCGACTCATGCTGACGATAGAGAAGGCTAATAGCAGGAGCTAGTGAATTTTAACTCAACAAACAATAACAAATAGCTGTGAGCAAAAATGATAGCAATGCAGAGCCATCTAACATTACTGGGTAGTGTAAACAGGAAAGCAAAACTCCTGCTATCTCAGCTGCCTGCCTGCTGTAGCTAGCCCCGGGGCACGCGATGCATGGCAGAACTTCGGAAGTAGCATACATTCAGCCCGCGACGCTTACTTACAATATTAAAGCAGCTCGTTCAGACAGCGACAGGTTGTCGTTTTGAACCACGGACCCTGCTGTTTGTTGTGTTGCTGATTTCGACGGAGAATCGCTCATGAAGTCAAAAAATATTTAGCGCTCAGAGTGCTGCATTCCTATATGAGTGCTCTGAATAATGAATGTATTCTTTGGTTATGAAAACGTAGCCTCATGTTGTTACAGGCTGCAATGTGGAGTCGCTTGGACGTAACAATTGTCTACCGCTGCCGCAGAAGAGACGAAGAGATGGAACAGGGTAAATTGTAGTGCCTACTGGTGCGCTCCGTGTTTTCATCTTAGAACACCCTTTCAGTGTGAAAGACGGATAATGCCTCATTTGCATATTCAAACATACAATTTCAGAAAACTTAGAATGCAAGAAAGTAATTGTCTTAATATAGGTAATCAACTGGGTAAGTTTCATGGTGACATCTATTAGTTGAATATTTTACTCAATATTTATTTGTAGAGTCTCCTCTTGAATAATACAAATAAAGTAAATGTGTCTTGCTGTATCATAATTCCAGTTAAATGTATTGTTCAGTGAACTTGTATTGATATGTTTAGTATAAACAGTAACTATGTAAAAAAAAAAAAAAAGAAGAAGAAAAACATGCATTTCTCTCAAATTGTAATAATATATAAACAGAATTTCTAGGAAACAAGGTTGGACAGATGAGGCGCAGGCGCTAAGACAAAATGCAACATTTTACACCAATTTTGGTTTGAATCTTCTGTTGTGTATTTTGTTGAAATCCCTTGTCCCTGCTGCCGTGTAATGATTATAACATCACCTAGACAGATGTAGCAGACAGACAGTCCTAAACATGGACAACAACCTTACAGTCAGTCTGAATCCCTCCAAACTCATAAAACTCAAAAAGTCTTACTCTCCACTGAAGTGCATGTAAGAGGCCATGACTTCTTGTCTGTGGTATCTAGGTCAGACTTAATCAAACGTCAGACTCTCAACCCAAATGACTGATACAGAGAGCAGCCATCACTCACGAATGCCTCCTTATGGCTCGCTCTCAGACTCAATCTCTCTTTCTCCCTGTCCAATGTAATGGACAGTAGCCTGAATCTCTCCTCAGGTGTGCCAGCCAAGGTAATATTCCTCAGGTACCCTTTAATTACCTATCATTTAGTATTCATGGCCCAGGTATTCATCACCACTTTGCTCATTGCTCACTGGCTGAAGGATGAGGATTTTCTTCAACAGTATGCGCCTCCCAAATGGAATTACCCTCCCCAAGAAGAAAGGGGCGAGGAAAATGAAAGATTTTCCCGGAAAGACAAGAGGAGAGGAGCTTCTGCTGATGAATGACAATGAAGCTGACTTGATACGCCATCTCAGAAAAGTTTTAAATAGGTCGCAATAAGGCTTCGCTGTGCCCATT
Organism: Bovichtus variegatus; assembly: GCA_943593645.1. Lineage (NCBI taxonomy): Eukaryota > Metazoa > Chordata > Actinopteri > Perciformes > Bovichtidae > Bovichtus > Bovichtus variegatus. Next base: position 8,609,579 of record CALSCE010009344.1, on the reverse strand, counting down.
GAGAGGAATGCATTTCTTATCAATTCTGGCAGTGGTGCCTTGTATCCGTAGTATTGTTTTTTTCTCTACATGACATCACTTAACAATGACCCTTAACATAATAGCACAGTGTAGAGCTGGATCCTTTACTGTCTTAGCCCCCCAGAGCTGTTCATCTTTGACTGGCTCTGCAGCCGTCAAGTTCTTCATTAAGAAGTTACATTTGTTCATTTACATTGTCAAAAACACTCATTGTTTGGTCAGCTATCCTCTGTAAACAGAATGTAACATTGGTTTTTTGTCCAATCGTACCAGAGTCACATTTAATTTGCTAAATTATCTGATCTCAGTGAGCCAGTATTCTTTATCATAGAGAATTACATTCAAACAAAATATTGTGAAAACATTTTCAGCGTAGCTAGTGCTCAAAAACACAGTTATCATGTGAACTGGAACACACTTAGATATGAAATCCTACTGTGGTTACTACGGTAATTGTGCATCAAAAGAACAGCAAGCTGTATCCATGTGTTTTAATGCGGAAAATATCTGAGCGTGAAATCCACAGCTTCATGGATGTAGCAGAAAGCCTTTGTTCAACTGGATTTGCCTTGAAGGAATGAACAATCTAATCAAAGCTTGTTCCCCCTGAAGAATACTGTTAATGAGTTGCAGCATTCTCAACATTTTTATTCTGTCTTGTGGGTCTATATTCTCATAAATCTTAATGTCTAATTACCAACAAAAAGCTGGAAAATGTTGTAAAGATGGACAGCGTCAGTGTGCAGTTGACGTAACACATAATGAAACTATCACTGATATACATTATTTAGAAAGCTGACATTTAATGGTGCAAACATTTTGGGATTTACATATTTCAGATGGAAATTAGCAGTGATTGTGGGGACACGGCCGATGCTGTTGCTGTAGCAGCATTTTGCGACTCTGATTGAACAGTTTGACACGCGCTGCCACTCCTCTGCTACCCCCATGCCAGTCCAAGGAACTACACAACAGATGGAAATGGGGATAACAATAATTATGCTAATGTTTTTTTTTGTAGAACCATTTTCCACTTCGGATTCCAGAAAATGTTGCTATGTCCATTGCTGATCTGACAGCCAAGACAGCCAGGAGTGCTGGTCCCTGCTGGAATCAAACCCACAAAGTTCTGTTTACCACTCTGACACATTAACCATGACACTTGGGACAAGTAGTCTGCAATTTATTTTCATTAAACTATTAAGCCATGATAAAAAAGGCTTGATAATCTCCCTCCTCTTCAATCTTGCTAGTCAGACTGCTCTTCCTATCAAGAAATGGATTCCATGAAGAGAATATTTGGCATTAGTCATATGGCAGAATGCAAAAGAGAAGAAAATACATCCAGGGAAATAAAACAACATGGCCAAACAATGTTAATCAAAATTGCATTAATTTTGTGGGTTCACAGGGGTCCATTTTAGCTGTCCTTTAATGTGTCTTAAAAGTGTTTTTTACCAAGATTGGCAGTAAGAGTGAAGAGCGGCATGCAAATAGCAAAATGTCTAAAAGCATTAGGGGAAAGAAAAAATAAAAACAAAAAAAATGGATTGGAGGACATTGGAAGAGAAACACATCATTAAAAACCCAGTGTTCAAGCTACTGAGGTGGATGAGATGGTTAAAGCTTGACTAAATTAAAGCTTTCACTAAAATCCTTGAATCAGATTCCTTTTTGTACTACAAAGAGTCAGAACCCTGAGAATTACCAAACAATTCTGCAGTTCTTTGCGGCTTTTACCTAGTTGTTTTGGTTTTCTTGCAAGCTTGAGTCTCATGGCTCTCACCAGCTCTTCTTATAAAACCGTTGGCAATCATTTTTGGCTTTGTAGACATAACAATCATACTTAGCTGGTAAATAATATCAAAAATATTGCAGCGAAAGACACTTCTTTTCTCTTCGGTTTGCCTTGCCATCTACTTTCTACTTTCTCTTGAGTTTGTGGAGACCAAACAAGAGTGAATATTGAACCAGATACATGACTAAAATGGGATGATGAAGCTCCATATATGTTGTATGTGTAGTAGGCAACTGTATGCTAACACGTTAGTAATATGCTTATATATTTAGGTTACGTTCTTCTTTTCTGGGCTGTAGTGGTCAACAATTGCAAATACATTTTCAGCGCCCTCTGGTGGACAAACTATATACTGCTGTCAGCATTTCAAAAAACACCTCCAGCATATCTTTGTGCTGCAATTTCTTGTTATCTAATTATACCAGCCTGTTTTGGGGTTCAATTTCAGGCATACACATTTTTTAAGTATTTATTTATTCATGCATAATGTCTGTTGTGCCATGAGCTTGAGTTGAGGGAAATTGGCCCAACTTGTGCATAGGAACTCTGCTTTAAAAGGGCCCTTTCACTTTTGTTTTCCTCATAACAAGTAGTTCAATTCCAACATATAGTTCAATAACATAAACACAACATGAAAATGTCTGTTCAGCCACAGCCCCATAAGAACCATTCCCAGCTCCACGAGAAAAAAAAAGGCTTTCAGCAGAGGGGAGAGAGAGCGTTGAAGCCACTCAAAATCCTGAAAATGAAAAGAAAAAGAAAATCTGACTGCACTGTGAAGTAAAAACAAACAAGTTGTTGTCTCTATTTTTCTTACATGTTGACAAGTGCAGAAGCAGCGGCAACATGTTTCATTTGACGCTGCCTGAAGAAGACCAAAAGAACTGAAATATCCGGCTGCCGCTTTTCGTATTTGCAGTCTGCACAAGTCATTTAATTGTGTGCAACTAAAACATACTTAACCCTTTATTTGCTCTATTCGAATGTGGCTTTCTTAATCGTAGAATAGCAACTGTTGAACAAGTTGCCGTTGTTTTTTTCTGATGGATCAAAGATAAGTCTCAGTGCTCACCTTCACCAACTCTCTGAAAATGAAGAAAGGCTTTTTACAATTCTGCAAATCCTTCATTTTTTGTTTTTTTTTACACAATTGCAGTAGCAATAGCAGATGGTTGCCAATGTATATATAGGAGGCCTGTACGTTTGTTGAGCCTGCACTGGAGGTCCCTACAATACCAGGACAAGGGAGAAAACCCATCAAAGCTAAGGCTAGGGTAATGGTAGATAACTCTGTCCCATGTTTCTCTCTGCGGTCTTTGCTTTGCCCATGTGACTACACATCTCTCTGAAGCTAATAGATATAATATCTCTTGACACAATCTCCATTCAAAATGAGGACTCTATCCCTGCTGTGTGCTTTTCGTTGTTTAAAGGATGGGGCCAGCATATCTTGACAGTGAAACACTTTGTGCGCCCACAGGGATTCAACAGAGACATGGATTCACTGTGCGCTGATAAACAAGGTTCATAGGAAAACCTGAGAAGGACTCAACCCACATTATGCTCATAACAAAACTGCATTTGGTGTAGGTTTAAGACGTACATCTATTAGACCTAACATCCCACAGCCAGAACTACCCAGGTCTATTGTCTGCACCTTCGATGCCACCTCATTTCTGGGTCTGGTCAGGTACATCATCTGATTGGACTCAACTCAACAAACACCCCCAAAAAATAGTGATGTCAGCAACACATGCTAGATCTTGAGTCAGACAATGAAAAGGAAAAACATTACACAGTTGGCAGTGGCCTCTATGATATAATTATGAACATGTTTCTTGTGCCTTTGTGTTTTCTTCCTTTTTTAAAAGTTTTTTAATAATTGAATATTCGCACCATTTGCTTGCGCCTTTTCAAGTTGCAATGTGTTGGATAATGATAAACATCAAGCAACGACTTTGGTTGGCACTATTTTCCATGTCCTACCTGCTTTCCTTTTCAGGATGAGAAATCATGGTTATTGCATTTTCTTTTTTTGATAGAAAGTTTTTAATTGCACAGCCTGGTCTCACTCCCGGGGTATGAAACACCGACACCTTAGTGGTTTTGCCGGTGACACCTAACCGCCACGTCAACCACGCGCAAGCATTCTGCGACAAAATATGACGAGTGCTGGGATCACATTGACTTGCGAGGTATCACACTCATCCACCAAATTTGAATAAACAAGGTGAAGGATATCACACAACGTCACATGGACCAAGCTTTTGTCACAACGTGCCACATCTGGCTGTTTGTCAAACGTCACCCCAAATAGCCTTTTCTTTACCCAGCAACAGATGCATGGAGAAGACACATTTTTTTCTGAGAGTGTTTGGGTTGCACCCAGCACCAGATGAGAGTCCCCACTGACAGAGATTACAGAAACCAGATGAAGTAAAGCTTCAAGCTGTCTCCAGGCTTTGCACAGAAGACAACAAGGGACAACATGCTGCATGCCACCTTGTTGTTCCTTTTGTGCTGTAAACGCTCGATGCTGCGAGAACAGATGAAGAATGTACGCCTGTTAAAACTCTACAATGAACCTCTGTGGCTGGCTGTTTAGATTTGTTTTAATTATAATGCAGCTGGGGGCTGAGTTCAGAGAGGGATTCCTCCAGGGTTACTTCCTGTCAGCCTTAATACCCGTTAGAGACTTGTTCACTGATGTTTACTTCCAGCAAGTTTCAGCGAGTGTTTTCAGGATATTCTTAGTAGTAGTAGTAGTGAAACTGTCCAAAATGTAAATAAGTAGATGCCATTTTATGTGTCTGTCCGTGAGCACAATAAAGTTATCCTAACTGCTTGTTAGCAGTGTAAATTAAGGCACTGTAATTCTTAATTGCAAGAAAGTTAAATGTAAGTAGGCCATACTTATCTGCTACTGCACTGCACCTGTGTTGCATTACACTTAAAAGGCTCATTCAGTAATTTTGTGATTAAAAATGTCAAAAAAAGTTCAACCAAATCCCTGTTAGGAAAGTAACCTTCCGCTCTGTATGAGCAAACGTAAAGCCTATTTTCTTTATGAAAGATCATTTTTTTATCCATGGTACCAAGTATGCGTGTCACCACATGAGTGCTGGGATTTCTCCTGATCAATCTGAAGGTGAAAAGTAATTCAAATCGAGGTGTGTTGAGCTTGTGTCATACAGTACTCTGTGTATTTTAGCAGTTCTCCTATAAATAGTGAGTTGAAAGAGTGAAACGTTGACACCACACAATAACTATCCTCATGTAATTATTATTAGGGGTGTAAATCCCAAAATACCTCACCATACGATCTTATATCCATTCTTTGGACAACGCTACGATATTTGCCGACATCACACAAGTCTGCCATGATACAATTTGGATTCGCTAAAATTCACAGGCCTGCGATCGATACAAGATGATATCAAAATATCCATTTAACATGCAACATCAGTTACATTCATATCGACTCGCAAAAAGAAACTAAAATATGATTTGACAATATTTTTTTATTGAGCCCCTTCAGACATTTAAATGAACAATAGTCTTCTTTCTTTTTAATAAAAAGATAAAGATAGACCTCCTGTTGTTCACTATAAAGCAAAAGCAAAACCTTTTCTCATGTTTAAGCACTGTTTGAACGTTCAGGAAGGAGGTGCGCTAGGACAGAAATGGTGACACAGACGTGACATGGGAATTTCAAAATAAAGGCGTATCTTTAAGCTGATGATCCCTATCGATGTTTTCACTTTGCATCAATGCTATCGGGTCGTTGGATCATTGAATCATTGAATTGATACATCGATAGGGATTGATGTATCGATACGTCCTTAAATATAATGGCTCAAAAGGCCCTAGTATGTATGGTGCAGGCTGACATCACCAAGACTTTCCAATGAGTAAGTTCTGGACCAGAACTAAAACAACAATACATTACCTTTGTATAAATAAAATACCTGTCAACTGGGCATTTAATGCTCTCATGCTTAATCAGCAACCTCCATAGGTGCATGAGAGTTGAACATATTTTAGCGTGGATTATAAAAAAAAACACACACTGAACAACTTCTGAAACAAATTAATATGGGGTGAGGTCTGGAAAAGATGCACTGGAAAATCTCAGGCAGGAGAGGAAAGGCAGTAAATCAGAATGTATAATAGCTTTCTTGTGGTTGGTTCTCTCTCTCTCTCCCTCTCTCTGCTTTTTTTTTTTTTTCTTTTACTAATAATTCCACAGCCTTTTTGTAAAGCCCTTAATGTCAAATAAAAACTATATTATAAAATTGAATGAGGCATTTAATAGAGTCTGGAGCTGCAGGAGCACGCTGGCCCAACATGATTTCTGGGGTGAATTCTAATAAGAAATAGATCCTCAGAATGCTTGCTGAGTGGGAGCGAGAGAGAGAGAGAGAGGACGAGGGAGGGAGACAGTGAGGAAGAGAAAGTGACTTCAATAAGAATGTGAGTTCACTGACAGCATTAGCTGTGCCGAGCCTGTTGTGTTCCTCTCCTACATGTGAATACTACATTTGCACCTTTCCGCATCCTCTGTGCTTTGCTGTGAAATTGTATGGAAACCCTGCATATTTGACCTTGTTTAAAATGTTTAAAGCTTGCACATGTCTAACCATATATTAGAAAAAGACAGTAAGAATCATGCAAATAGGAGGGGGGGGCGTCCCTTGACTCAAGTCTTCATATCCTCACTTATAAAGCATGCATTTGAGGATTATTTACTGACTTGCTTGAGCACTTACTCGATTCTCATGGATATTCTTCACTCACTTCTGATTCAATATCAACTTGGCAAAACTCTGCCCTGCCACTGCTGCTGAAGTTTATCAGATCAATGGCACACCCGGCGAAATTGATTGGGATACGAATCGAAAGGAAGAGCCTATGCTCAGAATTCAATCAGAATCAAGAGCTACTTCAGCAGAGTCTCACTTAGGATTGATCTGCCGATATGAGGTGTGGACAGCAACACTGACAAGCAGGTACACCTTTGGGCCTATGAGGGAATCAACATCGATATTGTATTCGCGGTAAACATAATGTGATTTATCAATCGCATTTCAAATTCTTGGGGCCATTTTAGTTAGCCCTGCTGTGAAAGAAGGACTCCTGAAGAGACCTCTGAAGGGTAAAACTTCAAACTCCTGTCTTTCTGAATAAAACGCCCTACCTGTTCGGTCTTTCCACTCTATGTTGCAGGCAGACTATTATCTATGACATATGTACAATGGCTGCGGCAGAAGAGTGCACGGTGCCCTTCAGTTGAGTTATAGTTGCCATCTAAATGTATAATAGGTGACTTAAAGTGATGATTAGGCCTTGTTCCAGGTTTTTTCTTTTCTTTTTGCAACACGTTACACTCACATGTCATTTTGCAGCGTCTAAGTGCGGCCTACGGCGGGCCCTCGCAGCCACCCCGGGTTCCTGTAAATTGCTGTGAAGATAAAGCTGTTGCCTGGGAGCCAGACAGGACAGTAATTCTCCACTCCACTCCTATTATGGGCTTTTCATTTCTTCCATTTACTTCATACCAACTGAATGGGACTAAACTCTTCATCATCCTCTCCACTGTTACCATCTGCCTGCATACCTGCCCGGCCGAAGAATGGGTGCCATCCGACAAATACCAAAGCTCAGTCAAGCTTTAAGGAAAAATAACAAAGGCTGATTGAAACTTTATTATGTCTATTGTCTTCACCTACTGGAGCAAACAAAAGCTCTCTGCCGCCGTAAATGACCTCCCTGCACAAACCAAATTGGAGCATCACACCAAAATGTGAAACTAATCCTGAATTCATGAGATTAAAGAAGTTGTGCTCGGTGGCGTTAGAGGGAGAAATAATAATCTGGCAGACACACTCCATTTCATTTCCTGGATGCAGGCATGCAAATGAGGCTCATTTGTATAATCTTTTCAAATGAAAAACAGATAATCAAATACCATCAGAATCCATTAATATTCAATTAGGTGTCGCTTATGCAAAGTCATGCAGTTGAAGGAATTCAAAGAGATGGCGAGTAGACCTCTCTGAGAAGAGAAGACAGATTGGCATACACAACATTTCCTAGCTTCTAGTGTTGTGACTAGGCTGGGTGACTGGGCGCCATGCTTTTACTGTCTATGACCGCATTAGTAATGCTCCTTCAAGTCTCCTTCAGTGAATTAATGTTTTCTCTACCAACAGTGCACATAGCATGGACCAATGCCACATACTGTACCACAACATTTATAGTCTCTAAGCTAAGTCTGACCTGAATGTGCCTTCACACAAACACTAAGAAATACTCCCCTATCATGACTACATCATTCAGCCTTCTTTAAAAGCTGTTTCTAACAGAGTACCGTGGGTTAGGAGTTTCACATATTGATCCCCCAAACAGAAAAAGGTGTTTGTCCAAACGAGGATTTCAGAAAGGGCACCTTACTGTTCCCCACATACAGAGCCTGTGTTACTGAGCCAGAAACACGGAAAGGTACCATCAGGTCACTGAGCATTATCAAATGATCGAATATTTTCTAGTTTTTATTTACATTTTTTATGAATATGGCAGTGGTGGGATCTATTGGCTTTTCTATCCAATGGTTTTAATTGCACAAAGTTATATCCTATTCAAGATACTTGGTTAATGTTGAAGCTGCTTGTGACCAAAAAGTTACGCAATGACTTTAATGTGAAAAGATTGTAGAATGCTAAAATTATTATCAGCACAAAAAACTGTCTTTGATGAGTCCACATGTATCTATGTTTTCTCACTAATTTCCTCAAATGTTACTCTGATACCTGTTCAATACGTTGTCCATTCATCTTTCAATGTTGCTTCTTAACTTGTGATGAGGGCCAAGCCATGGAAGAAACATTTGGGAGTCGATCTTCTGACTTTCCATAACATGGAAACAACAAGGAATGCTAAAAAGACGTGTTGTATTTTATTCCTCGGAGCATTTCAAACAGATACCTACGTGTTGTTTAGAGTTGTTGTTCTGACTTTAGGGGGCGTTCACAACGTGAAGGCAGCACAAAATGCCCTATCTCGCAATCTTAGCGAATGTGAAACATCATTCGTATGCATGCCCCCGTGATTTTTGGATCCACTCCAAAATGTAATTGCTTCCCCCTTGGCTTATTGCTACACCCTTCCACCAGGTGTCATGACATCAGGCCAGTGAGTTTTTTTCTGTAATCCTGCTGACAGACAAACTAGGCCGAAAAGCACAACCTCTTTTAGGTAATAACACACAATTCACATTTAGGAAAGGTAGGATTTGAAACACTGTAGATCAGATCAAACACATTCTGAGAGTTTATACATGAAAATATTATGATCATAGCATCAAATACCTTTTCAAGATCCAGACAAAATGCTCCCCGCTGTTTATTCAAGTTCGGGATAATTCAGATGGAAGCTTGTGCCTGTGATAATCCTCTCCACCACATGCCAGTTTATGCACTTTGTCTCATCCCTGCAATTCTACATAATGATCTTTGGGTTAAAACAAAGCCGACCCAGCCCAGATGTGGTGCTGACTTGACCCATGCAGTCAGCCTCGTCGCAGCTCCTCGGCTGAATACTAATGTACACCTGCTAATGGCTGCGCAGGCTAAATAGATGTCTTGTATCCATTCAGAGTCAGATCCTGTGGTCCCTCGTATCTGCTCTCTTTAACCCATGTTCTCCCTTCAGACATCGTATCAAAAAGCTGGGATAGTTTGACTTCAATCATTCATCCACTTCCTTCACACTTAGCGTTGAGCTCAGAGCTGGAGATTGAGGCAAACATTCAGATGATTAGCAATACTCCGCGTGTGCTATGTTACCAACATTTTGAACACGTATACGTAACTGTGGGAATTAGTTCGAAGTGTCTCTCCCACATTCCCACAATTTCTTCCCCTTGTCTCTTTTTCAAGTTAGAAATCCTCTTAAGAGAGGTTTTCCAAAATAACATTATCTTCAAACAAACATTTCACTTTTAATCATTGCATTTTTCTCCCTTATACAATTCACCGTGGTATTGCAGGCCCTTTTGAAGCTGTTCTTTTTCCGAGTGTCCGCTGGGATTTGCTCCCCTGTGGCCTCTCTGCTTACACCAAAGCCTCTCTTTTCAAACCCAGCTTTGAGTAAAGAAGGAAAATGGGGAAAAAAAGAAACCTCATAGGGAAATAGGTGGTGAACTGATGAACAATTCACTGGTGCATACCTGACAGGAATAGCGATTGTATCACCTTGTCTGTTCTCAGTAACACAGAAATATGATTTCTCACTGGACACTCACATGTCAGTCAAGAAGTTGGGCAGATAATACTCACACACAAATACACACTTACACACACTCGCTTCATTACACACATTCATGCAGGCTTTCATGACCCAGCAAGGAAGGACTATGGGAAAAAACCTTTCAATCTGCCTGTGACAATGTATTGTTATCTCAGAAACCCTCAAGGGTTCTTCTGAAAATAAAGTGATTTTATTTTTATTTTTTTACAAACAATTATGTCAACTGTTTATCTCTCTCAGGCCATTTCTCATATTTAGAGATCCGGTCTATCCGCCTTCTGTCAGTCAGGCCTCGTCTCTCATTTTCATTTTCTTCTCATTTCTCTTTTCACCTGTTTTGAGTCACTTACCCAGGTTACGAAAGGAGTTTTGGAGTTTCCTTGTTATCTATTTTCTAATGCTAATGAAAATGCTAGCTGCCGTTCACCAATAGAAAATAGGGATACTTTGGCAGGTCAATACCTTATCTAGGTTACTGTCAGTTAAACACAAATATGAATATGATAAACAATGTAATGATCTGCATGGCAAAATAGAGTTTGACATCTGATTCCAGCAGCGCATGGACTGTATTGTCATGCTTACCTTTCTTTTCTTTGATTAGATGAAGAAGCCAAAACCAACAGAGTGGTAAATGCAGCAGAATCCAGGCAGATAGAAACAAACCTGGGTTTAATTTATAGAAACAAACCTGGGTTTAATTTATAGAAACAAACCTGGGTTTAATTTATATAAACAAACCTGAGTTTAATTTATAGAAACAAACCTGGGTTTAATTTATAGAAACATAATTGGGTTTAATTTATAGAAACATAATTGGGTTTAATTTATATATCCTAACTGAGCTTATACATAACATGAGAGGGTGGCTGAGATGTTGAGGCGTTTAAGACAAATCTGCTTTGACTCAAAGGAACCAGAATGATGTTAGAATCATGTATACAAGGAGATGAATAATCAGGTTTCTTTTGACAAAAAAAAGAAAAAAAATGTCCACACATTTGTTTTTCCTAAATCTTTCAACCATACATAATTTTCTTCATCAGCAATTTTCTGATGAAAGGGACCTGAAGTTAAAGCAGTCATATCCCAAGTATGATCAAAACCAGGATAACACTCATCCAGGATATTCATGTAAATGTAATCACAAGGATGTTGAGCAGAAAACACGCCGTTAGTTAAAAAAATATGTCTATTAGCTTATTTGTTAAGTAAGTTGTGTTTATATTTTTCTAAAAACTCTCAGTAAATAATATGTGTCATAGTCAACCATAAACATTTACATAATGTCTAGTTAGAAATAAATGGTCCTTGTTTTTTCAATGTCTAGTTAGAAATAAATGGTCCTTGTTTTTTCAAACAAAACACTTGATTTGACAATATCAGCAGCCCTACTTTCTTTGGCTTTATTTTGACCACAGAAGATAATGACTGTAATAGGCCAGAAGGATTCATGCTTAAATTATCCACCAACACGTTAGTTTGATTTATAAATACATGCTGTATAAGAATGTTCAGACAGCAGTAAAAAAGGCTTCAGAGGAAGGGGAAACCGCAACCTGGAAATGAATTGACAACCATGTAAAAGTCTAACGCATGACGGATCGTATCAATTGAATAAAACAGGAATGAAAAGCGCTGTTTAGCTATTATGCAATTTGTAATCTCTATTTACAGTATAGCATTCCGTTTGTCTATATTTATTTTTCTCTGGATTTATCCTGGAGAGATATGTAAAGCCAATTGAACAGAACCCTTCCCACGCCACCACAATGAAACATCATCTTTTGCCGCTTGAATCATATAACATTATGACTGTAATTGTGTGTTCATTAATAATATTTAAATGTGAATCTATGAATACAATTCCAGTACTGTTACAAAATTACTGATATGCCAAAGCATACAGTACACCTGAAACTATATTAAATTACTGAGTAAGAGGTGAAAAGTTCATTCATTGGGATGTTCATTTGTACATATACTATATAAAATATTCAAAGACTACCTTGGTGTTATGGTGAAATGCAGAATTTTATTTAAACTAGGGCCTATTAGGCATTTAAACTGAGAAAATGAATGAACAACTGAGCTCTCTTCTTCTAGCCTACTTTGTTAAATGCAAAACAAAAGTTTTGACTGAACAGTGTTAAAGTAATACATTGACATTTTTTGGAAATACGATTATTGGCTTTCTTGCATGGAATTAGATGAGAGGATGGATACCCCCCTTTATAACTGTGAGTCAAAGCCTGCAGCCGATTGGCTAAACTCAGCATGATGACTGGAAACAGGGGGAATGTGAATCGGTTATGTGCCATTAAAACCACAACTTGTTTTTTAGATTTAGATTTTTGTACGAATAAAACAGCAGACTTCTTTCACGGTCTGATGGATCCATGGCGAGCTGTTGACTCCAGTTTCGAGTCTGTTTCAAAAATGTTTTTAAATCATGCATCTAGGTTCGTATTAAAAATCGCAGAATTAAACAGATGAAGACACAGCACACCAAAGGCCATGTAAAGACACACACGCATGTGAAATCGATGAGCCATTGGCATTTACTGGACAATCACGCACAGCCCTGCACAAAAGAGCAGCATTGCAAATCCTAAGTGAACAGTATCACCTGATAACATCTGATTAAGAAAACACCCCCGAACACTTGATATTGTTCCATGTCCAGTTCACATTTCCTATTAGACAATAGAGCATTAATGTGAGAGCGACACGGCCAATAGAATCCGACGACTAAAGCTTTACCCGGGAGGGCACATAAAACAGTGACCTACCACAGTGTTTGAATAGAGCAAAGAATAGTATCGTCCGATCCATAAATCATAACTTCAAAAGCGCTGACAGCTGATAAGGGCCAGCACAATGGCTAGATTAGAGGCATGATTGGACACATCCCTAGGACGTGTAGTGTTTAAAATCTCCTCACTGCCTGTAATTCTGCTCCTCTCTACCCCAACCCTGTAACAACAGACCCTTGATAATGTTATTGCTCATGGTTCATGACCAGGGAAGATAAGAGAAATAGGTTTCTTTAAGCCCTGCACAGGCTTAACCTATGACTCTACTTATAGCAAGCCCCAAAGACCCAGACAACCCTGTTAGCTTTAGTTTTGTACAATACCTCAATACAGTACGTGACAGAATTTAATACTACCACTATACTGTATGTGATGTGTGCAGGAATGAAAACATTTACTACTTATGCAAATACATATCCACTGTTTGAAAGGCAAAATGCAATCCAGGCAAGCCATTCAGCAGCATCATTACCCGCAACCTCAGGTGTAATGTGATACTTTGAACATTTGTTGGTTGGCGAAACCTCTGATAATAGTTGATTTATTAATGTTTCTTTATAGTATTCTTTCACAATTTTATTAAATTTTTTTCTATACTATATGTATGTCCCTTGACCTTCGCAGTATAACTTATTTCTTTTTTCTCTTACTATGTTTATTGTTGCGCAACAAAGCACCAAGGCAAATTCCTTGCATGTATAAACCTACTTGGCAATAAACCGGATTATGATTTTAATCAATATTACTTAATGAAATAGTAATATTAAACAATATTGTAACCGCGAGTAAGTCTGAGACTACAGGTATTTCACATCCTTACAATGGAAAGTTATTCACAATCTATATGAGGTAATATAATGCTAACAATATCTTAAAAACAGAGAGGATTTTTTTGACATGTACATATCTGTAGCTGAAATTACACAGGCTGCATCTTCTGGAATGTTAAACAATATTGTAACCGCAAGTAAGTCTGAGACTACAGGTATTTCACATTCTTACAATGGAAAGTTATTCACAATCTATATGAGGTAATATGATGCTAACAATATCTTAAAAACAGAGGATTTTTTTTTGACATGTACATATCTGTAACTGAAATTACACAGGCTGCATCTTCTGAAACTAAAAAAGTTGGGATTCAGAACACCATCTTACACACCAACACAACATTTGCCAAAGCACAGTATCTGACATAACCCTCCCACAAGAGAAACATAGCTTGGGTATAAAGAGAACAGTGGGATGGGGGATCTGACAACAGCTATACCATTGGGGTTGTAAAATGGGCACCTCCCATCACAGATGTTTAATTGAATTCAGCCCTCAGCATCTCCAGCAGGATCAACCATAAATTCCGGTATCTCGGAAACACCCTCCCCTATACCTGCTCTCTCTTCTAATTAAACCCACACACACCATCTCTATTCTTACATTCTGCACAGACGCTGCACCTATATTTAGACTAATACTCAGCCCACAACATTTCAGTGCTTTATAAATCCTGCCTTGGTTTCCTTTCTATTGTTAACATTATCGAGCAAGTAAATTGACACTCATAGTTTGAATATACTTTTCGGTTTGGGGACCATAACATGCATTGTGTCCAGTGATATGAGCTCAACCTCTACACTTTTCATATTGCTGTAAACCTATTGGATTGCATCCATTACCCCTATCACCATATTATTATTATTGTATTTGGAATGGTCAAATGTATTTATCAAGGCAAGTAAAAACATGTTTTAATGTGCTTTGCGAGTGCATTTGGATCTGCACGATGATAATTCACAAAATGTATGTCAGGGGCGTGACCTATGACTATCACCAGACTGAACTTTGATACTGCACACTTCTCCAATCGAGAGGGAGGTGGTAATGTTCCTGAAGCTGCTTGATAAGTGCCAAAAACGCAAGAAGAATGACTTCTGCATTCTAGCAGTTCAATAACAACAACAGTGGTTTCGTTAGGTAGCAGCTACCCATGACAAGACAAACACATGGACAATTGGAATGGATCGACTACAAGCGTGACAAAACTTTATCTTCTTCACATGGGCTCCTCACCCATTCAGATCAGCAGATTCAGCAAATAATATCTGTTGGACTGTGACAGGATGCAATCCTCAGTCTCCCGCATAAAGGTTGGATGCATTACATGCACATCAACCACCTCAACCTACAATATCTAACTTTTTGCATTGCTACGTAAAGGGCACACTACCTGCTGCATTTGCACTGAATGCATATAGTGTGTTGTCGAATCGTCCAATGTGAGCGTAATTCCAAGGGATACTTCCTGTGAGTTGAGTGCCTTGCTCAAGGTCAATTTCGAAGTACTTGTTGAAGGGAACTACCCTTTCCAATTACATTCAATAGCCAGCTCTCAAAACTCTAAGCTAGAAGATATGCTATATATTTCAAAACAACAGTCTGAAGGTAGAACAGGTATAGCACTTCCCAATCATAAAAGCAGAAGGTTGTGTCCAACATGTATTGACAGAAACACTGATGCAAAGCATTTTCTGTGGCACTAGTTGCTATAACCAAACATAGCATTGAATGCAGCTATTCTTAGGGCTATGACTGTGGATGCAAAAGTAGAAATGTGTCTGATGCTAGAGGATAACAGGGCTGCCTCTCAAAACTACTCATCGTGAATCATGACAAATTAAAAATTTCCATTCAGTCCACAAGAGCAGAGAAAAATTATTAGAGTCTTCATTTCGAGAGGCCTCTGAAAATGGGTTGAACAATTGATAATGGTAATGCAGTCTTCAAACCTGTGAGTGAGTTGCGGGCTGAAGGTTAAATATGATCAGTGAAATTGAATCTGACAAAGCTACATTACAATCCATCTTGGGATATTAAACATTTCAAATTTTCTGAATTAAGGACTAATAAGGCTGCTGAGATGAGTGCGAGATGGATGGTCTTGGTTAACAATCGCAAAACAGATCTGATGAGGGTAAATGGCATCAGAGTTGACATGTGATATTGTTGAGGGGGAGAAATGAATTCTTAAATTATTTTGCATCCCATGAGATTGAGACTGCTACTTTTCAGAGCATTTGTAATGAAAACTGAGAAAACTTATTGATTTTGGTTGTATAAACTAAACTTGCTTCTTTTTCTTAATCGTATAGTCACTGTGGGATCATTTTAATGGGCCAGCCCTTGTATCTGTCGCCTTTGGTAATGGTTATCAGGAGATTACACACAGAGCTGTCCTTAATTGTGTAAATTACATTAATTACCTGGTTTATGGCTGCTGGGTGCTCTGCTGTCCACGTAAGAGAATTTACGTGATGTTTTGAATAAATATATAAGGAAACAAATACATCAAACACTGTTGACTGTTGGCTAAATCCTAAACAGTGATTGTCCGATCAGAGATTTGCAACCATAACTAGGCACGGCAGGCGCGTAAAGATTTGGATTTTTGCACACGCCAAAACAGTGTGCATGGGACTGTAGCATGAGTTAGAATCATTTTTTTCAGAGTTTTGAATGTGCTGTCTTTTTTAGCCTTTAAAAAAACTAAAATACAAGTGTAAGAAATGGAAGAATTTTGCCAAAATCATCATCAAATACTTTCCTCTTGTATAAGTGAAGCATAGTATTAAATAAATACAAACAGTAGCATAAAAGACCTTTTTTACAGCAGACATTTTGACTTGTCACACTGGTGGAACCACTAACATTAACAATAATCATGTTCCATTAAATGTCGCTCGAAGTATCTCCAGTGAGAGATATATCACCAAACCCTGGAACCGGCAAGCCTAAATTGAATACGGCCATCTTTAATGTTATCAATTCCAACTGTGCTTTTGTCAAAATGCATGGAATGAAAAAGTTGTAGGCCTATTGTAGCTGTGTTGCTTGTCCAAGTATGTCTAAGCATGCAAAGCCATCCAAGGGTTATGTCATGACATTTTAATTGCTAATACTTTTTTATAATCCTGTCAAGTTAAGTAGCTCCACCCCACAATAAGCAAACAATGCTGCGTCTTTATTCCCATGTATTCTGCATTCATCAACTGGTGAGGATCGTGACTGCATGCTGGATATGCTGTTCTAGTCTTTGTCTTTAGCATTAGCATATTATGTATGTATTCAACATGGGCATATTTAAGACCCATACATGGATCTCGTTTTGAAACGAATAAGCTGTAAGTCAACTCAGTTTTTTTTTAGCATTCTCTAGGTACAGCTTGTAAAATCTCCTAGCAACAGTCATTTCAGCAAACAAAGTCCATTGCAGTCAGCTAGAAATTATGAGCCAGTTTTTCTTTTTTTTTTTTTATATCTGTGTGAAATGATGGACCCGTTGTCTAAGAAATGATTTCCAATTTTGAGTGGTAATTCTGCCACTGTTAACATTGTAAACAGTATGTGTCGTGCTAAAATGGAAAGCTTGACAAGTGCATTAAAAGTAACCAAGGGGGGTGTGGTTTAGTGAATGGTCAGTTTATTAATGGTGTGTGCTCACATTGGTATTCCAGTAAAAAAAAACAAAAAAAAAACAGTTTGGTCAAGTCATCTTGAAAAAGAAACCCGTTTACAAAGTTGGCAACACAAAAAAGTTTAACTAAGTGTGTGTGTGTGTGTGTGTGTGTGTGTGTGTGTGTCTTTGTATGTGTCTGTGTGTGCTGGATGTTGGGGGAATAGCTGTTTATGAGAGGATCTTGACGATTTATTCCAGACAGCTGCATCGTTGACAGGCCATCATTAGCAGAGTGATTCCTCAGGTTGTTTCATTCCCCAGTGGCCAAGACAAACTGCACAAGATCTTAATTGCTGGTATGAATAAAAGTTCATTTTCCAAGGGGTGGTATCATTATAAATGCAGTATAAAAGATTACTAGGAAGATGAATATGTCAAGTACTGTTCTCGCACACTCCTGCAATAAAGAGGCTAATAAACCTGGGATGGGCCAGAGGGTTATTCGGGGACAATAGAGAAGATAAATGCTGTTTATCTCCAATTACATTACATTCTTATGACTGTCTAAGTTAAGAAGGGTGTAAGAAAGAGAGAGGCAGATGTAGAGAGCGACAATAAGTTAAGAAGGGTGTAAGAAAGAGAGAGGCAGATGTAGAGAGCGACAAAAAGAGACAAAGAACATTTCGAGCCTCGGAGATATCCTCTTTTGAAAGCCTTTCTTGGGATAAATACCACCTAATCTTATTAGCGATTGTCCAAAATAATGTGTTATGACAGATAAATGAGAGATTGTCTTTGTTTTGAATGCTGGTAAAGTCAAAAAGTAGCACTTGAAGCCGTTCTGAACAGAGATACAGTCTGGAGAATGCTGTGTGGTAAAATGCTGCCCATTATTATTGTGGTCAAGGGACTGTGGAAGAGGAGGTATTAGGACTGGTCTCTGGGGATGGGAACTGGGAGTTTAGGGGCCTTAGTGTAATATAGCATGGGAATAATGATGAGCCATATATCCCTGATATCCACTTCCCTAATAGCTCTTTTCTTCAGTGAGGCATTACTGCACAGTTCCTGGTTCTCGTAAAAAAGGCTCTACGATATTCTGGGATTGATTCAAGTGGCATTGTGGGGTGAAAGCATTTATAAAATAATACTATAGTTCTGAGAATATTACATGTAAGCAGACAAATCCTCATTTTCCTCTTTAATGTCAAAGTAGTCAATAGACTATGGCATTGGCTTGAGAATGTTAAGTCAGGGATAATGACCGATGAGGTGTCCATTATTACGAATTAATGGACGACGGGAGGTTGCCTCTGTGGCGTACACTAATTCCTGGTTATGAACAACTCGAAGGGCATTAACCCTGCTTTTAACAAGGTCCCTTGCCAAGGAAAAAAATAAAGACCATTCATTTATATTTTCAGGCGTTTTGAAATCAAAATCGTAAGTTCATCTGACGGTTTGACGAATACCTGGAACAATCATTGCCATCCCATAAGGTTCTAATGCAATGGAAACGTTGTACACTACTTTAGTAAATTGGACACACCAGGTGAGACACTGAGGAAAATTAGGTACGACTTGGCAACGGGAGACATTTCTAGTTCACTCAGCTCATAGTTCCCTTTGGCTCAGCTATGAGCCAGAAAGCTAACGGTATGCTAGCAAGATTCTAAGTTCTAAGTTCGTACGGTAAGTCCGACAGTAAATATAATTTGAAAGTATGTTTAACGAAAAGGCTAGCTAGCTATCCAGCCATGTCATTGTTCCCAAAATTAATATCAAGATTTTCACAAACAAATGAAAGGCCATCTGTACCATCGGCAGCACCCTGAAGTAGCGAGTTGAATGGCGAATGGGATGTGATATGATTGCTAATATGATACAAAGTATCAGTAAGTTCAGAGGGGAAGTGTACTTCCTGCAGCTCGTGTGTTACAGTCGTCATCCTTTGGTGTTCAGAGTATGAGGCAATGAAAGGAAATGTTAAAGTCACTCATTGTAACAAGACATTAGCTTGTGAACATGTTGCAATAAATTGTAAACAGAGGCTTTGACGGTTCCTCGTTTTAGATACATTGCGCATTTATTTATACCGGTTTCTTTTCTTTTTTTTATTCAGTGAAACAAGACAAGACATGTGAGACAAGACAGAACTTATACATTGGGTGAACAGAGAGTTGCACTGGAACTACTTAGTAGGTATCCTTAAATCAAGAATGAATGGACACCCTGCAGCCAATCAGAATCAAGTATTCCCTCAGGCCAAGGTATGAGAGTCGGTGATGATTAAATGTCACATTGCTGAGGT
This sequence comes from Bovichtus variegatus, assembly GCA_943593645.1. Classification (NCBI taxonomy): domain Eukaryota; kingdom Metazoa; phylum Chordata; class Actinopteri; order Perciformes; family Bovichtidae; genus Bovichtus; species Bovichtus variegatus. Next base: position 8,589,876 of record CALSCE010009344.1, on the reverse strand, counting down.
TTACAGCAGCTTTCCAGTCTATACTGTGTTTTGTTATGGAGTTTCAAGATACTGGACTGTAACCCAGCTTTAGTATGCCATTTAAACTGATGAAACGCTAATTTCAAAAATAAATGGTCAGTGTCTTTCTTAGTTCTAGAAAAGGTGAAAATTTAAACATGCTGCTTTCTTTCACTGATTGCCAGCAGAATGTTCTCAAGTAGGCCACATGACACCATAAGCAACAACACATTTTCTGATTGCACCGGATTGGGTACAGTGATGAGTTGTCTATGATGTTGGGCAGTGTTCTGTAGCTAATACACACTTTGGAGGAGTATTTCCACTATCCACTGAAAGCTGAAGAACCACAAGGACAGTTTGGCTGAGAGATGATTGAGTGAATCATGAAGTGGGCATAATGTCAAATTTTGACCTTGAGGAGCCCATGGTAGGTCTTAGCTCTAAAGCTACTGCTTAGGCCCGTGTGTCTCTGGCAGCACTTGCTCTCAAGCTACAATCCTTACTCCTTCACTGTGGCTGACAGAGCCATACTGCAGCCACCACACTTACCCTAACATAACCATCTAGTGTATAACCTAAAGCATCTGACTGATGAGGAGTGTATCGTTCTGCCTGAGTGAATTGGTTCAGAGATCCTTTTGGCAATCAGATACAATTTTAGTCAGGGCAATAAACCCTTAGTAACTGTGACTCTAGTATTTGTCATTCAAAACTGAGCTACTGTACAACATAACACTAAGTATCACCGTAGACCGTGACCGAATCCTGTTGCCAATGCAGCACAGAGGGGTCGACGATATGATGACCCAATGCGCACACTGTTTTTAGGAGTTATGAGTGGAATCAGGACCGGTTCAAGTGAAGAGGAACCTGATGTTCTTGTCCCGTGCAGAGGCATGGAAATACAGCCTTCCATGTCTGCTGCCAAAACCAGTGCATGTTTATTCTTAGGTTGAATTGCTTTTTTCTGGAATTTGTGAAATTGCCGCTGGATAAACCAAACATGTTTTTCATGAGTAGTTATATGGCAATGCTCCATACAATAAACACATAGTATTCACATGTATCTTTGTGTAGTATACGTGCTTTCTTTCTTTTGTAAAGATATGTGATTATTGATGTCGCTTCTACTGCTTGCATGCATTCCAAATACACAAAAAGGCTGTGATGGGTAGCTTCAGCTAACCTTGATGGGAATGAAGTAGAGGGAAAAGCACAATCAGCGTTTTCCCTTTTACTTTCTTTTCATAAAGGTTATATGTATATACAATATACTCATTGCTAAACTGCTATGTTGCTAAATTTATTTAAAAAAACATTTTAATTTTCTTTTTTTACAACATTTGAATTAATGCAGGGCTATCACTGTAACAAGAAAAAGTGATGCATGGATAGACATAACGGCATAATGCATTCAAAAACAAGGACTCCAGATTGAATTTCATTTAAATTTGCTGTGATTATGAAACGCGACTGATTTAAAAAGCTCACACAGACCATAAAAACTGATGCAATCCATTAGGGGAGCAGCAACCTAACTAATGATGTTGTGCTTCAGTGAAAAAGTGCGATTTTGATTTGCTTCAGTACAATTTTAACACGTCTCTTATATGCATTTTTATTTGATTTGACAAATAATAATGTACCTTATTTGATTTTTCACAGTAATAATGAAACCGGCCAAGACACCTGATTTTAAAGCTGCTAAAAGTTACATGTTGCAATCATGTTCTGTGGCCCCCATCAGTTTCCAATTAAGTATTAACATGATACATTTATGATTTTAATTAATAATATTTACATGATTCAAAACTTGTAGTTTCTGTCATGCTACATGTTAGCCTTGTTAATTTGAAGGGTAACTGATGACATTTTCACGTTTACATTTCTGAGAAAAAGAGAAATATGGTTGAGAAATTATGGTTGTTGACATAAAAGAATCATTTCAAAACATCTAACAGAAATAAATAGAGCTGGAAAATGTTTTATTTTCACATTTTGAAAAACCATGCTACTTATATTTATGAAAGATGTTCCTTAGAGTAGCAGTAGTCAAAGTAGATCAAAGCAAATGTATTGAATCTTTTCTAGATTTAAAAATGCTTTATGATGATGATTATATATGAGAGACAGAAGACAGTAGAGCAATAAAATATTTATTCAAGTTTAATGAATGTTCAATGAATTAATTGTTACAGACAAGCGTGCGGTATCTCCCAAAATGTTAGTTTTTTTGTTTTTGCATTTTAAGGTGCGTATCTTCATTACATGGTAGAATATGAATAGTTAGCAGCTTTTAAAAAAAGTCCCATGATTTAAAGTCAATTTAAAAGTCAATTGAGCATCGTAACACCTGAAATTGTCCAACTGATCCTGATTCAGAATAATTCTATGTGGCAATCCAAAACATATGCAAATAATAAATTTTCTCGAAAATCTGACCTCTGACTCCAATACCATGAGTCCATCTGTGATGAAAAACTCACCGTGCCTTCGACAATATTTAGTATGAGAGTATGCCAAATTGTTTCTTTATCATCATAATTAGCACATGATTCAATTATTGTGATTGTGATTCATCTCCAAAAACAAAGATTTGTATGTGATTCATCTCCAAAAACAAAGATTTGTATTAAATATGCTCATCAAGGTTTCAATGTTCCATTTCATATTCATACCTGATGATTTAGAATAAAACCAAATGTGTGTGAACTCAAAATCAATATTATGTAAACTCCATTACTTTAGTTCATTAGCATAAAAATATATTGCTTAAGTAAGAAAGGCAAACAAGGTTGCGTGAGAAGGAACCCCAGAGGGCTTGTGGGTAAATTACTATTCCTGCTGTTCACAAAAGCCACGCTGCAGCCCTACAATTTATGCACGGCTCTTAATTGCGGCTCATATGTGTAGTCTTGGATGTGGCCCATTTCCAATATTAATATAAACTGACAGCAATATTCAGAAGACAAGCATGTGCAGAGCAACAATAACTAAAGGTGACACATCTGCTTCAGTTTCCAGCATAGTTTGGTTACAGTGCAGTGTGTGCCTTCCAGTTTTGACTGAATTGTGCCATCTCCCCAAATAGCAATCAAGTCAAACATTTGGCATTCTTTCCATTGCCGGGTCTCATTGTCCTTCATGCTGTTTAGTTTTCCTCCGGGATTAATAAAGTGTACCTCATCTCACGCCAACACTGGCTCAGCAAAACTACTGCAATGATGGTAGTTGTCTCAGGTGAAGGATTTCACCTTAATTTATTGTCAGGGTGCAAGTGACTAACTGATCTAAGCTGTCTGCCTGGATTTAGTTTTATAACACACGTCCATCCAGGCTTGATCTGAACCAAAAACACTTCTCTACTCTGTACTCCACACTAATTCCTTTAACATTAACTGTCTGATTGGTAGAAAAAAAAGAAAAACACTAAACCCCATAGTTTACAGCGATAGTCAAATCATAGCTTAGCATCTGTAACTTTGCATGGCAGGCCTGTCAAGTGATACCCGCCATTGACAGAGTTTGGAGGGTGGTGTCTTTTATCTAGCCTTTCCAAAAATCCAAAACACCAGCACCGAAGTGTAAGGAATGGATTAAATCAGTTTGTTTATCTGCTCTTCCGCAAGATGCAATCGCTAGCATGCCCGGCTAACTAGCTTACTACCTTTAATAGCCTACAGTAACAACTTTTAAAAGTCAAGAAGCCCATCATTAATTAACTACATTAGTTGATGGGGTTTACAGGTTACAGGTTATGTTACAATAAAAAGCAAGTTTTCATGACGAGCACACTACACTGAGTAGAAGCCGGTCTTTGGTGGTATCAGAATTAAAGACAATGTTAGCAGCTCTGTCCTACTCTTCTATCAGATTTGAGATATTCGTGGGGTGTATCAGATCCATTTCTGATTTCCTAAAAACGACGATGCGGTATATGATGTATACTTACAACGAATGGGAATTGACATGACATTCAAAGCAATACAGATATTTACTGTGGCTCTTTTAATCACTAAGTAAAATCACACTTGTTGCAGCATTTGAAATTACTGCACTTTTGCTAATGAGCAAAAACTGTAGCATACAATCATATAACTGCTATACATCAGCGTCTATGAGGAGTCTCCAAATGGCCCTCCTCACCATTTGGAGATTTAAGTTTCCAATTGAGGCTAGAATGGTCAAAAAGGGTATATTTTGACAATGTGCAAAATGAGCCTTAAGTATTGAACGAAAACTCAAGGGACGCGTGAATACACCTTACATCAGATTCATGAACGCACAGATGGTGGGAAAAACTCTAAGAAATTCTCCGGACTTTTCTCCATGGCAAGTAAACTAAGCAGTCAAACAGTGATCTTACAGTTTTTCCTTAACATACTTATATTATAAGGACTAACTAGCCCCACACTGCGACACCTTGAACAATGATGTTTCATTATTTCCATATCTTCTACATCAGCTTGTGAGGATACTGCTTTTTGACTTATTATCCTCAGTCTTTTGGCTCGTATCATGCATGCAGACATGAATTGCATATTCAAGACAGCTTTGACAAGATTTGGGTTATTTCAACCAACTCATGGAACTTTAGCTTAATTAAGAAGCTAGCTACTGCTGATAAAAAAAATATATATGACTGACAGTTGTCATGTCAATATGCATGTAGGAAGGAAAAGTCTGCCTGTGTCTTTTACAAAGATGACTATACATCTCAATATACCACCATCAATGTAAATTGCATATTTGTCACGCTCTCTTTTCGTCCTCCTAGTGCCACGTTTCAAAAGCCCTGCTGTACTACTCGCAAATAATAGATCATTTAAAAAATACATTTAAAATCATATGAAATCCGATCCAATCAATCAATTTCAAAATAAATTGCTGGAAATTGCAGCAATTTAATACGACTATTAAAATATAACTAATCACTCAATTTCTTCACACATATTTTCTACTCTTTTCTGCACTTACTAAAAAACTTTTACATACAGTAGAAGTGGCACACTGAGTGCAACCTGAGCAGTCAAAGGGTACACTGACCAAGTGTACAATGAATGAGTAATGTACTGTATATTAATGCAAGTGGAAAATGATAATCGCTATGACATGAAGCTCTCTGCCAGGCCTTGGATTACAGCAATTACACATTGTGGGAGCCCTCAAACCAGCGTAGGAGCACGCCAGAAGGTCAGTGGGTGAATATTTAAATCTCATTAGCATGTTGAATGTCTACTGATGTGGAAACACTTTTTCTAACAACTTATGGATACAGTCTTGAACATTACAGGCCAGAACGCAGCTATTTTGCTCAGGTAAATAATGGTAATCTATGCGTGATAGTAATCCAGTTGCTAAAGCCGGTATTACACTCCATGTTGACCAAATCTTACAATAGTAGTTTACATAATTGTGATATTCCGACTGCATTAAGAAGTTTAAACATTCATTTGTATGTCTATTCATTCATATGTCTATTCATCGTGTTTAAAGTGGGTATTTCTCCACAGTTGCAGGTAGAGATTAGGTAGCACTAATATTGTTACAACATTTATTGAAAAAAGATCTATGTAATTATTTCCAAAATTCACAATTTGCTTGTATCCAACTAAATATTCAGTTTCAATCCACATTTGTTGCTTTTTAGCCTTTCAACACTTTCGTTTGCTCTCCAGCTTGCCGCACTCAAAGGAAAGCACGCACCTGTGTTAACGGGGCGGTTATAGCAGCAATTTAACAGCACCATAAATTCAATTTATTCAACCAGAATGACAAAAAAATCTATTTTGGCTCTAACATTATTAATACTGACTCGTTTAATCCAATGAATCACTATTAAAACTGAGGATTTTAATGGTAATGACAGGATAAAATGTGACGACAAACATTCAAAGCTTCATTTGAAAACCTCAATAGAAGCGTCCAATGTATGAAAAAAAAGACAATCGGAACAGTCCTAAATAATATTTAGTTCTAAAAGCTGACAATATGACGATGGAGAAGAAAATTTACATTATGTAATTTTGTAAAAATGCAGAAATGTACTAGTTTAGAAGAAGACCGTGTGTATAAAGGCAACATACATCAATAATAACCTTGCAGATTAACATTTTAGACTATGTATGTAATGACACACTAAAAGTAACACCAGAAGAGCAAGGACTTATCGTTTTCCATATTAACAGAGAAATACATAGTGTGTATGATTCAATTATTCATTAAAAGACCTGCAGGTGCAGAACCACAGTGCACGTGCACTTTACATAACGAAAGAACTGCAGAGCCTCGCAGCTCAGTGCAAAGAGCATTGACCTGTCAATATACAGATGTAGTGCTGGTCACACTTAGCATATTCCCACGCTGAAACCAACATAGACAGAATATTCATGTTTTTTACACAATATGCTTTTCTTAAGGAACAAGATGTCAGTTTATTTCAGTGGTCTGGGTGGAAGAAAAGGTCCTTGATACAAGCGAGCAATTGACCTTGGGTGGTTTAGAAAAAACCAGTGTGAAGTTCAGACAAGAAATCCTGGGGGCTTACTTATAAAATATTGATGGCAAACATGTCAAAACTTGTACTGTGGAGATTTCTGTGAGATAGACAAATGAGCAGATTTGCTTGACATTGCATCATAGATATGACTTTTTTTTTTGATATTATCAAATCAGTCAAAAAGAAGTGGTGCAGAGGGAGCCAGGCGACGTGACCCTAATGTGGAATCACTTTCGGGGGGGAAAAGTTGTTTGAGGTTTCTGTTAATATATAATAAAGAGAAGACTGTTGAAAAAAAAATAAAATAAAAAATACTCATCATCTTTGCTATTCTGCTGATGGACCAGAGGCGGAGCTGCTGCATGATGTTTTTCCGCGTCTCACCCAGGGGTGTCCTAAATGTTAAATGTGTGTTATCCCATGACTGAAGCTGTAGATCAATGCTGGCAACATTTTTAAAGAAACTCTTGAGTGCTTTTATGTCATACATCATTATTCACAGTGAAGTGCGCGCAGGTAATAGAGTGGTCCGACCCTTTCTCTCACTCTCTCTCATTCCCCCCCCCAATTCCCAGCTCAGGAGGAATGTGCCATGATTGATGAAAAATCACTCCAAACTGCTTTAGAGAACTTTCCATTCACAACGAGGAAATTGGTCTTTTCTCCTCTGCATACTCCATCTTGAACCAAACAGGGCAGCTCTGCCCACTTCACTGCTGAGCCTGACAATAAAGTGATGATTAATATTGGCCTACATCAGCATCCAATTACGATATCCCTTTGACTTTGATGCTATAGACAGCGAGCAGAATGAAAGAGATATGTTTTGATTTCTGACGGTTAACTATGACAACAGTCCTGCGCGGATGAAGTTGGATAATTTGTTCATTTATCAATCTGTCACATATCGACTCTTTGGAGAATGCCATGCTTTAATGGCTCTCAAGAGTTTCTTGTATCTCAGCAAATTCTCCTGATCGCCAAGACATGAGTACTTGTCCCATGAATACTGATTGGCATTAATGTCAGTGGGCGAGCGCCAAATATGGTCTACTGTCTATGGGTTTACTTTATATGCTACCCGCGACTTTTTCAGTCCTCAGGGACTACATATCTAAATAAATCCCTAAAAGACAAATTTCAAAGACAAATCAACAAATGTTAGAAACACTACCGTCTATGTAAACATCTGTATTGGTAATGCACTTATCCTACTTACGGTAAAAAAATATTTCATATTTTAAAATATTCTTTATGGCAGTGAATCTTGTATTTGCATCTTGACTACGAAGAGGCCAGTGCTTTTCCATCTTACATGTGAATGACGTTTGACTTTGGCAACTTCTTAGAAGAATATTAGCTGTGAATATTAATTTAATTAATTAATAATTAACCAACCACAAACCTCCGCATTCACATGCTCCTCGGACGGTCTCAGGATGAATGTTTAAAAATCTCAATTAAAAATTGTAAAAAAAAAAAAACAGTTTCATTCCATTTAATCATAAATGAGCGGGACACATTTGCACTTACATACCGTATATTTCCTCACAAATTGTAGTGGTGCATTTAGATGCCAAATAACTACCTTTTTCTTCAATGATTTACATTATAAAGAGTGCAATATTTTCCAGTAACTCAAATATTAGCTAAGGCTTGAATTAATAACTAATTCAGATGTAACTGAAAAAAAGAAAAATCAGCCCACGGAGTGATGAGATTTCTCGTGTGAATTTATTACGTGATGTCGCTCTTCCTGCCTGAAACGATGCTCTTGCCCAGCACATCTCCAGTGATGCACTGACGCATTCAGTGGTTTGGGAGGAAGCACCAGAGGCCTCCTCCAGTGACATTCCGTTTGCTTTTGTTGGTTGGCAACACCATGCTTCAATAAATCAAAAACAGAGAAGCGTTTCGGTGTATTATAACATAACAGCAGCACTGAGTGCTGGCTCAGTTTCTGCAAAGCTTCAATAACCGTGCCAGTGGTGTTGCAGGCTTTTGTAATGTTAATCGAATTGTTTTAATTTTCAATATAAAATGTTCAGGTGATACACAAAACTTATAAAACTATCTTGTATTTCCATGCATTGGCTGCCTCCCTCTAACTTTAGCAAAAAACAGTGCATACATGTGCTTCGTTATGATTCATTAGGATCAAAATCTAATTTCAATGGACCCCTGGAAGGGTTTTTTAAATTACAGCGCCACTTGCATGAATTGGGAAATTATGATCAGTTATATACGTTGTCAGCACTTTCACAACATTTACTGGGTGGAAGTTTTTTTTTCCATCTAGTTCCAATCTGTTGGAAACTGGGGTAGGAATTGTTATTTTTTTGGGGGGGGGGGACAATGATATAATATTGTGTCACACCTAAAAAATATTGCAGGGTGGGGGAAAAAAGACCCACAGTTGACCCACGGTTTAAAAGTGTCACCATAATAAATAAATCTGAATAATGTGAGTCCTATCGCACCATTTTTTCCTCAGAGTTTTGTCTGCGGGCCTTGTTTCCAGACACATGTGTCATATATCATATGGAAACCGGAGGAATTTCTTTTTAGGAGAGATTTCCCTTGATGGTGGAGGAGGCTTGGAATAAAACAAATCATGTTTAAAGCCCCTTTTAATTGCCCATGAATCAAATAAAAATCAACCCTTTCCTGGTGCTGTTGCAACCTTGGATGAAAAACAACACATGCAGCAGGTCTACCGCGATTATTTTAGCTTTCACAGGACGTAGAAAAAAAAAAGAAAAAAAAACCTGCATCTTGTCAATTGCTTTCCAGAAGCCTTTTGGGAGACCCGGAGTTTTCTCCCTAAAGAGATATCATGGCCCTGAGCTGGTTTTATATGATATGAGATATATTTCACCAGTCAATCGATGTGGTACAACCCATCAGGGAAGCCGGGCCTGCTCTCTGCTTGTCTTCTACGCCTGCCTCCTCCTCTTTCTTGTACATTTCCAGGGAATAGCCATGATGAGAACACTGAAAGGGGGAATTTGTCAATGCTTCAAATATGTTGAGAGGCATCTGAGAGTGAAGTGCAATTACACAGACGCACAGAGGGGGAAAACATGTCTCAGAAGTTGCAGTGAGAGAGAAGAGAGCGAGGGACTACACAACTTTTTATTCCTTCTGACAGAGGAGGAAAAATACAGTGCCATTATTTCTTACCTTATGAATTCCTTATGCTTTTGTACTGACTCCCTTTTTCGTTGAGTTTGTTTTGTTTATGCAATATGCAAACACCGGGTGTTATTTATGGCACATAATTGTGTAGGATCCTCATTAGGAGGCGTTTCACCAGCAGGTATATGTTATCTTCAAAATAATTTGGAGATTCGGAGCTTCACACAATCTTAATTGTCCACGGTGGACACAGCAAGAACAAGCATATTCCGTGTTAAAGTTTAATCCCCAAAAAAGGTTCAAATGTCACTTGACATTTCTGCGCTTGCTTTTCTGACCTGATAATCTCCCGCATCACCTCCTCCTGAGCTGGAAAACTGTTTTTAGTTGGTCAAAGTCACCCAGATAAAAGGGAGTCGGAGATTTGAAAGCATCTCAGACCTGGCACGTGACACTTTGTTTTGAAACATGTATAGTAGTTACCAGGAACATCCAATGGGAAGTGACACTTGCCTGCAGCGCTCTCCGGGCTCCCTACACGGTCCGCATCAATCCCAAAAACACAGCCGCTCTCCAGAGATTACTGGCAGGAGCAGCAACAGAGGCAAACAAATAGACCAAAGAGATTCTGTCCTTGAAACAAGTCACGTCTCCTTTGATCATTATTACCGTGCAGACATGCTTATTTTTCAAGCTGTATGTTCAAAGATTCTTTGCCTAATTGTTCCAGTGCATAGCATCAGGTATGATTTGACCCCAATTTACCTGAATTCTACAGTGGCCCTGAGGGCTCAGTGTGCCACAGCTTAGGGCGACACATGCAAATAGACAAAACACAACCGATTTGACAACATGAATGCAGCACAGCCAAATGTGCCACAAATACAGAAAAACAGGAAGTAGAGAAAAGGCCCTGTAAATCAAACACAATCAAATGAAATTGACTATCCATCAATAGTTTTGGAAAATTTTGTTCATTTTCTGTTGGAAGAATCTGATTGTGTGAGTCCGATCTGTCATTAGTTTTGGTATCACATGTCAATGATGCATACTAAAGAACTATACGTGACATATTGACTATATTGAATGTACGGACGTTCTACTGTACGTCAAATTATTAACATAATAAACAAATGCAATTTGTTCCCCAGGAATTAAGCTGTTTGCTTATGCCTGAATTAATCAATGCTTGAATCCAGGCGCGATTTAAATTAATCAGCCCACAGTCTGATACTGATACTGATACTGTTACTTGTTCCTGTAAAAATGGTCTCGACCAGCACCATCTCCAGTGATGCATTCATTTTATTTTTTGTTGGCAGCTGGCGGTTGCTCACGTTCTGCAAAACTTAAATGACCAGTCTTGTTGAATTGTTCAAATTTTGAAAAATAGAATGTCCAGGTGAAACACACGTCCACTTAACTCTTGGTAAATATGATTTTACTCATGTACGAATAACGTAATATTGTGTTTTGTGTTATGTTGTACATGCAAAAACGAAAATGTTTTGTCCGTGCATCATTTCCGTGTTTGGTTGCATTGTCTGAATGTACAGCGCGTTATGTTATTGTGTACTATATAGGTATTTTTTACTATTTGCACATGTTGTTCTTGTTGTTTTTCAGCATGTCTTGAGCCTCCTTAGAGGTCAGCTAGGAGCAGACTTCCTGGCAGACAGATCAAAAAAAAAGTGTGTAAATGTGTTATTTTTACATTGAACTGGAGGCTTGTGTTGAAACCTCACGCTCGTCAGCAAGCTGTCACAAAAAATGAAAAATAAGAGTGAAAAACACAAGTGAGCGGTCTTATGCCATTACTCTGACTTTCTATGCGCCCGTTTTTTTTTTGTTGCCTCGTCTTTGTTCGATCAAACAAATCCAAAAAGCATATATAATACATATGTTTGAAGGCCAATCTGCGTGTCCGCTCAAATCCATCATGATTATGCGGGTTTCCAAGTCAAATGTTTGTTCTGTGGCGTCTTGCTTTCATTCCCTCGTAACTTGCCTCAAAACTCTGGATTCCTTATTACCATCAGTCTGTGATAAGCGCCACAGTAATGGTTCAGAAATCAGCCTCGTAATTCAGTTGGTTCCAATAATCACTCAGCATAGCTAATGTAGAACACGCCAAAGCCGTGTGATAATGATCGTATCCATCGTAGATGTCTTGATGCCCGGGGAAAGAGCAGCACAGTATTGAAGGGTTTCCACGTCATGCTCATTATATTATGTACTGTCACCCGCTCATCTAAAAGTATGATTATCCTCTTTGCCCTTGTGTTGTGGGAACCATACAAATTATCTTCTCAGCATCAGCTGATTAACACTGACAGTGGCTGTGATGTAACCCGCACTCCCTTAATTTGAATTATTCATGTACATTTATCTGTTTAAGAAAAAAAAGGTATAGAAACCTTTGCTCGGAGTCAAAGCCGAATATTCACACGCGCCGCACCTCAAAGAAGCGTGCGAAACTTATTGATCTCAATTCGCTGCTTTACCTCCTGGACGTTCCATGAAGAGTCTGCAGTGCAGTTTGTCTTTGTTTTAATGTAAACAGGAACACTCACAGTATTAGTGCCTTAAAAGAGAAACACAAGCCGTGATACGTGTGTGCTGCTATATTGTGTGAAATATTGCACACGTTACCTTGGAAAACGTCAACAGGGAAAAAGTGTGACATGTAAGGGTGCTTGTGCACACACCACTTACACTGTTTAATTTCTGCACCTACCATAACGCTGCAAGGCCCTTAACCGTGTTGATACTTGACCACAGTGGAGGAAATCTGTGATCAGCCAGCGGAGAGGCTTGACTCTATATGTGAAATGAATACGTCGACACACAGCGGCTGATAGAGCAGATGCAACTCTTTCAGAAAGATCCCATTTCATACTCTTCCTACCTTCGAAATATGTCCCCCGCTTGCCTTCAGTCTCTTATTACAAATGCGCGCCTGCTGCACCAGCCCGCCTTCACTGCCATCCAAAACGGTGTTTTTTTTTTCTTCTCCATAGCCAAAGAGTGGTTAACAGGAGTGGAGGGAAAAGGAGGGAGAAAGGGGGGCTTCTCGGCCTCGAACAAGGCTTCATGACTTTCAACACCATTTGCATAATTGTATGCATCTCATGCAGCGTGAGTACACAGTGCCAGCATGGATGATCAGTTCTTATCTCCAGACTGCACCGTATAGATAAGAGAAATACATGCCGATATAAAGTAATCTTACTTCCTGCTGCCCATGTCAAATTATTTAGGAGGACTCGGCAGGCCGGGAGCTCCTGCAGCTGCATGAATGGGCAGATCATTGCGTCATTGCGATTTCTCAGCGCCAAGAGTCTAATTCTAGTTGAAGTGGGGAGTTTATTATTCGTAGTAAATCTCTGTACATGCATTGTGCCACAATTCCTTTTTTTTCACTGACATATTGATTTGGGTCTATAAAAAGTAATGATTTTAACATAAGACTTGTATCAATGCATAATATTTTTACAAGTGATTATCAGTCTTCATAAGGCTCAAGGTTTTACTAAGTCCAACGCTGATGATGCCGTCTAGCTGTATAGCTTTGGTAGATTTGATCCAAATCTTTATTAGGTCGAAGATAATCTCACGTAGCTGAATCTTGTCATGCTCAGAAAGGCTCGGGAGAAAATAGAGTTTTTAAATAAAACTGAAATGGCACCTGGAGAGCGCAGACCTCCGGCAAGGCCAATGATGCCTTCCTGGTCCAATATGCAGAGTTGGGAATTAGTTCTTCCGACTTCGATGTGTTTATGAATTTTAAGTCGTAATGTGGAAACAACATGGACGATACAAAAAAAGATGTTTTGTATTTTCTTGTTCACAGCATTTAAACAACAGCCTGATAGCTCTTTCCGACTTTCGCGTGAATTTCCCAAGTCAGGAACTAATTTTTCAGTTTATTCCGACACCACATGAATGCAGCCCAAATGCCCTTTCTCTGGTTTTGTGTAGATGCTAACCCTTGCTTAGCAAAACTCTTGCGAGATGTTAAGAACGTTGAGTATTGACATTGAATGGTTATGGTTAGGATAGGTTGTCGGGCAGCGAGTCTTCTAAGAATTTTCGCAAAGTTTTGCAAATCGAGGAATACCATCTTGACACGACCCCTACCTCTCAATGTTTACAAAAGTGAAACATAATTTATGTATCCGCCCCGTGATTCGGATCGACAATTCACAATTCAACAGGCTCTTTCTTGGCCTACGCTATAACATTCCACCAAGTTTATATCGGACCTGTAGTTTTACCGTAGTTCTACTAACAGACAGACAAACCCAGTGAAAAACATAACCTCCCTTGTCAAATGTAATAATGATGATGATGATGTTTGAACAACAAACAAAGCCGTGTTTATTGAGGTATTTTTCTTAATGTAACCTAGAATATATAAACTACAGCCAGAAAAATATAATTTTGCCCATTATTTACATTTTTACATATAAGACAACAACGCAACACCGACTAGAAAACAGCAACCAGCACATTGACCGTTTAATTTACTCCAACCAAAACAACTCATTTTGACACCCTGATCCTCACATACCTTCTCGTCACTCCTCTCCAACCTCCTGCCAGTGCTCTGGCTGTCTGACGCTGCCCTCTTGTCTCTCCTCAGTCTCTGCCTTGCCACTCTGCTGCTCCGGGCGGAGGAGCAGCGTGCTAAGTGCTGATCATCATGATACTGATGATACTGTCAGAACACTGTGTTTGGTCAACTGGCTAGCTACTTGTGAGGAAAAAAATGCATGCCCTGTTGCAGCTACTGTATAGGTTGGTTAATAGCATCCTTATGATAAAAATAATGAGTATAGTGTGGCCGTGTACAACTAAGGGTTTTTTTTCACATTATAGCCTGATTACTGTAGTTAAAGCTAGACTATATATATATATATATATATATATATATATATATATATAGCACATTCATTCTTATATGAATCCAAATTAAATCAAAAGGGGTTTCTCTGCTACAACCTTACTCAATCTGGTGTGACCAGTAGATTGTGGTCAAAAAACCTAAGTAAAAAAAAAAGACAGCAACCTGAATAATGATACTGACCCCCCCCCAAAAAAAAAACCTGGCAAAATGATTAGTTTGATAAATTAATTAATATTTTCAAATTAATAATAATAATAATAATAATAATAATAATAATATTCTGCAGTGGATAATGGGAACAACTTGTCTGTGCCAAAAAATAGGGGTTGTTTTAATGTAGCTTTAATCGGCTAAGACAACCTTGTGTAGTGTTTCCATGACGGTTGCAATATTATTACCTATATCTGGTTGCAATCTTTTATTTATTCTGTGGGTTTTCAGTGTCCCCTATTTAGTGAAGACCTGCCTGGTGCTTTTTATCTTGGGGAAGCTGGTACTGGCAGACAAGGGTCACCAGAGAGCGCCCAAGCTGAGCGTCATGGGTGAAGCCACTTCACAAAAGGTCCCCTGCCCTTTTATTGGGCAGGAATTATTAAAACAGCCATCTTCTGACAATTCAATTGAAAATCCACTGCTGGGTCTGTTTTCCCTCTAACTGCAGTGACCCCCTTCAGAGAAGCTATAGTGAGAGGAAGCGAAAACTGCCTGTTCCCCATTGGAAACCAATGTGCGTCTCATTTTGCCCTTTTGCCATGTCTGTCACTGTTCCTCTGATGGTATTTGCGTTCATGGCCAGTTTTCATTTGCCTTTGCTGCCTTGCTCACACACTTTGTGCCAAGTGTGCCAGCATGTGACATTCACAGAAGCTCGGGGAAAGGACAGTGGTATACACTTTGTGTCTGGATTCTCCATCCTAAAAACCAATCTGAGCCATGAAGCTTTGGCATAATCCTCATAAAGCTCCCATGTTATTCACAGAATGGTAACCAAGTGAGCCTTAAGCTTTTGCCAAACAATAAGCTGTACACAAGCATGGTAGCAAATGCCATATGAAATTCAAGCACTGTTAGGTCAGCTGGTGCATGGAAGACATTTTATTGAAGGACTTGCTATGCTAATCTTATTGTTCAAACAACATTATCAAACATTGGACAAGATTACTTGTGTTACTTGCTTTGTGACCTTCTTCTTGTTCTTAGCGTGACAAAACAAAGCTTAATAAAGTCTCTCAGGTGGGAAGACAGATTGTTCAAACCAACACAGGTTTCTGGGGTTGTCAATTGATTATGAATACATTCCAGCGTAATACAATGAACGTTTTTAGATCTTAAATGACTTGACTGTTTGTATCTTCCATGAAACATTTAAATATTATACGTTGGCAAAAACGTTTTTGGGGGAAACATGATGTCTTGCGAATTGTTTAATTTCCAATATATCAGACATAATGTTAATAATGTGTTTATCTGCAAAAGAGTTATTCCTAATGTCTGCACATGCCAACTATTGTGTAGTTGAACCTGCAGTAACTGACTGTCTTGCCACTTGGGGGCGTCGAAAACAAGCTGCGAACACAACGCTGACATATTATCATCTTTCAAGTTGATATGACAAAGTTGTTAGCAAATAGTTGCTATACAGAGCAACATTTGCATAACTTTTTTATACAGTCATTGAATGCTGAGTCTTCACTCCTCTTAACCAGCCGGTAGGGGCCGCAGATGATCAACAACTGCTTCACTAGCAAAAGGAATGTACGGCAAATGGCTAGACGATAAATAAGCCGTACCTATTCTGTAACAGCCATGCCATTGTCGTGGCTCGAAAACAGACATCTATAGAAAAGTTTGGTGAAATTCTTAACTGACTAAAAAACAGTCACTAACTAACTAAAAAAAAAAAAAAAAAAAAGGAAGAAGCTTGCTGCGGCTGAAAATAGCCAAGCCACATGGTCAAGGCGTGAAGTTACAAAACGGGAAATAAATAAATGTCAACAATGCCTATGAGGCAAAGAGTGACCCTGACTTTCTCTGGGAACAAGACCGGGAACAACCACACACTTGCTGTTTTCTGCACTATATGAATATTTCACTAGTTCCAGTGAAGGCACAGACTGTTGCCAGTGAACATTAATCACTGATGCAGAACAGGAGACAGGGTTGAGTATCTTATACACAAGAATCTGAACTGCCGAACAAAGTGAGTGAATCAGGTTTTCAGTTAGTCATTTGGATGCTTTTAGCTATTGTAACTCCACTGGCTTTTCAACGTTCCTTGAAATGTCTAGTTACCAGAGCATTTGTGACTATAAACATGTGCAAAACCCATTCCTTCACTCATTTTATCAAAAGGCTAATGGGTATGGTTATATGGTGACCATTGCCTATATAAGTATATATATTAGCACCAAAGTCAGTAATTTTTCTTTGAAATTGCCTTTCACACAGTTTTCCACAATATCCAAGCCTTATACCCGTAAAAGAAAAAAAAAAAAATACACCCTAGCTAAAGCCATTTCTCTCATGACCTTTTCAGATACATACTGTACTTACAAGGCAGGAGAGGAAGCTAAGGCCAATTGGCCTCCAGATTACCGTGCCAAGACTACAGGCCCTGTGCATCAGAGTGTATTTATTCAGGCCAGCTGAAGGCCAGCTCACATCTTTTAGTTGCTGCTTGCATCCTGGTTACGCTCCGGTATGTTAGCTCCTCAAGGCCATTGTCTAAGATACACAGCAGATCGTCAAGCCCCTGACAGGAGCAGAGATGGAGGCAGCGGGGGTCAAGGGGCTGCTAGCTACCGGGTTCAAGGTTCACTGATCTGTTTTTTCTTTTGGCTAAAAGAAGACGAGTGCAGTGTGAGACTACAGAGGAAGTCAAAGAGCTGTGCTTAGTCATGAAAGTCTCTCTTTGTGTGAGATTGTTGATTGTATGAGAGGTAACAGCATCTCTAAACATTTGGCCCTGTGTTGTGGTACTGAGGGGAAATACCAGCACCAAGACTTAAAAAACGAATTGTGTTGCTTCTGCTTATCTTGATTGTTTCCTCATTAATTTAGTACGTAATTTATTTTAAATTTTTTTAGATCATCCTTTCTTCCTCCAGGCATAATCGTGAGTCCTGAGCTAAAATTCATTAGTTCACATTTTGCCTGTCAGCATTTATTTTGTCTCGTTCAGACACTCAACATGAGAGCAGCAGGATGAGCCTAGAGCCCGAACATGTCAATGCCACTGTTACTAAAAGCAAGAAAACGTCAATGTGTTCATCAGTGAGATTGTAGATTAGTGCAAGTATAAGATATGGTTGTTAAAGTGGCTTTTTTTTTTAAATTAGCTATTTAGGAAATTAATGACCAAAAAGTAATTTTTTACTCATGCTGGTGGCTCTAAGGATGGAGAGGTCAATCCCATGGTTAATCTTTTTATTTTAATTTTATTTTTTTTTAATATTTGATCTGATATTAGGAACATGGTAACCATTTCACCCTCTAAACATCAACATGTTAACATTGTGAGAATGTTAGCATGCTGATGTTAGCATTTAGCTTAAAGGATTACTGCCTAAGTTCATCCTTAAAGAACCGCTAGCATGGCTGTTGACCCTCAGTCTTGTTAATACACAAGTGTAGCATTACCGGTAGAAATTCTACATACATGAGGGATTTCAGTGTGGCACTGGAAGTGATTAGAAAAAAAAAAAAGTTGAATAGAAGAAATGCTCAAGAGGCAGAAATCCGAGCAAGAGAGTTATGGTTTCATCAAACAAAAATCACAATGAAACAGAGGAAGAGAACAAAAAGTCCTGGGGAAAATAAAAAAGAGCCAATAAGCTGAAAAAAACTGAACTAACACAGCCTCACAGCAAGTTACTACCAACAAGCACTCTCCCACAGTCAATGCTTAAGTGGCTTTATATACCCCACCTGGCCCCATCCTAATTGGACTAAACCTCTGCATGGGGGGGGGTTACCTAATTGGATTGACCAACTGAATAGTGATTTAGATAAACCAGAAATTCCCACTGAAACCTGGTCCTAACAGGAACATAACACACATTTGAATGCCAACCATATTTCAAGGTTAACAACTATTAATAAACTCTACGCTCTTGGATAAATGTTTATGCTACCCCACCCTTAACTAGCCAACAGTGTCTGGTCACACACAAGAGGAGAACGAGTCTAAGGGTCATTCCCCTTCGGGCCAGATTGCCAATGACCTTGCTGACACTGGTAAGAAAAAAAGGTACAGAGGGTACCCTTTTTTTTTTCCTTCTTTGGCACACGGGCAGATATTGTGTAGGTATTTCTACAATTTTTCCACTTTTCTTTTTCTCCTTCCTCCTCTGTTGAACTATGACACCATAAGCCAATGATCTGTATCTAATGTTGTGGTTTTCCATCAAATCAAAACACCCTAAGTCAGTCAAAGGGATATAAAAGGATTTAAAAAAATGCTTTCACTTTGCGCTTTCTTCATTTCCACATGAAGTTAGAGTGGAAAAAGGAAGTAATTGAGTCATAAAAAGATGTGCAGCCAAAGAAACCCGTATCTATTCCCCACAGACAGCACATATTGTTGTTGACAATTTCACATAGTGATGATGTAAATCTATATTTCAATTCACAGCTCATAATTACTCTGCCATTATGCTGCCTTTACACTGGTGTTTGTAATAAATGCAGAGCTGCGATAATCTGTTTTAGTGTGATAGAAAGGTTCATTAATATGGAGAATACACATCAGAGTGGTATCAGTGCCGGCAAACAGAAGCACAAATATCCTATTTTCTTGTTTCCTGGAATTTGCACTCCCCTGCAATAACAAGAATTAACTTGCGTTGGTGGATATTTTGTTTGATTTTTAGAAAAGGCCCGACATTGGTTGTAAAAGGATTCAGCTCTGATGGAGTTTATCCCACGTGTGTAAAACAATGATCTGATTGTTCATGATCAAATATTAACCTCCAGTGTTTTACTCCAAAGAAAGTTTTTATTAGCTCGCACATGCATCCATGTCACAGGTGAAAACAAAAATGTAAACCCCACCGAGATTACTCTCCATTCTATCCTGACGCAAGTCCAAACGTTCTGCATGAATCTCAAACAAACGCAGTAAAGCCGACTAATGATGGCGGACTGTTGACCAACACAATCGGCAAACGTGTCAGCGGACAACCACAGTCAGCCATGTACTGTCTGTACCTGTAACCCAGAGCCTGTGATGGTGTTAAGGCGTCAGATGACTATGCCTTCCGCTATTGTTGCAGTGTTATGACCGGCCTAATGAGATCTATGGAGAGTTGGGCGTCTCATTTTGTTGTATCACCCATCCACTCTCCTGCACAGGAAACCCACTGTGGAATTGTCCTCAGACACATCCACTCGGACGGATGGATGCATTTGCTGATGTTCCAGACAACAGAGCATCGGCTTTTTTTTTTCTGGCTAACATATAAGCACACCGGAGTCCTGCAATGATGCCGCTTTCGCTATTCCCATATGTTGCAGGGGAAAAAAAAGTGTATTTACCGTCCACTAGGAATGTAAATTATTAAGTTTTTCCCCTATTGCTGTAGGTAAAAAAAAAAAATACATTTTCTTTTTCAAATGTCATCAAAGTAGGGATGAAACAATGCATTTACTCCCTCCCCCTCTGCTGCATGCAGGTGCACACTTCACACAATGGTTTTTTGCACTTCACAACAATGCAGCGGCCATCTCTTCTAACTCGGAGGCGGCAGAACAATAGAGGAGCTCGACAACAACCCAGCGGCTGCCACCGAGGTCACATCCACAACGCTACCTGCATATTTGTTAGCAGTTTAATTTTAGCGATGCCAGACCATCTGCTCGGCATTTGTAGATGGCAGAGTGAGCAGTGATTAATCAGTCAAAGTATGGCTTCCAGTGCTCCAGCTCTTCATTTCCACTTTTAAAAAAGGCAAATGAATGTGCTGCTCCTTCATCAGTCATAGGTAAATGAATCATTTGGAGGTCTGCTATGGAAATGAAAAATCCAGCCGGATGATTCCTTAACCTTCTTAGTGGAGAAAATATGTAATAATAGTAGTAGTTATACATAGGTCAAATTATTATATTTTTCTAATTTAAAACAAGACATTTCTCCCAAAGGAATCTCTTCCTTATTTGAATATTAATAGAACTGTCAAAAACGGAGTTTGAATTGAATATGTCAAACCAGTTTCTAACTGAATTTAAACTGTAAACTGTAAAAAGAGCAAATAACGATTATTGTGCGAGCTAAACCTATACTGGAACAATTTCAGGTTCAGGGCCCAGGTTTTCTTAACATGTATGCCAGTTAGTTTGTGGTAATTTATTTAACTCATCGTTATTTAGGAAAGTGCAAGTGGATTTTGACATATACAAGACAGATTTGCAAGGCGAGTTGTTGTTGAACTAATGGTACAAATTCCCAGTGAAGTTTGCAGAAGGATTAGTGTTTTGAGTCGCCTGAACATAACCTAACGACGATGTTGATCGTGCTACTGTTGTCCAAATGTTGATATTGTAGGAGAAATAAATGAAATACTTTGTCAGCATTTGTTTTGTTCTGAAAGCTTAATATGGACATTTTGTATAGACATTCAGTAAAAAATGTTTTCCTAATATTAGATCAAATAGATTTCTTTTTTTTTTTTTTAAATGATTAACCATCAGATTGACCTCTCCCTCCCTAGGCAAAATGAAGGCCTATTTAGCTATTGCAAATTTTGCAAATGACTAATATATTAAAACATTATTCTAAAGAAAAAAAGGTTAGAATATGGAGGTATACTGTATATGCTGTGTCAAAAGAGTAAAATCTGCTTGGGAAATACTTACAATGTTACTAGCCAAAAAGAGTCACATTGAAAAATATTGATTTTAAAAATACTGGAAATCAGCATATAAAATACCGAGCACGTGTACATTTTTTTATTGTGGAATGTGAAGCCTCCCACGGTTGCTAAAACCCCTAATTCCCGGGAAAAAATACTTGACCTCAATATGTGGCCTCGATGGTAGCTACAGGCCTGGTAAGTACTTGAGGATATGTGTAAAGCTGCAGTCTGTCCAGCCTCAATAACTATGTCCACTTAATGTCTTATAGTAGACTAAGGCGATCCCTCAAGTTGCACCCCTGATTGCAATGAACTTTCCCACTAGATCTCCCATTCTCTGTGTTTTAATCAACCCATTCTCCAGATCTAAAGGGGTATGGGGGATAAAAAGAAGCCTTTCATATTCTCTTCCTAAAAGGAACTCAATTAAGAGGTCCCAAAACGGCCCTTTAATGGCTTATGAGAAAGGAGTGATGAAAGAGACAGAGGTTATAAATATTTCAGGTAATTTTGTTATCTATTCATCTCTTCTTCCTATCTAGTCAGCGATCCGTCTCATTATCTCACAGCCGGATTGTTTAACTTACTCGCTCACATTCCTGTTGTTCCACGACACACTAGTGCGTTTCTCCACTATGCGTTTTGTGCAGTCTTTTATTAAATTAATTGTGGTTAGTATAACAACTTCCAATATTTTCATATAAATAAATGTTGGCTTTGCTCCGCTGTGTCACACATTGATATCGCTCTCAGTTAACTTAGGCGTTTCAGTAAAGCTTTTACGTTACCGATTTTGTTTTGTGAATCTGTGAGATCGCCTGCATGTGCATGAGCATGGGAATGGACATTTACACATGGCAAGGAAAAGAATGTTAAATGCGCGATTTTGCCAATTGTCTGTTGCATTGTTCTCAAGGTTCTCAAGCAACACCAGAGCGGCCATACTTAAGTGCAGCATTGGCTATTTGAAGCACACGTCATTAATTTATCACACCTACAGTATACCCGCAAACCATCATCTGAGGTCATTATCATCAAAAGTCAGAGAGGGAATCAGCAGGAAAATAAAGAGTACACAAATAGTTATTTTACTTAAGTAAAGTAACTATTTCTTTAAGACTTTTTTTTGTCATGTTAAAATAAAAATTCCTTTAAATACATTTTACTCAAGTAAAAAGTCATTGTAACGGCTGGTGGTAACCACAAAGAATAGGACTCAAATGCATGACTTCAGTACACGGGTGGTCAAATGGAGACAGGCAAACAAATCTGACAGGGAGCAGGCAAAAGAGAGATCAGGATAACCAGGAACATGGCGACAGGAAAAATGCTGGGACACTTCATATGGTGAACAAAGACGAACTGGCAACAGACAAAGAGACAAGAGTGCTTTATAAAAGGGAGAGACTAATGAGGGGAGTGACAAGAGGTGAGGTGGCTGCAGGACTGAAGAGACAGGTGAACACAATCAGGGCAGGAAGTGAAGTTGGCTGAAACGAGAGGGAAAGTTGAGCGATAAAATTAATCTTTAACTATGGGAGTGTTACAGTAATATGAATTGTGTAAAATTGTAATCAGATGAAAGTGAAGAGTGAAAATGTGCAGCATTTTCTCTGATAATGGACGCTTTTGATGACACCTGAGGCTACTGATGATAAGCAATCGGTTTTTGTTTGTGCCATTTATGAATTTAATGAGAAAACATTTTCTTTTATAAACAGAACTGGAACATGAGTACGACAAAGCCAGATCAGACAACATGAGCTCTGAACGATCAAGATACCGTAAAATGTTACAATGATGCAAGTAGTTTTCATGGCTTAATTTCCAACTTGGGAAGCCAGCCGAGCTCACAAGCAACACACTTTTGTGGAAAAGCTTTATCTTTAGCTGTCGTAGCCATGGCTGGAGAAAAGGAAGGAGATGCCAGGACATCCAAAAAGGTGTTGGACGCTCTAAAAGTTTTCAGAAGCAGAACCATCGAAAGAACTCCCACATGTTGCAATGACCACAAGCAAATTATTTGGCATAATGTGCTTACTTTTTGGAGTTTTGGTAGGTGGCAGTCAAGGAGAAGTTAGAGTAGCCTATGTGTGAGATAGTACAGTAGAAATCTGAAATATGGTTCAGACTGTTCTCATGCATTGTTTGTAGTTGTACCTACAAAAATGAATGAACTATGATTTCTGATCTCTGATCTTTTCCTGAACCTAACCAAGTAGTTTTGTTGCCTAAACAGGTTCAGTTAGGCAGGGGCTTGCCGAGGCGTACCAATAACTTGTGTTGCTGGACATTTGTAGGAGAAAAATAACTGAATGACTTTTCGTAAGATGTCATACGAACCGTTGTGTGAGGGTGCGTTGAATGATTGTACAAATGTCATGAATGGCAAAAAATATATTTAGTTCATCCAGTGTTTTAACTATGGTGCTCTTATGTGTTTGTTTTATGCTTTTACGATTATTTAATAGATATGGAAATCGCCTGTTTTATACTTTGTTTATTGTACTCTTATGAGTGACTCTATTGGCTTATAATGTTTACCATTTTCACTACCATAGCCTAAAGTATTAGCATGCTAACATTTGCCTAAGTACAGCTGTGGCTGATGGGAATTGCATTACTTCTGCAGGTATTTGGTTTCAAGCCAAATTGACATGATGAAGACGCTAGATGAAAAGTTAAGGAATCCTGTGATAGCAACATGAATGGCTAAACAAAGTTTCAATCAAAGCCACAATTTCCAAGCTCCATATGTTGAATCTGCTCCATTAACGGCAGTAACCAACAACATATGGCGGATTAGTTCCTAAATACTGTGAATGTTGCACAGTGTGGTGTCGATTCCTAAACCCTGTTGGGATTTGTAAGGAGGAGGAGAACTTGTACTTAGAGGTTGGGAGTCTAGAGGACGCTCTTCTCTCTCTTGTTATCAGACCCTGACTCCATTGAACAACATAAAAGAGAATAATACCATATACAACAATGATTATGACAAGAGATTATGAATATTCCTTCACATTTAAGATAAATCAGTAATGCATAGTTCAGGCTTTGCAAATGATAATTATAATCCTGGATAGACACATTTATACCATGTGGTAAAATATATATATATTTTTTTAAATCTTCATTATCCAGGATGAATTACAGCATATATTCTCTCTCCACATTCTCATGGTGTTCTTACGGTGTGTTTGTGATGTCGAATAAATCAATATTTCTTAATTTAGAAATGTATACTTCTTTATTTTGTTGATTAGAATATTCTGCCTCCTCCAGTTGCTCGTTTACAACATCCGGCACAGAGCGAATAAATACGCTCCTGCACAATTATTCTCCGTAGGCTGATGGAAAAGCGAAAGGCGAAAATGCTCTGAGAAGAAGCTTGATGTGCATAACAATACTTTACTTCCGAACACACCCGCTGCTTTCAGTTGCCTGTTATGCAATGACAGTGTTCGTGGCAGGTCAAACCACCTGGGGACTCCGGAAATGCGTTAATTTTCTGATTACGCTAGGAGAAGTAGCCAGATCTGAGCAGCTGTTCTCCCAAACTAAACAGGCCTGATCACAGACCAAATGAGACAAATAACAATGAAGCAGTTTTATGTTTTTGCTTCAGGAGACGAAATACCACGAAGCAGGTGAACATAAACTCACCAAGACTGTGATTATAGTCATACAGGAATACTGTATACATATCAAATACCACTACAATATACAGTAGACAGCAGGGACACTGCACTGATCCTACAGCCCTGTAGGAATATCCTAAAATAATTGTATGGATTTGTTTCCATTAGTGAGATGCAGTCTAATCTTGCTTTGGCTCCTTAAGTTGGCACTCAGTAAACTAACTTAAGCCTCCTCATTCTGGTAGTGAGTCAGAACTCAGGGGTTCTTTGACGCGTCTACTCTCCAGTCTGTAGAGAGCTCAGGACGCAAGTGTGAATCACGTCAATACACCACACAAATCTGAGTGTTATTCCATCTGTGCAAGTTGTGCAGTGGCAACGTTGAACCTGTAACAACTGTTTTTGGGGGGGCGGCAGAAATAAGCAGTGGACAAAACATTGACAGAGCCGGTACAAAAAAAGTAAAGCATCAATTTGCTGAACTAAGTCAGCAGATACGGCACTCAACATTTACCAGAGCTGCGGAATTTTTCTTTTAATGATATGTTGTGTTTTTATTGTGTGTTATTAAGTATTTTATTGTGTGTTATTAAGTACTTCAACACACCCTGAGGTTTGCCATGTTGAGGTTTTTCAGTATGGAAGCAAGTCAGGCAGTCGCACTTTGTGTTACAGCATTTATTACTTTAAATCATGTGTATGTCTTTTTACCAACAAATATGTCTGGGGAAGTGTGGGTGCAGTGTCTTTTTTTGTCTGCGCTCGTCCCATGAGGTGTGTCCTGAGTGCGCAGAGCACTACATCTGTCACTCTGACAATGAATTAAAAAAACAGAAATTAAGGTTTGTAATAGAGCATTTGAAATGTGTTTTTGTCAATAAAGTTGTCTAAATCGGAATGATTCTTATACTGTTACAGTTTCTCTAACAGTTGTACTGTTCATACTGTGGTTTTACAACAGTATGGACATTTAAATAAAAAAATATTTAATATTTTTTTATAGTGGACATAATGTTTGAAATCATATATTACCAAGGACATTGTCAGACATTTTTAATAAACACAAGAATAATACAAACACTTACTATTACTCTTGATTTTGAGAAATTTCCCCTTAAAAGTCAAAGTATACCGAGGTCGTTCCACATTTGCCCAAAGTAACACATGGTATTGATAAAACACACATGTGAGTTGTTGATCACAACGAAAACTAGTTTCTGTCTGTAACGTTTGCATACAGTTTCCTATTTACAGATCCATACAGAGCAACAATAGCATTCATTTGAAGATACTCTCTTTTTAGCTTTTTTTTGGTCTCTAAAGTGAGAAGTATCTTTCTCCTAAGCTTCAACATTCCACAATGTTCACTAGCTAGTTGCTCATTTGAGCAATCTGCTGTTTGTCGTGTACAGAGGGTTTTAATAGATTTTTCTGTAATTGACGTTGAATAGAGATCTGAGCATGAACCAAAACAGCAAAGTCGTGGGCCGCAAAAAAATCAAAACAATGAGCTGAAAGACACTAAGAGCTCATGATCTACAGAGTTATGTGACAGTTATCAAAGGCCTGAACAAAGGGTCGAATTTCCTAAAATAGGAATAGAAAGTGCCCACATCCGACAAGAATCTTGTGCAAATCTTTGCCTTTGTGATCCCAACAATATGCCTGTGAAACAAATGAACACTTTTAACAAAGGAACCCTTTACAATAGCTAAAATGGATTGCTCTCGTAGGAGACAAAAATTCCACACTAATTACTGAGAAAAATATGATCACTGAAGGGAGCTGCTATGCTTTGGGCCTTTTACTAAATTAGTACGTTACACAGTGGAAAGTATGCTTAATCACTTTTCACAGTGCAAGGCTGCTCGTGAAGGTGAGCCAGGATAATGGAGGAAGGTTCATCACTTGACACACACACGCACACACACAATATGTGGGTAAAGCAAGGACGGAAGGAGAAGAGGTTAAAATGGCAATGATAGCTAGCCAGGTGAGGATAGATTGTATCTTTAAGTAAATTACCTTGATATTGGATATTTCATGTTTAGTGTACACTATTTTTTTTCCATTTAAAAAAAAAAAACTAAAGTTGAATAACCTGGAAAAGTACATTTCTTTTTAGAGAAACGCCTTCAATGCCCTGAATAGAATGGATAAGTTGATAAAGTGTTTAGGACAGTGGTAAATACATCTGCAGGGGTTCAGTTTTTGCTCCAATGGTTTTTTTCTCCTTTATAACTGGATAATTTAGCTCTTACTGCAATGCCTCAAAAATATTCAAATGGAACCAGGGAAAACTGCTTTTTTCTATATACCTCAGTTGAACTGCAACCTGGGAAGAGGAGGAGGGCTCAGAAATGTACATTCCATTGTTTTGAGGGGTCTCAAGCCAAAAAGGTTGGGAACCACTAGTGTTACAGTACATGATCTGGAGAGGGCCACTTAGTCTTTGACTGCAAGTGTGTGAAACTCTACTGGAAGGATGAACAAGCATTCTTACTAAATATTTTCCCTCATTTGGTGTTTGGTGTATATGATGGTGGAGAGCGCTCTCCAGCGTGTCGCTCCAAAATCTCCCATGGGTGTTCTGCTGGGTTTGGGATCAGATTACATAGAATACGATTCACATCATTTTCCTTTAAACCTCCAGCGAGCTCTTGTGAACCATATAGAAACATATGCATTAATTGTGGTTTTCTACTCGTTTGTTATTTTATTTTGTGACAAACTATATTAAAGTCATTTAAATAAAACAATTTAAAAAGCACAAAAAAAGGGCAAGTTTGAGCAGGGAGGGGGGGCGGGGTCTCCATCACATGGTTGGAGGATATTGCTTACTGTATACCGTATCTTGCATGTATATATTTCTTTATTTTTTTACAGTTCATATTTAAAGGACAGAGAACATGGCGGAGAGAGAGAGAGAGAGAGAGAGAGAGAGAGAGAAGGCAAGGACATGCAACAATTGTTCCCGGATTAATTAAAATGAGTTATGTGGTGTTGGCGTTATGTATATCCTTAATTTTTACTCTTACTCACTCTTACAGGTGATAGTGGATTTGTTTTCTATTACCTCTTATATTTTCACAGTTTCTTTTATTCCACCAGGGTCACAGTGCGGTCATACAGAAAACTTTTCTTCTGGCATTACCCGGCAAAGTGTGAAAAGTAAAACAAATCCGTCAAGAAGATGTTCTTGCTGTCTTCCCATGACATACATAATGGGCATTATGTTTATGTATGTTATGTACATGTGATGATAAGACACAATTTTATCATGCAAGCAGTTCTGGGAGCCTTGTGATGGCGGTGCGGGTGGTGGTGGGGGGGCTTATGACTATGGAAAGGATACAGTACACCACAACAGGTTTGAACTAACTGCTCTGATTTAATATCCGTGTCTCCATCTCTCAGCCTGTTTGATGGATCTTTATGGATGTCTAAGCATACTATGTGACACAGAACTGTATTTACTGGTTAATAAAATCACAATGTCTTCATAAAAATTGGGAGGAGGAAATAGAAAGTAATCTACAAAGGCCCTGGTGTGTAAAATTGGATTTTCCATAGGAGCCACAGAGAGGAACAGTTGTCGATAGAGGTGGATGCACACTAGTGTGTTTATCATTTTGCCTTTTTAATGCAGATGAAAAAAGTTCATGAAGAATAATAGTCCTATACACTTTGTCATTTGCAACCATTGTTTGGGGATCATAGTTATTGGGCAACATACCACCAACACAATATGCCATTTTCCTGCAATTCAAATAGGTGCATTAGTTCTGAGCAAATGTGGCAGAGGAGCGATCAAGAAGTAGACCTCTCGGAAATAAGTGTGCATTTCACAGTACATTACCGCTACATTAATGCAACACCTATTCCTTTCCATCTGGAATCAAACACTGAAGCATACTTTCTTCAAAGGAATCCAAGATTACACAAATTAAATGGCTTCAAAACTTGGAAACGTTTGACATATAGAACAGTTGAACACTAAGTTAGCACTTACATTTTGGGGCAAGGTGCTTTGTTAGGGTTACAACATCGCTGCCCCTGCCTCACAAGGACATTTTTTGCTCTTCGAATAGCCGACGTGGCCCCTTTTTCCCAGCCCCTTAATAAACTGACAGGCAAATTCACAAAGGATAGATTGTAGCTGCTGATAGCGCCATGTTTTGCGGATCATTTGCAACATCTATCCGACCCGTCTCAAGGTCCAAGTCACAAAATATATTGCGCTAATGAACACAGAAGGCAGAACAATGGCAGAGGGGGAAAAAAATGTATTCAGGACGCGAGCTACATGTCCGGACTCATCGGATGCAGAGGCACTCCTCAATACTTAGGTCAAGGAATTTAATCGTGACAGAGAGAAACCTTATTTGGGATTTAATGTCCCAGTCTGTCAGTGCACTCCAGTTCCCACACCAACTCTCTGAAGACGTGATCATTTTACTGTAACTGTGTGTGGCTATTTGCACCAAATGTATGCATATTACCCTATTTAAACATGTGCACAAAGTACAGGAGCTCGGAGACGCTATTTGCTTGGCAGCACAGTTAGGGTTGCATTTCGCCCTTTGGGTGTGCTTTGAGAATAACTCAAATCCTGTAAAATTGTGTGAATATTTAGCAGAAATTTGTATTTTGAAGGGTCAACATAGCATTTCCGGTGTTATATTTCCTTCTACTCGTGGGAGAAGATGGGTTTCCATGGAGAATTTGTACTTAGTATGTAAGAGAAAGTGCTGTGTTTGAGCGGGAAGTTTAGGGACACTTTTATTTTACAAACAGCTTTACTTCCTTATTTCATTCTGAACTTTTCTTTTGGGAAGGTACCCAATTTTTCAAATTGCAATAACTTTGGTGATCCCCTGACTTCTCATCTAGCGGCACCATTTTTTTTTTTCATATACAAATCTGCAAAATATAAGATAAGTTTGTAAGATAAGCTATATGCTACAGTGTACTATCGGGACAATTTTGGCTAGACAGTATTTAGTGACTATGCTCATGGTTTTACACAAGCAAAGATGGCATTTATGCAAGAGAGAGCCTGTTGAGGGAAGGTATGATGGTGCCTGGTGATAAAATACAAACCTGGGCAGTGTGGTACTTGCACCTTGTACATCACAGAGCAGAGTTAGACCCACTGCACTTATTATATTGGTCATTACGAAGACCACTTTGGCTACACCTGTAGAGTTTGTATGCCTCCTATTAACAATATTCATTATGCTGCGGTTTCTTTTCCCGAAGGTGTGCTGTTCCGGGATTGCACTCGTGCATCTGGCCACCAAAAATGAGTTGGCTTACACCCTCGTACCCTTGAGTTGGTGCCTGCTGTTTTAGGAAAATAAAGCTCAGAGAGATACATAGCTAAAGAGAGAAATCGAGGTAAAAGATAAAAAGCCGTCTCTCTGGTGTAACTCATCAATCACAGTGACAATTTGCTCTGCACTGACCCCCCCTATCCCCCAACTGGCCTCTGCTATCACTGATTGGGTTGACAATAAAGACAGCTTGTGAAATGTGAGACGTGGAAGAGCGTGGTCACTGCCTGTCTGCTTGTTCAAACAGATGCCCTTTCCGTCTCATCAATTTGTAATTGTTGTGACAAGATATCATCCCCACTTTTCGCTTCAAAGAATCATGCCTCCTTTTTTTGTTTTTTAAAAATGGATACAAATGATATCTCCAGTACAATGGGATATAATGCAGAGACCTAATAGGGCACATGTACACCGACCGAGGTCCAGCTGGTGCAGGACCATCTGTCCAGGTGCCCTTTCCATGCAGTGGAAATTTTTTTTTTCAGTGCCGCTCGACACACAGTATGCATGCAATAATGAATTCCGTATTGCCATCATACATTGCATACATTACAGTATATATTACAGTATATATTTAAAACCAGCACTGTAAAGGCTGTGTAGGTATCCCTGCTGGGGTAATATACTGACTGAAGCTGTTTTAAGACATTTGATGGAGAGAGATTGTTTATGCAGTAATAATGAAGCCACAGGCAGACATTTTATGTGAAAAGTAATGACTCATATGACATCTGAACTATTTAAAACTATCACAAAAGTGTGTCTATGTGCTATGGCGTTGTCTGACAGGGTCTTTTCATGATCATAAAGGCTTATTCCTTCAACTAGTGGACTAATTACTCTGTAATCGTTATAATTTGTGCCAGGGCAAAAACTCCTAGTGACTGTATTCAGTAATGGGATTTCTTGTTTTGCATACTGACCAAACTGTCTTGGCCTTAAATGTTATTTAAAGTTTAAAGTTTTTTTTTGAAAGTTGTTATATCCATTAATATAACATTCTGCCCTTGAGTTTGCTGGGTTTACTTGTCTAATAGTATTTTTTATTTTTTTTTTAAAGATTCAAAATTGTTATGTCTCTTGCACTCATTTTAAAATCTGTTCTTTATGTCTTATCTGTCTTTTTTATTGTTAACTTAGGACTGCACCGCAACACAGGTAGATATCCATCTGACCTTCAAGGATTCAGAGAACAAGTGCACCGCACAGAGAGGCTGTGACGGAGAGGACAAAAGGAAGAAAGGAACAACTTTAAATGGAAAATCATTTGTTACACGTGCAAAATCACAGGATGTGTTCGCATTAATATCCATCAATTAAATAACTATTTTTTTTTTTTTTTTTTTAATGAAAGTGAAAGTTTTGTTGAACTTTTTGCATGCTGAGAACATTCATATGTTGTAAAAATATATAAATAAAGAGAATGCAATGAAAAGGTTTCTAGTAGTCTGTTGATTCATTGTTAGAAAATCGTATTTATTCAATACACAATGGGACTTTACAATTTTGTTTCAATGTCAGGCATCAATCTAGATTCAATACTTTTGAATGACAATACTTCACAGTAGATTTAAGCATATTTTGAATTTCAGTCCCAGCTAAAGTATTTTTCATCAAACTGCTGGATTTGAAGCAGGAACACACCCAGGCCTTGAGGGCTCCTGAATGAATATCGACAAGTTTCTTTCTTTTTCCTTTAAGTTTGCTAATAGTTTTGGATGGGCTGTTCTTCACCGCTAACTGTCTCTGTTCAGATAGACACAGTACATGGCCTTTGCACGCTGATTGGTAAAAAGATGGCGTTTGGCCTGCTTTACTCACAGCTTCGAAATGAAAAAAAAATGAAATGTACAAAGTTCTTAAGATCCACATCGTTAGTCTTCAAAGAAAAAGCTTCCATTACAGAATAATAAAAAATACAAAATACATCTGTAAATAAAACTACATTTCCTGATATGATACAAGTTGCCATGGGATCATAGAAGAAATTATGTTTTGGTAGAAAATCCAACATGTGTAAGTGGCATATTTTATGACTAAGGGCGTTTTCATATCCGGTCCGATTGATGCGCACCATGTCCGAGTACGATTTCTCCGCCCTCTCGACTCCCCCCGCCTCTCGGCTTTCTCATTCTCGCGTGCACTTGGGTCATCATCTATGTGACATTTGTTTATGCTGTTGCTACAGTGCAGAAAAGCGCGCCAATCGTAAGATCCCAAGCCAACGGTGTTGCGTGCGCATGCAGATTTTGGAGGAGACCGGCGGCGTTGAGAATTCAATTCACATCAGTTTTCAGTGTGAAAGCCAACCGTACAGTACACAGTGTGTATGCTAGCAGCTCTCTAACGGCGTATTGACATTACCAGGGTGTCTGCTTTGGCACACGGCTCCTCTTTATTGTTTATGCTGCGCGTTGCGAAGCTCAAACTTGATGAACTATAAGCCGAGCTGTGTGGACCTTTTGTTGCTGTAGCCAATCGATGTTGACAACCGCTCAAAATGGAAATATGGATGACGGACTAATTACTTGTGCACTCAGTTAACCGACTCCAATTAATTTTTACACCAGATTGAGTAAAATGTATTTAAAGTAACAGTACTTTAACTTTAGTGTAATATTCTATTTCTCTTTTCATCCCTGATCATCGCTACAGCCATGCCGCTAGCATGGCTTATAAAAATATATTTTGTGAAAAAAGCAGCTAAAGGAGCATGGAAGAAAATGTCTTAAAAACTGCACACAATTGGTATATGTACTTGTTTGTGCTCTACCGAGTGCCATCTCTTTTTCAACCTTTTCACTCTTGAGCTAGTAGGATCACCAGAGTTGAGTAATGACTGGGAACTATTCTCATGGGAGACTCCACAGTATTGATGGATACCAAATCTTTGCTGACGCCTACAATGCCTGAGCCATATAATTTGACAAACAGAGATCAGTGGGCTGTGTTGACAGTGTGTTTATGGGCAGTAATAAAACATTAATTTCTTTGTCAAGCATTTCTTTTGACACCAAAATTGTGAGCAATGCTAAAACAACTCTGTGCAGCAGCCCTTGTCATGCTTAGTTTTTTTTTAGCCAAGAAAGCATTCCGCTAACATCGCAAGAAGGTTATTTATCTTGGCCAGCCACTGCCCCGGGCTGGAAACGGCAAAGCACTTAATAGCAAACAAGTGACATCTTCTCTCAAATGATTCAACAGTCATCTAAAAGCAGAGCTGACCAGTGGCCTGTGGCTATTGTTAGTGTCTAGTGTGACTTATAGCATTATGTCACTGCACCCCGCAGAGGGGCAAATGCGGGTTTAGCATAAATTAAAGTCTCCCAAAATAAGCATGTAGGACTTCTTGAAAAACAAAGCAGGCCAAGTAAAGCGAGCTCTGTCTACAATGAACACTGTCCAAAGTGATCTATTTTCATTCTCTGTGCTGGTATTAGTGAACAAATCCATGCACACAGCCCAGTTTCAAATGAGAAGGAATAATGGGTTTTAATCAAGCACTACTATAATGTGCAATAAGTAATTCAAATATTTGAGTTTAAAATGCATTATTATAAATGAAGACTGTACTATAATTATGCATCAGTTACATTTCAAATACATTAACATACATTTGCTATAAACTTTGGTCAAATAAAGTGTGTGCGTCTGTGTGTGCGTGTGTGTGTGTACAACTGTGCTATACTTTATTAATGACTTTCCTCTTTCTATGCATTTTAATACCGTACAATATTGCAGTATGGTGAAAAATTAAAGAGGATCTTCCTGGCCAGTTGGTCCAGTGCCTGCTGACACAATCTGCCATTGGGAAGAGGAGCAGCCCATGACCCACTTAATGTTTTAGAACCACACACACACACACACACACACACACACACACACACACACACTATCTCTGATCTACAGCTAAAGGAAAAACATTGATCCATATCCAGAAAGACATAGGAGGCGACATAGTTATTTAAAGGGGTTTCAGTCTACAGTATGTACTTCAGATGTGTATACAAAGTATGTCGCTGCTCTTTTTCTTTTCTTTTTTTTTTTTTTTTTTTTACTGTTTTTGTTTTTCATTTGGGCTTCAATTTTTCAACTCAACCAACGAGCAGCAGTATTTTCGTGACACAAAAGTATGCTTATCTTTCAGACTTTCCTCAGATAGTTCCCTTCTTTCACAAGTTACTCAATGATTTTGACTCTTTAGATTATTCAACGAGAGCGAAGAAAAGTAAAAAGTCTTTGGTTAAACGTCTCGAAAGGCATATGTGGTAGCTAACAAGGGCTCCCAGCACCCAATAATGGAATACGATCCAGAGTTATGCATTTTGTGTTTTAAGAATTTAAGAAGGTTGGATTTGAGATGAAAGAATGACTATAGGGTAAAAATGCAGAATTTGAGCACCATACAGCCATTTATATGCACATGGGCAAAAACTCATGGATATGAAACAACATCCTGGAGAGGTGTAATTAAGTCAAAGTCAAAAAGTTTCTATTTTTAAATGTACTTAAGTATTAAGGTCAACTCTTTTCTTCATTTCAAGTTTTAATTTTAAAGGCGATGCAAAGCAGTCACTTTATTCGATAAGAATGACTGTTGACTCGGAGGAAAAAGAACATTTCATGGAGATTGAATCGACTGTTTTGCCTTCATCTCTCACTCGTGTACCATTAGTCATCTTCTGCAGCTTGCAGCTTGCAGCTCTGTCGTCAATATCAAATTCGACATAGAGCCTCGAGTTTACATTTCCAAACATGAAATCATTGTTTATGTTTTAGGTACTCTAATATGACACTAACAGTATTATACATTTTGTACACTTAACTTTTTTTACATTATTACAATAACCGTCAAGATTATGACCGTCAGTTTGGAAAGAAACTGACCTGTTACATTACAGGTAAATATTTCATTACAATTTCAGTCAGGGCATTTTATTTCATTATTGTTCAAGTTATCACATTATTTAGTTTAACTATATTTTCCATAAGCGTAAGTTGTATGACATTTTCACCCAGCCCTTATTACATTTTAAGGAATTTATTACATTCTCGGTGCTACAAACACCATCCAAAAACATTGAGAACCACTGAGTTAAAATACAGACGGACAACAGCCTCCAAAGGGAGGGAATCATCTTCAAATGTCCTTTAAATTGGTCGCCTCCCCCTCCAGCATTAGTACAATTTCAATGGTTGCCATTTCAGTTCTTTAATGTTATTTAGCTTACATGTTTTTTGAGTCAATGATGAAACTGAGAATTGCTTGCAAACATGTTTTAGTGTCAGCTGACAGTATTATTCACAGATCATAAGTGTAAAAAAGGGTAATAAACGTAAAGCAGACGCAGGCCCTTACATGAACCCAGTAGAATGTTGCAATGAAGCTCCTCCACAGATGCTTGCTCTCATCCTCTGCCAACCCACTGCACAGTTGCATTTAAATATGCTCAGTATTCTTGGCGAAGATTAAAAAAGGCAGATTTTTGTTGAAACCTGACGCAATCCAAAAGCCTCCACTGCTCAGGTAAGAGAGCTCCAGTCACAGCAAGGTGGGCTTCACATGGTCCTTCTGAGAGAATAATGCATAGGGGCCTGGAGAGTTTAGAGAAAGGGAAAGAAGATCTATGCATGTTTTCTGACTTACAGTGTACCGATCTGCAATTCTATTTTATCTGATTGTCTTACATACATTTTTATGATCATGTTTTATTTGTATTGATCCATATTGGTCTTTTTATGGCGTGGATCTCTTGGGGGATGTTTGGAAGGGTTTTGTTATGAACCTCACAGTAGAGGGAGAGCAGGGAAAGCATGTGGAAACAAAGGGACATAGGGGAAGTGTGTTTCAATAGAACTATGGGAGGTTTCCTGTGATGAAGGTTAAGAATTTGCATTTTTGCCCTGTTAACCTGAATTGATCAATCTTATTAAACTGCAATAATACATTTGGTCAATCCGACAGTTTGTCCGTCCAACAGTAAGATATGTCAATACTGCTGTGACGTTTGGTATGGACATTCTTTGACACCTTGGACCCTCTGACCTTCTGTCCAGTGCAACAGTTTTGTCGAAACCGCCCCTTCAGCAGCATTTTGATCCATGACAAGGTATATTGAAAATTATTAGCCGGATCTTTATCAACTTTGATATGAATTTTCGTGGTCCCAGAGGTTTGATTACGTAACAAAAAGAAATTAGATGCAAACGCACACAGGGCAACTCCCGCATCTTTGCAAAAAAATCTGTTCAGCGCTTGGAACACAGCCTTAGTATCCAGCCTATGGCACCATAAATAATCCCTATGCATATCTTAAATTTGCATTCATTGAACTCTAGCGATAAATAATCAGCGTTTGGACTCTCCTGACGAAAATGGCGGGGTCAAACTGGCATACCGAACGCGTTTAGAAATTTGCTTTGCGTTTGGTGCGAACACAGCGTAATTATTTTGGTGACTTTTTTTTTCAGGTGTCAAGCCAAAAGTTTCAGTTGTGAACATCAAACGTCAAACTCTAATAGGCAGACTGTTATGCAAGTTAAGAGCCAATTCATGGTCCCCAGAGGATGGCCTTTTTCCATTTTTAGCTATTTATTAGCTACTCTTTATAACCACCTTTAAGCCAAAATGTCAATTTTATATAGACCTACATAATACAATGTGACATAATCTAATGGGCAGAATGCCATAGAACTTGCTGAGGACATATACAGTTTGTCTTCCCTAAAGATAACCCTCACCAATTATGAGTAGGGCTGTAATAACGTCTCATTATTTGTTTTTCTACTGGTGCTATAGCCTATTGCACGTATTTCATCAACCTCATCATTTTGTACCTCATTTCTATTTGTTTATGGTGCTGCTGTGAGGGTTAATGCTTCATTTGTCCAGAACAAAAAAAAATAATAAGTTAGTGTCAGAAAATGAAATCTAAGATCAACATTGCCCATGTAACAATTTGATTGATGCTTCTTTAACATCTACCCTCACCTGTCATTACTTTTTATGTGAAGGTAAGCACCAGAGCCACTGTTGACCTCTGGTGCTGAGGTCTGTTGTTCACACATGTTTTATTGCTCAGAGCTGCCATGGCAATTTATGTTGTCAATTTACACCTTGATCATACACAGCATTGCACTCCCAGTCTCTATTAAAGAAAGCATTGGACGCCTTACTGCATCATGCATGTTATACTGTGCAGGATTTGCTACAGAATATTCTGTGAGCTCGTCAGCACTGTACTCCAAAAACCATCAAGAGAAATGTAAAGAGTGCAGTCTGGACCTGCTCTTTATGAAAAGTGTCTTGGGATAACTTTGGGTATGATCTGGCGCTTTATAGATAACATTGACTCGACTTAACGGAAATTGATCACTCTTAGTTAGGTGCAAATGACTTGTGCTCATAGATTTCTGAAATTAAAATATGTATTTTAGCTAATGGATGGGATGCGTTTTATAATATGTAATAATTTACTGCTATTTATCAGAAACCAGGCTGTTTTGATGGGGAAATATTCACTCTTTCATCGGGTGTATCATGCACTCAGTGTGCTCTGCTGTTGGTCAGGACAGATTCTGACACCGCGGCTGATTTTGCCGCTGATTTACACTCTTGTTGAGGGATGTGAGCAGAGTGCCTTTTACCAACAGTTGTGTATCACAGGAGCTATTCATGTGTTCCTTTCATCTTCGCTGCAGAGCAAAATGTATTCCATTAGATTACCATGATTTCCATTAGATTAGACCATTAGATCACTGTGCAGCAGCCTTTCTTCCCCAACACAGTCTATATGGTATGAATAGTATTTCATAAGCTTTTATATAAGATGGAATGGATTTTTTGCTGACTGTGATTGTTCAGTTTCAATAATGCAAACTTTGTTGCAATACATATAAATACATGCACCTCAACCATTTATGACATTACAATTGTTATTTTTCTTACACACACTCTCACACAGAGGGACTACATTTTTTTTAATATATTTTCCACATTGCCAGTATTGCCAATCTATTACATCTAAGTCATGTAAAGGCATACAAAGATTTTAACTAATAAGGGACTTTATAAAATCTATTTGGGTGTTGAAGGGGGCTGTTTCACTCTTTTTTAGTATTTATATTATTCCCATTGTGTAAGAGGGGGAAAAAAAGAAATATGAATGATATATGAATATTTAATTCAATAATCGTAAGAAATAACCAACAGTGCAAAAATTTTTTAGGATGGTATAATTCAAACATTGAATGAATGAAAAAAAAATCACAGAGCCACACAATTGCATAATGGAAGTAAAATTAACAATTGCCATAATTATAGCCAACACAACAAAACAATGTGTCCTTTTTTTACTGAATATTCCAGCCTCATTTCACCTGAACCATTTACTTCACTGTAGTTCTGCTTTCAGTTCAGATGCAGAATAACGTGAAGATGGGAGCTGCTATACGACAGTGACAAACGATGAAAGAAATAGACTACCCTACCTTCAGCAAAAGAAGGAATACACAACTCCACCCCTTTTTCTAAACTTCCCTGTAGCCTAACATGCTCCTACAGTCCCCCAGGCCTCGGATTTTATATGTATCTGCATTTAAAAAAAAAAACATTTGTTTTATTCTTTTGACTTTGCTTTTTTTTTTTTTATATATATAAATGTATATTTCTTCTACTCTTCTTATACATGTGAAGGAAAAAAAAATCCTCTTTTTCTCTGGAGCCAGCAGCTAAATCAACGTGTTCTCATTGCATTTTAAATTAGAAAACACCGGTCCTCACTAAATGCATGGGCAGGAACTTTGCCACTAGATGTAGCTGAAGTACTCGGGCATCAGACACAGTGCTCAGGAAGCATCCTGTCCTTAAAAGCCAGCCTGATGCTGCTTTGCAGATTTCACAGTATTTTCACTGTTTGTTTTTTTCTTCTTCTTCTTTCCTTCGCACCTCTCTAACACCTTTTCACTGTTTTCTACATTAGAAAAAAATGTTATACATCTAATAAAATAGTTTCCTCACAAGTGTCAAGGAAACATTTTGTCAAGGCCCTTTCACATTCATATCTATTGTGGTGATACTGAATGTCACAAGTTGTTCGGCAATCATTCTTGTATAAATATAACCGGTGGGTTAAAAGACATGGGTCCTGTATGCAACATAACTTTAGGCGACATGTAGTTCTTCCAACATGATTTCCTTTCTTTCCCTATGGCTCCCTCTCCGTCCCATGTTATGTCTGCATTATTCACTCTCTGGCAGATTGCAAGGAGACAGTGGGGGTGGTGGGCTTGATGTTAGCGCACTGATTATTCCTTCTTTCCTTCCTTTTCAAATCGCCAGCTTCTGCTCTGGTAACAATCACCAGAAGGGTGGGATGGAGACGGCGACATTTGACCTGATTTCGCACGGATCTATTACCGTCAGCTCGGTGCCTGGTCTTTACGTGCTGCGTGTAACTTAAAGTGACACTTGCCCGAAGCTCCCTTGGAGGCGCAGAGCCGGGTTGGCGCTCCAAAACCACATATGACAAGCGGGGGAAGGGGGCAAAAGGGGCCGCCTGCCAGGGTGAGGGGTGTTTGTCAGAGCGCTAGTGAGGAAAGGCAGGTGGAACAAAAAAAATGCTCAAAATAAAAAGAAATTCTCTCACTCTCCACTTTTCGTCTCACTGTTCCTGCAGGTGAGTCCGTCTTTCCTCTCTCTCTCTCTCGCTTTTCTTCTTTGTTGCTGGTTCCTGCACCTAAGCGATGCCCTTGGATAGTTAACTCCTTGAGAGTAAGTAGCACTGCCATGACTGTGAGAAGAAAAAGAGAGGACACTGGAAAAAGCGAAGTTTGTCCAAACTGGCAGACGCAAAGATATAATTTCCTCTTTCAATCAACGGACCACTTCAAATATCAAGCAGCATCAGAATGGACCACCTGATGGGGTTATTATTGAGGCTTAGTGTTCAGTTTTTGTGATTTGTCCGTGGTGCAGTCTAAGCGTTGTATCATGTTAACTGTCTCGGGCTATTTGCTGCAATCTTTGTCTCAGAACCTCTTTCAGTGGATTATAGAACAGTCAATGTTGTTTATATCAAATTAACTAGAGCATCTCTCGCTACAACTGACTGATCGCTGAAGCCCTCCCTTTGAACCACAATAGTCCACTCATGGCAACCGTATCCAGGCACAGCAGGCCTGTCAAGCTTTGGATTTCTCTACATGTTGAAGCATTCCGACTCTGATGAAAGTGAAACTATGAATTAAACAGGGTTTTGTCTGCTCTAATGGAAGCCGCAAGTGTCAGCATGCTCAGACCAGTAGCTTACTTCCTACAGTAATATCTTAACTTAATGCACCTTCCAATAGGATAATATAATACTTTGTGGGGTTATAGGTCATTTAAAAAGAAAAAAGAATAAAGAAAAAAGGCTTGGTTCACGATTACAACATCCACTGTGTAGTATTTAGCTAGCATTAGCAGCCGTATTCAGGTTTCTAGCTTGATTTTTAGGATAATTTATTTGTCTGTCTTTTATATATATTAACAGTGCAGTATGTTAAATGGCAAAGGGAAAGAACATTGTGTTCAACAGAAGACATTTACTCAAGCTGTCAAAGTTAGCTGTACTCAATGAGTTGCCCCAAAGTTTTTAAGTTTTTATGTTTTTGAGCTTGATAAGTCAATGTGTTTAATGTTTTAAAACATTACAATAGAGACTAATAAATATTGAGTTTAGTTAAGGAAAAAGTGTGTTTGTGAAACCTTTTAGTCACAGCAACTGAAAATGTTTGAGTTGAGCACTTTAATTTAACAGCAATCAATAGGTAGTAGTAGTAGTAGTAGTAGTAGTAGCATGTACTCAAAATAATTAAGCTCATAAATATTTTAATTTTTAAGTTCATCAATTTAAAAACATTAAGGCATTGAGGCATCAGTAGCCTTAATCATTTTTAGTTCTGTTAGTTTATTTGGGTTTCCAGTGCTCTTTATTGGATTTTTGGGAAGAACCCAATGCAACACTACCAGAGATATAATTAAATTTACCAAACATATTGGTTAACCCGCCTCCTTCTTTTAGATTAACAATGAAACCGACTTGAGAATACGAACATTAAAGCATAAATCTAACCTCTACTTGTCCGAGTGCAATCCAGCATCCAAACACTTAAATGTTAGAATGAAATATGAGGCAGATCATACTTCTATATTGGGATATCTCTAAACTTCACAAACAGAATATCTTTTTATTCACAGGGACATGCAGCTTTAGTCTCTTTCTTTTAGCACGATAGCTTGTGTGTATCCATCAAGTGCATATTAAATACCTCATAACAGTGATCTGCTCTTAAAACTAGTCAACCTAAAAATTAAAAAGTCAGCTGGAGACTCTCGCAACTCATGGAGCTAACGTTAGCTTCATCAGCTAGCTAGCCACAGCTGATACAATCTGCTTGTGACAGTTGTACTTTCAGCTAAAATCAATGGGCACTGGATAGAAATGTCGAGTATTAAATCTCGACTCTGACTGCAGTACAAAATAATTACCTAGGAAATGCTTTTATGTTTAGTGCAG
Source organism: Bovichtus variegatus (assembly GCA_943593645.1). NCBI lineage: Eukaryota > Metazoa > Chordata > Actinopteri > Perciformes > Bovichtidae > Bovichtus > Bovichtus variegatus. The sequence continues at coordinate 8,547,944 of CALSCE010009344.1, read as the reverse complement.
CCATTCTGCTGAGTTTAGAAGATGTCTTGGTGACTGGCAGTGCCCAAGATTGAAATCAGTTTCAGTTCACTGACTCTCAGAATCTTAGACGTCAATAATTGATTTTCGCGGAGTGACATGATGGATAGCATGTGATGGATATTAAAAACACACAGATCACAAAACAGCGTTTTCTTTCCATTGCTGCGACAGTTAAATGCGAGCACGGAATAATTGAATAAATGAATCTGCGCACCTTACAAACACTAAACAGTACAGTAATTACTGCATTTAATCTTCATTTGGGAGGACTTTACGTGGTTCAGTAGGTGTTGAGCATGTGAGCGCGAAGATGAATATTGTAAGCTCTGAGAGAAGGAGCTCTTCTCCACACACACACACACACACAATCAGTCACGTCTAGAAGCAAATTTATCTCTTTTATGTGTGTTCTTATGCAGCGAAGCACCTGTGAAGGCCTACATGGCTTACTGACCTACAAGGACAACAGGGTGGGTACATCCTGATTGTTCCAACCACTCTATGGACCATTTGTATCATTTGTCAGGCTCATATCATTACCCAACAGCAAAGATAGGGCATTGCTTATGTGTGTGTGTGTGTGTGTGTGTGTGTGTGTATGGTTCAAGTGCTGCATTATTCATAGTGTAAATGTGCCTGATTCCACCTATGCTGGCCCCGCCTTTGTTGTGTGAAGTGGAGATTGTTGCTGTTTCATGACTTGCTTCTTTCTCGTTGTACCTGCTTGTATGTCAGCCTTGGAGATTTCTTTAAGTAAGAGCTCTCTATCTGACTGAGTGACAGCACACAGTGGAGCAGAGCACAAGGCTCCTTTAATAGCTGTTCAGAGGCTGCCTTAACAAGGACACAGGCCTCATATGTGTGTGTGTGTGTGCTTTTCTTTTTTTCCTTGTAAAGTACACAACTTAACTTTAGTTTAGTACTGTTATTATCCTTATTCAATAACAGGTTACAATAAATGGTATGCACGTAGGACTGTTTTTCCACTGAACCTTTTCAGATTGCATCTAAAATGTTGTGGGAAAGATATTACAATCCTTTTCTTAAAGTAATAATGTCAAATATATTAATTTAAATGGATGTCTGTTCTGTTAAGTCTACCCATCTCCAAATTGGGTAACACAATGGTGATTGAGTTCACGGCCCGCTGACGAAAGCCCTTGTATTTGAAGTAGATGGATGGATGGATGGATAGAGATTTATTTGACAATCATAAAATACACATAATACTGCTTCTCCTAAAGACAGTTATCACGTACACTTACAAACTGTCAAGGATTAAATTACACAATAAAGCTGCAGGCTTATTTGAATTGTGATTATGAACTTGGTGAAAAATCACACGTGACAGTTTCCCAGCAGTAGTCGGTCCGCCACAAGGGGTAGACGGAGGCAATGCAACAAACTTACTCTTCAACTCCCTTTTGTGTTTTCTGGTTTCTGCTAGTAAACGGATACTGTGGCTGAACAAACGAAGATAAGACGGATGGTTACTGACGGTGAAACTTCCAAAACGAAGTGCAAATCCAAAGAGCCGCCAACTTGCTGATGTCCACTATTTGGATCTCTGGCTGTCGGCCATAGGTGCCGACAAAAAGAACGAAACGGAGATCTTGGAGGCTGTAACTATAAGTCAAATTAAAATCTTACTTAAGTAAAGGAAGAAAAAAAAAAGAAAGATAAAAGGAAAAAGAAGAAAATTACATTTGTGAAGCACTACTAAAGTAAGGTCAAATAACTCAAACTCAAATTCAGGATAATTAATATTATTAAACATTATACTGATGAATTGTGTGTGTGACGGTGCTTCTTTAAACTACTGTTCTGTGGTTTGTAACAAAAATCTATAGGATGATGACATGTTTTGTACGTAAAACTGTGATGCAAACAAAAGACAAAACCACTAAATACATACATACATAAAAAAAATAATAATTTTGCGTCGCAATGTTGTTATATCAGCAGGAACAAACTAAATGGATTTGTCTTAATAGGGCCTAAACAAACACAAAATGCCATAGTATTTCTGAATCCATAATCTAGCTCAGTAATGTCCTCTGAAATGATATGTACATTATGTTTGAATTACCTGCCACTGCAACTATACAGTAACTGTTGCTCAAGGCAAAGCAGTGTCTTTTGCAAGCTGTTGGCAGCTGGAGAGATTTTCAGCAGCATTAATGGCCTGTTAATATGTTGATCTGCTCATATCCACAAGGCATTTTGCTGCCAGAACAAATGGGCATCAAATACCGAGACTGATAGAACCCTCAAATGACAAACCCTCTGACTACATTTTTAGCTGTAGCCATTTATTCTCAAAGCAAAACAAATGAAAGGGTTTAAATGGTAAAAAGCCCAAAATGGGATAAAAACCATTGTGCACAATGCTGTTAAAACCTCCGTCTGTCTTTCTCGCCTCCTGTCTCCACCTCGCTCCCTGTTTGCTCCACGCTATTAGGAGATAAAACGTATCAATGAAGCTTGTCGTGAAATTGTAAATTGGATTTGGGAATTTGATTTCCATTTTACAAATGATCTGATGCTTCTAAATAACACTGAATGCTACTGAGAATTAAAGACAGAGGATAAAATAAACAATCAATCTCTGTCGCCGGTAACATATTTTGTAGGGTATACGGGCCTGAGTTCACATCTGGTGTCAGTAGAGGTGGACCAAGCCCACTTCAGCTTCTCTAAATTCACTGTTTTTCAACACAAGTTGGTGTGCTCTGACACTCCTGGGAACAAAGACAATGAAAATTCATCTTAATCTGGAGAATTGTCCCTGGCAGCCTCTCCACTACCAGCCCTGTGGGGGACAATAATTAATCAAGCTAGCATTAAGTAGGTGGGGTGCAGGGGTAATAGATCAATAGAAAAGCTGATGATAAGAATCGATGGAAGAGATAACCTTGGCTGAGGTGCAGAGTCTGAAAGATGGGAAGAGAATGTGGAGGAAAAGGAGGAGGGAGAGAAGGAAGCCTCAGACGTGATGTGGCTCGTACTGATGATTGTCAAAAACAATATGTGTTAAAATGTTTTTCTGAAAGATAAAACAAATGCCCCAAAGCCAGAAATGCTGACATCACCCACACATATACAGTACTTGCTCGGCATTACGTTTCAGCTACGTGGTGCTTGCTTTTCGCCGAAGAAAAAAACACCACAAACGTATGGTTAGCCTGGGATAGCAGCAGACTAAGAGAGTAAACTCCTGCAGAAAATCTGGAAAAAGCACATTACATTAACGACGGCTGAACTGGGCTTCAGTGGTTTGGTATTGTGCATGCTTCACTTGATCACTTTTCATGTGACCAGAGCGTCGGTTAAAACAAAAACATAATGCACAGTAAATGATAATAACAATATTCCTTGACAATGGAAAGCTGAATGAATCTCAATACAAGGTGCAAGGATTAGAAAGCAGAATTCAGTACTTATTGCAGCAGGAATAACATATTTTCTTAAACCACTTTGGTGTGTGTGGTGCCTACCAAAGGGGCAGAGATAGTGAGCTGGTCGGGATGGGTCACATAAAACTTAATCCGTCCTTTTGATTATGTCTTTGTTGAACTTTGATTTAATCGATTGAGGTGGGCAGCCTATGATTTTGGAGGATCTGTTGACCTTGCGCTGCCGTTTTTTTGGGAGTATGAGTGTCCTGGCTGCCATGCCAAAAAGTGAGGATACTTTCAATGTTGGCTGCACAAATCTAACTTTAAAGGTCTCAAGTTGTCTGAGAAAGAGCAGTCTGAGCTGGGCTTTTTTGGTGAAATGGGTTAAGTTAATATTCCATTCAACTTAAATGTATGCCAAGAAAGTCAGGTCTGTGATGGTCACCTGGGATATACGTACGTATGGGAGATTTTGGTTGGGTGTTGTGCCTGAAATCAGAGATAAGTTCCTGAGTCTTGGATGTTATGAGCAAGAAGTTGTTGTTGTGGAACCAAGTGACTCTTGAGTCACTTGAGTTACCTGCTTCCTATAACTGTGCTTGTTGTTTTTTGGATAATAGGCCTGCTATGCTTGTATCATGTAGTGCCGGGAGCGGTGGTACGGGCGCTTCCGAAACCTGGAGCCCCTACGCGTCACCTTCTCCCTCCCGGTGTATGCCTCCGGGCAGTCGGGGGGGCCAGCTGTGCTATTAGTTGCCAGTATTTCCTCAGGTATTGTTGGAAGGAGAGATCCCGAGACTTCAATCAGGCTCACTCTGAGGGATATAAGATCCTATTGGGTGTTCTTAAACATACGGTCATACACAAACAATAAAAGTCAGAGAAACAGGAGGCGATGTGTTCCGGGGCGAGCTTCACTGCCCCCATTATACTGTCACTGCTTGCCGCCATTGCTCACTGGGTCACTTTAATAGAACAGACCCACTGTTAATGGAATAGTTTGACATCTTGGGAAATGTGATTACACTTTCATGCCGAGAGTTAGATGAGAAGCTCGATACCACTCTCATGTCTGTTTGCTAAACATAAGGCTATAGCAGGAGCGTAGCTTAGCTTGCTGACAAAATGTACTTAACTTTCACTGGGAGTTATGTACGCTACTATTTCTACAGGACTTCCTGTAGTCTCCACTGGTCACGATTACGACAAGCCTCCTGGATTTAACAAGTGAGATAAAACGTATAAATTATAGCCATTTTGAGGTACTGGAATGCATATTTTGTAACCTTTCGACAGAGCTAGCTGTTTCCCCGTGACCCCAGTCTTTATGCTATGCTACTCGTATCCTGGCTGTATAGCTCTGTATTTGCAGGAAAGACATTAGAGTGATATTGTTCTTGTCATCTAATTCTCGGCAAACAAGCACATTTCCCAAAATGTCAAATTTTTCCTTCAAGTTTTCTTGCATCAGTCACGTCTCCAGGCATCATTATCAAGGGATGAAAGTCCTGTGGCAATGGAGTGATGAAACTGCAAGTGCCGATTACACCCAATCTGCAGCCACATACCTGTAAAGGGTCCCTTTTGTACTGAAGTGGAAATAGAATTTTACAACCATTTTGCTCTTTCTATTTCCGCAATATGAGGAATGGGCTAGGCCATAGCCTATTTCACCTAAATGTGTATTATTTCATTTTAAATTTGAGAAAATTAAATAAATAAATAACATACAATGTGCATCTGTACACTATAGTTTGAGGTCATTATGCTGCAAGGGTTGGTCTTTTGGGTCAGGTCTGTCTTTTGTAAAAGAATGTAAGAAGCTGCCATACTCCATATATTTTTGTTTTGACAGCATTCATCGTCTAACAACTTTGTTTCTCTGAGTCAGTAAATCCAAGACTGTTAGGCAGCTTGTTTTTCTTTTGACCGACTCCAAACATGATCAGAAATATTTGAGATGTGACAGAAGGTGGAACTGGAGACAAACTAGTGTTGGCAACTGATCATCTTAAAAAATAGCATGTGATAATGATGTGTAACCCTACTGATCTTCTACTCCTTCGCCTACTGACATAGCTACTGATCTTCCATCTATAACTAAGGAACAAAAATGCATGGCAAAGAAATACACTCCCTCCCCCCCGAAAAAGAAATAGAAACATGTTTAGATGTCAAGACAACAGCTTACATTTCAGAGCCTCATCATAGTCGTATTTGTTGTCAGTTAAGCTCTTTATGTGTTTTACTTGTCATTTCTCTGTCAGTTCAGAGTAAAATGTTCACGAAAATGATGCAGCTGTTTTTTGGTAGGAATTATTTCACACACACACACACACACACACACACACAAACACAAAAACACACGGTGAGAACACCATATAACGGCAACACTATTAGCATACAAGTGCTTCTTCTCTCAGTACTACACCTCTTTGTTTACAGTGAGAAATAAAACTCTAGAAATGGATGTGGACCGAGAGAGAAGGTCTTTTTTTTTGGCTTTAATTGGACATTGCTGTCTCCCCAGACTCTTGACTGCTGCAGTAAGGGGACTGCCCATCATTAGAAGCAGTAAATTGAGTAACCTGAGGTGTACTGTACATGTTCATGCTAGTTTTACGACTATTGTGGTTTCAACCACTAAAGCCTTTCCTTCACCATCCCCCTTCCTACTGTTTGTCAACCACCATGGGATGTTACAGTAAAATTAACTTGTCAATATCAGCTGTTTTTACCTTTGGACAGGGCCAGGTTAGCTGTTTCCAACCTGCTTCCAGTCTTTATGCTAAGCTAAGCTAACCACCTGCTGGTGATATCTTCATATTAAGCGCATAGATATGTTGAGTGTGGTATGAATCCTTTTTATCTAAATCCCAGCAAGAAAGTGACTAATATTTCCAAAAGAAGTCAAACTATTCCTACGTACTATAACACAGAGATGCATCTATTGCAAAGGAGGCAGACAGTTTCCTCACTGACAGTGATTTCGGAATGCAATGCAGCAACAATAAGTGCCGTGTTTTGAGTAATGGCACAACTCTTTTTCTTTACTAGAAACTCTTGCAGTTATTATTGTCATGACAATCAATATCAGTATTGCTTCCTACATTCCCTTCCATACCAAAGGTTAATTGGATTCAATATGTTTAGATTACTTGCCTGCCGAATGTGACTGACTTCATGGAAACAAAAATAATTGGAGCAACTATGGTTCCAACAAAATATAATTAATAAAAACAAATATAAATAACACAAAGATATGTTCTGGATCATGCACTCCATAGATTTATGATATAGTACCAAAGGAAATATGTGCATTCTCCCACTCATGTTTGAGTGCTAACATAAAGCACTACCATCATATATATATATATATATATATATGTATATATATAACCGACTCTCCCTAGATAAATTAGCATATCTTGGTTTCTATAGACTACACATACAAAATCAATGACAAGCAACAGTCAGTTACCCCTGGGACTGAGATAAAACCGAATAATGAGCTGAAGGGGGGTCAAAAAGAAGAAAAAAAACTAGGAAATACTCTGTAATAGGAGGACACTGATGGGCTTTATAATCCATTTTGTGGTTACTCCCCCAACTCCTACACACATGTTTTTAAAGTACTGTTAAATCAACATAAACAAGCCTTCTAGATGGAAATAAAAACATGTGCATAGGGAGCGGATAAGGAAGATGCTGTAAAGACAATTACAGCACTAAGACGGAGGGTGACGTACAACAGAATGACAATGACAATAACAAGTGGGCTTGATGGATAAGGCCGATAAATTGGAACCTATTCTTCATTAGATTTGACATTAGATGTATACCCTGTTCTACCCCGTCCAAACTCCAATGCAGTTGGATGCAAATTCAATATGAAGAAGATACAGTATGTGCCTATAGTGACATCGCAGTAAAAACACATCATTATTTGCATGTTCTCTTCCAATAGAAACAAAGTTCAGGATTGAAACTATGTGATTGCAAACATCAATGACGCAAACATACATTACATTACATTACGTTGTTGTCAAGTATATGTTCCTTCATTATATGATCAATCAATAATCAATTGATTTGTGAGTGATATCAGATTCCACGGGACACATAAACTATCATTTGAAAGTAAAATAAAATTTGAATGGTGAAATTAATAAATTACCAATACATGCTCTACATGCACACTTTTGCAGTGGATGCAAAGCACTTAGTCCCTGACTAATGTGACTTTAGGACTGTTAACATTATTTACGAAGGGATGACCTTCATTTTCTTATTTACTTTATGGTAGTTTAATATCAAATTAGGATAATAATCAGTTTGTAATATACTGTACACACCCCCTCAGCATGTTGATAATGACCACTCACAAATTGTATCTGAAGTGTGCTTTTTACTCCCATCGGGACAAACAGACCACCGCACCGTATATGTATTATACTGTTATTCTGTCATTGTAGCAGGTGTTTTCATGGCAACGAAACACTTTATTAAAGTAGTGCTAATTATTTTTGTTTTATTACAGCCATTAATGCAACTGATTTCATTTGATTAATGTATAAATAGTGATAGGGGTGTTTCCTAGCTCTGCAAGATCGGAAAGTTTAAGTATTACACGCTAAAAACAATAATTTTAACCAGTATTAATTGATTTATTGGTCACTTGGAGGGAGCATAAACAAGTCAAACAACATTGACATATGATCATCTTCTAAATATATTTGGTGAACTCGTCAGCAAACATTTGCTCATATGAAACGTCAGCATTCATTTGAAGCCGTGTTCCTCAAATGTAAGTCCAACATTCACTGACCTTTTAGCTTTGTTTTGGTCTCCACCAACTTCTGAGAGAAATATGTGGCTCTTTAGCCACTAAATGCTCCACTTAAACGGTACATTAGTGGCAATAAAAACCAAACAATCACTTGATTGATGCTGGAACACTCTGTTGAGCTGAAGGGACCTGCATAATTGACTAGTACATCGCTACGAATTACACCTTTACATACAGTATACTTATCATGTGAAAAAAAAATATGGATTATGGCAGCTTTAAACGTGCTGAAACAGATTTTACGAATGCCAACGTTAGATTTATCTGTGGCTAGCTCGTTGTTAGAACACTTCCAGTCACAGTTTGTGGCGGTTTGAGTGTCCTAGTCATCATGTCAGCTTACACTACTTCAGCCTTGGTTTGGGGCCTACGCTAAGGGTTCATATTCTCGTGGTATGAAAGGTACTTGGTGAATTTCATTTCCTTTTCAATGTGTACCTGGACCAATTGCTACTTTCACAGGGTATATCTTTCTTATTTTATATTTGTATAAAAGTGTACATAAAATATGCTTCACCTTGGCTAGTATTAGTGTTTTAAAGGGCCAGTTCACTCAAAAAAAACATCCCCTCACAGTGTATATTCTGCTAACTAAATGTTTTATTACACTAGTATAATTCAGTTCATTCAACAAGAAGCAGTGTAGGTAGATCAAAGAAACCATTCAATATTTCTTCATAGCTTCAACTACAAGGCCTCGTCCTTTGGACCTCCTCTCCGCCTTCCCCTTATCCTGACCATTATTGTGAAGCTAACACTAAACACTCCAAATTAAAGTTTGTCTGGCAAGGAGTGCACATTCATCAACGAAGCTTGCTGAAACATGCTGCGCTTTCAAGAGTGAATAATGCCAAAGCAATGATGCTGTAAGTGGATTTTCTGCCTGCTCCCCTGCATGGCACTCACATCAGAGAACCCATTTGAAGTGTTTAGTCTTGGGAACATTAATCCCTGTAATTTCAGGTCTGGTGTGCCTTCTCTGTCAGGTACATTAGGGCTGCATTGGAGAACCAGTAAAACAGCGAGGAAGCAGCGTTGTTGTCCGCAAGTAATTAGAATGCCATGTGTTCATCCTTACACGTGAAACAGCACTTGGTAAATGAAGACCTGCCACACTTTAATTGTCTCCACTGAGAAAAATGAAGGAAGATCGGTGGAGAGAGAGATAGGAAGGAGAGAGAGAAGGACAGTCAGAGGAGGGGTTTGTGTTAAAATGTTACAAATGTGGTTAGTTAAAGTAGTGAGCAGAATTACTGTGATGTCTGAAATGTGGCGTTGTATGAGTCCCTTTGAAATGCATCATGCCTCTGTTTGTTTGCGTAATTACCTCCATAAGGGAGGTTGTGTCATCGGTTAAATTTGTTTTTTGTCTGTTTGTTTGTTTGTTAGTCAACACCGCTTTACACATTTTAATTGAATTTGGTAGTAAGTTAGACCACGGGCCAAAAAAGGAACATGTGATTTGTTGTTGATGTGGATCCATATCCAGGTGTAGAAACAGGATTTTTTATTTTACTTTTCAGCATTTTGCTATGTTCCTATGAGCAAAGGCATGACAAAAAAAGTAAAGCAGATGTCCAGAATTGTCATTATTTTGATCCAGATGCATACGTGTCTAAACATTTTCTATTTTGGATCCCAGTGATGTCAGCATATGTACAAGCAAATGGAACAAACAATTTCTCACAATGGCCTCTGCTTTAATGGCAGCATGAGCTGGCAGTATGACCTGAAGCGGTATATGCGGGTGGGGCTAACTGAAAATAATGGGCTGCGGGGGTTGTGCCCCTGCCAATCATATCAACTGTTGATACAGAACTATTACAGTAAAGAACTTTAGCTTTAAAATATCAGTTCAACACTGAGATCCATCATCCTCCAGACCAACAACTTACCTGCATCTCCTGACAGAAATCTGATTGTTCAGAGAGAATGCAAAGCGGAAGAGGCGCCGTGATGGAAAGACGCGTACCCCGTGGTCGGTTTCATTAACGAGGGAAAATGAAAACAAATACCAGAAACAATCTAGTGAGAACAGCGTTCAGCGGGAACTCTCCGCACAAGTAAGCGACACTGCCACACGCATGGTCGGTGCTCCTGTTGATAGCCATGGAACCAACTGCACTGGAGGCTAGTTGTTTGGAGCGAATAAACACAAACAATCCAGTGGTTTAAATTTGCGTATGTGACACGGTAAAGGCGAAAATTTCCTCTCCAGACTTTGAGAACAAACACTTGCACCATCTTTCTAAAAAGGAAAAATATGTCCACTCCGCCATCTAAGTATTTCATTTCGTTAAGTGGCTTATTCCACAAATTCTAATTCTGTATTCATTCAAATAAAAAGGCCCAAACATGAAATTAGTTTTTTTTAATTATGATTTCATAAAGGTAGCGGGAAATGTGTCATATGTTATTTATAATATATGTGCCATGTAAAATCTGAATGATTCATGATTTTCCATCTTTGGTAAGATCTTTTGTTCTTTCTGTATATTTTATCAAATACAAACTGATATTCTCTAAAACACTCTGAAAGTAGCCTTGTCTCAATTCATGTGGGTTTGTTGGGAACACCCACATGCACTGCTCAAAACAAATGGTACTTTTTTTTTTGCCTATAGTCTAATTCTGACCTTTACCGTTGAGGATTTAGATAACTAACATATTTTTGTTTGTCATCCATCTGTAATTACTTCAATATGTTCTCGCACAAACAGGGCATGTTTGCCCAGGAAAAAACTAATGGCTGGTTTAAGCATTGTAAGTCTTTTAGAGTGAATGTATCCCTACAATTGCTCTGTGCTGGCACTGGATTGACTCCAAGTCTTGTTTCAACATGGATTGATGAGTTCTTACACTGACTGTGTGAGCACTCACCATAACAAAGCCCTGTTTTCTAGCACAACCCAAGGATTCATGTGAGGGCCACACAAGAGAACCAGAGCGCTAATTAAGAGAGGGTTAAGGTCGGCAGAGTGAAGGATTGTAATGGAGCAACTTGACAGCATGAATGTCTTCATTTTCCCCATATGGAAGTTTAAAAAATGGAAGCCATCCTTGCCACCTGGGTGTACCTTGAGCTGTCTGAAAAGAAGCGATTACCTGCTCAGAGTGTGCCGCAGAGCCCTTGGGCGAGTTGATCATCACTTAATCCTAAAATGGTACCATTTATCAAAACCTAATAGTTATTTTGCTGATGAATAATTTCACTGTAAAAAAAGACTGATACAAGTGATGAAAGAATCAGTTCCTGCATTGCACTCCTGACCACCACAGCTGAAGATGCCACATCGGAGGGACAGCACAATAATTGCTAAAAAAAAAAAACAGAACAGGCAGGCTAACCTGTCATCAAGTTTAACATGAGTAGATTGGGAATAGTGTTCAGAATTTAATGCTGGACAGTAATTTAATCTGAGTGAAGCTTCTTGATCAAGGATGTTGTTACAATAGTAAAGAGAGCATGATAATTGTTTTGGCGCTTGGATAAACAGATAAACCAATTGTCTGGTGTAAAGTTGATGTTGTGGGGAAATCTTGCATTGTCTTGTAAATTGTAGACAAAAACCCTCCAAAACGAGGCATATGGCTGTTTTCTGATCTGCCGATGGTCACGGTTTTGGTGAAATGTAGGCAATCTGATGTTTGAGGAAAGATTGTGGTCATCGTTAAGTCTCTTGTGCCAAAGTAACACACTTTGTTGACCAGACAATCCAGCAAGAACTCCATCCTAAAAAATGTTTTTCCAAGGTATTTCAATGTTACGCTACTTATGCCTTTTGTTACTTTTAAAGCATCGAGACAACACAGTTACGGGGGTCACACCCGCATCAGTGGTCAATCTCAACGGGTCAGCACCAACCCCTCCTTCACTTCACTACACGTGTTTGATCTAACAACCAATGCAGTTGGTTCTCTGGTGGGGACAGTCTCTGTTAGCTGCTATGTCAGGGAGTTGCAAGCACACTGGATCCCTTTTCTTGTGATTGAGAAGGGTGTAAACACATATTGACAGCCCGTCCATCTGTGATGATCACCGCGGTATACTGATTTCCAACCCATTTTCTTGTGTGGCCACACAGCATCAAGCCAAAGGGTAGGTCACAAAAAGGTTTGTGTTTCTTGAAAAGTAGCTTTATTGTCCAAGGTAAACGATCAGGTATACATGTAACACATTGGCAAATAACTTGAGTGCAGATGCAGCTATATGGCTCTCTAGTTTGTACTTAAGGAATTATGGTTTTACACTAATGTATGCATTGAACATTTTTAAGGACCCTGAAGTTGCAATGTGTATCATCCATGCATTACAATCCATAACTTGCTTCACCAAGATCTTACAAGTCTGTTGCTAGGCACTGCCACACATTGTACACATACACACACATACACAGCAAACACTGCTGATAAACAGGCCAGGTGACTGGGTCTAGATGTCTTTTCTAAACTAGACATGACATGTTCTCTTTACATATAGAATTAAACAATGCAGTCTGCATAATTTAGCCGAGTAACTGCCTGTACCTATGTTTTGGTTTAATAAAGTAAAAAGTTGCATTCAGGTCATATTTGGATGTCATTTTCAATCATATTCAGTTAATACAGCCCAATAATACCAGAAAAGCAGTACATGTGAGATAAGTGTGGCTCAGTGGGGAGCAGGGAAATTGGAGGCATGGCAGGGTGTGGGAGGACTGGTGTTTCCTTGTAAAAATGCTGCAAACCTGGAGGGAACGCGGGAAGGAGATTAGGTAATCAAGCCACTGGCTGAAAGAACCAGGGTGTGCAGAAAAGTATTTTTAGATTAGGAGGGTGCCTAAGAACTCACCTGGAAGAATCAGTGGCAGCCATGACAAGAGCTGTTGATTTATTGTTCAGGCCCGGGGTTGTCTTTTCATAAGTTTTACTAAATTCTGCTTTCCCTTTGTACTGTATTGTGTTCCCTTATGGCGAAAGCATACAGTTTATTAAAGAAAAAAAGGACCAAATTAGCGATCCTGCTCAACCACTGCAGTAGCACTTCAGAAAGTGAGAGTACGGAAGCCCAGCTGACCTCTGCTTCTGCCCCCACACTTTCAATACTTTGGACCAGGAAGAACCTTGGTAGTCTTTGCCCTTACCCTCTGTCCTCAATTATTTTTCATCACAACACTGTCTCTTACTGTGTCTCTGCCATGAAAGCAATTGCCTGCTTAAGCTGTTGGATGATAAATGGAGCGCTCCTCATAATAATACAATTTATATTACGGAAAATTTAATTTTGATCATCGGGAGAAAGTTGTGTTTTGACTTGAGTAAACAAAAATATCCTAATATTTTTTTAAGGAGGTCAGGACGCTTCCTTTTTCCCATAAGGATTTACGCTGTAAATTGGAATCACTTACCAGATGTGTGCTTGGCTTGCTGGAGCCTGATGCTAATCTCCAAGCTGTCTGTCTTGTTTGTGTCTGATGGCTACAGATATTCAAATAACTGAAATAGAGGGATACCATTCTACATATCCTGCAGGCAGCTGTTGATGACATTATTGGTAAGAACAAACCCATTAATGTTAACCTGTTGTTCCACCATTTTGGTCAAGACTGGAAAACCCCAACAGTGGTCAAAAAGTAAAAAATTACGTCCTTTGTCTTTTATGACTTTTCTTTGACCTTGATAGAAATCCTAATTAGCTCAAGGAAAGATGTTGGGGAGAATAAGAGAATCCGACTGCACATACGGCCGATGTTTTTCTTTTCAAGCAACTTTATTCATGACACACAGAAAATGAGTACAGCGGCAAACTCAATGCTGCACAATTCAATTAAAGATTCCTGTCCAAAACAGAATCACACCTCCAACAAAGTTTTTTTTAAAATTATACATAGTGTACAATTTAACAGCGATGGCCTAATGTTGCGCTGCTTTAAATGTTCCTGCTGCAAGGAATTATGGGACGGCATTATCTCCTTTCCTTTGATAAAGTATGATCCAGTGTACGCTATGCTAAAGGGCTTTTTTTTTTAAGTAATCACTGAAGCACTTTTCCGAGTGATTTAACGAAGTTGGGAACCTTCCTAAGCAAAAAAGACTATTCGACCGCAGCCATGGTCCCCAGAGCATGAATCCCAAAAGCCTTTGGTGATCCTCTCACCTTTCATTTAGCGCCACCAGCAGAGTTGCTATGGTGACGGCAGCGCCTGTAGCAAGCGTCTAGGTCCTGTGAACTCTCGGTACATTTCGGTTTAACTTGTTGTTGTCTCTTTGTCTTTGTTTTATTTACCAGAGCATTTAGGGCATATGACAGAGGTGCACTCAGCAACGTCGGAGAAGGAAATGTGGTCATTGGATTAAGTGCAGTTGACCTTGAGACCACCGACGGACTAGGAATTCAACATTATTGTTGTTCGTTTACATTCCTCCTGTTGCAAATTCAAAAAATGCACTACAGCAATTCACGACTGTTACTGCTGTTTTTGTTTTACTCTGTTTTTTTGTGTTTTTTGTGTGCAGCATAATAGACTAAGCTACATCTGCATTTTGATGTGCAACCGACAATAAATGATCCTTAGAATCCTTGAATCCTTGACATTTGTGGTTTTCAATTAAGTTTCTCGACCACCACTATCCCTGAGTACACCCTCACAAAGCCGCTGCAGACTCTTAGTCTTGCTTTTTTTAATTAGCAATGTTTCAGTGGCAATGAGCTCAAATGAGAATTAGTTGGAAAAATACAAAGGGCTATTTTAGTGCAAAGTTGGTGGACGCACAAATCCTGAGTCAATGCCATGTTTGAATGCAAGTGAGTGAGTTTTATTGCACTTCTGTCTCTGCTAATTAAGCCATTCTCACTCTACACTGCAGAGTGACACAGCTTATGCTGTGTTAGTGCAGAATAATGTAGTGCAATGTATCTGTTTTGGCATTAAATAAGTATCTGCATCTTCCTCCAACCACCTCTCACCCAACATATCCACACACAGCATTTTCTGTGTCTGTAGCGGAGATGAACAGGGCCTAATGTGTTCTGGTCCTGTGATGAATATCCAGCGCACTGCCATTTTCAGCAAGGTTTCAGTAATGTGTCCACATGTGTGCAAGAAAAAAAATTTAATCTTTAGATTATAATTCTCTCTTTTCTATCCTGCCCATCTCTTACTATTCTGTGATCAGCCGAGAGCTGCCTTCTCTAAATCACCATGTAACTATCTGTGCAGACAAGCAATTAGGCTTAGGGATTGTGCTGGAGACCTGACTGCAGTGGAACATACTGTGAGAAACAAATGGAGGTAGAAGTGAGGGGGGTGGGAAAGCACAAGTGGCTTGTGTGTTTGAAAGGTTTGAAGAATCAAACCTTCATGGTAGTGGTGGGAGGAAAGCTGATGAGTGCGTAAACATATATTTATACAAGGACTTTGTGTTTGTTTGTTTCTTTATATATAAATGTAAAAAAGATACATTTAATATTTGCAAGGGAATGTGAACGAGGATTTCCTAACACCATCCAGGGGCTTGAAGAGTGGCATTGACATCAAATAATTTTTGTAACGTAGTATGGACAATTTGTATGTATCCGTCAATAATTTTGTGATACTCAGGTATATTTAATACCTCATAGCCATAAGACTGTCACACACACACACACACACATGGTCATTAACAGACTAAGAGCATACATTCATGTATGCTGAGAATTTTCTTAAGAAAAGAAGGATAAAGGACAAAATAAACAAAAAAACACACAAAACAGAGCGTGTGCAATTTCTCAAACACTGATCAATTTGTATAAAACACTGTCCAAGGGCAACACTGTTATTTAAAGGTGGATGGTTTCCATTGCCAAGTATGAACGTGTTCACAGCAATGCTCTGAAAGGAAATAACATTAAATGAAATTGTGCAATTTATTCTCATGAGTTCACAAATAAATGCTACTGAGGACAGTGCAAGGAAAACATGTAGGCTGTTTTTATTTGCTTCTGTCCTGGAATACATGTGTATACCTCATTTAAAAAAAGTATATTCCGGTAATTTCTTTCACCAATGACGCAGCCGTCCAATTTGCGGCAGTTTTGAGATAGACGCGAAGGCAAAGCACTGCTCGAAAGTCAGAACCTTCTCCCCTGACATTATCAATCATTACTTGGGAAAATATTGTTTACCTGACGTAACTATAATATAGACACAGATCATTTGGCCTCTTTAGAGCTTGTGTGCATTGCCTCAAGGTGATTTGAAGAGACCAATATCAAAGCACTGATTTTTCAACCTCTTTTATGAGCTGTAAAAGGCTGCTAATTGGCATTAAACCTAACATGCTCCTTCTTTGTAGCTGTGGTGGCACAGCCAGTAAATCTCTGAAGTCCTATTTTGTGCGGTGTTCATAATGTTTTGTCTGCGTCTTACAAGATACTATGTACACGCCGATAAATGAACAGGTTTTACAACCGCAGCACTGAGAGAATTTGGCAGAATTTTGAGGAATAGCTACTGATCATGGCTTACTACTTAACAAATTAGAAAAATATTGCATTAGAGGGGTTGGAAACTGAAATAGCAATCCTTAAAAAGGTCTTGATCAAGATGTTCGGATACATTATTGAAGGTGACTTTTGGGGTTCCTCAAGGTTCAGGCTCATAATTGTTTATTTTGTACATAATATCTACAGTAGCAAAACATGACAATGATTTTATTTGCAGATGAGAATGGTGAGAATGTAAAACACTTTTGAATACTGAATCTAAGAGACTAAAGTCACCATCTTGGGTAATCTTGTAACACATGCAAAAAAAAAAAATTAACAAGCAAACTTTGGAAAGTAATGTTGAGTGTCTGAAATCAGATTTTTGGGAGCGATTAGAAATAATAAATAATGCTGAAAAACATATGTATAATATCAAAGATAAAATGTCAAAATCGTTCGCATTACTGTATAAAATTCATTATTGTTAGTACTGTTAACTTATATTGCCAAATATTACTTACTCTATGGCTATATGGGATTAATAACAAACTAAAGGCTCTAAAATTCAAAGACTTAGTATATTTCCAAAAGCACAAATAATGGATCCATCAAAAACAAATTACTACCTGTAAATTACTAGATTCTGCGGAGTCAATATTTTTTTCTATGTTTTAAATGTTTCATTGTTTTTATTCCTATCTTTTGTGTTAGTAATGACAGACCAAAATATATTTAAATTTCAATTGAAATCAGCCTTCCGGGTGTACTGGACACTGGAAAATTTCTCCTTTCCAGTAAAACTTAAAATGTCCTCTTCCATAGCTGAATCCATTTTCACAAAATATGCGCTGGGAATGTGTATTGTGATGCAACAGCAGGCTGGAAAAAACAATATAGCCAATTGTCTCTGTAGCGCTCATCCCATGTGAACGTATTCATTCTTCAGGCCAGACTTAGCACAGCTCTCCTTTGCCGGTGACCCCTGGGCTTCAAGCCGCTGGAGCCCATAGGCCTGACTGCACCTGATTCCTCTTCTTGCCCCTGAAGACCAGAGTCCTCCATTTGTCATTGGTAAACATGCAGAAGAGCTGGTGTGTGCTTCACATGACAAAACGGGAAGAAGGGGGGGCAGAGGGGAGAAACAAAGAGGACACACATATCAGCATATTCTCCAGAGATGTGAGAGTGTGTATACAAAAACGGCAACACCTCTGCCAAGCAAAATATGTTTTTTTAATTCTACGTTCTGTTTTACAAAGTTTGCTAAAGCACAGGATGGCGTATATATTTTGTTGTAAGTCAAACTATATTCAGCAATTTTCTGCCTTCTTTTTGATTTATTGGATTCCATGTGGCTAAAAGAATAACCAATAATCATTAAGCGGGGAGAGGTGGAGTGGTATTTATGACGCGGCTTTAAACGGAGTCATTATAAATCCATTGACCACCGCTGGAATCTCAGCCAATGCATGCCACGAAAAAAAATTAAATATCTAAATACCCATGCTCAATGGGAATGTTGATGAATGGTCTGTCTCATGCTTTGGGAAGGTGACAGGGAGAAGGGGGGAAAGGTGGTGGAGGAGGTGGGGAAGCTGAGTGTGGAGGAGCGGGAGAGAGTTCCTGATGAAATTACAGGATGGATTGATTGATCTCCGTGGACGCATGTTGCAATGGAGGAACGCAGTTAAAGCGGATGCATCTAGATTAGTGTCAGAGGAGCCACTGAAGGACAATGAAAGCCATCATCAGAAGACGTGACCTTCTCAGCATATGAAGCCCCCAGCGCACCAGACCGAGCCTCATGGCAGTAAACCAAGAGCTGGAGGAAATGTTGTCACTGCCAGGAGGAGAAAAAAAAAAAAAAAAGGACAATATGAGGCAGGAATGAATTTGCAGATGTTTCAATTCATATTCATTAGCATGGCTTTCCATTATGGAGTGGAAATTAATGGTTACAAGACAACTGGTAACACAAAGAGGAAGTTGTGTGGTGTGGTACAGGCTCTACAGCATCATGCACAAACCACGCACGCACACACACACAAAGATATGTCCGTTAAATGTCCTCATGCTTTCCAGGAGGCATTACATTTACAGCTGTGTTCAAATGTATATTTGCTGGCACAGCGGATTTTTCAGTTTCAGGCCAGTGGGGGGTGAATGTCGAAATAAAATCTGAAATCATCCTGGACAAAAAGGAGAGAGAATGATAGAGACAATTATATGTGCACACACTGCAGCTGATAGGACTGTGATAATCTCTATCAACAGATTATGCATTGATATGCAGAATCTGCAGGCTACGGGGCAAGATTGTGGTGTTGGAAGCGTTCTGGTTTCTCTTTGTAGTCAAAGTAGCAGTTTATGTGCAGTAGGCTGTGGTTGAATGCAGATAAACAGTCCGTGTGAAGAGCAAAAGAGGTGAAACCTATTGGCCGAAATGCAATCTTGGAACCCATCTGCGATTGACTGACAATAATGTCACTTTTTATTATCTTATTTATTTAGTACCTTGTAATCTGGCTACTTGTGAAACAATCCGGTCGTACACGTCGTCGAACTCCAATTCCATTCTCAAGCCTCAAGTCTCAAGTGTTGAGTTGCTTATCGGACTGTAAATAATTGACCGCCACACAAAAAAAGGAAGTCTTGGCCCGGATACCGGTTGGCTCCAACGGAACCTAGAAAATACTCCCCTTTGCCCCCAGAGGCTTATCATCGTCAGACTGATAGCTGATGGGGTCCGAGATTGGTGCCTCAGGTTGGCTTGCTGGCTCTGGCTATATTGTGTCAAATCCAACAATTGCATCACTTTTGAGAAGGTAACATCTCTGGCTACAGGAGTTGAAGCCGTAGGAGGAGACTGAACTGATTCTACTGGCCAACAAGCAAATGTTAGCTAGCTAGCTGTCTGCAGATGTCCAATACAAACTGCAGGAGCAGATGAATCAACAAGTAGAATTTGAGTTTCTTCTCTCTATGAAACTGATTGTTAAAAGATTCACAATTTGTAACGTTTGTGTTTGAACAATAGCATCTGAAGCTTATATGGTATTATATCTTCCAAAGTGACATTCTTTTTAGTATGAAATTCCCTCTCTTTGTGTTTCCTTGTTCAGCTTTTGAAATAACCAAATGAAAAACTTTGACAGTGAAACCCTAGTTGACACATACACTTTGAATGTTCAATCTTATACATCAATCTCTAAATTTGCTGCTACCAAACATATTAATTAATTATTAATAGAGTTTGGAAGGGACAACTTTGTGAAATTGATGGAATTTCCTTAAACTAAAACCACATACTGAAACTATCATTTGCTGAAAAAACACAATGAAAGCGGTCACATTTGTTGGTCAAGTACCACAATACATAAGGAGATAGAGGATTTTGAATCCTCTTTTTTATCGTCACACATGTACAAAGCACAGCACATACAGTGAAATGTAGAATCTGCATTTAACCCATCCTAGTATTAGGAGCAATGGGGAGCTATTTTATAAACAGCATCCGGTGAGCAGTGTGGGGGTCCTGTGCATTGCTCAAGGGCACCTCTGCAGTGCCCAGGAGGAAAACTGGTCAGTCCACACTCGGTACTTTGTTCGTTCAGGGACTTGACAACGCTCCGGTCCCAAAGCAAAGTCCCGACAGAGTGAGCTACTGCCCAACCACTTGCCCATAGACTGCAGGTACTCAGTATTGGGGAGTAACAAAATAAATGTAATTAAAACAAGCAGTTTAACTACATCTTGCAGTAGCTTGCTGGTAGTTCAACTGCATTCGTATTTGCATAATGATTCAACTAGTCAAATGACTTTTTTGCCATTTTAACAACAATTACCTACAAACAATTTTGGGTCATAAAAGGAATGGAATGATATATTCTCTACTTTAATTGAGCCCCCTTTGACCACCTCAGTCACCACCATACACTTAGGATGACATTCCTTGCACTTTCCCCCGTATTTTTTATTTTTTTGGCTAATGTATGACCTGTGAACCAGTAGGCACTTTTTGCAGATTTCTCCCCAGGATAGCTTTTGCTGTAGTTTAAAGCTCTGAATTTTACTTTGATGATTCATGAGCTTCGTCACACCTCAGCCAGAGACAACCTTCCTACACATCATATATGCGTCCTCGTGTAACAGCCGGAATAACCCCTGGTAGCACTGGGAATGTAATATTCATTAATGCATTTGTTTGACTGCTGTGAAATAAACTCAAGCCCCATGGTTTTGTATACTGAGGAGAGAATAGTGATTAGCAAGACTGAGCAACCATATGCTGATTTCTGTGCTTTGTAAAGGCTTTTCGTTGCCTCATAGTGAATACCACGGCCACTCCCCTACTCTTTACTGTACCCCTGCTGCCAGTGGGCTTACACAATTTGAACAGCCAATTATATTCAGTGGAAATGGTTGATGAAAGCCACAAATACAGCACAGCTAATTATGAGTTGCGGTATTATACTGTGCTCCTGTATGTATCATATTGTATTCCTTTTGGTGGGAATTAATAGTTAGCCAATTTGAAATGTGTGTGAGCAAAAGAATATTATCAAGCATCTGTCAGAAGTACGTTGCATTTGAATATCTCCTTTGTGTGATCCTTTGATTCACAGTATCTCATCAACTCAGGAAAAAAAAGAAGAAAAAAAAGCATTTGGACAACCCTTAGCTTACAATCAAAGCAGTCCTTCTGACAAAAGATAAGGAGCCTGCGGACTAGCCAGCCTCCCTTTAATTCTCAGGGCTTACCTATCCGCTCAGTTTGAAGCACAATTTTTGACGTACACCTGATAATCCCTCATTCAACATTAGCCTGTGTTTTTTAAGAGTGCTCTCTCCGCCCTCTTCTCGCTATGCCTTGAACATTTCTTTGCTCATTTTGAGATACCAGGGCCGATGTCTGCCGGTGATAAAGCCTGATCTTCAGTAATTACACAGGGTAAAGGAATTGGATCTGTCTCTGGTTCTAAACTGTGATTTCTACTTCATCCCATACACCATGCTGCGCCTTTTCTGGTGATGAGACTCATTACAATGCCGGATGCAGATCCCCCTTTGTCCCCAACGCTCTTACATTTCAACTTCCATTCATGTATCAGGGCTGCATTTCATCAGTGCTAAATAGTCAGAGGCTGTGGCTCTTACCTCAAAAAGAGGTTCTGAAGGACAACAACCGAGTTTAGCAGAAAAAAACAAAAACATTGCAGTCTACAGCCAATGGTAATGGCTCTGCAAGGCTGCATTTTGGCAGTGCCTTGAGCTAAATGCTAACATGCTCAGCATGCTAACAACCTTGCTCCCAATGATAATGCTGATGCTGATGTTTAGCAGGTAAAATGTTTACCATGTTCACTATCTTGCTTCAGCGTGTTTGCGTGCTATGTGCTATGTTGAAGTGTGGTTGGGCAGATACTGAACCCCATATTGCTCAGTGTGTCACCAGCGTATGAATGGGTGAAGGCTGGCTTGTGTTTGTAAAGTGCTTTGAGTGCTTTCTAAGACTAGGAAAAGCGCTAAATACATGCATTTTAATGAGTTTTTACAGATATGTGTACATAAACCAAATATTGGAGAAATTTTTATTTTGAACATATGATTGCCCACATGTAAAGTTAGGCGATCACTGAAGTTAGTACGATTCATTGAGAAGGGAACACAAGTGTCTGTACAAAGTGTCATAACCTCATGATGGGTGGCACTAAAAGAAGGTCAGTGGGCCTCTTCTTCTGAGGACCTTAATCTAATGACAATACATCCGATAGCTGTTGAGATATTTGAATTCCTTCAGCTACATTACTTTGGCTAACACAACTTTAGTTGCTAAGCAAATGTTGTGTTGCATAAGTGAATATTCTTGGGAAACCAAATGAAATATGTTGTTAGTAAACGTTTTGCAGATACTTTCTGTGTGAACATTTTGCAGTGTTTCCTAATTATGTTGGTAAATTACAAAAAGTGATTTGTATGGAATTACACTTCTGCCAAAAATTCTAATTAGTAGTACATAAGCATACTTTCTAGGAGAGAGATAAGTGGAAGAAAACTTATAAAAAGAGAAATATAGGTGCAAATCAGGAAAAGTGTTGCATTTGACAGAGAAAAGCTAAGACTGATGAATAGAAGTAAATAGGAGAAAAGGGTTGTTATTAAGGAAATGTGGACTAGCACAGAAAAAAGGCAGAACACATAACATTCTTTGAAGATATTTTGTCATAGACAGCCTAAAATATAGGCCTCGATCTAGAAACACATTTTTAAGGGAAATAATGTGGTTATTGAAAAAAAATATATACATATTTTCAGGCCGTAATTGCAGCCACAACACCAATGACACAACAAGTTTGGAGGAACATCCCAAAACAAGCCTTATTTACACTGGCGACGAGTCTCCGGAGAGGAGATGAGCCACTGAGATATCATTTGACATCCACTGCAGTGCTGGATCCAAAGTCATTATAATTGGAAAGGCAGGAGAAAGTTTGTCAGAAAGCGCACTCACGAGGGAGGTACTCGTGCCCATTGTGTCAATCTTTTACCATGGTGACGCCGGTACAAATTTGTCTTTGTATTGAAAGGTTTATTTGCAGATGAATTATACATTAATTCCCCTTTTCTTAAGTCACACAGGCATTGACAGTGTGCCGCACTAAGTGACAAGTCATACCATAATTGGCATCCTGGCTATTGTTCATACACTTTATTCCGTTTGGTAGAAGTAGAACTGTACGTTAGACTATTATTGTTTGGACAGACATTCACCCTTTTCCTCTATAATTTCACAGAGCCATGAAGACACTTGGCATTAGAATGTCATGCATTATTGTTAATCAGAGATTTAAGTGACTTACATTGAATGTTTGCTACAGAAATTCAACTATTTCCCCATCAGGGCAGCTGCAAGGCCTCAGGGATTGTTTTAGGTGCTTCTCCAATGACAAATAAACAACTGTGGATACAATTTACTCCGTTTCTGCCTTCATGACAGACCTATTAGACCCTACTCCTTCCAATGCAATGTCTTGCACCTTGAATGTGTGAGTATGAAAGACTTCCAGCTAGCACAGGAGAGAAGGGAAAGAAAGGAAACATTGACTTTAATCTGCTCGATTGAGCCGCTGTGATTTGGATGTTGATTAAACCGCTGCCAGATGACCTGGGGTTTTTTGCTGGGTGACCGACGCAGCGCAGCGCTGCAGCTGTTGCTTTTATACTGAACCCCTCTGTGGAGACGCCGTTGATTGTGGGATTAGTACAAAGGTCTCCTCCCCTGTTTATTGCTTTCACCTGTTTATTGTTTCATGACAATTAAGACAGCTCCGGACCTCAGATCTCTCCTTTAAACAGCATTAGGGAATAGTCAATACAACGACCTAATCGCTAGGAATGTGTGCACTTGCCGATGTGGATGTTCCTTTGTGCAAAATACAGCAAATAATTAAAAAAAAATCAAAAGCATTACATTACATTACAGGTCATTTAGCAGACGCTCTTATCCAGAGCGACTTACAATGAACTAACTACAGGGACAGTCCCCTGGTGCAACTCGGGGTTAAGTGCCTTGCTCAGGAGCACAATGGTGGCAGCCTGGTATTGAACTCAAACTTCTGGTGTTCTATTTGAAAGCCTGACCACTAGACTACCACCACCCCCGCATGTGAGCAAATAAGCACACTGTCACTGCGTACTTCTGCATTTTAGCTTTGTCTTAGACTGTATTGGTGGACGTAGTCAGCATAGCGTCACCCATTGGTTTGTGGACTACGATTTTAAAGACTTGAGTTTGTCGTTTTGGCCGTCGCCATCTTGTTTTGTTTTTGTTTTTTTAAGCAGAAGCGTCACGAGCGAGCGGAGCTCAGTACAACCGAATGCTGAACAAAACATTTTCAAGTGACCATGTTAC
Source organism: Bovichtus variegatus (assembly GCA_943593645.1). Lineage (NCBI taxonomy): Eukaryota > Metazoa > Chordata > Actinopteri > Perciformes > Bovichtidae > Bovichtus > Bovichtus variegatus. The sequence goes on along the minus strand of CALSCE010009344.1, from coordinate 8,523,318 downwards.
AATTAACTTTCATGAAATGAAAACACACTGAAAGGGAAAGTGAAAGTCCTAAGACGAAAACACGGAGAGCACCCAAACCGGACAACAACATGGTAGCGACCTATCAATCACAAGGCAGCTACGCCCTGAAGCACAGCCTGCTTTATCATCTAGTTTATTCTATTATCAGACCATAATTTACTAAATGAACATCATGACGTATTGAAGAACACTTGAAACTATCGATTGAGAGCATAAACTTGTTAGAAAAATGTTTACTGAGATAATAAATCAAGTGAGAAGTAGGGTCCTTTTCTCATAGACATCTATACAATCAGACTTATTTTTGCAGCCAGTGGACTCACCCCGCGCTGGTCACTAGAAAGAATGCAAGTTTAAGGCACTTCCGCATTTGCTTCACTTTTCAGAACCGGAGGTTGCTGCTTGATTGTTGCCTAGGCTGCAGTTACCATGCTCTGGCTCCCCAATCTGTGGTCTACCGTCGCACATACTGCACTTTGTCACTGAGAGACAGCAAATTGAACAGCTAGAGCAAGAGAGCTTTGTTAGCAAAAAGTTTCTTTTTTTGCTTTTTTTTTACACATCCAGCACTTACTGAGCAGCGGCATTATTGATTTGGTCATATGTGTGTCCATCTGATGAATGTAAGTCTAATATCCACTCACTTTTAGATCTATTGTTGGTCTCTACTTACTTCTGAAGGAAATCTCTCTCTCTTTATTTTGCTACTGTGTTCACTGGCTAGTCTCTAACTGTGTCTGTCTGCTGTGTGGAGCTGAGCAGGTAGTGTAAGTGAGTGAGTGAGTTTTTTTCTCTGAAAGCAGCTGCCTGCTGCGGCTGAAATTGACACTATGAGAGCTGTGACAGTACACGAACAGGTCATTCCTACGTTCCCAGGGCACTGTCTTGCTTGGGTATGTTCCCCTGATGTTTGCAAATGATGGCAAAATAATGGGAACATGTTCCCCAGCATTATATAAAACATTTTGAAAAGTTTACTTAACCCTCATATTGTGCTAGAAAGTGGTGCGTACCTTTTGTGTTTGAGGGTGAAATTTGAACATTTAAAAGAAAAAGAATCCCACAAAAAAAAAATGTATTTCACCCATTATCGTGGTTTATCTCATAACTAACGTGTTATCCATTCATAACCACAAAATCTACATTTACCTTTTTCTTTTTTGGTGTCCAAAGACCACATTTACGTTGATGTTCAAAATCACATTAAACCAAATGATCTTGTTCTTCTGTTTCCGGCTGCTCCTGTCAGGGGTCCCTTTAGCGTTTGTGTAAAAAGTTCTTTAATATTCTCCGTCGGGGTCAGGTTTGACTTGGAACACCTTAGATGTAACTATTTTTCTTAGAAACCATCAAAATAAAATCATTTTTACTTGTGTTTATATAAAAGTTTTGAAGCCATGTTCGAATAAACCAAACTGGATAATATTTATGACATATTTTAACTTGGAATTTAGACACAGTAGGATATTAATGTGTGTTAACAGAATATTGAACTGGGGAACATACAAGTACATATGCTCCGAAACAAAAGCAGTAAAGTTGAGGGACTGACAACTAAACAATGAGCTGAAACAATTCTGGTGATAATCTGATAATCACGACAAGCTTTTGCTTTCACATCATTATTTCATACATTGTCATTAGAGAAACACCACCCATAGCCAGTTTAATGGAATGCAGCTAAGTGTTAGTTCAATCAGGAAGACTGACTATCAGACTTTGCAACAACTTCTCCAATTCCAATCATCTTGTTGCTGCAAAAGTTTAAAACTGCCACTTTAACTGCTGCTCTCAGTTATCATAGAAGTGTCAGATCGAGGCCACCCTTGTCATGTTTTGTGTTGTGTTTGTACTTCCTGTCTTATTTTGTATATATTTTTAGTTTTTTTTGTAAACTTTTAGAATAAAGCTCTTGTCGTGTTCTTTTAATTTGAAATAGAGACGTGTAGAAATCAATTCCGGAAAACTTCTCTTCAGGTAAACGATATTTATTCGATGATGATGTGGTGAACATTACAAAAGTACACAGCTGCGGTCCGTCGTTTTTCACCGTTCCACAGATCACATTAAAGTAGTTACTCTGTCTCACGGATTCACAGGACAAGGGCCGATCTATTGTCTACAACCTATTTTATATCCGCCGCCTTTTCAGGTATAGTCTTCTCCCGTTGGTTGACTGGGGCCAGGTCCTATTGGCCCCTTGTTGGCACTTAGGCGTGTCCACGCCTCTCAGCGCTTCTCTGCTCCGGTCAGATCTTCAGTCAGCCTTTTAAGAAGTGGTGTACCCTTACGTTTTACAGTTTACAATATTGCATATAATTTCACAGTATGTTGGTCATTCTTAGACGTAGTCACTTAATTCACCAACATTTAACATTTCTAAAATAAGGATGAAAATAAGGCACATAGTAACAATTCACACATTCATAATACTTCAAATTAAGGACATAATAAGGGACATTGTAACATCATATATATTGATTTTTATTACACTCTCTTTTGTTAAACTGTCCTTCGGTTATCTGCGTTTGGGTCCTCCTCGTTACCTCATTCTCTGATAACCCTCCTGCACCCCATTCACCTCCAGTTTTCATCACAACCAGTCTTACCAAGAGGTCTTTCCAGTGAGCTTATCAAAAGTCCTGTCCCACGTCTCATCTCATTCCAGACTTTCAGCCAATGCTCTTCATCACCACCACCAGTGTCAAGACTCTACTGGGGGGGGGGGTACTCCATAACCATCCAAGGCATCACCTACCCCCTTAACATATGATGTCCTTATGGTGTCTCATTGCCAAAGCCCCTCCTCTCATATCCCTTCGACTTTCCCAATGTGCACTATGTCAATAAGTTACTTGTATTACTCTTCAAGCATCTCTTTCAATTAAGTCTCTCCTGATTGAACTGATATCTTGGTAATTCAGTTATTCCACACAACTAAATGAGGCAGCAGCTAAATCCAATCATGGCAGGGGAACGAGCCCAGTTAGACCCCTGCTGAAGGTAACTAGCTTTGCAGATTCAAATTAGCTTTTAACTCTAGTAATGTTAAATGAGTCCATGTTGTTAAGATACTTTTGAATCACACATTTAAAATGGTAACTTATTTGGTTGTAAATTAAGTGTTTCAGTGCAAACATATGACAATGAAAGGACGGACAGGCTCCTCAATATAAAGTTTATTTCCTTAAACAAATGAAAAATGAAAACGGTGTAGAAAGCCGCAGGAAAACATTTTTTTTCTCCTCTCCGTATTCCATGATTATCCAATTTTAAGGTATTATATAGGTTCTGAGGCAGCCAAGTATAAAATTAAGGCATTACAACCTTTCTACTGTATCTGTTTAAAGTTTGCCAGCCAGACTGAAAACTTTAAACCCTTTTTCTTCTAAACACCACTGGTTCTGTGGTTGCTGTTCCCTGCCTTTTGGAGGTCAAACTTATTTACTTAAAACTGTCTTTGGCACAGTATTTCATCTCAAAGGCACACTGCCATTCACGTAAACAAAGACTGTTAGAGCCAATCCTGGGGTTGTACATACTTCCTGCAGCTAAGTTTTACCAACAGATAACCTGGCCTTCCAAGTGTGTGAACAGATGATGAATGACCTTGTGTAATGCAAATTGGTAACTTAGCTTTATTAAGCCTAATCTAATTAAGATCCCCCTTCACACATTATTAAGGGAAGCCAATAAACAAATGCGGGGTATAAGAGATTTGGCATGGGAGCATAGTCATAAACACGTCTTTAATTTCACAGCAACACCGCAGTGTTGATTGCTGCCATGCTGCTGGCCATATGTCCTTGAAAATAGACAATAACTGAATCATTGTGCACTTATTCATTTTAAATTCCACACATAAAGTGAGATATGGAGTGGACTCACCAATGCAATAAGCCCATAAACAGTAATAGACCACTGATAAGGCTGTAATATTGTTCATTACTTACCTCAATACAGGAAAGGCGAGTGTCTCTTTAAAAAAAAAACATAAAACTGCAGACTGGTGTCATAAAAAAAAAAAAAAAAGGAAGAGGTGCACAGTAGCTCTTTTTCTTCTCCTTGTGACTGTCTTTTTCCCCAATACCCCCCCCCCCCAACCCCCTCGGCTCATCTTCTCCTCCCACCTTAACTTTGGAGAAGGGCCTCCCCCATGATGCCTCCAGATTGCACTTGTAACAATGTGACTGGGCCCCAATGCAGGGATCCACATTTTCATATCTGAGGCCAATGATAGATGAGGCAATCTGAACAAGTTGCGCTGAGAGATACATCAGGGGGCAGACAGGCCTAGATAAAGGAAAAAAGACGACCGGGCCCCTATTGTCACCCGTCCACTGCTCCACGGATATATAGTGGCACCCCCGGGACCAATAACTCGCATACATATTCAAAAGGTACAACTGCAGTGTGCCACCCGGGGACGGATGCTAAAGCAGCTAAACCGAAAAGCCGTCCAGGATTCTGTCGGCTCTGCTTCCCCTTCACCAGCCTCCTGACACTGGACTACAGGCTTAATGACTGGCCCTCCACAGGCTTAATGTAGACTGATATATGGCCTGCTGGTGGTTATGTGGCTGTTTGTCCAGTAATGTTTTGCTAAACATGCAGTTTTACGAGGAAGTTGACACAGTCATCAACTTCCATCCTCCAGTGCAATTTTAAATCCGGAATGCTAGTGATGAATATGAATAATTTATAGCCCAAAGAGACATGTCATTTAATGAAGCTATTGGTGATCTGACCTAACAAATTAATCAATGTCTAATGTAATTTATTAAACACACTGCGGGGTCAAAGCTTTTTTCACCCATTTATCTTTGTTAGAAGTGGTAAGAAAAAAAAGGAAACCGTTAAGCCCTTTTATGTTGTCTCAGTGGTGTTGAGGAAGCTTCTTTTTTTTTTTTAAACGTAGTTACTTAATTAAGGCGCAGTGAGACTACCACTGAGAAAACAATATTAACTTACTTCAAACAAGACTAGGCGAGCTCAGTTCATCTAGAACGACTTACTCTTTCCTCCTGTAAGTAAGATGCGGGTCAATATGTCCTGGATGGTAAGCATTGCTTTGTGCCCTAAAACAAAAAACAAACATGTGGTTTACAATCTAGCTTTCAGTGCACTTTATCAATACGTCTTTGCAATTTCTCCCTCGTGATTTATACAGGATCATTTTACCTTTTCAGTTCTCTAAAAAATAAAAATAAAGATCACTTTTTGGTTCTACTGATTGCTAATGGTGATGGATATTGCTTGGTTTAAAGGAAAAGTAGAGTTCAAAATCCCAGCAAAACGTAAGTTAGAGCATCTTTAGCTTCTGCACAGTGACATATTCCCCAATAAAACAGTATATTTGAGCGGTGTACAATTACAAGAGGGATTTAAATCAAATCCTTCGTATTAGATTGGACGGCTAACAAGTAGGAGGCCTTGGGAATGTAGTGTGATATGGAGAACTGTGGCTCCCTTGTCGCTAAAAGTTGCGGATTGATTGACAGATGGATGTCATGATATCATTGGTTGAATATTAATAAATAATACTAGCGTACGTAAGCAGAGGTCATATTTTGTTTTACAGGAAGTAAATATGTTAGAAATGTTGATATAAAAATAGGAAGAAATATATAAACTATATTGTTAAATAGGTGCACAATATGACTGGGTGTGCGATCTAAAAAAAGAAAAAAAAAAAAGGATTTTCATTTCATCTTGACTTTAAGAAGTATCAAAGTTTGCGCACCATTGCTTTAGTAGATTCTCCGATGCCTTTTTCTCTACCTAGACACCAGCCACGTCGAGCTATTATTGCCATGTCATTGTGTGTGTGGGCAGACACACGCTGGTGCTCATGCATTATGGGCACCTGAGTAGGAAACATGAGTCAGAAGCTTAATGTGTGTAACTCCACCTGAGATGTCAACTATTTTTGGCGCCTGCAGCTTAATTTGCCTTATTTTTCGTTCTCCATTGTCTAAGTACCCTTTTCTGCATAGTTGGATATAGTGTAAAGTTGTGAAAGCCAAGTCAATAATAGCATATGGTCATAATGATGTATTAAGTCGTAGCATACAGGGAAATCTATAAGGAAGCCAATTACTAATTTTTACAGAGGGGATCACTACAATGTCGGACAGAATATATATGGACAATTTGTCATGGTTTATTGCCTGTAGTTCACAGTACGCCTCATGTGCATTTCAACAATGGGGTGTAAGTCATTACAGTACATTCAGTGTTTTTAAGCAGCAGGGTTGGCAGTCTCATGAAGTCACTAATTACACTACGCTACAGTAGTTCATGAACAAACCCTAAATCTGCAGCTCGAGCTGTTAAACGATATATTTGCAGGAACACTGCTTCACTAACAGTTTATCCTGGGCAATACAAAGGACACATATGGCCAGAAAAGTTAACTTTTTTTTGCTCATTTTGGGAAGAAAAAAAAAGTCACTTTCAGATTTCCAGACTGGCTTAAAAAATGGAGCCGTGACCTACACTACTTTCCCCTGGTGCATAAAAAATTAGTGAACTGCTCGGTTAACTAATTTTAGCGAGTTCACTGATAAATTCTTTAAACCTGCTCTTAAGTTTGAAATGTCTCCAGCACAGACTCCAGCACATGCCATAACGTAGCAGGCTTTTTCAAATCAATACACACTTTAAACTGCATTACCATGCAATGATAATGTAACTTTGATAAAAATGATGTTGACTGTGATGGATTGCCTGTCTTAAGCACGCCGTGGATGTTCATACGGGACTGAAACGGGACATGCACAGACAGTTTGAGCCCACAACTGGAAAGGCCCCCCCACTCCCCTCCTTGGGACCAGATGTACTGAATAAAAAGTTTATATGCAAAAATAATAATTATAATAATACAGTTTTTTTTGAGACAAATTGGCCCACTTTTGGATGTGTGCTTGCGTATGTCCAAAGAGTTTAATCTTGGAATCTCGTGGTACTGATCTTGACGTCCAGACTCCTTTTTAACAACTCTTGGAGCACTAAGAACAACTTCATTAGACTGTTTGTCAGTGTCAAGTAATGTTAATGACCACCACACTTTGAGAGCAGCCTTATGAGGGCGTTAACAAAGTGTTTTTTTCCCTCCTTGAAATATCCATGACAACATTTGTAACAATCAATGTTAAAGGTATAATATGCAGCATTTTCCTAAAAAACAATGTATAGATAGAAAAACTAACTCCTTCCGCGATCATCACTTGTGACCCACTAGAAGTGTGTGGCGGTGTCTGTATCTGCACAGATCCTGTAGCCCTCCGCCTGGATTCTTTCGTTTTTGTTCGGGAGGTTTCCTGGGCATCAACAAAGGGCCGTTAATAGACAAGACTAAAATGTAGTTTAAAAAAACTTGACCAAAATCTCTCTTCATTTCCATTGACCGAAGAGAGTAGAGACATTTATTATAGACGTGTTTTTTTTTTGTTTTTTTTTTTAATGCAGCAGTTGCGTTTCGTGTGCTATGCGGGCCACATCAGGACTACAGCGGCAGCACACAGTGAGCACCGCCAGGAGGTTTCGGAGTAACTTACTGACTGAAATTAAAGTTAACAATGATAAAAACAGGATTTGGGAGCAAGAAACAAGGTGATATTTTGATATTTAGACTAGATTGACTGACATGTTTTATATAATCTGATAACCAAAACAGTCTTTATTGACTTAAACTATACTAAAATAGTTATGGTTTTCTTTGACTAACACTAAAATGTCCAGACTTTTAGTCAACTTAAACTTGATGATATATGTGATAATATTTTACACAGGGACACAGCAATTTGAACTTAAAAAAATAAATGTTGTTGAGAAAATGTGTTCTTGGAGCTTTTCAAACCACTTCTAAACGTTGTCATATTTTCAAGACAATTATCATTAATGACGGGTTCACTTGGAGATCGAAAATCTGTGCTATACCTTTCAAAATGACGAAGAGTAAGTCTACAGTGTATAGAAACAACTCACTCACAAAAGGAAAAAGCTGAATAAACGAGTTGAGAGACTTCTTCCATACAGGGCACGAGGGGTCACTGAGCGGTTAGATGAGTACGATAGAGCTCTTGACACTTTTTCAGTCTGAACGAGTCAAAGGCAGTTTTCTTAAAGTAACCTCGGTCTTGTTGCACTAACACAAGAAACACTCTCTCTTTTGTGCTGCATCTTTCAAACCCTTCTTCGGTGTATTGAGTAGTGCAATAGATGAAAGTGCTCTCCCTGACCCGTACGAGTGTTCAGTTGGAATGTTAATTGGCTCCCATGAGTACATCCATTTACTTTAAAATAAACGGTCTTGGAGTATGGGTGTAGGAAATGCCTGTAGACGTGCTGCCTTGACAGACAAAGACTGACTGCAAAGAACAAGCCATCAAATTAGAAAATGAAAAAAGCCATCCACCTTAAACTCTTCGGTTCTTCCCCAGTACCTTTTATAGTAATTACAAAATATACAATTGCAGCCATCAACAATTTTTCTGCCAGTGCTATCATGGAGCGATATTCTAATTTTATGCTCTAGCGCCCTGAAAGACAGCAACAAATAAAAAGAAAGCTTATAATTTTCTCTATATGATTATGATATTGTTTTAAGTGGACACTTAAATCACTATGAGAGAAAATAACAGTAATAATCATATTATATTTAACTAGAATCATTCCAAGCATGTTGCATGATAACGGCATAATCATTATGTCAGAGAAGTGTATTTACAATGATACACGGTAGCACATAATACACCATGGATGCAATAAAAACACGAGATGTGGTTATGGCGGTGTCCATTTAGTTTTGGGAGTTTTTAATCGTTGTAATGACAGTTTGAATACAAAACTGAAAATATCAGACAGTTGCACTGCGCAAGACCTCAGCTATTTGACTGCGGCGTTATCTATGGCAGGCTTATTCTTTTAAAACACAGCTTTATAGTTGTTTATATCAAAGTTAAAACTTCTCTTAGTAGGTCCTACTAAAGCTATTAAAGGCACACATGCCCTAAAACTCTTCTGAGTGTTGGCAAATTCTTTATTAGGCCACTTTTAAAAGCCATGAAGACATTCTTTCTACTTTGATTGGACGCCTGTGGTGTAAAATGTGCCTTGAGTGCCAGAGTTTTCTTTCTTGATCTACCGTGCCTTTCCTTGTGTAAGTTGATTTAACTGAGCTCAGCCAGACATCACCACATGGGGCTAGTTAACAACCCTTTCACTTGGTGTGCTGTTGTGTTGGGTGTCCTTAGGATTTAAAAATGCATGTATTGGTCAGTTCTACAGCGGGATCAGCACAAAGAAGATAAATAAGTTGTTTTAGCTTGTTTACCAAGTATGTTCCTGAGGCCTGTAAGTAAAAACGTTTGAATATTGTAGATATGTGTTAAACATAAATTAAGTGATTTGGATGTAAGAAATATATCAAAAAGATTATTATTATTGTTATTTTATTTATTTTTTTAACATTTTTTGTAACTTATCGCGCCGGTAGTAGACATCGGGTCAATCATTTCCGTACAAAGTACCGGCACGATTTGGTAATTAAATAAAACATTTGATAAAATAATACGTGTTCTTTTGAATTCTTTTTCATTTGATGAATAATGGAAAAAAATATAAAACACATTTTACTCTTTACTCTTCCTCCTCATCTCCAGAGAGCTCAAACTCAATCATTTTTTTTAAACAATCTTTTCTGCCTCACTCTGTTTCCTGAAGTATGGACAATGGTTAAATAGGGGAAGAAGCAAGTCCCAATGTTCCCCGCAAAGGATGGGTTAAAATGCGTATTTTGAAAGGCTTAAAATGAACATACGCCTCTAAAATGTAACTTCATATAGTTGAGAGCTTTATAAGTATAAAAAAAAAACATCCTCATGAGGAACAGAAACAATATATCTTTATAAATATGATCACTGGCAATTCCCCTCCATTTTGAGAAGACAGAAGCTGTGCTCTGTTGGCTGCTGCACCCCCCGGTGTGTTACATCACTAGAAAGCACAGGATGTGCTTTACACAGTACATTAGGACACAAAAAAACAAACTGCATAGCATTTTAAATAAAGGCCTCAGTGTCAAGTCCCCCACTCCCGCAGAAGACAAAAAAAGTATTGCCGGACAAATACCTGCGATTTAAAATTTTGGGGAATACGCTTATTCACTTTCTTGCCTTGTACAGTAAATATTAAGTAAATAGGAATAATACAGTCAACAGGTTATTACCTTAGATTAGATTTAAGAATTGGAGAAAAAGCTAGCCTTTATAAAGAGAGTCCAGGAAGTCACTGCACCCATCCAAGAAATGGTCCAGCATTCTGTGGATTAAACAAACTATATAATGTATAAATATACAATATAATATATAATCATGGAGCTATAGAGGTGCTGGATGGTGGCTTTTGTGAGGTTGACAGGTACGAGGGAGGTGTGGAGCTTTTCATCTATCTCGGCAAGAAAGCAATCAAACATATTTCCCAAAATGTCAAACTCCTCCTCCGAGCCCCCGAGCTTGTCACCTCCAATTACTTGTCATAATACTGCTGAGAAAATATATGGAGTAGTCCTCTCAGCCATCTGACTGTACCCAATCAAGCTTTTGTGGCAGACGTTTCCAAACTTTTGCACGGCGGCGTAAATTGTGTTTTGCCGTCACTCATTTAGTTTTGCTCCAAACCGAAATGAGTGACCCCGTCTACATCTTTGCAAGGGCCCTCACGTGCTGACCGTTCTGCACTCTCAACTAAGGTTAAAGTGATATGTTAGTGGGCACACACCAAGTGGACACACTATTATGGCCCCTTGTTATTGCCACAAAGCACGCAGATGAGTTGAACCAGGTAAAAAGCCAAATGACTAATTCCCCTTATTCAATATATTTCAGTCACACAGGAGGAGATGGAGATGGAGATGGAGAGCAGCAGACGGTTACGGAAGGATTTTTAAGCTCTGAGACAAATCCGATGTGCAGTGCGCAAAAGGGTCTTCAGCTGAGGATACAGATGAGTTTCAGCTGTCTTTCCAAATCTTATTGTGCATTCACTGTGCATTGGAATAATTGTATTGTCTGTAATATATTCAAAGTATTCCACAAAATTATTCCACAAGTTTCATTTACATAAAGATTTAGTGGGACAATATTTAAATGTTTTCCCTTAGCGCAACAGTAAGGCATTTTCTGTCAGCATATTTTAAAGTTAGATTTTTTTTTCACACCATTTTGACATCGCTCTCATCAGAATTGTTTCCAGATTTCATCTGTTTTCAGCAAAAACTGGCTGTATGCTATCCACCCAGTACCAAACAGACAAACCTGACTAGCTATCAACTAAAGATAAAGAGGTTTCCCTAAAACCAAAAACAGTGCTAAAAGGAGAGTTAATATTGGACCTAGGTGGATAAAATTACAACTCCAAATAAATGCTAATGTTGCTCGGTGTCTGCTTGATGCGTAAAAAAGAATCTGTTTGCGAACACGTTTACCATATCCCCTTAAAAAAGTGATAATGTCAATTTTGTGTTTGCAGCTCGTTTCCACTGCCCCCAAGTGGCCACAAAAAGTCAGTTATTATACCCACAGTAGTAGGACACTGGTATAAAGTCGCCTCCAGTTCTATTGTGGCATTTTACTTTAGCTCTGCTGGTTTGTCATTATTAATATCAGTTAAAACCTTTACTGAGTCAATGTAGTGTCACATTCTTTTTATTTAAGTGATAACATGTTCTTTCGGAACGTGATGATTGCTTGACCTCTGGTATTGCTTCTTGCAGCTTTCTCGAGAACCGCTCTCTTCAAAAAACTTCACACTTGACACCGCGCTTCCTAGGGTCCTGAGCAATACACCTGCCAAGTGTGAAGCCGATCGCTGTCGAGACAATTACTAATAAATATGTCCCGTAGATCTCCGGTCTCTCTTTCTTCTTCTGTTCTTGAATGTACCTTTTATTGAGCGACGTAGAGTGAGCTGTACCCAACTTGCAGTTCGGCGGCGTAACAGCTAATATGGTAGCGATCAACAGTTGATAGCACTTCCCTGGGACCTCGGCAATCCACCCGTCAAGTGTGATGTCAAACGGACGAACCGGTGTTCGAGAAAATTAGATCAAACATGCGTACATGCATACAGGCGGATGCTCCTTCCATTTTTAGTTGGAATTTAAATTTTTTTTATCACAGCCACAGTTAAAACACTGACTATTTTTCTTGTTTTTATATTTTGCTTAATCAATAGCGGTGGTTCTTTGCTTATCCCAATATATATATATATATATATATATATTTTGAAAATCTTTGATTGTTTTGATTGTTTGAAATGTTTCTATTTGTTATTGAAAATACATATTGCAGTTCCAATGACAAATGACATTTATGAGACAGTAGTGCTCCAGGTTGTGTCAACATTAGATTACAAATGTATACACATTCATAGGAGATTCTTTGAACACAGAAAAAAGTATTCCAGCAAGACTCTGATTAAATACACATTCAAATGTGTTTATTTTCTCTCTTGCTTTTACAGCAGAAACGTGTCCTGGAGCACAGCGCGGGTTCAAATGAGGGGGAAAAAAGGCACAGGGAGGAAACGACACGGGGGGAGAAGTGTGAACCTTTAGCTTTGGTTGCAGCCCAGTCTCAGAGCTGCCAATGTGAAAAGGCCTAGCTGCAAATTCCCCACTGAGATGGGCTTGATCCAGAGGGAATGCAAGCCAATCTCCAGCCTGCTCTCCTACCTGGGAACAGCTGCAGCTTCCATCTGCCAGCTCTTCATGGTGGCTACCTGAGGGAAGCGCGCTCCACCCCTCCATTTCAGGAGGCTGCTTTGTTATGACAGAGAGAAATTTTAGCGTTTGATTAAATCAGTAGGTCTCCTTCTCCTGGCTGTCTGTAAATATGTGTGCATGTCTGTTCTGGTGAAATGCACACCGACACAGGAAAAAAAGAAAACATAGCCACGCGACAGCGCATTTTTCTAAACACTTCAGAAATGATCTCAATTAGGGTACGGTAATAATTGCAGTAAGCAGAGCCCAGATTCCAAATCTTTCCAAGCAATGGGGCATGTGAACACCTAAGTCAGATTTCTTCAGGCTTTTTCAAACAGCTTGTGTTGGTCAACAGATGCAGCAAACTGGATGTCATGTTTACACAGCAAACACCGTGGTGGAGTACAGAGGAGAGTCAAGCGGTAGACAGACAGACAATTTATTCACCGAATCCAAGAATGTGTTACTTTCTGGATGCTTATTCTTCCCACTAAGTAAGGTAATGTGTGCTGTATTGAATGAATACACATATAAGCCACTGTTGTTTCTATTGACATAAGCCGGTTTGTCTGTATAGTACGATTTTTTTTTTTTTACCGTAACATCAATGACCACCAGTCTGGACCATTGACCTCCTGTCTCCATTCTCCAAAGGATGCCTGGAACTACACATTGATTTTAGTTTGTCAAATAGATCAGTTACCAGTGTTGCCTGTAACCTAGTATCTAGTGTCCTTGTATGCTAATCATTTAGATTTTTGCAAGACTTTTCATGACAATACTTATAATACTTGTGCTGGCAATATTCTACATTTTACTGGCCCAATTTTCATGAAACTTGGTGGAAGTGTGATGCATGGGCGAAGGAAGATCTCAGGAAAATGTGGAGTTGACCTGAATCACGGTGCGGATACACGCATTATTTTTCCGTTATGGAAACCACGTTCATGGATGTCTGCGTTTTTCGTGCCCCTCCAGTTTTTTTTATTCTTAACAACAATAGTAAATATAAAGAGTCTATAATGCTGACCCCAAATGAAGGCTCTGCTGTTATATACATACAGCAAGTCATTAATATGTGATAAATGATATACTGTATGAGGTAATTATGTATGGAATAATTGCAGACATTCGTGGTCCACAGAGGATGAATCTTTGCATCTTTGGTGATCACTTGACTTTTCCTTTTATGCCTCCACAAGGTCAATAATTTGTGATATTTCTCAACATTTACAGAGTGGATTGCAACACCATTCTGTACATTCATTCATGGTTTCTAGAGGATGAATCAAAATGACTTTTCCTCTAGTGCCTGACTCGCGTCAAAATTTTAAATGAATGAAGAATGAAATACTTCGGTTCATGACCAAATACCTGCAAAATGCATCTCTAATGTCAAAGGTTCAACAAAAGAAGTGGCTGATGCAGGACGGAAAGAAAGCCACACCGAGATATTGAGAATCCACAATCCCAATACGATCAGTGCTTTGCAACACAAATGCCATGTCTTATCTTGGTGATGATGGCCAATTCTGGTCAGCATTTCGGATTAAGCAGAGCTATGAGTAAATAGGACATGTGTTTCTCCATGTTAGGTTGAATGTTCTTGGAAAGCACAAGGTCAAGGACAATACACGTTTTACAAATCTGATTACTGTAGGAAAAACAGACAAGACAAGTTTGACAAGAGTTGGTGACACAGACATCCCTCCCACCAGTATATGAATTGTGTCACTCATAACATGTGTAGTTTATGTTTATGTACTATTTGTTTTATTGAAGTATTAGATCTAACATAGCATTAAACAGTTTTTTTTTGGTTTCATTACAACAAGCAAAACTCATCAAACACATAACCCTAATTCCCAAATGGAACCATCAAAAAGCAGGCTCAGATGTAGCCACTGACAGTCCAAACTTGATCTAAACTACTATAGTACACTTGCACACACACACCAAACAAAAGTTTTCAAATAATAAGGTGATTCTAAATATCCCCTGTGTCTAAAATGTCATATTGCTTTGTAGTCCTTTTCTCTCTGAATATCAATTGCCTACTCCCCTCAGACAAAGAAAGCCCGACTCATGTCTCTGATTAGATTGCCATTCATCAGGGGTTGTGGTGACATTACTTACCTAAATGAGTCGCCCGCTAATTGCAATGAATTACCCCTGTGTTTGATACATTAGTGCAGCCTCGGTGCACACAGACGGTTCTGCATTCTGTTATGCTGACCACCCCAGAGGGATTGAAGAACAAAGTTAAGTGTGTTTTTATTGCACTGGTGTAACATTCACATTTGACAATTAGTGTCTGAGGCACACAAACACACACACACACACACACACACACACACACACACATATACATACATACATACACACACAGGATTTTGTTCTGCGTTTTTGGCACCACGCAATGGAATTTTATGAATTATTTATTGACCTTATGTTTTCGCCGAATTAGTTTTTCTTTTAAAAGCACTTATCCAGGCCCTTCATACTATATATCACTGTCCCGTCCAAACATTTCTGTCATTGAGACATTTGTCAAATGTGTCAGGCAATGCAATTTGTGTGTGTGTGAATAACTCATACAGACAACTATCTTTGTAAAACTGAAAACACACGGCGAAAGTTCTCAGACAAAAACACAGACAACGCCCACACTGGACAACTCCATGGTAGCAACCTGTCAATCACAAGGTAGCCACGCTCTTAAGCATACCCTGCTTTATCGTCTATTTTAATCTAAATGGAACCATCATTTACAAAATGAATATGCTGTATTGAAGAAGACTTGAAACTAGTGATTGAGACTTTAAACTCATTAGGAAAACTTACTTTGGTAATAAGTCAAGTGAGAAGTAGGGTCATTTTCTCATAAGACCTCTTTTCAATCGGACTTCTTTTTGCAACCAGTGACCCAGTCCTGCTGGTTATTAGATATAATGCAGGTTTAAGGCAACTTCACGCGTTGTTGGATTAACAGAGACAGGAAGTCATTCAATGGAGGGCGAATGACGGACAGTAAGGGCCCCCCCGCTTTGGATCAGCTGGCCATCAGATGATGGATATGTTGAAACTCTATGCTGATATTGGACCATCAGTACAACTGGTAGCAGGAAGTGGACAACACGATCCTTATGGTAATGTGTTCATTGTTTATATTTGTGATGTCAATGACAACAGTTAGAGATGAATGTCTGAGGACGCAGCACCCCCTGGGGACCTCACTCGTAGCTACCTTACCAAAAACACCTGAGAATAAAGAACGTAGTGACTACAGGTGTGGACAGAGCAATCATTTGCCACTGTGAGTGGAACATATAAATAATAACATTAAGCTATAAAGAATTTGATACTTTAAAAATGTTTTTGTCACATACATTCCTGTCATTTTGAGTTGAACTTTATATAAGTTTCTTACTAATACACAGCGTTGATGGTTCAATGACTATCACTAATAAAAACAAAATGAAGATCCTACAACAGGGAGTAAAACAACAGAGATAATACATTGAACATGCTTAAAGTATACTTTAAAGAAGTGCAACTAACTAACTCCCTCAAAATGTATCGTTATCGGGCGGCTTTGCTGCTATGGACGTAATAGCCTCCAAGCTTGTGGCCACTAACCCGGATGGTCCCAGCGCTCCTACTGTGTAGTATATCCCCTCTCTGCTGTTGCGGTGTGGCTAGGCCTTCTCAGCTGGCTGTCAGCTAGTCAGTCAGCGATCGGCGAGCAGCCGACTTTGACTTGACTGATTGACTTCAAAATATTACTCACCACCTACAAAGCCTTAAACAACCTGGCCCCTCCCTACATCTGAGGACTCCTCCCCCGCCACATCCCTACCCGTTGCCTCAGGTCCGGAAATACAAACGCTCCAGACCTGGAGTGACACCCGACCATCGTTTAAGCAAGCCCATAAAACCACCTCTTCAAGACTTCTTTCCCCAGCTGAATGCCTTCCCCCAATCTCATTTTTCATCTCTCATCTCTTTTGTTTGCATCTTCTGTGTACAAATTTGTATATATATATATATGTCTGTTTTTATGCTTGTAGGAATGTTTCTAAATTGTAAAGCGTCTTTCCGTATCTAGAAAAGTGCTATATAAATTAAAAAAAAAATATTATTATTATTAAGCTTCACATATTGGCCACACTAACTATTGTACACTTCCCCCATATTGTTTTGGCAGTTCTATCCAATTCTGCCAAACAGCACAATAATGCAGACCCAGTACTCTTTCTTTCCTTTAAATAAAAATTGCCTGTGATCCCGTCCCCCTGGTTGAGAGACGCACCTGTTCAATATCTGAGTGGCTCACTTTTATGGAGCAGGTGGCATCATGGGAGATTTCCTCCGTAAATTAAACTGCCCTGTAATGTTCTGCATTTTTCACTTGTCATTTTGTTTCTCAACATATCCCTTCCCATAACAACAAGTTAATAAATGAGTTACTGCTTTTGTTGTGTATATGTCAATGTCTGTGACAGGTATGCTTGCAGCTGAATGTGAGCATTGGAAGTATTTGGCATTTTCTTTTACCATATTGTAAAAATGTGCACATTACCACAAGAAATAGGCTTTATTGGAATTTTGGAAGTTAATCGTCAATCTTTGTCAGTGTGTCATCTTAGTTATGAACATATTTAAACACTCATTTCCCCTTTTCTGTTTTACATAAAATATATAATGCCGAAATTTCCGGCCTGTGAAAGCATTTTTTTCCCTAATTAGAGCGAATGAGTGTGGGACTTGTGATGTGAAGTGTTGTAATGTGTGCGCATGTGTATGTTATCTTTCTTTATTTTAAAATGTAAATTAAAATTGTTATCCTGATAATAATCCCTATTTTTGTATCAATCGGTAATCTTAATGGGTTTTTTTTCCATAACTGTAACAGAATACAGTTACCTTTTTTTGTATCCTAATTACAGCTGTTAAACACTAAGATTAAATATGTTTGAAATCGTTCGTGTTCATTTATTAGGCATTGATTTGCTCAAAATAGTACATGTGCCGCTAAAAACTACAGGATTTGAGATGTATGATGACTTTCTGAATATACTAAACGTGCTTTTAATTCTGAATCTTAAGTGTGAAGCTTCCTTTCCTGATCTAACTTTGCTAGACCAAATTCAATTAACTTTTGGTAGCCATCACAGGCTAGAGAATTGGCATATAAATAATTGAGAATACAATGACATGACATTTAAGACTTGTAAGCATAATGTGGACCATAAGACAGCACGTCTCAAGACTGCCTTCAGACGGCCTGGGTAGACGACTCCCGATACTAACAGCAGGGCCTCATTGATTGCAAATCGTTTAATACCACAAACAGAAGGGGGGTGGTTGTGAACAACATGATGGATAACGGAACTATGACCGACCCACCGGGGGAAGGAAAGCAACCTCCTGTCACACCTACAGTGCAAGCTCAGACGCAGGATGACTCCAGCAGGAAGAGGATCCAGAGTCCCAGAGGGCGAGCAACAAGAGATGCCACGCCATCAGACAGGTTGTAAACAAATCCACAGTTTAATCTCATTATCAAAACCAAATTATTTCGACGTAAAAGGTCAGCTTGGTTGAGATGTCCATCTCAACTGTCTATTCAACTAGAACATTGCGCATGTAATCCTGTAGTTCAGGTAGGGCGGGACCAAATTAAATGTTGAAAGTATCTGGAAAATTGTAATAGATGATGAAACAGTAGCATGAGGCATGTTTGTGTTCACTTCAAAAGAAGTAGTTCAGGTTATATGAAATAGAGATTTGTTTACAAGAGATCAGCTTACTGCTCACGTTAGTTATTAATAATGTTAGAACAGAAAAAATTCTTGATTGAATCATGGTGCACTGAATAATACTTATGTTCAAGGGTATTGATCCATTCACGGCAGCGAAGGAAAATTCAGTTTGCCAGTTAGTGCTTTTTTTACACTTAAGGTTTCCTCCTGACTTGATTTAGAATATCTATAACTGGGCCTTAAAGTGGCAACTTTTCAAACCCCCCCCCCCCGAGCATTTCCAAGTGGTACTATTTTTGGCTCTGCTGTTGCATAGACAACCGGATCGCTTTCCATTTTCCTCAGAGCCTATAGTAAAAAGGTATTTAGACCATCATGGCAAAAGCAATAAATATATTCAAATATATTATATTGTAATTAATTCCCAATGCTGCTCCGAGTAATCACAATCCAGCACCACCACTAAGCTTTGTGAAAAATGAATGTGCAAATGAGCATATGACATCATCTACATAGTGTCAGCATACAAGTAATGTCACTCGCAGACAGACATACTAAAACAACAGATCTCATTGTTATTGCAAAATACAGTATATATATACACAGTACATGTAAGTCACTGGATATTACAGGTATTACTATTATTAGTATTATCTTTTTTTCCTTCATCTATATCATATATTATTTCTTAATGAATAAATAAACTCATATTATAGCAATACAATACATTTCTTTTGGTCAATGAATTGGTTTTGTCACAGACAAGTGGTGTCAATAAATATTTTGTCATTATGGTTTGCATTAACACAATGACCCTTGCTTGTTTAAGTTTCCTATTGCCATGGTCTGTAACCCAGAGCATGGACCAGAGCAGACTAAATGGTGAGGGGTCAGAGTCATCCTCCAGTAACTGCAGCAGCCTCCCTCAGCTTCTAACCGAGCCTTCCAGGGAGCTGTACTGGCCGCTGAAACATTCTTATAATTTACGTCTGCCAGCACCAGGAAATTGAAGTCAAAGGTTCACTGCATCTCGTGCCACAAAAAATGATCTTCTAAGGACCAATGTGTAAAGGAGAGAGGGCAAATTAACCTGGACACTTATAAATGGGACACAAAGGGGTGTGAGTGGGTTTTAAAAATTCATGAAACACAGGTAAAGTGGCTGCAATTTAGGGCAATAGATTAAAACTCAGTCATTTATCAAGCACCGTGTACTGAGGTGCATTTATGTTTCTATATGTCTGTTTTACCTGCTCCCCTAAAATAGGTTATTCATCACATGTATACTGAGTTGTATTCCAATACTCTCAAATGATCCTTTTTAAAAGGAAAAACATCAGGAGAAAATGGTAAGAGAAACCAGAACAAACGCTGCTTTTGGTTGACCGTTTAGGATTCTTCAGGTAATGTGATTGTTGAAATTATAAATTATTAGAAATTAACATTTAACTTTTATTTAACCATGGAAGTCCCATTGAGATTACAGAATTGTTTTTTCCCCCCAAGGGAGCCCTGGCCAAGACAGCAGCAATACAGTTTTTCAAACTACACACATGCACATGTGAAAACACAAAAAAAAAAAAACACGCAATATCAACTACAGAAACATAATTTAAGATGGAGCTCATGGACAAAGAAAAAAAGGGCTACATCCAACATTTATTTTCCTTACTAATTACTGTCGTGATTAATCATTAAACAATGTCAGATACTTTGTTAATGACTCTTTTACACACATTAATAACATTTTCCTTCATGCTTTGGATGAAAAAAGCTTCAGTTGTCGCTAAGTACATTCTAAAAGGGATCCTTCGCCTTTCGAACATGAAACACGCTAAAATATTCTAGTTTGCTTCTTTGCTGTTGTTGGTCAAGAAATGGAACATGTTAGTGCTTGTGGCATGGACACAAACACCATATTTGTGTATATATTTTTAGTTCAGTATCGGAGGCTAAACTATTTTGCAGCTTCACACTTTAAAACTGAAGAAAGTCACAGTCAATGGGAGAATGAGAATTTTTTTTTTATATAACCATTCATGTTGTGTCATTTTGTTTTGTGGTCACTGATTTCCTGACTGGCCTTGTGATTCACAGAATACTTTCCGTTGAGAAAACTATAAAGTATAAAATTAACTGATCCAATGAACTGCGTAAGGACCCGATCACAAAGAGACGCGTTGCTAGAAACGCGCCAACGTCAAAACCGTGCTTTGCGTTTTTCTTCTGCCGTTTTTAGACGGCCATAAAAGTTCAAATATTCTCAGCTCGTCAATGTCACACCTGCAACCATGTGGTAGCGCTACCTAGCTAGTTAGCTGTTTGACTGTAAGAGAGCTGCAGAGTACGTGAGAGGGAATTCACATCTGTAGTCGACAGTTTCATGTGGGCTACACTGTCGAGAGAGAGACCATCATTTTTCTGTTCACATTTCATCGCCCTGTTGCGCACCCAGCTCCGCTTCACAGGTGCACCTCGCTGTTTTGCCGACGCACTTTGCGCCAAGGCGTTTTTCAAGAAGCTGGGCCTGTAGTGACGCGCCTCGGAGTGATCAGCCCGTAAAACTGCTCACACGGGGAAATGCAGCTTGTAAAGCAGTGTCAGGCTAGCTCTTTCCTCCTGTAAACAGTATTTTTGCTAAGCTAACCGGTTGCGGTCTCTAGATTCATTATTATTTTACAAATGTAAAAGTGGTATAAATCTTCTCATCTAACTGCCGGCGAGAGGAAGAATAAGCATATTTCTCAAAATGTCAAGCGACTCTTTAAACTTTCTGTCCGTTAATATAATTCAAAAAGGCTAAATTTGCAAATGTTGCATTTCTAGTTTCCAAATCAGTGATTTAATTCATCTTTATAGGACAGCTTTGTAATAATGATAAAAAAAAAATCATATACTTACGTTCTTGCCTGCAATTTCCTATATTAGCTCTGCCACTCAAGCTGGCCTAATAAAAGTATGTATGACAAGTATTTGTTCACATTTCCCTCTCTGTCTTGTAGGATATTGCATGCTGTGGCCTTTACCGAGCCTCATTTTCCTTCTCCTCCTGTCTGCCTCTTTAGCTTGGCCAGCAGCCCAAAGTGCCTTGTAATCCTTGATCTCTGAGGTTCAGTAAATTACCACACACCTAAAAACAGCCGACTCAATAACCGGGAGATTATCAGGACTTCTGACGGTGTCAGCAGCAGCAGCAGCAGCTGCTGCAGCTTGGGGATGCAGGCCAATCTTTGAATGCAGAGAACTTCACAGCTTGAACACTTACTAAAGTTCCCTTCCACTAAATCACCATCCATACAGAGCAGCCAGGGACACAATGATGCCCTGGAAGGTAATGTTAAGGCAGTTCAAACTGAAAATTCCACCCAGCGCTGCAGAGTTATGTGTGTTCAAATTCTATCTTTGATCCTTAACCAACCAATAGATGATTGGCAGGTGCTCTCCTTTCTTTGAAACATAAGAATGAAGCCTTCTTGCACCTGACTGGGTGAACTTGAAGCTGTGCTGTGCTAGTATTGGGTTTTCACTTCAGGATTTAAAATGGAAAAATGGAAGTGCAAATTTCACCAGTCGGTTTCCATGTAAATTTGAGGTGAAAACTACACAATGCAGGTACCGACTCATCCTGAAATGTAGTTCTTTTTATAATTCGTATCCAACATTTGAGTCATCGTCATCATCCAACCGACTCTTTGGTTTCCAGTTTGGTCCACCTTTGCCAGGCTATCTAAGCTTGCAAAAAACTGAGCTTGCGAGATGCAGGCCTTTATGTGAGGCTAGATGTTCGCACACAGCTGGAAAAAGTGGCATTGAAACAGAATGTAAGAAATAAAAAAAACTATTCTACCCAAATCATCCTCACTGGGCTGAAGACACTGTTCACACAAGTCCAACATCCTCAAAAACTTCCCCTTTGGACCATACAAATACACTGATATAGTAGTTTCCAGGTCACACTTTGCATTAGCTGCATCCTCACAGTAAAGAATGAATACAAAAGTGTTTAATATTGTTCTACTATCATTGTACTATTTAATCTAACAACTTGTCTACTACACTGGCTGTGCAGCTGAACATCAGCAGGTCCGTTTGCCCGGTTGGTACTGCATATTTAGGCTGCTGCGAAAGCTGTCAATCGGAAAGTGATTTTATTGAAAAATTGGGTCTTGGTCCGCTTCCAAGTGGACTCTGGTGCGGTTTGTTTGTGGTGTGACTGCAAACAAACCAACCACACTTGGTTAGTAATTGATCTGGCCATATATACATATAACCTATTTATGCAAATAATTTGGTAACCGTGGTAACCTTATGCATGTCAGCGTGGGTATTTTCCCTGATTAATAGGTCAAAAGCTGTTAAAACTGTTGTGCTTGTATTGGACTCTGTTTACCTTGTCAGTTCATTAGGTCCATTAAAAAGAGTGTGACAGCGAACCCGCATGTTATTCATAACATGGGGTCATTTGCAGTCTAATAATAATGCTTATAATCAGTTATTTCTTCATGAGCTTTTTGTGACACCCAATAACATAAGTATACACATCAGGAGCATTAAAGTGCTTCATAAGCTTCTGTTAGTCACCAGAAATTGATTTTCCTCCGTGGGTCCTGATGATGCAGGCTGACAATCGGCCAAACTGTTCTATGAATGAGTTGCCTGTCGATATAACTTCCTGTTTACTCGTCCTGGTTGTTTGTAAAAAGTCGGTGTGAACAGGAACCAGGCCCAGAACTGAAATGTAACATTGTGCCTTCCCCCCACCACCCCTGGTTCGGACCAAATTAACTGAACTACAAGTGTAAAAATGTCACAGTGGAAACAGTGCTGTTTCGATGCAGTAGCTGCACTGGTTAATATGGAAGCATATCTGCTCCGTCAGACTTTTCAGAGGCTGAAAAATACTGCTGAACTGCACCCAGTTTGCACAATTTGCTATGTAAGCATGTTATTTGCAGTGAGAATGGCAGCAGTGAGGGACAGAGTGATTTTTGTTTAAATAAATACTGCTGTATTCTACCATAGACGTGTGTGTGTGTGCCTTTGTGTGTAATGATGCAATCTGCTCCAAGTAATCACCTGGGCACTTTCCTCAGCAATAGAATGATTAAGAGTAATTTTGTCAGATGATGACCACTTGAGATGGAGCCTCTAGATTTACAGGGGAAAACGGCTTTCTCTTCTGCAATTTTAACACTTAATTTCATGCCTTTCCAAAATAGTACACTCCTGGACTGTCCCCCCCTTTTTTTTTCACTGGACCCGTCAGGTCTGCACAGATTAGGGAGATCTGTCAGGTAGAAATAAAATGGTCCACATATTGTCGAAAGACACATAAATTGTAAACTACTAGAGATGGGAAAGTCTCCAAAATGACTTTATTTATGTCATTGATTACCTTTAGTTTATATTACGCTATATTAAGTGACCAACATTGAGCACAGTCTTGCCCACATTCTTACTCTCATCTTAACCACACCAAACCTTTTACGATTTTTTGAAAAGGACTGTAACAACATGTTGTACACATGTTGAACGTCCCCGGAGGATGACTCTCAATTACTTTGACTTTTTCCTTTAGTGCCATCATGAGATTAACCTTTTTGGTTTTAGAGCAAAAATTCTCGAACTGTGAGGCGCACCTCCCCAGAGCCGCTAGCATGGCCGTTTACAGCTAAAATTGGATGGATTGCCGTGACATTTTGCACTTATAGTCTGTAGAGGAACCCCTTGCCAATCCTCTGATTCTCATCTTGCTCCACGGTTAGGTGGACATTTTTGTTTTTTTAAGTGAAATAGTTCAAACACTGCCTCTACTTGAATGACATTATGTTTTTTGCATATATATTCAAGATCCTCAGAGGATGAATCCTAATTACTCTGTTGATCCCCGGGGAGCAACTCAATGAATGTAGTCACACATATTATTACCCACCGTGTCTCTCGATTGCACTGGAGCGAAAATGGTTGCCGTTTCAATTAACTTCGAAATCCTGGAGGCTGTTTTGTCTCACACTCACGGAAATGTCGCTTTGTATTTCTTAATGTTTGTGTCTTCATGTATTGCTTTGTGAGGATGTGTCATTGGTGCGACTATGTAGTCTACTGTAGTGGACCAAACGCAGATCGATTTTTATGACATTTTACCTCAGCCAAGGAGATTATGTGTTCCGCTTGGTTTGTCTGTTTGTCTGTCAGCAGGATTACACATGAAATTTGTTGGAAGGGTGTAGTATGGGCCGACGAAGAACCCATTACATTATATACGGCATTTGTGTTGCATAACATGTGGTGTCGGGAAAATCTAAATAGAACAAGTTGACGCGTGAACGCCCCCTCAAGTAGAACTCAGAAACAGATTTCAACATGTTGTTTTAATGCTACGAGCCACAAAATACAACACATCTTCCTTTTAGCATCCACGTTATTTCAACATTATGACTTGGAGCTCATGAACACGCCAAAGTCGGAAAGAACAACTTACCCACTCACGAAACGGGACAGAGAGTGCCGTTATTGTTCTTCTTCTTATTGCATACAATTTTCCTTTTAACAATACATATTTTGCTGTAACAAAATGTCATCGTATCTCAAAAGAAGAAACAATATCTTTGTCAATATAAATGAGCACGTTGAACAAGACAAGAATATTGTAAACTATGTCAGAAAAATGCACAATTATTCATTTACACAAACTGATAAAGTCTTTCTTTCATGCTTCGGATGACTAAAGTAGCAGTTGTCCCTAAGCACAGTGGATGGCACAGTGGATGACACCATCTCAAAGTGATCCTTTACCTATTGAACATGAAACACTGCCTCTCAGGAAACACTGCCTCTCAGGAAACACTGCCTCTCAGGGCTTGAAGTTGGCTGTAGTTGTTGTTATAGTGTTCTCCTTTGCTGTGGTTGGTCAATAAATGGAACGTGTCAGTGCTCGTGGCATGGACACAAACGGCAATATTCAGCATATTTTCTAATATTTCAAAGATATTCAACCTGTAAGGTATTTTATTCGCTTTCCCACAGTTCAGCATCGGAGGACAAAATATTTTTGCGGCTTTTTACTTAAAAACTGAAGAAAGCCATACTAAAGGGGAACATTTGGGAAGAAAAACAATAATAAATAAAAAATAATAATATATATATATATATATATATATATAAAATCAATCATAAGTATTTTGTTTATCTGTGTCCACTGATTTCCCAACAGGCCTTGTGATTCACAGAATACTTTCCGTTGGGAAACTGAGCATCTTTTTGAGCATTCAGAGCACACGGACATCATTAGCAGTAAAAATTAACCGATCCAATGAACAGTGTAAGTCTGCTCACACGAGGAAATGCAGCTTGTAAAAGCAGTGGTTTCGTTGCAAAACAGTTTGTTGATGATTGTCAGTCAACGCGTCTGGGTCGGCTCTTTAAGCGGCACCATCCACGTCTCAATCTTACCCCTCATGTTTGTGTGTTCACTCCTCAACAAGCAGCTCGACAGCATCGTCTCTTCCTACTTCCCTCAGAGGATCCTGGTTCTGCACGCTTGAAGAATCACCTTGCGCTGTGAAAACAGTAACCTGGGTGAACTTGTCTGTCAGAAAAATAGACTCTTAGGAGATATTACGCTTCTATACCTGGCTGCTCATTGACTTGGAGCTGTCAGTCTGGATCCAGCTGCTTCACATTTCATTCCAATTTATCAGAGGCACCCACCGTCCCCTCACATATACTGACTGTTCTCTTAACTGATAAAGACAAGGAGATGATTATATCTGTGTATTTACGGCAAGATTTAAAGAAAAAAAAAAAAAGATTTGCTTGATCAAGTTATTAAATATGCATGTGATTTTTCTGCGACCGTGCATCACTTTAATAAGCTGCGAAAGCTTGAGCGAGGAATACTTCACTCGGGGCTGAATCAAGTTCTCTCAGGGCAGCACACACACAAAGGTGCATCGGGGTTCGGTTGGAGACGTTCGCATGGCTGCTTCTTTTATACTCGTACATAAAACTTGTATGGGTCTGTATAACGGGCGATCAAACCCGAAAGGAGTCAACCAATCAGCTTGCTTGATGTGCAGGTCCACATTTGGGAGGTGTGCACATCAGCTCCTCTGCGAACGTCTGCAGGTTGCCCATAACACCCTTCTCTGCATCGGTTCACAGAGACGTTTACGAGTATCTTCACAAAGGCATAGTTCCAGTTTAAGAGCGCCGCTCTGTGCCAGTGGAGTAGTGTGACGCTGGTGGAGGTCACATTGCCCTCTTTTCAATATAGACATGGACAATCTTTAACTTTTACCAATATAGTAGCAAACATTGATGCTGAGGGCTACGTACAAAACATTCACAACCATTTGTCAGTATTTTAAAGGCGTTCTTTTGCTTTCTCTTTATGTTTTTTTTTTCTTCTTTTTTTTTGGATGTTGTGGAGACAAAAGGAAGTAGCAGAGGAGACAGAGGTTTATGACATGCAAGAAAGGTCCCGCAGCTGGAATTGAACCTGGAACGCTGGGGTTGTATGGGATGTGCTGTAACAATTCAGCTACTAAGGTGATCCCTCCTTCATGTTTTATGGCTTGCATGCTCTTCACATTTGCTGTTCAGTTGATAGGAATGTGTATGACGTCACCCTCGTGCCCATGTGTGTAAATGCGTCTACTCTTTTTGTCATTGAAGAAAACAATTCATGAAACTGCTCACTGCGTTAGTTTTAAATAAAGCTCCCTTTAAGTTTCCTTATATAAATCAGGAAATATCTAATCAAAGAATCGAAGAAAAAAACAACTATGAAGTAGATCAAGGTTTAAATACCAACTTTTGACACTTTTTGATACTCAATGCTATGGGCATAGGTTGGTACTAATAATGTATTGGTGTGATGAAGTAAAAGATTCAATATTCATCCACCAGATTGTTATTTCTGGCAGTGTGAGGAAGGCTTTGAAACAGCATGGAGACTTTCATGTTGGGAAATATATGCATTGGGGAAAATTGGACCATGGCAGCCAGTATTTCCAAAATCCTGGCTACGGCCCTGTTCCTTTTCCTACATTTCTAATTAAAATGATCACCAAGTGACCAATTGACACTATATTTGTTCAGCGGTCAGTAGGACTGTCATTCTTCTACACGCAGGCGTAGAGGCACATAACGATACAGGAAGGTTTGTAATTAACAAAGATTAATTTGTTTAATTGGGTCAACACTGGCGGCTTAGCCTATACTGTTTATCTGACAGGGGTATTTTACTTGAGTCTCTCCATAAATTATAAACCTTTTTTTGAAAGAAACCACACTCACTCACTATTTGAAATCCATGCATACCACTTTGTCAGATATTCTGCAAGCAGACATGCAACAGATGGAGCAGGGTGCAAATAAAAAGGTAAAAATTTAGCTCAGAGATTGTCGTTGGTACAGAAGCACTGCTGTAAAGTCGCTTTGATGTCTTTAGACATTTTTAGGCACACAAAAAAATTCACTCAATTCAACCATGCATGCAGGTATTTAGTGTTTTTGAGCCGGAAAAAAAAAAGTTATACGGGTACGTGCATAAGCCATTAAAGTGACCTTGAGTGGAGAGTGAAGAGAAAATGGAAAGAGAAGGAATAACGTGAGAAAAAGTCTATAGTATAGAAATAAAGAAAGACCAAAAAAAAAAAGAGAAAGAAGTCTTTTTGGTCTCTGCCCATAAACATAATGGAACTACAAAAGTCTGACTGTCATCACTTTCCTTTTTAAACCCTTCTTTCTTTTATACTATTTGCAAAAACTCAGATTCCAGCCATGCTTTGCCATACACTATTGTTACAAGGAATGCAGTTATATTCCTTTCTACATTTTATTTAATGTTCTGTTTTCTTTTGTAGGCTTTATTTGTTTACAAAATGCATCAGTTCAAAGATTTTTCAGTTTTTCTCTTCTTAGAGAGGCCTTCTTAGAAAAGCTAATGCAATATAACCCTTCATGAACTGCTAGCATTCTCCAGTCCTTCTGGCCTGTAATAATAATCCAACAATGTAATCTGGACAGTAACTACTTACACTAGGTTGGATTGATACAGTTGAGACTCGGAAAAACATGCCCTGTCGTTTTCAGTGTTTCCTGAGGGTGTACGAAACATGTCGAATGCATTTTCTTTCTCATAAACATGTGCAAAGTCAATTTAAAACATTTTTCTTTTTCTTTTTTCTTTTTTATTGCATTGCTAACCCGCATGATCTGTCGATCAGCGGAATAGCTTGAAACCAATGGCGGGACGGAAATTGTGACACAAATGAAACTGGGACCCTCGATAATAAAATATTGCTCCATAGCGCTAAAAGTGTGTTTTCAAAAACTTCACAGGGTGTTTATTTTAACTTAGCACGACGGCGCGCAAACTTAAAAACAGCACAGTGTGTGACACAGGTGGAAAGACCTTATATTACACTTAGACATGAGGCAGCCACCACATTTTAAGTGGCCACATGGGATGTAAATTGGGCATACTATTACATTACATTAAATCTCATTCAAACAGATTTTTAATCACTTTATCTCAGTCGACTACAGTTGATTGTCTCTCCATGATTAACATTTCCCTCCTTTGATTTCAGTCCAACCTTAATTACTTTTGGCAAACAACAGACACTATGAGATAATAAGAGCTTAATGTACTGCATGCGAGTCTAACTATTTGCTGCGGCCATCCTAAC
The DNA here is from genome assembly GCA_943593645.1 of Bovichtus variegatus. Taxonomy (NCBI): domain Eukaryota; kingdom Metazoa; phylum Chordata; class Actinopteri; order Perciformes; family Bovichtidae; genus Bovichtus; species Bovichtus variegatus. The sequence continues at coordinate 8,494,066 of CALSCE010009344.1, read as the reverse complement.
TGGACAGTGTTGTAGTTCCCGTGCTGTACCCCAAGGAGTGCTCCTGATAGTAAAACGCCTGTGTGCAGTCAGATCAATACAGGCTCTTACGGGATTAATATTACCTAACTGTGAAAATTGAGTGATATTACTAGCTCTGCTATAGGAAAGCTCTATTGATTGTGTGGTCAATATCAAGGAGCAAATATCAAAGGCTGCACATGAAGCTCCTCAATGATGGACTATCGTGTTTTTTTTTTTTACCAACCATTTAAAAGGAGAGAAAATTCAATAGCAATCTAAGGATAGTATCAATTTCCGCCAGTTGATGTGTTTTTGTTGTTCACGAACGTGCCCTTGCTTAAGTATAAGGTGTCTGCTGCACTTAAAGTAAAAATACTGTCATGGACATCTATTTTTGAACTTTATTTTTCATTCAATGTGAACTCAAGTTTTTTTATGTTACATTGAAGAGCCTCAGCGCATGTTGGTATCACTTCAGCCTTTGATTATCACACCTCTTCATGACACTGCTTTGGTCGCTATTGGATGTTTGAATTTGGTTTATTCTAACAACTCGGCAGATGTCTTCATTTCAAAGCGCACCAAAGGGAGCTTTCAAATCCTAAAGGAGAAGTGCCCACACTACAGCACTCATTGACAGACTCCAGCGCACAGAAACTAAGTTTAGAAGCCTGTAGGCAGAAGCACTGAAGGGGGAAGGGCCACTCGAGTTTGAATGCATAGACTATTATCATACAAATCACTTGGATACAGCACCGACAAATAAAAAATAGGCGCGTTTCCATCCACCTACGGGAAAAGTCAGGGGATCAGCAAGTGCAGAAACCACAAATATCTGTACAAAATGCTGCGCCAATTCATCTAGTAGATATTGAAATGTTAAACTTGGACCCACTAGTGGTGCGAGAGAAAATGTCAGTGGGATTCGTCCTCTGGGGACCATCAATATACAAAATGTCATCGCAATCCATCCAGTGGCTGTTGAGATGTACCAGTCTGGAGCAAAGTGGTGGACTGCAAGACCATCACTGCCATAAGATCCACATTCATCGATGAAATCCAGCAGAGGAGATACACAGTGTATGACAACGCAGGGGGTGTGAGGATGTGGCAAAAGCGTGGGTAGTCAGAGCTAACCATGAGTAGCTGTCAGGCCAGCAGTGCTTTAACAGTCACTAGAAGAACACCTATGCCTCTTTCGAGAGAGTTGCTGTATGGGCCCCTTTGTGTGTGTGCGAGAGAAGTGCCAGTGCATAGTTGTAGCCATGCTGTTAACTGTTATCAGCCCTAATGTCTCGTGAGGCTCACAAAGTTATGCGAGGGCCCATGTGTTGCGTTTACTGCCACAGAAGAGAAATAAATGTGGTGTTGATCGACGATGTCTCTCCACCAGCGTCCGTGAGAGCGTCATAATGTTAATGTTACCCAGCATGCAACACTGAACCATGTAACAGAAGCAAGCCAGGCTGAATTAGCTTTGAACCAAAGTTCTCCAACCATGGCTGACTCTCACTGAAATCAAACACGCGCCGTGGTAAAGTTACACATATCCATAATTTCTCACGCCACTGAAGTCGGGTTTTTATGCTGAGTAAATTATTTGAACTTTAGGGACATGCTGCTGGAATTGTTCATGAAAAAACATGCAGAAACAAAGTCACGTAGGTACTTCAGGTGTGAGCCTGTCAATTGGCCGGGAAGGTTTCTGTGTTTTTTTCTCTCTCAAAATGACAGCGTTGTCCAGTCACCTGTGGATCCAACAGTCCATTTACACATAGAGTGGCTGATTTCATGCCACCCTGGCACTGCAGGGCGGCAGATGATGTGTTGTTTCCCGCCCACAAGGTCTTGGAAATGACAGTGCATCCCTGCTTTAAAAAGATGGGCATAACCTTTGACACATCCCAGTGACTGTTTTTTGTATTTTATTGGGTTTCTTTTCCATTCCATTGTATAATGCTTAACGTCTTATTTTGACATGCCATCTTCTTGCAATAGCTGCTTTAAATACATGTTTTGGCAGCAATAAGCATATTTATTTTTGTGGAGGTGCAACCTTAAGAACTGAGTGATCCTTGGATGCTTACTCTAGTGGAAGAAACTTTTTCCTTTCCAATCTTGTTTGGGAGCCTTCAGTAAACAACATAGGCCAGGTACAGCCAGCCAGTGAGTGAGCCACGGCAACACAACATCCTATTACATAAGCTGACATGATCGAAACGATTACATATTACGCTGATATCCCATTTTCACTAACTTGTAAAGGGTTGCATTTTGACAGCAACATTTATATAACCTTGGTTTCATATTACTGTGGCAAAAAATTGCTATACAAGTGTGTATTTAAAAGAATTGCCAAAGGGGTCATATCCCAGCCAAAGCGATACGAAGCCAAAGTAAAGAAGTGTAGACCGTCCAAAATAGAGAACAAGGTCGCTGCAGTTAAAGGACAATTCAGGTTTATTACAATTAGGGTCTTGTTTATTTTTTTTAGCGTTTCAGCCATTATTTCTATTGGTAATGAGAATATTGCACTCTTCAAAGCAAATGCAACATCGCTACAATGAAGCCTGACGGGGCAATATACACGAGCCACGATCAGGCAGGCTGTAAACAGTTATTTAAACCAGATGATCTCAAGCACTTTATGTAGAAATTAAACCAAAAGTAAGCATGCCCAAAATGTCAGGAGGCATCACAGTGCAGTAAACCTGTGTGGTCATCTCACCACTCATGGTTTCTCGGACCATGAGACTTCTTTATAATATTACCCCTGTTTTACTTGGAGATTTCAGGGATTGAGTTTGTGTTTTGATTATATTTATTACTTATTTAGAGTGACAACCAAACAAAACCATGACCCAACAATGGCCCTCTGGGCACAGACACGCAAAAAGGCCCCACCAGACGCACATCCTTTATAGTTGTTCCGCCTCTTTTTGATGCTGTTTTGTGTCTTTGCGGTGACTAGGTAAAGGTATAATATGCAGCACTTTTCAATAAAACAATGTATAGACTCATACAAAAAGAATCCCTTTTTCAATTCTCACTCATAACCCACTAGTATCGTGTGGCGCTGTCTGTATCTGCAGAGACCCTGCAGCCCTCTGCCTGGATTTTCTCTTTTTCTTCTTATTTTGCTGTGTTCGGGACATTTCTTGACATCAACAAAGAGTATTTGTGCCCCATTTGGCTGTGTAACCCCCAGCCAATGAGCAGGGTGTGCAGCCTGTTGTCATTCCCAGGTAGTAAAATACTGCCACTTTGTCACGCCCCATGGTTTCTGATACCGAGGCACAGGTAATACAGGCAGAGAACGGGTTGTTACATCGCTCTGTGTTTTTATGTGCTTCACTGTTTCCCGTGTCCGTCTTTCTCCTCTGCTGTGTGCTGCTATCTGTGTGTCAGTTTGACCGAGCGAGCCGGAGCCACATACACACACACACACACACGCTCACAGAGCAGACTGGCCACCCTGCCAGTTGAAGTGTCGCTTTGGTTGCATTCAGTCAAAATCCAGCATCTGCCCTCGGGGTTGTGCTAAGGTTTGGGTGTGTTTAATTGTCCTTAATAACATAACCGCCATGAAACAATCAAAAAAGAACATTTAATTTCTCTGATTCACTGCTTTTTCTCCCTCCCTAACGCCGTTCCATTTCTCCATTCAACTCGACCACTGCTGCACTCTCTCTCTCTCTTGCTCGCTGGGGTGAAGGAGCCAACTTTGTGTGCTGTGTGTTTACGAACAGCAACCGCCAATGCTACCTGCCATTAAACCAAACATGTTTTATTTAAATGAATGAAAAAAGAAAACACAACAAATAGGATTGGAAATGTTATTATCTGGCCATAGCTACATAAAACATATATCTGTTAGGTTTTTAAATACTGTGTATCTCTAAAACATCTACTTTTAATGAGCAAAGAAAAACAGTCCTGTTATCAGCTCTGCGATAATGACATTTTCAAACAATTCTGTGGGTTTTTACATAGTTTATAACACCCAAAAGCATTTCCTAAAACCTTAGCACTTCATCCTTCATTTGATCAATATCAGTGTGTGTGCTTGTGCATGTGGGTGTGTGTTTGTGTGAGAGAATTCTTTTTCACCTCTGGCCTGAAAACGGTCAAAATTGATGACATTCATTTTCGACACAAAAATGTGCCTTCAGTCTTAAAAAACAAAAAAAAAAACGCATAGACCTAAAATGCAAGAAGACTCTGTACGACAAAGTGATACGGGACAAAAGGTCACAGAGAAACCATTGGGTCTTTGAAATAATCTTAAGGGTCACGACCCTCAGTCACCCCTTCTGAACCTGAGTATCGATCATCTCTTGAAACCACTATATGCGCTTTTGATGGGAATCTCTGTGAGAGAAAGGTCTGCTGTCTTGTTGCCTATTTCCTTCCAAGATAAAAGTTACCCAATTTCGCAAAGTAATAATACCTCAATTACCTTACAATAGAGAGTCGGAGCCAGCAAGCCTTTACTGGTAGAAATGACATCTCAGAATGTCATCTTTCTCTGAATACGGACCAAAGTTTCTGAAGCCTACAAGGGCATTACACTCTCACTGTGTGGACGGACATCAATCATGTGGCGAGTATTCTTCAGTTTTCAGATTATAAACTGACAGGACATTTATTAATATGTATATACTGTACGACAGAATACATGATGTATTACTTTACCAAGCTTGCAAGCTAATACAGCCCAACGTGATGAACATATTGAGCTTCCTGGCTGCAGGAACAGAGTGTGGAGTCGTGTCCATGTGCTGTCAGCGGTACCACTCAGCCTCGGAGATAAAAACTCTAATCGGACCATAATTATGCACGGCCTTTTTTCATTGAAGCCATAGGAAAAGAAGCATCGGCGGCTAATGTCAATAACTGTGTCGCAGCATCCAAGGTTCTGTCTTGCCAAATTACATAACATTAATAATGTGTAATTACGGGGGAAATGATTGAAGTGTCACTGTGCCGAAAGAAGAAATTAAATGCTTCCCAGCAAGAGGGGATGTATTCCTGGGACACACTCTCATTGAGGGATGGCTTCATCTGGCTTCACTTGCCTGCATTGTGGAGCTTTGTGACGCCACTCCTGAGACGCGTGCGGTTGCTCAGCTGTTGGATTCTGTGATTGTTCGCTTGAGGTTGTCAACAAAATTCACATTAGACACAAGCATTATTAATGAGCACCACAAGGTATATCTGCCCGAGAGATGTTGATGATTCAGTCCAGTGGTTTTTAATTAATGCCAACAACACCTTACAAGACGTGATTTGTTAAGTTGAACATATAGCAGGCACACGTGTTTGATGTGCTTTCAAGAGGCCTTTGTGAGCTCTTGGCTGCTATGTGGGAGACCCTTAACCCTAAAATGTGGTATGTGCCTCTATGTGTATTCATACCTGAATACTTTATTATGTGCTGTTTAACTAAAACTAAAACATTTATATATATAATATTTGATATCATTTTTTTAATATAATAATAATAATAATAATTTTGAAAGCACTTTTCAATCTGGGAGCACACAGTGCTTTCCATAAAAAATTAAAAAGGTAATAGCCATCATTAATACATTAAACGTTATTTTACTATTAACAAACGAGGAAATAATAATTATTAGTGTTTACTTGTTACTAGTAATAATATAATTGATGTTGTTTTATCATTGGTTTGTGTAATATGAAATAATTAGTTTACAAATTACAGTATATTGTACTATATCTGATACTGTAATGGAAGATAAAAGTGACATGTAGTAAAATATTCATTAGCAGTTTGTTGCACACAGTATATATACTATATGAAGTATTTGTTTATGACTACTAAATGATTCGTAACCACCTATAAACATTGCATAGATAGATGGACCATAAACCAATTATTAACAAGATATCATTTATCAATATTTATAGATGTTTTACAAACTAATTATTACCCATTAACAGTGTTACACATATCTTTTGTTCCACACATATTTTGATAGCTGGATTGTAATTCAGGAGTAGCAATTTAGTCGTCATTTAAGATAACATCCTATTAGCCTTTTAAAGACAAAGCAAACATGCCGTGTCCTTTCTGCGTGAAATGCACAGGTTCTCTTCAGGACTGTGTGGGCTTCGTCTGGATGCTCCAGTTGTTTTCCCCACTGTCTAAACACATGCCAGTTAGGTGAAGTGAAACTTCAAAAAAATTACCTTTTTTAGGTGTGAATTTCAGTGTAAATATTATTATTATTATTTTTTTTTTTTTCTGTCTGCGCTGTATGTGTGTAATCCCCGTGATGGACTGTAGATACGTCAGTCGAGTCAAATCAAGTCAATTTTATTCATATAGGCCAAAATCACAAATCTCAATTTTGCCTCAAGGGGCATTACAATATTTACCTTGTTTTGGACAAGGAAAAAGTCTTGAAAAATAAAAATAAAAACAGAGCTCTGAGTATGCCATATTTCATATCAGACATTTTTGGTCTATTATTATTATTATTATTATTATTTTAGGAGACATACTGTAGTGTTCTTTCTGATGGGTTAAATTGTAACCAACAAAGAGCCAGGCAAGAAATGCCGAATTGATTTTCCTTGGAGTAGACAATGATCAACTGTGTAACAAGCTGCATAGTTAGCTGAAGATCATTTACACTTTTAGTGAGCACAGCTCTGGTGGAGTGGGCGGCTCTGAAAGCAGATTAAAAAGGTTAAAAAAGATTAATATTAAATCTAAGGGCCAAAACTTGCTGAGGCACCACTCTTTCCAGTAGTTTTTAAAAAAAGAATGGAAAGGTTAGGGACTGGCTGATAATTACTTACAAACCCTGGCTCGAGGTGTTGTTTTCTAAAGCAGAGGTTTAACCACAGCAGTCTTATAGCTAGTTGGGACAATGTCAGTCGTAACAGACAAATGAACAATATTCAGTACTGTAGGTTCGAGAGATGGCCCGGGATCTTTTACATTTTGAACTGATGATGGTTATACTTTTAAAAAAGACGCAGGTTGGTATTGAAGCTAAGAGCAGTAGCCTCGAAATGTGTAAGAACAGAGACTATCTGTTGTAGCATTGCTGGTAGCAATTCTAAATAAATAAAGGCAGTAGTCTAGTGGTCCAGTAGTCAGGCTGCAATACCAGGCTGCCACCATTGTGCTCCTGAGCAAGGCACTTAACCCTGAGTTGCTGTCCCTGTAGTTAGTTCAATGCAAGCCGCTCTGGATAAGAGCGTCTGATAAATGACCTGCAATGTAATGTAAAGGGATTTTACTGTAGCTGTCTGGCACTGGAGGTGAGTAAAAAAAAAAAAGAAAAAAAGAAGAAGAAGCTCAGGAGTGAGATTTAAGAAAGGCGGAGTTTTTTATTGACCAAAAATCACGATGAAACAGAGGAGAAGAACAAAAGTCCCAGGAAAATCGGCAAAGAAAAAATAAGCTGCAAAATAACAGAGCATCATGGCACACTGCTACCAACAAACACTCTCCCACAGTCATCACTTAAGTGCTGTTATATACCCGCCTAGCCCCACCCTAATTGGACTAAACCACAGCATGGGGGTTACCTATAATTGGACTGAACCACTGTGTGGGGATAAGGTAAACCAGCGAGAGAAATTCCCACTGAAACTTGGAAACAGGAACAAAGCTAACACTTAAATGCCAACCATATTTAAAGCTGAGCAACTATTAATACAATCTTACCTTGAGGATTGCTTTTATGCCTTAACTAGCCAACAGTGTCTGGTCTCACACAAAAAGAGACAGAGACTACTGGGCCCTCCCCCTCCTCCTCGTCAGCCCAGATTGCCAACGACCACAATGACACTCGTGGGAAAAAGAGAAAATGACAATTATCAAACATCACCGAGGTCAATACACACTGCACAGACAAGCTTATAGACCTGGCAAAGGAAGACGAAGAGAAAGAAATCTAGCATTGTGCCACGTTTCACATAATACCCAGGTCTATGCTGAAGGAACAATCTTGATGTATCTGCTTGCTGTTAACTTCACGGAATGGACCCATCACCTTTTCTAGATAATAGTGGTTGCTAGGACATCTGGGTTACCATCGCTTACCCTCTTCAAACTAAAGGTCTGTGTGTAGTCCTATGCACGTGTCCCTATATCATTTCTTGCCAGCCTCATTACTTGCAGTGGGAAAAAGCCATTACCTCGGCGTTGCCATTAAGATGTAGAAAGTGGTGCACAATCTGGTCGAGTACATGCAGGGCAACATACAAAATACAACACACACACAAAGGTCGAGGGAGAAGCGAAAACATATCTAATGTGTGAAGCATATCAAAAAGCCTTTACATGAGGTCATTTTCAAAACCACCTTTACATGGACGGATTCATTCTTCTTTCGTTGTTAGTTTATTTAAAAAAAAATGTTTTGCCATAGAAGAAGCTTTATTCATGCTATTTTTACACACACGTCTGGCTGTTTTCTGGTTATCTATCTCTCATTTTGTGTTTTTGACAATGCTATCAAAGATATAATTCACAGCCCCTATGTGGCGAAAGTACACCTGCTCCCTGAGAAAGAGCAGCACAACAGCATCCTCGGAGAGCTGCTCCGCCGCAGAGAAAGCTCCTGAGAGGGCCAACACTGATAAATCTCACACATTTCCTCTGTGATGTGAGAGAGACCTAAAGAGGAAGGCACTTCATCACCGGGAAAGGCTTTCTACCGATCTGCCTTCAGCACTTCTCCCCCTAATACGGAAGAGGAAATGGCACTAATAATGTTTTCGGGCATGTTTGGTTTTGGGGAAATGGTTTCATATATCAGTTTCATGGGAGATGGGGGAACTGGCTGTTGATGTGGATGCCTGGTTACAGCAGGAAGTGATACGTTGAAGAATTTCACTTTTTCAATAGGGTTTTTGAATTATGCTTGCCGGCCTATTTTATTACACAGTGCAATGTGAAATTTCACTTGTCTGCTTTGTTTGCTTCTTTTTTTTATGTCTTTTATTTGTGACAATATCATAAAACATTTCAGCACAATGGGATTTTGAGATGATTGCAAATAGTTGCGCTGACATTTCTGCTCCAAAATGGCTATTTTCAAACATCATGTGCCACACGCTGATTTGGCGATTGTTCATGTTACCTTTATTGCACTGTTTATTTTCCGAGTCAAATGGCACGCCGGTAAGCTTCTCCTGTACTCCCGAATTCATCAAATGTATGCAGTGTGATCTTGCTCATTATGTGACTTTGCTGTGGTGCAGAAACTCCAGGAGGAGAAGTCTTTGTCAGGAGTTTTGTTTCTCATTACCCAGAGGGCTTCAGCGCTCCATATTTTTTCTGCAGCAAGTCCCCAGGTTATACCAGTGTTATCTCGTTATTGCCTTCCCCTCCCTCCCAACTAAAAGACACCGTTGGCATTGATTAAGGTGCGCTTAGAACCTGCTTATGTGTTTAAATTATCTGTGCCTAATGCTTGGGGCAAGCGTTTGCAGCGGTGCCCTGGGATGGCATTATTCCTGTGATGGAAATTCTTTGAGGATCACAGCTTTGCATCCTATTTGGTTGCATAGCCGTGAGAAATGCCACAGGGCTTGAAGGCCATTATAAATACATTGATTAATTCTTAAGCTCTGATAGATTGAGTAAAGTTAAGGGAGTTGAGGAGCAAGAAAATAACCCATAAAAACATCGCTCACATTGTTCAGAAGCTTTACTAATTATAGCACAGTCACTGTTGCATTTAAAAGAGCCCTAAACAATAACAGCACATACGAATTGCATAGTTTCATATTACACAGATCGTGTCGGGAAGAAGGACAACCTCCCAGGTGACATTTTATTTCCCTGTCTCTGAATGTATTGCAGTGGGACAGATTTGTATGTGTCAGTGTTTTTCCCAGTCCTTCTTGTAAAAGCATTTGTTGTATAGATTTAAGAAAAGCTCTTGATTATGGTTTCTTTTGGAGCTTTGTACACTCTGAACTTTAGGGTCTATCGATGTGCAGTAAGTTTGATACTGAACTTAACTGCGCCCACTTTGAAGGCAGCATTCATTTGTGATGCTTGATGAATACAAAACTATATTTTTGATGAAGAACATATAGAAACAGTTCAAATGTGTAGCATATCAGCACCATTCTTTGTGCCGAAGCAAAGAATGACGGGGGCTTTTAGTTTAGGAACTCAAAGTATTTCCCAGTCAGGTTTAGCCCTTTTAGAAAGAAATTAAAGCGGTAGCAAAATTATTTTTTAGACCTATTATTTCCGAGTATATCTAATTACAGACCTCTCTGTGTGTGTATCGGAGTTTGGATTATCTCACCAACCCTTCGACCGATCTACATCACGCTTGACGCGTGTGCTGCTGAGCACCCTGATGGCTGTGTAAATAGGCAACTGCTGTGAAAAAGCTCATCATATCTACCTACAAAATGCTAGCATAAAGCATTTCCCTATAATTAGCTTGGCTAAGTAGTGTATCACAGTGTGTTGTTGCCCAAAGTAGGCAAGTCTTTGTCAGGGGTACCTAAAGGCTTCCCTGGCTACTACTGGGTCTATCTAATCTTGAACCCAAAGCCGTGTCAAAACACACACACCGTTATACACCTTTCACACCTGCTAACTGCTAGCAGATATCGCCAAAAAATGTCATAACCAGGTTAGCGAAATGAGTATCCCTGCAAACAAAATCTGAGCCTAGACTCCAATTCTGCAAAAACACACATGAGCTAGCATCAACCCTGATAGATTGAAAACAGAAGGGATAGAAAGTTACTGCAATGTTTCCTTACAGCTACTCAAACGTGAACCAACCTGCCAGCCATTTGCCGTACCTCCCCTCTCCCTCTATTTAATATTCCCATATTCATTTATGGTTTATCCAATCACCAGCGTAGAACAAACTGTACACAATGCACAGGGAGTGGGATTTATTAGTGGCCCATTTTTGCCATGGGCCCCTCTGGCAGGTTAATCTGGCCCTGCTCCCCTGCCTTCCCTCTTTCTCTTCCTCCCCTGCTACCAACCAGAACAGGTGCAGTATGTATATGCATACAGCAGAACTTATTTACTCTGAAGATATACAGTCCTGGTGGGATCTCTAATCGTAAACAATCGTCATTAATGTTACAAAATTGTCTAGGCCCAGTGTACACAAGCGAATATCTGACAATCGTAGACTAAGTCATACAATATTTGTGAACGTAATTCCATTATAACTTTGTCGCTCTGGCAACATTGCTTCCCAGTAGAAATTAAACTGTGCCAGTCACATGCCTCCCCTGCTTAGAGTACAAAACAAAGGAATCTGAGCCTGATATGTGTATGGAACACAACATTAAACCCATCAAAACTGAATAAGACAAAAAAGAAATATATATCCAGAGCTCTTGTAAATTAATGAATTTCCATTTTGCATGACATTTAACTAATCTATTCCATGAGAAAAAAAGCCAAGGCAGCAGTTATTAAAAATTCTTGCCAGAAGTGAAATAATAGCAAAAAAAATCATTTATAGGCGCATAGAGCATGGGTCAGGTTTTTGTGGTAATTGTCTTGTTGAAATGCACCTCTTTGTTCCACCTGAGCCCTGACTGTGTTGCTGGGAAAAAGGAAAAAAAAAAAAAAAAAAAAAAAAAACTCCAAATGACTGGACAAGATTGGCTCAGTTACCTTTCCACAGCAATGACTCTATGAAACACCTGTAATGGTATGGTCACATCTCTGTCGGATGACATTCTCAGCACAAATCCCCACTGTAACTCGGTGTCACTGCTACGTCTATCAGTTGCTCTGAAACTAGAAAATAAAGGATGATATTTATTTTCCATCTCAGAAACAAAATTAAAACCATTAAGTGCACTCTAATAATTGGATTAAGAGAAACCCCAGGGACAGGCACTAAATTAATTAGCTGGCCTTGATTTATTTTCACACATCACATCTTAAGACAAGTGAGGTGCGTTTAATTCACTCTGGGGACATATCCAGACACGCATGCCAAGAAGGAGCCTAACATGTACAAAAGCTAAACAGTCAAAGTCAAAAACACTTTTGAAAAGCGCAACTGTGCATTCCTAGTGCTTCTGCCATAAGCCAAACATTGAGATCTCACAGGGATGCTGAGGAGATGTTTGTACCCACAGGGCGCTCTTGATCCCTCCCTTCAAACAAGTGTTTGTTCATTGAAGAGGGGTAGAGTCAAATAGTTTCTCATATTTTTAGCTCTAAGGACTGCATAAAGGTGAGCTGTAAAGGCAGTTTTCAATGAATGTCGAACATCGGGGGATTATTGTCTATATTTGCTCCAACTGATGTGCGCCTTGGATTGGATATAACGATGGCCGGTTAAAAAATACTTCCAAATAGTGTAGCATGCTTTTTTTTTTTTTTAAGCTTCCCATGTATGTGTTGATATGAACCAAAGTACTCTTTATGATTTACAACCTGATGTTTCACCTACGCACCACCCCCTTAGTCACTGTTGTGATGCCTCCCAAGCTTTCTGTTTTCTTCCGCAGCTCATGCAGTTTACAATGATAACACAATCATGTTTTAAACAGTGGGTCCTTGATTTCAGATAGAGGTAGACAAAATCTTTCGACTTATTTGTTCATAGCCGTTGACTGATGATTTCCTTGGCTGGCCAGCGGACTTTATCAGCTGTAGCTTACTAGCTAGTTAAGCCAATCTCAGCACCATCGGTAAAAACTCAGTTTGTCTGACTTCAAATGTTTTCTGCTGACTCATTTCAAAATGACAATCCAGGAAAAAGGGTCTTAATTACGCATTCGATGGCTACATACATAAGATAAGATAGAATAGATAGAACTTTATTTATCCCAAGGGAAATTGTTGTGCAACAGTTGTAGGAGATAGTATAAGATTCTAAAATTTCCAAAAATGTACAAATAGCAAAATGTTATACATAAATATATATATGTAGAAACATTTTAAAATAAGATGAGCTGAGATGGAGTAAGGTGCAATATTCAACAAAATATCATGCTAAAAGGCTGAAGCTAACAGATCCGAGGAAAAAATATCCTCCACTCCGTCTGAAGATCCATAAAGAAGACATGTAAGTAACAGCAAGTTCTTGTATTGCAGTGGCAAGCTAGTTAGTCCTAGCATTATAAGTATGATAAGGATGGATATGATATTTTTTGGCTGCCTAGCTTACCTATTTGGACGAGCAAAGCTAGCTTGATGCTTTAATGTTTGTCTTTTCAAACAATATGCTTCCTTTTTAACATTTCAAGAGAAAAGGCTTTTCGAATGAGGGCCAACCAATTTGTAACTTTATCTCAGGTAATGTTGACTGTGGTTGCTTTAGAATAAACTTCCCCAAATCTATTTAAGATATATCTTTTAATGTTACCCTACACTCTGATGTACAGCAGTAACATCCAGCACTGGCTTCCACAGAGTGAAGAAATAAATACGACATGTGGACATGAATTATTATCTTTTAACACAACATAGGGGTTTAGAGAGCACTTCATTCCTATGAATCTATTAACAATACATGAGCAGACAGATATAACTGAACAGGCGCTCTGTGAAAACATTTTGATGATGCCTGAAGGTACAACTTCTAAGAAGCTGCCATTTGAAATGTTATATTAGTTGCATACCAGAGCAAAATTAAGTGTATACTAACTTATGCCTGTTTCTATTATTAAACATTGATGTATCGCAAGGTATAGTGTCATACATTAAAATGGATTCCCTTCCAAAACAGCTTGTCAATATGTAATGTTCTGGAACACACTGCACAGGAGCACACCACTGGTTACTGCCAAGGGCATACATTGCCTGTATGAGCATGCCTGTGAAGACAATGTTGGCAAGTCCTTGAAACCCATTCTTAATAAGCTATAAAATAAATGAATAAATATACCCCCCTTGCCTTTTGTCCCAGCCATGCAGCTACTATTAACGTGATTTTCAACCTTTCCCTCTTGGTGATGCCTTGGAAAAATGTGAGTGCAATGTTAAGAGCGATGCGACAGCTACTGCGAAAGACAGGAAGGGTGAGAGACAGAGACACAGATTAGGAGAGAGGGAGAGAGGGAGAGGGGGAGAGAGGGAGCGAGGGATTGTGGGACAGAGACTTCTTCCAGAACATCATTTGTATGCATAACGGCCGATGCGGCAGTCAGCAGGCCTCAGCTACAAATTTTACCACATTTGTCCACATTTATGGTTTAAATAGGCTGCATTTGCATTTGCAAATTAAACAATGACGATGGTGGAGGGACAATTGTTTAGAGTTGAGCGTTCTGTACACTAATAAATAAAGATCACATATCACGATTACTAAGAAGGAAGAAAAAAAATGAAATAGACAGAATACTTTATCTGACTATTCCAGAGTGTAATAGAATGCAACTAAGAATACTAACGGGTCAAAGCGGAGAACTGACCCTGGATCCTTCACTGTGGGTCAGATGGTTCATGATTTAATTAAATTAAATGTTTTGGGAATATGCACTAGTACAGCACAATATCAACTTAATTGATAAGGGCCTGGAGGCAAGTCCGACATTACTACCTCACCTTAAGGCTTAAATATCAACTGATTGAAGTTATTGCATGGGCGCATATTCCTAAATAAATTAGTGTTTAATTAAATAACCAGACACTAATTGACACACAGCAAAACTGGGGCCAGGTGGAATTCCAGCATGAGAGTAGTTGTTTGTTTCTGGGGGTTTTTTTTACGCAAACTATAATCAAGCTGTGATGTGCAGTCTGCTGTGTATACTGTATTTGATTGCCACTTGTAGGTGTCCTGAACGTGGGGTCCGTAGCTTATTTTCTCCCAGGCGCCTCCTGAAGGGTTAATGTGGCTATGAATGCATCAACCTCTCTACCACTGAACTCTACACATTACCATAATAATCAGTGGTGCCATTAGAAGTAGCCCCCTCCTCGCTGTATGACCAGGGAAACCCATCGTGGAAAGCAACAGCGCATAACATTACCTCTGCCCCGTTTCCATTGTTGGGCCTTTGAGATATGGTGTTATTTTCTGTCACTTATTCTTCCTCAGCCCCTCCTTTAATGTGAATAAGCCAGTGAAGTGGAACGTGCTATTTTGGTCTTGCTCACGGAATTTGTTTGCACAGCAAATCAATGGCCACACATCCAAACAAACATGATGGCTAAGCAAATATTTGAGCATGCAGAAAGATTGTACGTAGGTCTGCAGCTCTTCAGCATACAATCCCTAAAACCCAGGAATAATTAGCTTACTCTGTTGTTTGCCTTTTGATTTATTGCGAGCCCAAAAGTACCACCTGTCACATCAGTTCAGTTGGATAGAATTCTTTGAAGCTGCAAAAATGAATCAAAAAAGAGATATCAAGTCAGTTATTGGTACCGTCTCAGCTTGAATTCCAACAGATGGGCCTATTTTCGATAAGTTGTGTTCTGTGGTTGAGCGTTTTTCAGTCGAACAGACAAACGGTGTTAATATTTCACAAGATACCAAAGATCTTTCACCACGAAAGATGCAGTCAGAACATGCTATCTTTGGTTTGAATGTTGCCCTTGGTGTAAACAATAATTATCTTGAATTAAGCACAGGAATAGGGTTGAAAAAAAAGATTGTTGTAAAGTTCAAGAAACCTAAGGAGAAATTTGAGAGAAAAATCAAAAGCATGAGATTGCTGATTGTCACATATCCAGCATTCATGACCCTTCATGTGATTGGATTTTAGGGCTTTGGGTCCGTGATAGCAGGCAGCATGTGGTGAATGTGCTCAAAAATATTCACAGCCTTCTAGATTGGCTCCTTCTCTGAGTGGGCTTGAGGCGGGTAAAGGCCTAGGATTGATTACAATTGTTAATCAAGAATAAGTTCGATACACTTAAAAAAAAAGAGCACTTAATCCGAGAGCCGATACACCATCAGCTCCTGGAGTTCATCCACAACATGGGAAATAGCTGGTCACTATAAGTAAGCTACTGTATCTGTAGGATATTTTTAGTTTTTCTTTGAAGTATTGTGTATTGAAATATAGAAACTCAGTTATTCAGTAAATAATTCACTAGCCTCACTACTGTGTGACTACATTATTATTAACTTACAACTTATCACACAGTGTTATTTATAATTGTATTCATATATTTTAACGATCTACTTCACCCACTCTTACTCATTACATAACACAATTGCTATGTGTACAAGCACTGCTGTTTTGCAAGTGGGAATCAGTTAATAAATCCCATATCACATATTTGCGCCTTGCATCTATAGTTAATAAATCCCATATCACATATTTGTGCCTTGCATCTATATTATATTAGTACAGCAGTGACTGCCATTCATTTACTCTTTAAGTTCAACCTGGACAGAGCAGTAGCATAGAGGAAGAACAAGTAAAGCCAATGTGGAAGTGCCTTAGACCTGCATTCATTCAAATGTCCAGCAGGGTGTGACGCCGTTGGTTGCAAAATGAAGTCTGAGTGTATAGAAGTCTATGAGAAAAAATGGCCCTACTTCTCACTTGATTGATTACCGCTTTCATAATAAGTTTCAATCGCTAGTTTCAATTCTTCTTCAATACAGCATGATATTCACTTTGTAAACTATGGACCCATTTAGAGTAAACAAGACGATAAAGCAGGGGAAGCTTTAGGGCGTGGTTACCTTCTGATTGACAGGTTGCTACCACAACGTTGGCCATGTTTTCGTCTTACAACTTTAACCCTTTCATAGTGTGTTTTCAGTTCTTACCATTGGCTACTCATGGCTTGCTGCTTCCACATCTTTCAAGTCTTTCTGCTAAGCTAACCGGCCACTTTCAGTAGCCTTATAATTAATGGGCAGACGTGTTGATGACCTTCTTGTCTAAATCTCTGCAAGATAGCAAACAAGCGTATTTCCCAAAAATGTCAATTATTTGTTAAAGTACGAGTTGAAATATCCTATTTACCTTCACTGGAGGCAATTTGTTAATTTTCTCTATAAATTCTTCAGCTGTTGTTCAGCATGCTAACACAAGGGCAGACTACTGTATAGCGGTTTAGGAAACAAATTGTTTCAACAAACAAAACTTGAGTGGCTGACCTTTATTTAATTAGCACCTGACAGTTAGTGGCTCATCCTGAGCCTTCATGAATGTTTAATCAAAATACCGACTCTCCTCCTGTTTCACAACAATCTGCCTCCTCTCTCTCTCTCTCTCTCTTTCTGTCTCTGTCTCTCTCTGTCTCTCTCTCTGCCTCTAATAGTGTGTGCCGTGCACTAAATGCAAATCTCTGCAACGCATCTCTCCTAACACGAAACACTAACTATCTTTGCATTGTCAAGCAGGTATGGAAAACAGGAGCAACTGTAACAGAAGTGCGAGCGGCCACTGGTGAAGCCTTACTGGTACAATGACTGATGTTACTAAGCCTCAGTCTGGTGTAAAGTCTGCTGCACCCACATGTGTGACATACATAAACATGATGCTCACATTGGAGAAAAACAATATGTGACCGGGGGAACAACAGCAATCTACAAGCAGACTCGGATCAATGACTCTCCTGCACCATTTGCATTGGCATCATCTACGAAACTACAGAATGGTGTTCAAACTTTTTCAAGACAGACCACCACTATAAGTTTTATTGCTTTAGTTAAATGTCATTAGCAAACCAAGTAACCACCCCAGTCCTATGGACAAGGCAAGTGATAAAACAGAGGGTTACGCCTATCAAAGTTTAGCTTAGGAAGCGTTACATAGATGTAAACACAATTTTAATTAAATGTTAAATGTTATGACTTATGACGATGTTAGCATGTTAGCCTGTTGACATTTCCTAAATATTGGGTCTTCAGTTGGAGGATCAAAAAGAAAGTAGATCTCATTCTCTGTGTACCACCAATATCTGTAAAGTCATAGCAACCCATGTTATAGTTGTTGTGATATTTCAGTCTCAAAGTGGTGGACTGACTGACTATCAGACAAGCCAACATTGCCAGCCCTAGATCAGTGCTAGTGTGGCTAAAAACAAATGCATGGTTGCGGTTGAAGTATAACTTTTAAAATTGGGCAGTGCCAGCCATCTGTTTAATATATCAATCTAAAGCTATAGTTGCAACAATTAAACATATTTCCATCTTAATTTAATGGTAAACATGTAATTGCAACAATTTAGAAAACCCTAATAAGAATGATTGCTTAAATTGCTCAAATGCAAATTGTGTGTATCACTTTTGTTGTAACTATAAGCTTGGAATGTGTTTAGTTAAATATTCCACTCGCTAATTACTAAGCATTTCGTCTGGCATCCAGAAAATGTTTTAATGTCGCACCGCTTACCACGACAGCTCTGTTGTCAGCATTCTCTCAAGTCTGACTGCCTAATTAACAGACGTGTTAGTTAAACAGTGAAGGCAACACCAAGGGAGGAGTAGAAAGCCCATATTTGTGATGTATCAATTTGGAACTGATATCAGTAAGGGCGAAGGATTCGATTTTCAGGGAGCAGCAAGGATGAGCTAAGGGAGCAGTTATTGATGACACTTTTTTTTCACTCTTCTCCCCAGTTCAGAATGTCCGATTCCCTTTACTCTCTGTCACTGCTAACTCCCATTTCTGGCCTGGAGATGATGAGCATCTTGGGATACACATGATGTTGATAGACGCTTCTTTTTGAACTGCCAGCAAGAACCTTCACCAGTAGGGCACATGCCCAACAAATCAGTACGAACCCCTGGTACAGCAACATCCTTCACTGGCTTCATATACAAACGTTGACACTTGTGTTTGATGAAAGCTGGAGGCAAGGCTATGGCGAACAGAATCCAAGAAAGTTTCCCTGCACCATGACGTTTTATGGAGTCGATGACTGACCTACTCGCACGAATGGACCTACAAGCTGTACAATCGCAAATAATAGTTTGAGTTTTCTTTTGAATTATTTAATGTCGTGAATGGTCATTCCTCCAGCTTCATGCTTTGTAAACAGGAAGCTAAGGAACTGCCCAAGGTTATTTCTATAGCAACATGTCCTCACACAAACTACTTTCATGAAGTAGACAACGGCAGCTGCAGTGAAACTATTTTTTCTTTTTTTTTTAGACGACACACGATACTATACGATTACAGTGTATCTCATCTGAAACTGCATATGTATTTATGATTAATTCATCAACATGTAAACACAAACTTCTACCTGTAAATACAAAACTAAACTGTCAATATGATTGGATGGTAATTTATTCTCAACCCCTTTTTCTTTCTTTCTTTTTTTATCTACTTGTGGATGCTTGGGGCTACAGGGTGAAGCAAGGCCTTTTCCTTCGGAAAACCACAAAGCTGCAATCACATATAAATGCACAAATGGCTGTTTGCATTCTAGAAATTGTGCATCCACTGCTTCCATGTCTGATATTAACACTTCTTGTAAGGTAAATAAAGGCAGTCAATCAATAATACAGTGATCTGCACACATGGGTTGGAGAATATTTTCATCCTGTCTGACCTGCATGTATAAATAATAGTTATTCAATATTAATTAACTTACCAGCGATGTTACTTTCCAAGGTCAAATGTTCAATGTCAAAATGCTGAAATCACCCACAGCTTATAACCAATTGATGTCACTGTATACAATTTTTTTAGGCAAGATAGTTTTCTTGACTTTTGACATGATATCTCCATGTCATAGCTGGACAGATTTTTACCGCTCCACGACATTTGAAACGTCCGTCTCTCTTCACTCTTTTACAATTTGAACTGTGAAGATAGTCCTGACAGTACCAATCACTTAAAATGTTATTATATGTTATTTATATTAAGAGACACACATGCCCTGCGGACATACGAATCTCGCTATTTCATTCTATACATAACCCTATTTAGTTGCTTAGCTTACGTTTGTACTTTGTAAGTTAAGCATTTTGTACGCTTACACTTAAACATTTCAGAATTCAGAAGCTGTTTCAAATTCCCAAAATTTTCACTCTTGTGTTTTCGCTTTTTTGGAAAGGCTAGCAACCACTCTCCAAGCTCTTAAAATGCAGAATATTGCTCTAATAGCCCCCAAGCTCACAACTCAACATGTGGAGAAACCTAAAGCTTGACAGGCGAGCCATGCCTAGTTTCGGTTGCTAAGATAGGAATGGGGGATCACTGTTCGTGGGAGGGGTTTGGCAAATGGTCAATTTAGTTGTTGTAATGACAGTGAAAGCACATTCATTGCATTTATGTTTGACATGAAATCCACCTGTTTATAGTTGCAATTTTTTCCAGCCCGTATTACCGACAGACAGAACACACCAGGTTGCATTGCAAAAGGGATAAGGTACCCATGTGGGGGTAAAAGGAACCACCCAGTAAATCAATGTGCATTATTTGTGAAGTCATTAAATTCCTTTAATTCCTAATGATTCTGAAAGCGCTCTCACCGGTCCAACGGCAGGTGTCTGTATCCCAGCCGTGCCATATGTTTTTCCTGGCACATGGTTTGCTTCCTCCGGACTCTCCCAACATGCGCTCATAAACAAACCAACCTGGTCAAGGTCTCACAAGAGAAGGAATGGGAAAAAGCTGCAGGGGGTGTTCACACACACACATGCATCTGGTCTACAAACACACACACACACACACACACACACAGACAGACACACAAACCCTGCAGGATCAGTTTAAGTGTAGAGGCACCAAGAAGAGAATACAAACTGTGAGAAGAGCCTTTTATAGGGCGCAGGTGGGCCTTGGAGTGTCCGAACATCATTAAAAGATGGATTGGGTCATAGGTGATTGAATCGTTCCCTCAGGTGGTGGAGAAGGACAAGGATAGAGGAAAGCATGGAGACTGATGAAGGCTTGTGTGGCACAGTAACAGGCTGCTGTGGGGGGCAGGGTCCCGCTGACCGGGCTGAGAAAGGGCACAGCGGAGCCTTGGACTGGAAGCAAGTGGTAGGAGCGAGCAGTCGGGAACTTGGAGATGGGCTCAGCAGGTAACACTTGGTGACTGAACAGACAGCAGCTCAGATGTGCAGAACACAGCTGTCGACTTATTTTTAAAGGAAGTGGGACAGGATTCAATTTTACCTCCGTTTTCCGACAGAAATGTTGATTTGAGGATGTTTCATATAAAAAATGTAAAAAAAAAAAAAATCTATCAAAGCAGCACAAGCAACAACAATCATTTATAATTGTTACATTAGATCATATTGGCAGTATTTGAAATGAGACATACAGTAGTCCTGGAACAATACAAGGTCAGTCAGTGACTTTTTAAATTCACTAAATAAATCACTTTTTCAGTGAACATTAGTTTTAATTGAATTAGCACCAGTACAACAATATATTTTAGTCATTCATTTTAGCAGATGCTCTTATCCAGAGCGACTCACAGTGAACGAAATACAGGGACAGTTCCCCTCGAGCAACTCTGGGTTAAGTGCCTTCCTCAGGAGCTTAATGGTGGCAGCCCCTGGTATTGAACTCACAACCTTCCGGTGTTCTATTTGGAAGACCACTAGACCACCACCACCCAATATACCGTGTAGCATCTAGCCAGTTGGGCAAAGAGTTGCAAAAGTGCATACAAGCCATGTCTTTTCAATGCAAGCTTTTGTCATCCAATCATGCTAGGACGCTGTGAGCTCACCCGCTCACACAGGGAATAAAAGAGGGAGAGTTCTCGTGGAGGGTATACAGTTTATTAAAGGAGGCTTCACTCTGGGCCAGGTTCTCCCCGCCCTCGACTGCCGCGGCCGCTGCTGCTGACGCGGACTCTGTCTCCGCCTGCGCCTCTGTCTCTGTCTCCGTCTCTCTGGACGAACCCAGCCTACTGCAAGACAGAACCAGGTCATCGGCGTGCTTTTATTGTGTGACTGATTACCTGATTCCGTCCAGCTGCCTGGCCTCCAACTGAGCCACTCCCATCTCATCCCCAGCAGCCGACTCAGCCACCACACCCCACTGCCACATACCCCCACCGGCCGCAAGCTGACTCCCCCCCCAATCCCGAGAGAAAGTCAGCCACAACCATCCGGTTACCCGGCCTGTGGATCACCTTGAAGTTAAACGGCTGTAATGTCAGATACCAACGAGTGATCCGGGCATTGGTATTCTTCATGCGGCTGGAGCCACTAGAGCGGGGCATGGTCCGACCAGAGGGTGAAAGAGCGTCCCAGGAGATAATAAGGGCGCCGACCGCCCACCGTATGGCGAGGCACTCTTTTTCCACCGTACTGTAGTTCACCTCCTGCTGAGCTAGCTTCCGGCTAATATACAGTACGGGGCATTCGACCCCCTCCACCTCCTGGGACAAAACGGCCCCCAGCCCACTGTTCGAGGCGTCGGTCTGCAAGACAAACGGGAGAGCGAAGTTAGGGTAAAACAGGAGCGGCTCCCCATAGAGAGCTTGCTTTACCCTCTCAAACGCCAGCTGACACCGGATCTCAGGCACCCTTTCGGGTCAGGTCGGTCAGGAAACCCTGGAATGAACCGCCGGTAATAGCTCGCCAGCCCCATAAATCTCCTGACTTCGTTTTTTGTCTTGGGAGCTGGACAGGCGGCAATGGCCGCAGTCTTCTCTAGCTGTGGCCGCACCTGCCCGCCGCCCAAGTGGTACCCCAGATACCGTACCTCCCTCCGTCCAACCGCACACTTTCTCGGGTTAGCCGTGAGCCCCGCTCTCCTCAGGGACTCGAGTACTGCCCCCACCTGCCGCATATGCGGCTCCCACGTCTCACTGTGGATGATGACGTCATCCAGGTAGGCAGCAGCATATGCCGAGTGTGGTCGCGGCACCTGGTCCATGAGCCGCTGGAAGGTGGCAGGGGCTCCAAATAACCCGAACGGAAGCGTCACAAATTGGTATAAGCTGTACGTTTTTTTCCTTAGACTCTGGAGACGGGAATCTGCCAGTAGCCCTTGGTCAAATCCAGTGTCGTGTAAAAACGAGCCGTGCCTAGCCGATCCAGGAGTTTGTCGACCCGGGGCATCGGGTAAGCATCGAATTTGGACAACTCATTCACCCTGCGATAGTCCACACAGAACCGTACTGACCCATCGGCCTTGCGCACCAGTACGACGGGACAGCACCAGTCACTGTTGGACTCTTCTATTACGCCCATCTCCAACATAGCCTGAAGCTCTGACGGAACAATTTTCCTCTTGTGTTCAGGCAGCCGATAGGGCCATGAGCGCACAGTCACACCCGGGGGCGTCACTATGTGGTGGTGTGCGAGAGTGGTGCGCCCGGGCAGGGGGGAGAACACATCAGCAAACAGCCTTTGTAACGCGGCAACGTCTGCCCTCTGACTCAGTGAAAGATGGCTGCCACAAGAGACCGGGGCTGATTTGTCTGTCTTTTCTACCTCCGGTCCCAACTCATCTTTCTCCATCACTGTCGTAGCCAGAGAGGCAGAGGCCACCTTCCACCATTCTTTTAGGAGATTGAGGTGGTAAATCTGTGCCGCTCCCCCCCTGTCCTATCGTGCCACCTCGTAATTGACGTCCCCCACTCGCCGTGTGACCACAAAATGGAAAATTTGGAGCTAGCGGACGGGAGCAATACAAGCACTTTATCTCCCGGTGTAAATTGACGCAGTCGCGACCCTCTGTTATACAGGCGCTGCTGACGCTTCTGAGCCTGGAGCAAATTCTCCCATGAGAACTGACCCAGTGAATGGAGTTTTGCTCTCAGGTCCAGCACGTATTGAATTTCACTTTTGCTGGCGCTTGGACCCTCCTCCCAGTTTTCTTTCTTTTTCGGGATCCCAACTCGACCCAACCCCCTCTGGGTGCCGGAGGACCAGACCCGCTGACTGGGCCCTGTGGAGAGACAAGAGAAGGGATATTAGGGGGGTTGGCAGCTGCCGGGGCACCGGCGGCACTGTGGATGTGCAGGGGGCTAGCAGCCGCTGCCTCTAGGCTGATGGGCCGGTGACACTGGACCCAATTTGCCGTGGAGGAGGGTAACCCGGCGACAAACTGCTCCAGTACCACCTGCCCTACGACGTCCTCTGCGGAGTTTATCCCTGGCTGAAGCAAGCGCCTCGCTGCCTCTAGGAGCTGCTGCGCGTAGGGGAAGGGGCAGCCAGCGTCCTCGAAGGAGAGACCCCTGAACCGGCGGTGTCCCTCCGGCTGTGGGCCGCCAACTGCGCTTCCCCGGACAGCAGGGGTAGTAGCCGCACCGCCCACTCCTCCCTCGGCCACCCGCACGCCGCTGGCGTGCCCTCGAAGATGTCCATGTATGCCTCCGGGTCGTCCTCGGAGGTCATCCTCAGCAGTTGAGAGGTCGGAGAGAGATGGGGTAAGATCTCTCTCCGCCCTCCCGAGTGGCCGGTCGCTGCAGCAGCTCCCGCAGGAGAGCACGGTCCTCGCACTGAGCGGCCGCAATGTCCGCGAGAGCCTGGCTCTGCTGCCGCTGTAGGGTGGCCATGCCCTCCTGCATCGCGGCGAGGAGCTGGAGTGCTTACCCCAGTGGACTGGGTGGGGATTCTCCCTCTGACATAGTCCCTGTTTAGGCGCCAGATGTGAGCTCACCTGCTCACACAGGGAATAAAAGAGGGAGAGTTCTCGTGGAGGGTAAACAGTTTATTAAAGGAGGCTTCACTCTGCGCCAGGTTCTCCCCGCCCTCGACTACCGCGGCCACTGGTGCTGACGCGGACTCCGCCTCCGTCCCGTCTCTCTGGACAAACCCAGCCTACTGCAAGACAGAACCAGGTCATCGGCGTGCTTTTATTGTGTGACTGATTACCTGGTTCCGTCCAGCTGCCTGGCCTCCAACTGAGCCACTCCCATCTCATCCCCAGCAGCCGACTCAGCCACCACACCCCACTGCCACATACCCCCACCGCCCGACTCAGGCCGGGAGCCCACCGGCGACCATACCCCACTGCCAGAGACGCATTAACTGTTGAAACTGTACACTCCAAGATCGTAAGAGATTCAAAGCAAACCGAGGCTGGAGCACAGCTGAGAGTTGCTGTCTTATAGCACTGTGGTCTAACGCCACTGTTAACTCAGAATTGTACTGTACTGTAAAGTACAGAACTGGGAAAACCAAATTATTATAGGACATATTAACATTTTATATGAACGTAGTATCGTAGTGTGATTATTCAATTTAAAACTTTTGGCTTCAAGGTTCAAATAAATAATAGAAACTCTTATGAACATTTTGAAAATGTTATATAAAACATGGAGGTCATATAGTAGCAGAATGTAATCCCATTGTGAACAAGTCATGTTGTATTATTTGTAGTAATTACGATGCACTCTGCCTTATTTTGACTCGTAGACATGGCTCGGAGGGATGAGTCAAGGAGAAAGTTGTAATGAACCCTTTATTTTCTCTTGTGCCAAGCAGTGCTGTTTAGGAATTCGAGTGCAATGCGCACAGCGCAGTCTCCAAAACATCTTGAAGCAAAAACAAACAAAATGAGTTGCTCGAGGTTCATGTTGTGAAAGTTTTTGGATGAAACACTCCACGGTTCACATCCCATGACTAATGTGTTCGGGGTGTGTTACTCTGCACCCCGTGAGTGACAGCCAGACAAAGTAAGAGAAAAAAACAGACAAATCAAGTGGAGCACACATCAAAGGGGAGAAAAAATGTGATGACAAAAGAGGGAAAACATCCATAAAGTTGTTCTCAAACTCTTTATTGAGGTTATATTAGTGCAATCTATCAGTGATGTACTGGAAAATCCATAACCCTACAGTGGAATTTCACCCCTGTGAGCTGTTCCCCTTTATGAAGTGCAATCTCATAGCAGGACTGCATGCCTCTACGGAGCTCATTTTTCAAGCAGTGTGACGTGGAATGGCCATGTCAGAAACATAGAGGCTATGACTGGAGGGGGGCCCATTCGTATGCCATTTATCCATCAGAACGTCTTGTGTCACAGTTGAATCGCCCCCACACCGTTAAATAAGAATCTGTACCATCGCAAATTCAATTTGTGATTGATTAAGTGCATCTGCTTGGAGCCAAAGCTTGTTTATCACACATATTTACAGTGAGAAAAACACAAACCCAGATAAGGATCTTAGATTTGTTCGTAGACACTGTGATGTTGGTAAATCAGTCGCATCTTGCTCGGCGTATTCACACCTCTAAAGTTCAGTTGTTAACACCAGTGGTGGAAAAAATTTTAAAATTAAGTAGATCAAATAGATGTAGGAGAGTAAAAAGTACAATATGTGCCTATGAAATGTAGTGGAGTAGAAGTATAACATAGCAATGAATATAAATGACTCACACAAACACACACACACACACACACACACACACACACACACACACAGAGACTTCTGTCATTATAGTATGATGATGCTGATAGTACTTACTTAGTAAAGCTTTCAATGCAGGACTTTTATTTGTTATTATTTTTACAGTGTGGTATTAGCACTTTCTTCCAGCACTCATTCACCCAAAATGTCAAACTATTTCTTTAACATTCTTGGTACGCCAGTTGTCTGGGGTGTGCAAAGACATTGAAATTGTTCAAATGAAAGCATGCTTTCTATATTTCTGTGACTGATACTTACGTCGCCCGAACTGACTGCATGACCTTAGTCTTAGAGGTTATTGTCCTGCCTTGCAACGTCACTGGGGATGCTGAACAGTGAGAGCTCTTACTAATCTGGCTTTACAGAAAGTTACCTGCTCACTCCTTCCACATCATGTGCGCCTGTACCCAGCATCCCATCCAAGTCCCACTGTGTGCCTTTCTAAACCGAGGCTCGTCTTAACAGGGATGTGCCGGCTTTGAAGCCCCCGTGCAAGACAAAAAGAGCTTTCTGAAGAAATAATGGCTGTTTATATGGAGTGTGGTGCGAGGAGCTGTCAGGCTCTGCCTTTAAGTTGATTTGCAGGAGTGTCAGAGAAGAGTGGGGGGACTTGAGGAGGTGAATCATGGATTGTCAGAAATCAATTCTCTGGGCTGCTCTCGAGGGAGTGCTCCAGTCATTGTCAACAATAGGCAAGATGAATAAACCAAATCTCCTGGAGAGCATGTAATAATCCCCAACATAATGGTGTTGCCATATAGGATAATTCAATCTGAGCTTGAAAAAGGCAACTGTTGATCAGTGCTAAATTGAATATTTCAGACGTGCGCTTTGTGAAAATCCCAGAGCTCCCCCCCCCCCCTGATACCTCATCTCTTCCCTCAAACACCGTTCTGCCCCCACCCAACCCGCTCCACTCGTCAATCAGCTTTTCCATTGCAGCTCACAAGAGCTGCTAGAAATCCACGAGGTTGAACAGCTGATGGATCACACAGTCTCTTTCATCTTCTCCTGCTTTACATTTTCTCCAGGCTCATTACTGTGCCTGTATAGGCTCCTGGCTTCTGCTTGGCAGTAGAACTTGTTTGCCTCATAAGCATCGCGCCGCACCTCTGTGTCAACAAGCTCAGTAGCTAAACACTTCAAACAATGCAAGTTTAATGAGCAACAAAGCAACAATGTACCTGAGGGCACAACGTTTTTCTCCATTCCCTTTGTCTCAACTGGCGCTCTAATAATGCTGTCTGAGAGTTGCTTATCCTCTCCTCTCACTGCTGTAATGTGACATTGTGTGTCTTTGCATATTTTGTCGGAGTGTTTATTTCAAAATCTATTGGCGCGGTGCCTGTTTTCAAAGGCAAACTCTGCACAGTCAGGACATTGAGCGAAAATAAAACAAAAAGCTCCTTTGTTAACTTAATTACCGAGGACATTTTTTGTTCCGACGCTACAGTCACAGAGGAAGTGTCAAACTAATGCACAATGGATTCACAGCGAATACGGAACTCTGTGATATTATAATTACGAAAGCAATATAATTGCATAATAATAATTGCCGTTCTGCTGTAGCCAATTTAACCTTTTAAACTGTAGGCTGTTTCTGCTCTGTTGACACTCCTTTTATTTACAGCTTCTAGTAGTACAGAAGCCACCATGTCATATTTTGTTGTTTTCAGAATATGTTTCGCCACTTAGCGATGCCATGATTTTGCATATCAGTGGTACTATATATGTTCCGGGGGGGAAACAATGCTCAATGTTAAATAGTTTCGTAAATTTGCATTCCTTCTCATACCCAGCAGGGGGCAAGTCCTCTGGTTGCAAAAAGAAGTCTGAT
This sequence comes from Bovichtus variegatus, assembly GCA_943593645.1. Taxonomy (NCBI): domain Eukaryota; kingdom Metazoa; phylum Chordata; class Actinopteri; order Perciformes; family Bovichtidae; genus Bovichtus; species Bovichtus variegatus. The sequence goes on along the minus strand of CALSCE010009344.1, from coordinate 8,465,981 downwards.
TGTATGGAAATCTATAAGAAATATGACCCTTCTGCTTTACTCGATTTATTAACTCAGAAAAGATTTGTGAACATGATCTGAATTGCTAGTTTTAAGTCTTCAAAACAGAAGGATGTTTATTCTGTAAATTATGATCCCATTTGGAGTAAAATAGAAAATAAATATATAAAATAGTCCCTTCAAGCTTTGAGTGATGTAAACACAATACTATGAGGTATCATAGTACATAGTACATTATCTAAATGTTGGCATTCTGCTTCATGAAGAGTCGTGCTGCATTACCTGGTGTTCTGGGCACAATGCAGTTTTATGTTTAGTTGGCATATTGAATATACATTTACAATTCATTTAGTTGCTCTAACAGAAGTCTTCTTTACATTACATTACAGTTCATTTAGCTGACGCTTTTGTCCAAAGCGACTTACAAGTGCAAACAATCATGAGGATGCAAACTCCTAACAGCAATAATCTTGCAAGTACATTAGCTTCAAATAGGTGTAATTATTTTAAGTGCAGTGCAATAGCTTCAAATAAGCTGAATCAATGTAAATGCAACATGCAGAAACAATAGAATACAAAGTTAACCATTAGCTACAAATAAGCCAACCAATTTAAGTGCTAAATATAGAAATAATTATTATTTTATATTTACTGTACTACCACACACCATCTTACTCGCAGTGGACATTTACACACCACATTGAATGGCAGCAGATCATTGGACGGTCTGGCAGGGGGACGAGGCTGAAACGTGACACATTCACATTCCGTGTAAATCAGGAGGGGTTGTGAGTGGATTAATGCGAGAAAAGAAGAAGAAAACACAATTGTGAAGGAAAAATCTGTTGAACTTTTTTTTGGACATTTTGCTAATATTATTTTTTTTTTTGTGAAATAAATGTAAAATGAAACCACCCGAGGAGTTACAGAAGAAATCAAAACTCAACCAGAGCTCACGAGCCAAAATGTGTGGGAACCACTGTGATAATCTTAACTATGTGTTGTATTATGTATTTTTGTATGTAAAATCTCAATATCTCAATATATAAGTACCTAGGAAATATATATGTCAAAAAAATATTGTGCAGTAATGACTGCAATATTTCCCCTGCAAAACAATGTCGTAAAATGGGTATATAAAGTACAAGTACCTCAAAAAAGGGCAGTTTCTGCATAAATCTACTTTCCTAATAATTATTTTCCACCACTGCAGGAAAGACTGAATCATGCTGAATCTGCAGAATATGTATACTTCCTGTGTGTTCTGGTTGACTAAGTTATGCCTCTAAAAAGAACTGGTGGGATTTCTGTCTGTTTGTCAACAGGATTACAGAAAAAAAAACTGCTGGCCTGATTTTCATGAAACTTGGTGCAAAGGGTGTAGCGTGGGCCAAGGAAGAAGTCATTACATTTTAGAGCGGCTCCGAATCAAGAGGGGTACGAACAAATCCACTTTCGTTAACATTGCGAGATAGGGCATTTGGCCTTGGCGGAGTTCTGTGCTCGCAGAGAGCTCTTCTACTTTTACCGATGTGCTGGCAGGTGAGAGATTCTTGCAGGAGAAGTTTGTTATCACTGGCTTTGTGTATTGTTGTGTCCCCATACATTTTTAAATACATCCATCTTGACAGCTGGTCAGCCATGAATGCATTTAGCTTGAGCTATGGACAGCAGCGAGCTTACGGCACTAATCCGCCTGAAGAGAGTAACCAAGTCTTTCTCACCCATATTCAAAGTAAAAAACTCAACCACTTATCACGGGGAAATGAAAATCCAACAGATTTTTGGGGGGGCTGCCTCGTGACGAAGCGTCTCAAATTAAAGAGACTCGGACGTGAAGGATCCTGCCTGCTCCCCACCAGCACTTCCTCGCTGGCCTTTTCTTCCCTCTGCCTCTTGAGCTCCCCTGTGGCTGCTTAGAGGAGGGTGAGCCGGGTGGTTTCACTGCTGAACTACTCTGAAGTGTACACACTCAAAGCCCCACTAAGTGAGCTTTCTATCATATCAACATGTGCAGCATTAACTCTACAAAACATATGTAAATATCAGCGTTTTCTATTTGTTCATCCGGCCAAAAGGCTGTAGCAAACATGCTACCATGTTATTGATCTGCATTTCAGATCTCCTAACAAGTAACTCTTTATGTTCCAGACAAGGGAGAAGGTTTCGTTTGAACATTGGTGGGGACACATATTCATTTTAAGCGTTAAACACAACATTTCTTGCATTCCTGTGAATATTTTATGCAGCTATTTCTGCTTTTTTCAATCTGACAGACCCCGATGCCCCCTTGCAAACCTTGGTTACAGACCAAAATCCCTTCACTTTGTTTTCTTTAGGTTTCTGATTACAGTGGAGATTTAACAGACATGTCCTAAAGTTAACAGCTGCAGATTGGGTTAGAACCGCCTGCTTGAAGTGACATCATTAGCAGGTCACTGGCAGTGTTTGTGCAGAATTTGGTAAACTGTTATTTGCAGCGGTGAAATGTAAATGGCAGGCGTAAAAACATCCCTGATTGTCCAATTTGCATCCTCTATTGTGTGATTCACAGCTTTCAAGTCAACTAAAAAGGAATTCATAATTCTTGAATGTGTTTTCTATGCTAATATTTTCTCAGAAATCAAATAAAAGGGAAGGGGAGCCATGTTTGTCAATGTCATATGATAATTGGTCAAGGGATCAGAATATTGATTTTGGTGGCAAAATTTGATTTTAAATCTTCCCCAAATGAAAAGCTGCATCAAATTAAATCTCCCTCTGTCTGTGTGTCCGTCTGTTTGACTGTTTGTCTGTCTGTCTGCTTGACTGTCTGTTCCTGCCTCACATGGGCTCTTTTCTCCTCTCACATTCTGCGTGGACTTCAGAAAAATAGAGTTGAAACAAAATAGAGAGACAATACTGGTATTCAGAAAAGGCACACTCTCTCTCTTGCACACACACACACACACACACACACCATCTTCAGCCTTCAGCAGTGCTGTAGGTGATGAATGACACTCCAGTTGGTGATCAAAGCAGGTGAGTGGAGCCGGGTAGGAGGGAGGTGGTTCCATCTACTGTTACGCTGCAACACAATGCTGCTCCTGTAGCCCTCTGGCTGCGGCTCGGCTGATCCAGGTACAGCGCAAGCCTTGTCATCTCCCTTCTTCTGTTATTTATCTGTGGCGTGCTAGCTTAGCTCACTCAAGCACTGCAAAAAAAAAAAAAAAAAAAAAAAAGTAGATTGTGCAAAGAGAATACATTCATATGTTTTCAATACATGCGGGGAGAGGTGGAATTGGAAATTACTCTTTATTGTGTTGTTTCTGCAGGAGGCTTTTTGTGTTCCTGAGCTCCAGATTCTCATCCATTGTAATTGCCTTGGGCTGAGAGAGGGGTTATGACTATAGGAGCTGGAGGCGAGCTGCTTACACACCTGTGCTACAGCTCAATATTTCAAGCTCTGAGCAGCCATCCTCTCCTCTCCTGTGGTCTGAAAGTGGCTGTCACACATTCAGGCTCCCTGCAACACGGCCGCGATGCCTTTATTACATACGGCACACCTGCACACACACAAACACAAAAACACAATATGAAAGAAGTAGCCGTTATAAAGGTTTTCTATCACGTATCGATCCGGCCTTCACAGAGCATCCGTTGCTGCACTTTTGTTCCTCCTTTTTTCAAATGCTTCAAGACAGGGTCCGAATTGTAAAGTCTTCAACATTTTTGTACTTCCTCAAAAGGAGCTGAGTTTTACTTTGTACCACAGTGCCAAAGCCAGTATTTATCAAAGTATTTATACCCCCTCCACCTCCTGGGACAACACGGCCGCCCACAGCCTGCTGTCCGAGGGATCCGTCTGAAAAAAACTAAAGGGAGAGCAAAGTCAAGTGACAAAAGCAGTGGCTTACTGCTTCACCTTCTCAAATGCCAACTGACACTGCTCCGTCCAATGGACCAGATCTGAGGCACCCTTCCGGGTCAGGTCGGTCAGGGGGCTGGTCAGCTCAAAAAATGCTGGAATAAACCGCTTGTAATAGCCCACCAGGCCCATAACCCTCATGACCTCTTTTTTTGTCTCGTGCACCGGGCAGGCGGTCTTCTCTACCTGTGGCTGCACCTGTCCACCGCCCAGCCACGCACTTCTTTGGGTTAGCCGTGAGCCTTGGGACTCGAGCACTGCCCCCACCTGCTGCATATGCTGCTCCCATGTCTCGCCATGGATGATGACATCAGCCAGGTAGGCAGTAGCATTTGCAGCGTGAGGCCGCAGCACCCAGACCGCTGAAAGGCGGCTGGGGCTCCAAATAACCTGAACGGAAGTTTCACAAATTGGTACAATCCATATGGAGTGGAGAAGGCCATTTTTTCCTTAGACTCTGCAGACAGGGGAATCTGCCAGTTGTCCTTGGAATCCAGTGTTGTGTAAAAACGAACCGTGCCCAGCCGATACAGGAATTCGTCGACCCATGGCATCGGTAAGGCATCGAATTTGGAGACCTCATTTACCGATTTTTACTGCGATAGTCCACACAGAACTGCACTGACCCATCAGGCTTGCGCACCAGTACGACGGGGCAGCGCCAGTCACTGTTGGACTCTTCTATTACCCCCATCTCCAGCATGGCCTGAAGCTCCGCCTGAAGTCACTGCGGCGTTCGGGTGTAGGGGAGCCATTCACACTCACTACCTGCTCGAATGCATGACGGAGGGTCTCGTCCCGAGACTACTGGAGGGGACAGTCCTCCACTGGACGTAAGGGCGGGGTTGGCAGGCCTGTGGCGCAGGCCGGTGGCACTGGACCCAGTCTGCTGTGGAGGATGGTCGCCCGGCGACAAACTGTTCCAGCGCCACCTGCTCGACGACGTCCTCCGCGTAGTTGGTTCCCGGCTGGAGTCAGCGCCTTGCTGCGTCGAGGAGCTGCTGCGCGAAAGAGAAAGGGCAACCAGCATCCTCAAAGGAGAGGCTCCGGAGCCTGTGCTCCCCAGCCGGTCCAGGATAACCCTCGGGGCTGGTCGTAAGAATGTCTGGAGGACGCTGGCAGGCAATGTGCGGCCAGCTGGGCTTCCCCTGCTTCGGCCACCCAGCTTATTTTACTTCCCCGCTATAATACAATAACTATGAAGTGTGTACTATAGTGGAAAACAACTCTGCTATTTTTGAAAGGTAAGGAGTCAAACAGCCTATGGATAACGCCCTGTTTGAGTGAGTAAACTCAAAGAATCAGGCTCTCCCTGCTTAAAGATGTTATATTGGAAGTTACATTCTCATTACTGGCAGCCTGTCAGGCATCTAGTGTTTGCAATTGCGTGTTTGAAATGTAATTGCTGTTACAGAACAATTTTTAGTTTATTTGAATTATTAGCCAGGTGAGAGGAATCCTGTAAAATACTTTGTAGCCTTAAGTTGTAAAAAGCTTTTGGCCTATGATTTTGATGAAGGTTGCACGACTTTTCGCTTCTTATATCAATACACAACTGCAGATTTGAAGCAAAACAAATTTAAAACTTTGCCATGTACTGTACAATGGTGATGGAACTCTTAACACTACATCTGTGTTATTATACATTATCCTGAAGTTATCTAACATTAGCATTAGCAGCTAACACAACTTCCAAAGCACACTGGCTTCAAACTTTGCACCCTATTCAAGGCAAAAACTGAGGCCATACAATGCTTTATTTACGAGACCATTTTCCCACATAGAACCGTTGACACACCATTGAATGTCACTTAGCCAGGAACGCAGTAGTATGCAGTATTTCAGTGAGAAAATCTTTCCTCATTGAAGACTGACCAGAAGGGCACCCAGGATTTTCTATAGTAGATTGAGTACAGTAGCTGAAATACATTTTAAGAAAATGTACGTGTATCGTTTAAGTATTGGATTGTCCATGTATTCAGATAGATACTGAGTTGTGGAAGGGATATACATACAGTACATCCCCACTCATTTAATGATACGAAACCAGATGCATCATCGTTACTTTTCATGTTTGATTTGATTTTGACCTACTCCCTTGGCTACTGGCTCCTTTTGCATGGAAATCTGATTTCCACTGTCTGAACAAAGTCAGACTTGCATGGTGTCTTGGGTGCATTTTGATGCCAAGAAAAAAAAAACTGCACATTACTGCAGGGATCATCATTTCTTTTCCATGTATTAGATATGACCTTCTCCTGTTCACTCGGAGAGTGTGGGAAGCTGGTGGGCGTAACATTTCATACTTACAAGCGGATGGTTCTATCCGTGGACAGGAATGTTTTGTCAGCTGCTTTAGTCATGTCAACCGGGAGCGTTAATCACAGGGTATCAAAGAGTAAAGTAAACAGCTTAACCTGAATAACACAACACCGCCATTTCAGGAATTGGCAGTTTTTGTCGAATTTCAATTAACATGTTACTAGAGGAGTACTACCGATGTCCTGCCTTGTGTCTCAGATGTGTTTATATTTATCATGTGCTCAGTTAGCATAGAGCACATTAAAAGGCAATATTTTACACTTTTCTTTTAAACTAAAATGAAAAGACCAAAACCAACACTAAACTTTGCCTGATATAGCATCTTTCTCTGTGCCATAAAGAATCTTGTCTTATTCCTTGCGACTGTCCTGTAGGTATGTCTCACATATTTATTTTATCGTCCAATAATATTTAATGCCCTTTTAACATATGGTCTCAGCATACCTACGTTAGAATACACTCATCAATGTATCTCCAGGTTTCTTCTAAACCTTGTTTAAAAACCATACAATATAATTATTATATTGTATTGACATTTATATCCTAAGACACAGAAAACAGACCTCTAGAATCTTGAAATCATTATTTAAGGATATCAGGACTGAGGCCGTCCGACCCCGGCCGTCAAGTCCCCCGCTCACGCTTCTTTTGTGGGGAGGTTTAAGGTTGAAGAGCTGTTCTCCAGGACGATCAGCTAATGTGATATCGTGCCGACAACGTCACATTTGTGGTGAAGATTCTGTGAAAAGGATCAGAGCATACAGCACAAAGGTCTGTCAAGTAAAGATGCTGTGTGTCAGGCGCAGTCCATCTTTACACACACACACACACGCGCGCACACACACACACACACACACACAGGCCGTACACCCCATAAGTTACATATCAGATGTATCTGTTTTAGACCAGTTTGTACTGGAACTGAGAACTCTCTGTTCTAATTCGAAGGTTGCTTTTAGACAATTCAGGTGAGGTATGAGATAGTTATTCACGCTGACATTTAGCAAAACTATAGGCCTTAGAAGAAACAAGCTTGCAGAACATGGTTACAGAAAAAGTATTTTTTCTATTACGCTCTCCACACTAAATTAATGGACTAGTACGTCCGTGGTGCTTTGACAAGGCCGGAGAGAGCTCGTCCTGAAACGCAGGGAGATTAACTGAGGAGAGCAGGTGATAACCTCTGAGGCAAGCTTCTTCACCGCTAATACCAATTACCCCCTGCATCATGCACTCCTTCACAGAGATACACTTTCATGTATGCACACTCCACTGCTGCACCACCTTGATTTGTCTCCGCTTCAGGCTGGGATGGCTCGGGCCGTGTGACCCAGCGATTCTGCCTGGGGTCTATTTAATCCCTTAGATTTCTCCCAAAATGCACCAGCCCCCTTAAATGGCGAGCAGAGGATCTCTACACAATTACCTCAAAGTTCTCTTCTGTCTTCCGGGGTAATCCTCTATTTACATATGTCCAAGAAGCAAGAGCTCTGACGCTCTCGAGCACTGTTTATTCCAGCTTGAAAGAGCTGCCCCTGAAGCCTCCGTCTGCCTTTTCCCATACCGCTGCAAACCGCTACAGTAACCAGATTCACTGTGTTTATTCATTCGGACAGTCAAGAAAACTTGAGCAAACACAGTTAAACCTCGAAATGACACTGGGTCATAGGTGTGGATCAGAAGATTTCCGAAAGCCTTTACCCTGCTTGTCACCTTACTGCCTTCAGGAGTGTGCTCGGCAGACAGAATTTCCCGGGATAAGCATCAAAGAGGGAAGGAGGTGACCAGAGAAAATGAAAGATGAGCCACTCTGACAGAGTAATTGTGCAGTGGAAAGTATCAGTAACCTAATTAACACTGCACTGTAGCCTTTGCCGCATTCAGATCCTGCTCTGATACGTTTCGTGATGCGTTCTGACACTGTAGTTAGGGGAATCATTTCCTTGTGCATGGTGGTATGAGCAATGTAATTGCACTTTAGGGTTCAGAGTTATAGCATTATGGAAATTACTTCAGAGTCATGTGGAGGACAATTTAATGATGTCCCTAACCAGTTGTACTTAACATGACAAAAAGGAGCTTTCCAGGTTTTGTTGTTATGGTATATTCTTTTTAGTCTTAACCATCGCGAGAAGGAAACCGTTTTTAAAAATCTATATTTTCTTTATCAGCTTTTTAGTCTGCTCTCCTCTCACGGATTGGGAAAAAGTGATGTCAGATACTTCCCTCCACCAATCAGGATTTATTCTTATTTGAAATCAAATGTAATGACAATTTGTGTATTGTTTAGTCATTGTCAGTCACATCTGTCTTCATTAGGTCACGCCAAAATATTTCTTGAATTTTTTACAAAATGTTTTACTTTTAAGTAGCAAATTTGCATTTACAAAGAAACACTTGATTTGCTGTTTTCAAGGGGAAAATAAACAAAACAAATAATTCATATTTGAACTTTTCATGAGCCAGGTGTGTTACTCGGATCTTAAATTTGGTTCTTCCACTGTGCATACTTTTTTTTCCTGACTGACAGCCATAGAGTAGGTGATATTCTGCAGAAATCATATGCTCCCATTTTTTCCCCCCAATGAGTGTCTGTTCCCTTTGTTTGAAAAATGGAAATGTCCCTGTGACTAAAACAAGTCGTAAATTGTACAAAAATTCGATTCGAATCGAGAAGTAAAATCAGATAGAATGTCTCATATCCTGAAAAGGCAACAGTGAATGTGTATCTTTGAAATCTACATTATCCTTATTTTATTATCCCGATTTCGGCGGGCAGGACAAGTGAACCCCTGCTCTGCAGCCTGATAGAGGTTAGGCTGATGATCTTTGGCATTTGAGACACACATAAGAGGAGCACAGTGTGCCTTCCCCCTTATCTTGGTCCCTGGCTATTACAGCTGCTCCATGGTGGACCCTCAGTCTAAATTTACATCAAACTCTTTCTGATCAGAGCAGCTGCTCACAGCAATGGTCAATTCAAGGTTTTGTGTGTCTGCTGGGGTCCTTATGCTGGCTGGCAGATGTTCATTAGCCAGCTAGCCTTTCATCTCAGTATGGAGAACAATGGTCTGGCACTCTGTCCTGCTCTTTCATGAGCTAATAAGGCATCATATCTGACCTCAAACCAGGCAATAATCCATTCAGTGCAGAACACCTGGGATCCAGACGAAATTCAAGGACTTGACAAACTTCTGTGGGCAGAGATGGTTTTGCCTTCTAAGATTGCTGTTTGTTTATCTGAGTGATTTTTTAATGTGCCTCACAATCTAATTAATGTTCAACCTCCCTCTGGTGCATCATCTGTTTCTGCAGTGGTGTTCTGTCTTGCACTTTTTGATGGATATTTATCTAGCCGAGCCCTATGTTACACTGGCATATTGAATATAAAATATATTTACTTTAAAAAGCCTATTTTGACATTTTGTGAAATGTGTTTATTTGCTTTCTTGCTGAGTGTTAGATGAGAAGATCAATAACCCTCTCATGTCTGTATGGTTAATGTGAAGCTACAGCCAGCAGCTGGTTTGATTAGCTTAGCACGAAGAATGGAAGCAGGGGGGGGATAGCTAACGTTGGCCTGGTTCTGTCCAAAGGCAACACAATTCACCTACCATCACCTCTGAAGCTCCTTAATAAACATGTTATGTTCACAGCCTGTAAAACACTTAAGATAATTTACCGCTAAGGAAAAGAAGTTATAAATTGTCTCATGTATTTGGCTTGATGACTGACTTTCTTTTAAACTTCATGTAGATAATCTTAATAGCTGATCATTATAATGCAGCATGAACGCAACTAGAAGAAAGTTACTTGCTAGATTTGAAGAAAAAATGGTTAAAAGGAATCTTGTTGAAACCCAATTACTAACATATAGCATATTCAAATCCAGCAAAAATGATGGCATCACATCCTATGTTATAGTAAACTGATCAAGGAGTGAAAGGTCTTTAGTTGGGAACAGGAATCCTTCCTCCAGCCCTTGAAATTGGCAGATTTGAAAACATCCAGGAGGACAATGGGTCATGTGAATTGTGTTTATTATCGGGAGTTTTGAATGAATCACATTTTCTTTTGTATTGTTCTTGTTATGATGAGTTTAGAATATCTATATTGTTTGTAGTGTCTTATCAAAATCCAGAAATGTTTTGGTGCACTGACTTAAAAATTGAATAATTCAATTATATGTTTTGCACTTTATTGTGTAAAACATATAACGGTCCGTAGAAATATTTTCTTGCATGAAACCGGTCCGTGGTACAAAAATGTTGGGGACCGCTGGGTTGAATAACAAATTTAAAAATCTCATTTGTCCAATCTGTACAAAACATGAAGATTAAAAATGTCAAGTGTTTTTTTTTTTTCCCAGCCTTTTTGCTAAACTAAGCTGACTGGATACTGGCTGTATCTTCATATGTGCTGTACAACTGTCACTTTAAATATATCTATGTGCAGTGCAGCAGTCTTGAAACTCTCTCCACAGCTCTTCCCTGTGTCCACCTTCTCATTTAATATCAGGAGATGATGTAACTCATGAAGCTGAGCTTATTTTGTGAGTTTTCACCCTAAATCAACCACAGCATATGTCAGAAGAGAGTTGCAATGACTCCACTTAAAACACACACACACACACACACACACACACACACACACCTCACTGTCCAGCGTTATTTTCACTGCGGCCCCCGGAGCGACCCAGTCGGCTGGGCTGAGCTTACTCATGGGTTGCAGGGTAGCTGTGGTCATCAGCCTGTCACCAGCAGGGACACATTATGTGACAATGATATGTGATGTGAAGCATCGACATGTCATCTTTGACTCGAGCATGAGGCGTCTTGGCACGGACGCCTCGGTTTGTGCCACAGCTGCCTGTGTCCTCTGCAGGGGAAGAGACGCCGTGAGCTGGCAATGACTTGTTTACCATAGTCAACCCTTACGATTTACCCTATCTGCTTATAGACACGCATGTCCCCGGTGCCAAAACACACACTCCTGTTGAGAGGACATGCTATTGCGACCCCCAAATCCCGTCTCCAACCGGGGAAAAAAAGGCCTCTTTAAAAAACTAAAATATCCCTGCTCTGCCAGTGATGTGCTTAACAAGCACCACAAAAAATTCAGAATAAAAATGTTACTGTTCGTGAACCCTTCAGATTGCAGTCATGATCTTATTTTACTGAATATAATTTTATAACTATTTAAAATTCAGGTTCTGGAGTTTATTCATTTTACTATTGCTTTAGGCTCTTTAAATACGGATCGAAAAGGTCAAATACATTTGAAAACTCATCAATAAACCTAGGCTACAACAAATAAACAACAATATAATAAACACATTTAAGTAACACAATTAGCGTAGAAGAAGATTATTAAGTAAAGGTTAAAAACAAATTTGGGACGATAACGTGTTGTTTTAGCTGCGCTGCTGGGAATAAAGAAAGGGAGGGCTCGTTGTTTATTCATTTTAAAATTGCTTTTTTTCATTACAGATCGAAAAGGTCAAATACATTTTAAAATTCATTAATAAACTAACAGCTACAACAAACATATAACAAAAATAATTGACACGTTGAAATACTTCAAATACTTATTATTGTGGAAGAAGGAAACACATTCAAAACGTGTTGTTTTATACTGGGAGTAAAGAAACAACTCACACACACACACACACACACACACACACACACACACACCTCCCTCAATCATGTCCTGGAGCATTGCCAGAGCTTCACCAGTCTAACAAATTTAGCTAACTCCAGCTCATGACATGGCAGCCTGCTTATCGAAAGCGATCTAAACCTTGGCATGAAAGGTAAAACCTATCCCTTGGCGGTACGAGGTATACATTTTTTTTTTTTTTATCCCATTCCCCCCCTATAATTCACAAGATGATTAATAAACCCATTTTATGAAAAGTCACGAACTGAAAGCTGTGGGGTTTTATTTTAACAGAGTTCCATGCATTTGAATAGTCCAGAGGTTAAAATTAACCCCTTGGTGTTTTCTTGTGTTAATGGTTCCCAGGCAATGTGTCCTAATAACGTTGGTGATCCCCTGACTTTTCCTCCAGCGCTACCATGAGGTTGACATTTGAGATTTTGAGTGAAATGTCTTAACTGCTCTTCGATGGATTGTCATGAAAGCTCCAGACTTTCATGTTCACGATGAATTGTAACACCCTTCGGTGATCCCTCAACTTTTTCTCGAGTCAAAATTATAGTTGCCTCAATATCTGCAAAAGTAAACATTCTCGAACCTCAGTTGTACTTTGCGTTGAGCGCTAATTGTCGAATGTTAATAAGCTAACACACTAAACTAAGGTGTTAAACATGATTTACATTATTCCAGGTAATCATCAGCATGTTATCATTGTCTAGCAATGGAGCCGCTACGGTGGCTTTTAATTTTATTTTAATACATTTTTCTACCATTCTATTTTGAATGCACTCCTGTCACAAAAAAAACATAATATAATATATAATCGCAAGGCTTTGGGCTTTCAAACATTGTATAGTTTGTCATGGTTGGATTTGATTTAAGTGTCTTGTGCAATCTCTTTGTGCCTTACATTTGCGATGCTTACACCATGTGTTTTATCCCAGCGGGAAATAGAGATAATCATTTCTAACGCAGACGATCGATAGTAATTCTGCAGAAGGCATAAATGCTTTTTTCAGTGCGTGCTGCATATAGAACACACTGTGCCAGGCTAAGTGTATAAGCAAAATCTAGTTACTTGCAGCACACTTACCTGTTTAAGTGAAATGTGCAGGTATTAGTACATAATCCCTTTTGTAGGTAATGAAAGCCAGTTTCAGCTCTTTGTGTGCAGCATGTCGAACCTGGCTGTTTTTGTGGGAAATTAATCTGAAGAGTAGCAAGGTGATGCCTCCACTTTAAGTTAGTACACCGCTGTCTTTTAGCATTTCTCTCATAGACTAAGAAATAAATATTGTGACGTTTTCTCTCAGTTATCAGGTATCTCACACGTTATGTTTTTATATACCGTTCATGCTCTTAAAAAACTATTTTCTTATCCTGCAGCTTCAATGCAAGAATAACATGATGGTTTTTAAATGGCAACATCTCCGAGCCGACATGTTTGTAGCCAGAGGTGACTACAGAGTGTAATTGAAAGGCTGCGATTGCTCTTAAGAGGACTGAAGGGTGTACTATTGCAAATCCATATGAAGACATGAGCTGATTGCTTCCAAATATTACAAAGGCGAACACAGGGGTCAGATTAAATTGATTTTTCCGAGTACAATTGCTTGATCAAGGTAGGTATACAAACAATTGTTGCCTTCGTGCAGCCTTCATTTCCTGCAAATCAAGTCCAAATGGATTCTTTGATGATTTCAACAAATTTTCACAATATTTGGATTTAAACATTTTACCATCTGAAATAATTAATAGCCTTTAGTGATGGTGCAATACAGTCAAAAACACAATGGAATCAAATGTATTGTGTTGCTTTAGGAGTGCCTGATGTGAATCATAATGTCTGTGCCCCTTCTATATTTAAATTCATATATTTGAAGCTTTTGCTGCATGCCCCTCTGCAACATCTTTTTGACAGACACCTGAAAAAGCTGTATCTGTAAGCGGGCATCCATGGGAATAAGCTTTGAAGCGATTACATTTGATAGCAATCTTCAATGGGACCTTGAATGACAGCTATGCATCTGTTTGGAGACAAATGCAAAACAAAATGCTGCCACTCAACTACAGCTTTCACTTTTCCCCTGTCTATAAGTATCAACATAGAAATTTCACCTAGAAAACAGTGGAACAGAAAGACATCTCAGAATGCCTGGGCTGTCGCTCGGTGCCCAGTAGACAAAGTGTGACGTGACAAACATTGCACTGTCACACAGCCACGTCCCACCACTTATTTCTGACAGAATGTAATGCGTTCGAAAACTGTCTGATCAGAGGCAAAAATAAAAATACTTGTTCCTATAGTGGCGGTCCGAGAAATTACGAAATGTCAGACATAGCTCTATCGGGTGACTTTGACACGCGCATTACACATGCATTTGCAGCTTGAACAGTCTTATTCATGTCAGGCTTTGTTGTGCCTTTGTGCTTTGTCTGTTCTGAGCAGGGTGCTGTACTGCGTCGGGACACAATTGCTTTAGTGTGCCGTCCCTTCCTCCCATCCTTCATGAAAAAGGCATCATGGTTGACATGTCTTTGATACCGTTCATTTATTTTGTCTCTGGACGATGCATTTCAAAGAGGGCCAAGATGCCTGCATTGCCAAATGTGTCCCAAATAAATGATATCCCAGCCAGAATGGGAGCTCCTTGGAGAGTGTCCTAGCCAAAGGCAGTAAATCAATGGGCCTGCGCCAGCATCCCAGCAGCCTCCGTGCAGGAACACACAGTAGGGGGACCAACGGCCTCAGTTGACTTGGCAGCTCAAAGGGCCTCTGACCACATGCCAGAAGGCTCCTCAGGGAGCTTGCAGCACCTCTTGGGCTACTAAGTGAGGGAAGATGGAAACCAAGCGGGGGAAGAATTACAATGAGGCCTTCGAGAAGCACACAGTGAAAGGAGAAAGCTGGGGGATAAGGGAGTTTTACCTATACAAATGAGAGGGGGGTCACACACTGTGTTGATACTTTTATCAAAGGTGCACTTTAGACACTCCAGAGATGAAGAGTTCAGAGAAGAATACCCTCTCTTTGTAAGAATAACAAACTACCAGAGCACTTGAGGATCTAAACCACGACTTGCTCTCGACAGAGAGGTGGAACAAAATGTCCTTGAGACGTTTTTCTTGTTGTGTGTGAGTGGACACAGTGTGCGTGTTTCGTCACAGGAAACAAAGAGAGCAGATAAACCCGCTCATGTTCATCTCTGATAGCCTATATCATCTAGCTTCCATATCTCCCAGCTCTCAACATCAATTAATGTGTGTCGCGCTTAAAAGTAATCTCTGTCATTTAAATGAATCTAAAGCCCGTCGGCAGAACGCGGAAAGCCCCATATCAACTCACCAGCTGCTACCTTTAAAGTCCCCGATCGTTTGAGTCGGGCTCTGGTGGCTAGTTTAGATATTGATGTGGTGCCGTCTGCCAGTTTGCCTCTTCCTACTGGCCACTAGCCAGACTTTAGCAAAGACATTAGTGGGAAAAGTCATAACCCACAGGCGGCTCTGTTATTGTCTGTCTAAACAACGAGGTGGGGTGGCCATTTTCACGCTTTTACTCTCCGAGCCATGTTTACACACATCAATATCCATCGGGGCAGTGTGTTACATCACACACACACACCTGCATCCACAGCAGTAACCTGCAGCCACGTTAGTCATTTCCCTATGCTAACGTGTCTCTCATCTACATTATTCAGAAGCTTTACTTCCTTGTCAAACAAAGGCAAATATTTAGAACTCGCAAATAGCACATGATCGGTCTAACGAGGGATGAAAACAGGGGTGCATGTCTACTCAGGGCAACCAGTGCTTCAGATTACCCAGTAATAGGTGAAGAGTGAGAAAAAACAGGATTTTTTTTTCTTATGTAATGTAGACTTGTGGGAGACTCCTGCTCTCACTCAGGTAAGAATGACGGAAGGAGAGTAGGTTGGGTGTAGCAACAACAGGTTTTATTGTTCATACGACCTGCTCCCAGGTCTTACAGACGGACACACAGACGGACTCACTGTCTCTCTCTCTCTCTCTGCGTCTGCTCTCTCTCTCTCTATCTCTCTCTCTCTCTCTCTCTCTCTCTGGGTCTTCTCCAGCTCTGTGTTGGCTCCACGTCTCTCTTTGGACACAGCCTACTGCAGGAGCCAGAACCAGGTTACCACCATGCTTATATCAGGTGACTAATTACCTGGTTCTGTCCAGCTGTCTGGTCTCCAGCTGAGACGCTCTCCGCCAGCACCATAACCACGGCCCACTGCCACAAGACTAAAATAACTTTCTTTAAATGGTTGTTTCATATAACTCTGGTCAAATCTGGCTATGCTGGTGATTCATTTTGGGTTTTATTCGTCCAGGTGTGAAGATATCTGTCTCTGAAGAATTCTGCTTCCACCCCAATACACAGTGAAGGTTAAAATGTATTTTTTTTTTTTCATAAATTGGTTAAACCAATCCTTTAAAGTCAACCTGAAATCACAATTAGTCATCCAGTGTTAGCTGTAATAAAATAAGTTAAAGTTAAGTTGGCCATGTAAATGACATAGCAGATATGTGGCGAAGCAGAAAAGAAAGAAAAAAAAGAAAGAAAAAATCTGCAGTTTTTGCAACTTTTTGTCTCAGTGATGGCACAAGACCACACTTTTTGCTTTACGGTACTAAGTACACAGTTTGGAACTGTAGCACCTCCTTGCTCTACTGTTGTATCTCAGTGATTAGTTTATCATGTCAGTTAAACGGCAAAGCCTACTGCATGCTACACTGTGCTTGACTCACTTTATAGAATGAGTAAGCCAGTAAATGGGCCCGTGCTCTGGACAATATCTCAAGTGGTTACCACTGATAAGAGTTATAGGCTTAACTGCTCAGGCAGAAGCTCAGTCTGTACCATACATGCAACATAGAGCACACAACGAAAATGACTGGAAAAGGTCTGACTTCTAAATGAGTACGTGGAGGAGATGATCAGATAACCAAAATGGACCATCATATCTCAGCTTACATAGGTGGCAAATAAATACACTTTTAACGGAGTATTTCTGGAGACATGAATTAATCCCTTCGACCCTCTTTCATTTCCCAGCACTTTTAGACCACATCTTGTCCTGCAAAGTGCTTGCGTATGTGTTCTTCTGCATGCACTCGTCTGTATGCGTGTGTGTGTGTGTGTGTGGGCCATTATAGCGTTGCTATTTTAAATGCTATAAACCTGCAAAGGAAAATGACTGGGGCTGAGTTACTCCAATAAGCACACCGATCAATCTTTACTTTTTTACTTCCATCCTCCCACCAAGTTCATTTCTCTTTGTTGAAACACGCAGAGAAAACCACATATTGGGTAACATAGACCCATTTAGAAAGCAATTTAAGGTACTACACAGATTCTCGGGCCAATGATGGAGTGTTGCCTCTTAATTATACTGTATCACCATTGCAGTAAAGCTCTCCGATATGACTTGCCGCCGTGTTGGTAGGAGAAACTGAAAGAGAGGAGTCAGACATCACTATAGATCCGAGGGGTATTATTTTTAAAAAAATATTCTGTCAGACACCACATTAGAAGTTTTTCCCCGCAAAATGAAATATAAGTGTGGATAGAGTGTATCTTTGCATAATTTCAGAGATAAAAGCTTGTTCATCATAATCACTTTACAGCCTCTACTAAATGTATATTTACATGATAAAATGGGCATGTCAGTTGCGCTAACTCGCAAAAACGTTATTGTTTCTAAAATATTATTACTTTTGTCCAGGTTTGAAAGGAATAGTTTAACATTAGATTTGTTTTCTAAAGCTCACTAACTAAAACGTTCTATCTTATTTCATCCGAATAAAAATCTAAATGGCAATCGACCACAGGGGTTTACATGCCCGACTGGTCCGGGCGCAGTAACTTCACAGAGTTTAAGCTTGTTGGAAATAAGGCTACTCATTTAGAAAGTAAGGAAGATGTAACATATTAATTAGTGAACTTTAGAGGTGCTGGTATGTAGATTTGGCTAAATTTAGATTAGGGACTTAGTCTTAGATTGGCAGCCTGATTCGACTGCCAATGTCACAGTCGAATTGTCACAATGGCAGGAAAATGTGGTTGTGAAACAAAGGATCGTTCTATTCAGGCTACATTGGGGTGTTGAATGTCTGATTTGAGAGAATAGCTTGGTTTATAATTTAGTTAATTAATTAATAGCTAAATAACAACAACAACAACATAAGGCTACTGTTTCACAAGCAAAAGAATATATTTATTAATCAGAGCACTCACATAAGAACGTAGCACTATCAGAGCGCTGAATATAGTTTGAATTTATGAACGATTGTCTATGAAATCAGCAGGTGGAGGCTTGTAGAAACAGCTGTTTGTGGCTTGCATTAAGGGCCAAAGTTCTATTTACAGCCACGGAAAGCAAGCAGGGTAAGAAACCGACAGTGTCAATCAATGAGCAAAACACAATCAGTGGAACATAGGCAAGACTAGACCAATCAGATTTGACTAAGTAAATCCTTAGTCTGGGACACCTCTAATAAGGACCGAGCCAGGCTAGTTCTTTTCCCTTGTTTTCAGTCTTTATGCTAAGCTATGCTGACTCGCTGCTGCCAGTACCTTTATACTTAACGTACAGACATCAGAACGATATCGATCCTCTCATCTAACTCCAAGAAAGCGGATAAGCATATTTTCCAAAATGTCAAACTATTATATAAGTTTGCAAGTGAACTGCGCACTCCACTGTCCTCTTCTTCTTGGTAGGAAAGGACGTGCTTTAGGTCAGTACACACTGTTAAATTTCTCACTTTATATGCGCTGAGAACATTTCCACCGGTGACCACATTGTCAGCAGAAATTATTTTGGGCAAATCTAAAGTCTCAGCGACTGAGGGTGCAAGCCAACTGTGGTTTCGACTGATAAGACAGGTGTATTGTTATATAACTGTCTTGCACAGTGCTGCGATGCAGTTGCCATCAGAAACACTGGAAAGCTGCACAGGGAGATCTCTTTTTTTTCAGAAATTCAGTTTGCCTGGAAAAAGAAAATATGACCAAGTATGACGGTGCGTGTTGTGTCACAGCTCACACTCATGTTTATACGACTAATTCCCAGCAGGTGAAAAAGACACTACACTATATCCAGGTCATGACTAACCTGCTTTCCACTTGATGCTTATTTGCACTCACAAATGCCGCTGATGAGAAACAACTGTCCTTGTAACTCCTTTAAAAACCTATTCAGTGTGGTTGTACTCCATGCATTTGAGTTACTCTTTGAACCAGGTTAATAAGCCATATGCAACCATGTGAGGCATATTGTGGCAAAACAGAAAGAATCAGAATGTTTTCTGAGTGGTAACCTGAATCTGAGCTGAGATCAATCCGTGCGGTCAGTCCGGCTGTTGATTTTGCGGTTGTTGCTCCGAACATGTCAGCTGTGTGTTGGTACACATCCCCCTCACATGAAGTGTTTTCGAAAATGAGGTGATTCAACGGCCTCCCACCGGGAGGAAATACTCTCAATCTGCTTCAGTCCTAACACAGAATTTAATTTTAATTAAATGGTTAATGAGCCATGGGATTAATGCCAATGACTTTTTAAAGCAAACATCTATAAATCATTAAGGCCCCCATTTGAAAGGGAGAGCGAGCAGGGCTAACGAGTGTACGTGCCTCCAGCTGCCCACTGCCAGCACCTCGCTCCCTCTTATACACCGGGGACACATCAGCCGTACCATTGGTCAAAGAAATTGCAGACAGACAGATTGATATGTGCGGTGAATAAACTTCATCTCAAACAGTTAAGATGAAAAATGTACACAAACCAGATGTGCTAATTATGTCGCAGCGATAGAGAATTTTCTGTCTACTTTGAGCATAAGTAGCACTAAGACCCTATGACTCATTACCTACCTAATGTGATGTACTTTATTTTGAAAAAACAAAAAAAAAGGCAGGTTGAGGAAGGGCATTAGACAGTGAGGGATCAATCAGGTGTGAAGCAATGGACCAAAATAAATCAAAGTTCCACCACATACTGTGATGGACACTATTTTATCAAGAGTTAAGAGGGCTTTCGCATGTTGCTTAATCAGATTCGCTTGGCAGAGAATCCACCAGGTTCACATTCCCCCAATACAAAAAACACTTCAAAAAGTCAACAATAATAATTCGTACATGTCCATTAAATACCATACAAAGTACAAAATGATCCTCATAATAAGATAGCCTGTACACCAAAAACAAGAAAGAGTGTATAGTTTTTGGAGAATGTTGAAACTTTGATTTTTGTTTGGTTTGCTGTGGTTTACCCTGCACCAGCTGGCACCCAGGGGAGAAGCACAGCTGTGCACGGGTATCTTCAGTATGTCAGACAACGTATGGAAATCATCTGTTGGTTTTTTAACACGCACTCAGAGTGCCGGTTTCATGGAATCTTTCAGAACTAAAAACCTGAATTATCTATTTTTGACCCAGAAACTCCTTGTATTTCCATACTTTTCTAAAATGTACTATCAATTAATTTACTATAAAGGAGGGGTATTCAAAGTCCGAGACTGTGGGCCTCCTCCTCTCAGACTTGGAATAAGGCGGCCCCTCACCGCCGCCCCTCAGTTTATTTTCTTAGTTTTGCTCAATTCCAGGATGCCTGTGGGATTGTGATTATGTTATTTGATCCCATAGAGACTCCACAGTTGAGCCAATATAGTCTTATATTGCTGTTTTACATATCTTCAGACTACACCAAATACGTAAAAAAAAAAGGTCTGTTCTAAGGCGATATTATAAATCATTTTCTGACTCTGGGAAAGTGGAAAAACAGAAAAATTCCCCAAAACCACTGTATCTGTGAACTGGCTCTTTAACCGAATCACACAAATTCAGGCTATTCTATGTGATCTTCTTTTGATGACTTATGTATTAACTAATGTAATATTTCTTCCACTTCGATTCAATGAGCCTCCTCGGAAACTGCTTGGAGCCCCCCCCCCGGGAGGCCTGCCTCCCACTTTGAAAACCTCTGCTATAGATTTTTTTTTTCTTCTTACTTGCCAGGATGTGCAGCTCATTATTAAGAACACAAGTGTGATTGTTTAAGGGTCATGTTTGTAGAATTTATTGGCCCTGCAGGACTGCACTGGACGATCACATTCAGGCAAATGAGTAGATTGGTTTAAGGCAATCAATATTGTGACGTAATTATGATATAATGATCCAGGACTAAGAAGTCATTGTCATAATGCTGTGAGCTTGACTAAACCACGATTAGCGCTAATGACAATAAAAGGCCTTGAAAAATATTGTTCTTTTCTCCAAAGTCTCCTTACTATGATTAATGGGCTACTCGAAGAACACACAATTCCCTGCCAAAGTTAGAGCAGTTATGGTCATTGTACATGAAACATTTGTGTATGTGCGTTTTACTCTATGCTCTTCTCTTTGTCAAATGTCATAGCTTTTAATAAATAAAAACTCCGGATTGGTTTTCTGGACTCGAACTTTGATTGCTGCTTATTTAGTCATGACTATTTTATGATGTAAAGAAACGGCAATTTTTTTCCCAGAGGCTATAAACACAAAAATGCATGAAGAAATAAGAAAGAGCCAGCTTTACAGTTGCAGAGATGCCTCAAGTCAGTCAAATCCCAAAGTCACATTCTATAATACGATATGAAGAGTCATTCAAAAGTATCAGATATAAGCAGTGAGTCTACGCCTGCAGTGTGAATTGAGCCTGTGCGTCTCGGATATTGAATCTTCTCTTCACTGGCAGCTGCCTGAAAGCATGAGTTTGGAGACCCTTCCAGCAAACTGTGAATGCTCGGTCCTGGATGAGGGAGTACAAACAGTACACACTTCAGTGTCCTGTTGTCACAGCTTGGCTGGAATTACACTTTAAATGGATTTACCCTTTAGTGTTTGTTCCTGAGGCAATGCTGTGACGTGACTCTATTTTTTCCGTCGCTGAATTGCAATGCAGGAGCAAAATAATGAAGAAATTGGATAGCAAATGAAGGATTAAGAAGTTAAGAAAACATTTTATTTTATTGTTTTCAAGCCCCGTTATCCAAGGAATTGTGCACATATTACAATTTATATCCAAGGCCAATGTTCAGTGCCATTGCCAGGAAGCGGTGTGTCCGTCTGTCGCGAGGTGGAACACAATCAATCTGTGCCTTTTTTATCAGCCGTAACCACACACTTTCCCTGATCTTAACCATTCTGTCGTTGCTAAAAACATGGTTGGTATTGAATTAATTGTCTAATTTAATTAATCTTGGGGTTTTGCCGAATCGTCCAATATTGATTCTCACCAGAAGTATGCACAACGCAAAGGTTGATACGCCACCATGTTTTACCATCGTCCCTCAAAGACTTGAGCATAATCCACCATTATTATTGATATTGGCCATCTGTCTCACTTTATAAAAGTCTGTTTTAATGCATCAAAATGACTTGCACAGTGTGGAGGTGAGCAACTTTTAAATTCTGACTATTTAATTTGACAAAGTCAGCGACTGAGGACCCCACTGGCCACCTGTAGATGATTTATTTGGCTTGCACCTCCACTCCAAAGTCTATTGTATTATGAAAAAGAGAATTGGATGTAAAATCCCCAGTGGCTTGTGCTAAATTTACCTTAAACCAAATCACTAAAGCCTACTGGTGCTTGACAGTCTGGGCAGGTGTGCAGACTCCTCAGCAATATCCAAGGGAGACCCGCGAGCGCTGCTCACCCTTTATGCATTCTTATTTATTAATCTGACTCACTCTCCCCTCTGCTGAAGGCTTGATCCGCTGAAAGTCAAACAATACTCAGCCAAAATGCCCTTTTTTTTCCCCGCCTATCTAAAGGCTTCTAGTACTGAGGGATTATTGGAGCTGTTCATGTCATAGTCGACCATGAAACTGCTTTAATGGGACACCACAGCTGCTTCTATCAATATAGATTACAGGTACGTGCAAGGTATGCACTTTATGGCTTGAACAAAGAGTGCCATTGCCGAGGCATTTGTTGTCGACTCTGACACACAATGCAATCAGTGTGCGAGCAACAGCGCTGTCTACTGAAGTGTTAACTGCCCTGACACTGCTGGTTTCACTGTGTGTCATGACATGTCTTCCTGCAAGTCGACACCCCAACTCATATTTTTTTCTGTTAAATAAATAAAAATCCCGAGCACGGAATAAAAAACAGATTCTAAACAGGAGTTGACAGCGCCACCGGTTTGGAGACGGAAGCTTCAGCGGAGTTTATTTTCCCTTTTTTTTTTTTTTTTTTTGCTGACAATCGCAGGCAGAGAAGGCAGGAGATAAGAGGTCTGGTTTTTTGGTGTCACAGCGTTCCTGTCTAGCACGGCACGAGTCAGTAGAAGGCCTCGTCCCTTGAGGTTAAAGAATGCTTATTAAATGGCAGCACAAAGACAGCAGGCCACTCATGCGGACAGGGCATCTCCAGCATTAAGAAGGTGAAGGGTTTTAAGAGCAGAGATGGGTGCGTTAAATAATAATGATGTCCTTTCGGAAGATGGAGGTTATTGTTGTTTGGTGCGTTCAAATATGCGTGTTTGATCAGGCATAATGACACACTTCCAAGGGAATATTCTGTATCACATCAATAGGTTTTTATTTTGTATTTTTTTGGCAACATCTTTTGGTGGAAATCGTATGTACAAAGTGAAATCGGCACTATAGATGCCGGTGAGAAAACACACAGACGAGACAGCATGCTGAGCCAAGGGAACAGATGGGGTTTTTAGCTCTGATTTTACATCTAAAAAGGACAAAACCACAGCGCTGTGGTTTCACTCAGCTGTCAAAAACTGAGTGGCACTGCATTACATGGATGATTACCAATAATTCCCTTGCCGGGAGTCAACTGAAAAGAAGACAACGATGTAATTACAGTCCCCTTTGGCAAACTGCTTTGTCATACAACATAATAATGATATGCTCTTTTGACACCGAACCAGTGTCTCCGGATCAGTCGGTAATGGCCCTGTAAATCAAAAAATGGGACTTTTATAGAATCACACCTGGAGTCCGGACATGTGAGACAGTCAGGAAATCCTGAAGTATGAAATGATGCTTTCGCTCTGACGCTTTCAATGCTTGTACTCCAATGTTTGATCTACGAGATCTTCGACAGCTGTAGAGTAGTATAGTAGGACACTCAAAAATACACGTGGAAATGTGGAACATTACACAGCCGCTGTGTGGTCTTTGATTACTATACAGTACTCATACTCAAGTGGAAATTAGTATTATTATTATTATTATTTTCAATGCCTCATAGCATAAAATGACCATAATATATCCGTGGGGGGGTTGACATCAATGTTGATTAACTATCAAATGAGTTAAATGTTCTTTAGCCAGTTACTGAGGATTACATCCTGAATCCAGAAAAACTCCCATTATTTCTGCCTGACCTGTGCGGCGGAAGATCTACCGACCACTGGGAATTTATAGCCCTATCTCAGACTGTGCAAGAATTTGTTTGTTATTTTCTGCCTAGTGCACAATTACATTCAGCTCAAATACCTTTTGCCCTATATCTAACAGTGCTACAATGCAAATTATATGACAAACTGCTGGGTAGTTGAGCATTTTACAAATATAGGGGTTTAAAATTGGAATAGAGATTATGTCACTTTCAAATAAACTTGAAAATCCCTCGATCTATGTGCAGTCGTGGGATATTGATTCTATGTAGATGTAGAGGAAAGTTTCTAATTTCACTTCTAATGTTATATTTCCTATGTTTTCTTAAGTGTTGTTAAAATATTGTTATGAGAGCTGATATGTTGCAATGTTGAATTTGCATGCCTTCCCATAACAGGGAAGTTCCATTTTCTGAATTTGTAGGGCTTGTTTTATTTTACGAACAAATCTATATGTGTTAGTTTTACTTTCCCTTTTTGTTCAAGACTCTCATCGGAAAAGGAACAGAAAGCACTTAGAGATATTGCAACTCCTTTTTGTTTTCAAATTTGCAGGGAATTTATAGAGTTGCAATCTCGGGTCAGTTGCAATAAAGCCCTGAAAGACAATCCTGGGAAGTATGGTCCTTGTCCACTATGCAACATAACACTGTCACTTCATTTATCATTTCTTACATGAAACTGGAGAGACCTTAGACGAAATGTAGCAGAAACAATGTCACGGAGGGAAATCTAAGTTTGACGGACACATCAACAGTAGAAAGCGGCATCAAGTTCACAAGTGAGTATGTGCCAACAGAAAAAAAACGTTTTTTAACTTTCTTTCTTTTTCTAAATCTGGACATTGAAAGTCAAAAAAAACAAAAAAAACACAAGCAGTGTCTGCTGTTTGATCCCTGCCACAAGCTAGAACACAAGCTATAGGGGTAAGTAGTGCTAGTGGGCACATAATGTACCAACCAGATCAGGGTAGGGAGTACACCTGAGGCAAGCGTCGAAGGCGTGTGGCCATACAGTAGCTGGATAGGGCTTTCAACAAATCGACAATGAGGTCTGACCGATAGGTGGAGGATACAAGGTGGAATACAAGTTTTCACAAAGCTGCAGAATCGGAAAAACCTGGGCAGGTAGGTAATGTACATTCTTATTTCAGGGCTGTACACCTGAAACGTAGCAAGAAGTCAACAATCTATATGGGTACAGTGTACCCATTCGGCAGACAATAAACAACAAGATTCTGTAGTTAACATGTAAACTATGTGCTGCCCCAAAATGGCCAAAAGTCAATTAATGCGAGTTTGATTATTTAATTTGTCATGGTCAGTAGAATGATGAGGGGAGAGACTCAAAACAGGGACATAGCACTCATAAAGTTAGTGTTTTAAACCCCCAGGCCACCCCAAGGACACCTCTTTGAGGACAGACTTGATGGACGGAGAAAAAAAACAAAGATTTGAAGGACCTTTATTTATGTCAGGATGGAACAAAAACCCCTGAACAGGATGACTGACATCGATAGCCCACTACCCACAGCGCTGTCAGAGCATCTTTACCCCTATAGTTTGACACCAATTCACACCTTGTCCCACGACTCTGAAGACTCTCACATAAGCATATTAGGGATGCCACAGTGAGATCAATTTCCCAACAGTTAATAGACTCATGAAAACACTTTAATTTGACATTTTACAAGAAAAGATATTCGTCTCTAAGCGCTGATCTTTAACGTTGGATGGCTATTGGCCTCTCTGCATTTGCTGCATGGCTGCAGGTTTCTATCCAGCGACGCATCAGTTGCGACCACTCCCTCCGAAATACTTTGACACCAAATCCTCCGCAATCATCTTGTCGGTCAACTCTCCCTAGTTCCGTCCCATGATGAGTGAAATCCGACTCCTCTGCTGCTGCTGATGTACAGAGTAGACATTTTCACTTTACAACTGTAATATAGATATAAAAATATATATATATTCATATTATAACTGTCCTTTGTCCGACTAGGGCTGAAAACAATATTTAGAAATTTGAGTATTTTTATTTGATGAACGTAGGCGCTGATAGGCTATGTGAAAATGAACTAAATGCGTTTTATTTCTTAAAAAAAAAAAAAAAGCTTAAAGCAAAAGGACGGTGGGCGAGTAATGTAATCGGTGTGTGCCTGAACACCGTGTAACACAGTCTAATGCGGAAAGCCTAAAGCACATGTCTCTAAAATATGGATTTCATTTTTAAACCTTGGGGAATCTCCACCAGTCAGTTGAACTTATGAAGCTTCTCAGATGGATGTTGAGTAATGAAAGATTAATGTCAGTTGCTCGATACCATAAAGACTTGATATTCGAAAATGAACACCTCATTTGAAAGAGTCTCGCAAGTGAGATCTTGAATATTTCAGGTGTTTTTTTGTTGTTTATTTTTACTTTATATATAATATTGCAATGTTCTTCTTTAACCTTTGTCTTTGTAACTCCTGGATCGTCCGTCTCCAATTGCCTTTCCTTCTGTCTCTTAATTATTATCATTATTACTATCTGGTCATCAGAAATGGCATAACCCAATCAATGTAGGTTTATGTGCTGCCATTACAATTTGCATGCTGTCATGTTTGGAAAAGCACAAATTAGTCAATGCTGGAGCTCTCTCACCCCGCGGTCTCGGGCTCTGATGGCAGTGGGAGGCTCATAAGCTCTCTCTCCCTGTGTGTCTCTCTCTCTCTCGTAGTGTGGACAGCAGCAGCAGAATTGTTCACCAAGGTACCATCTATTGTGTTGAGATAATTGCCCATGAGTAGAAGCTCATCAAGAGGAGAAATTGAAATAATTTCCTCGTACTCAGGGACGGTGAACCGTGGAGTATAAAAGATGATGAATCTCTATATTTCCATGGGGATCCGCGTACGACAGAGGTAGAGTTGATTAGGTTGAACGGCAACAAAATTACACACACGAGAACTCTTCCTGTGTGCCTCTTCGCTACTATACAGCCATTTGCTTCTGTTGGCCTTTGCTATCCGAGAGTTAAAGGTTGGGTTGTGTTGCTTGTGTAACGCAAACAAACATAGATTAGTTTCCTCCAATCAATCACAACCACCCCTTCTTCCCACAAACATGCAGCATATTTCTCGCTGCCGGTGGATTCAATTTTCCAAACACAAAATTAAACATCTTGTAAATTATGTTTATTGTCTCGTGTATCCCCCCCTGCAATCAAATGCCAGCAGTCATTGCTCATGTGCTAATTGAAGTTGTTGTTTTTTTCTGTTATGTAAATTTCTGGAATGCTTAATTGGGGTATATATCACAGTTAGCCTGCATTATTCCAGTGGCTTATTCTATCCTAAATGTAAACACAATGTTTGCCCTACAGGCTTGTTCTGACGTATCTGTGCTGTTGGGTTTATGATGTATATTCCTTCTGAAGAAGAGAAAAAGGAAAAAGAAAACCCGTAGCACACACACACACACACACACACACACATATACATAAACGGCTACATGATTTCATTCACTTTACATACTGTATACTGTAAATAAAACAGAACTCAAAGACATTGATTTCCTAGATGAGCATAAACAAGGCTAGATAAGCACCAGTGTTTTAATCTTAACCACAGCAGACAATCTTTAAAGTGACTTAAATCAATATTTTCTATTAACAATGCACCACATAACCATGCGTAACGTGAATGCGGTCGGACATAGTGAATAGAATTATCCCCACTAAGCTGATTTTTTTGGTTTTCCAGCCCACATCTTTACTTTGCAACTGATAAATCCACTGTACATTAGCTGCCCAGCACCAAATGGCAGCTCAAAAAAGTTAGCAACTAGCTAGCTGCTGACAGTGGACCATATAGCAGCTAAAGATATTTCTCTCAGAAGTTGGTGGAGACCAAAAATGGAGATACAAAGAAGAGGTGGCCTACAAACACAACTCCAAATGAAGTTTTATATTGCTCCGTAACTGCTGTACATGTGTGGGTAGGCAACTTTTTGCTAACACCTCCTCCATATTAGTTTAAAAGTTGATAATATGTCAGTGTTAAAAGTTTGTCTCCACTGCCTTCAAGTGCCCAAGAAGTCAATTATGCATCTTTAAAATGTATTGCTGTAGGTAAATAATCGAAAAGAAAGATGGCTGAATTCTCTTTAGCTGCTTTGGTTTCAGGGTCCTGGTATTGCAACACCCATGTATAAAAAAGGAAAATTAGATTTTTCCTGTCTTGACAAATTAAAATGTCTGATCTAAAATAATGTAGTAAAACACAAACCAGGGGAGGCCTGAGCTTGACCGCTTAATTTTTTTACCTTTGTTTGCCCAACACAATGGTGAAGAATCCAAACACAAATCCTTTTTTCCTCCTTCCTGTTATTACTGGATGACATATAGAGGAAAATGTGAACACTCTAAATGAAAAAGCAGAAATAAACCACAGGTTCGGCCCCTATGAAGAGCCTTGCTTGAAATATTGTTTGATAAACAAGTACTAGCGCTGAACAAATCTGTGGGTCGTACAATACACTCAATACACAGGATGAACAACAAGAAGTGTGCCCCAGATGTAAAACAAAGATAACGACCCTCATACTTAGAGACACAACCACTATATTACAGCTGATGTATCGTGCTCACACAGAGTTATTCAGCTTGGGGAAACATCAGTGTTGCCCTTGGATACAAGACATAAAGTGTGATTTGCTGTCTTTAATGGCTAAGCTGTTAGTATACAACAATTGTATGATATGGAAGAAGAATAATCCACTTTTTAAATTACCTCATGTATGGCCAGAGGATCAATTATGTTAAATTAGGCAATATATAATACATTTATTTGCTTTTTTATATTTATGTATGTTTTTTTGTTTTTTTTTTTTACTTTGATTTTTGTGTTTTTATAACCAATTCCAGCAATTTATTCTACTTACATAATTCAAAGTATTTCTTTTTTTCTTCTTTTTCAACAGAAGAGGGTGCTTCGAGATGTTTGTCACAATATCTGTTGTTTAATTCCTTTGCATATACCGTCTCAGTACTGATAATCAAGCACTCAATAAAGATGATGTTGAAAGAAAACGTGCAGCTGGTGATGAAATATCCTGTTGACTTGAGTAGAATGTTGTCTTTTTGAAAGTGATAGTTCTGTAATGGTTTTGGCGTCAACCCAACACAATCACATGTATGATAATGACATACTTTATGTATACACCGGTATTGATGATAAACACAATGTTTAAGAAATTAAATATTAATAACATATTAATAATATACATATGATAATATTGCGTATTGTAAATAATCTAATTCGACACCTTAAATCAAACTTGTCAAATTATGGTTACAGACTCTTTATTTTAAATGTAATTAATTTGCCAAAAAAAAGAGACGAAATGCACGGTCATTTGCTTGAAATAATAATTTTTCATTTTTCAAGCTGTCTATAAATATTGCAATGTTGTTATTGAGAATCTGATATTGCGACAGCCCTAATTGTGTGCAATAGTTACCGTATGTTACTATTGCCTATATCAAAGATAGCACATACATCTTTCAGAACCTGACCTGATGTAAGAGGTGAGAGGGGCCAACGTTAGACTAAGTGTTGGACAGCACATCATCAGCAGGGGTGTTGTGTGATCAGCATTAACTACCATCCAGGGAGAAATATCCAACATTTAGGAGCCGGAGCCACAGCGCAGCCATCAGACGGGTTATACTTTAAGGGTGCAGCTCTCACCTTTCCTTGATAGAGGACTGATTACAGCACTTCACATAAAAGATACAAATCACTCTAAGAAAACATTCTGAACACGGAGTAATGCCATGTAAGAGTGTCTTTTGAGTGCCTTGCTCAAGTATTCAATGATAAATACTTATCGAGGGAGGCAGTTTTACTCAATCGCAGTCCACTGTGACATTCCTCCATGATGTTCAGGATGCTGTGTCAAACCTATTTTTCATGTGAATAAAATTTAAAGTCCAGTGCTTTTATAGCATATAACAATCACGCGCTACATTTCTGCTGTAGTCATGATGCCCCCCAGTGATGTTTTCATTCAACCCCACAAAAAAAAAAAAAAATGATTTATCTGCCATTACATATAGTAAATATTATAGGCTATACATAGTGAGACCATTACCGTAAAAACAAAAAAATATTTACTTGGCAGATGGTAAACACAAGTTGGCTACTGGAGACAAAAATGAAATCCTGCAATGTTTTATCACAGTGAATTTGAGTGCAGGCAAGTAGTTCAAAACCTCATCTTTCCAAAAACCCTCTACTTTAAAATGGCAGTTCATCGGGAGATTACAGTATTTTAATGACAACATTTTCCTCATAATTTGTCAATAAAATGTAATAAACAGTAGTATTTCTAGAGTTCATGGTCTCATCTGCTAAAGATAAAGAAAGGTACACGTGACATTCATACGGGCATTCAAATCTTGCAATCGAGCTTGTGGTGTCCAAGAAAACAACAAAATAAAGTGCATGTTACGTACATTTGTAGCAGTTTAAAAAGTACACACATACTGTATGTCACATGCAAACACATCGCAGACGTAATTATGTCCAATGAACCGCCATCTAACAATTACTTAAAAAAAAAAAAAAAGCTTTATAGTGCTCACCTGGTGGTGAACTGGAAGATACACTCGCGTGGCTCCACATTGAGCACATTTTCCTGCGAGCGTTTATGTTATGCAGGCTGAAAAAGACACACAATAATCCAAAACCCCTTAAAAGGTTTGGTCTCAGCCGTTATCAATATTAAAGACCCTTAAAATGTACCCAGACAACCCTTATATGCTCCCATCATGTATTTAAACCATGTCTGGAGGGAGAATTGTAACATGTTTGAGGGACATTTCTATATTAAGGATCACCTTGCCTCTCTCCAGTAACTGCTGCAGACATTTCAGCTTCCAACTTCACATTTCTTTTCGCTTCCTACAATCGCAACACCTTTTAAGGACTCGTGTCCCACTGCCCGAGCAGAAACGTGGGAAAAGTTCCTGTTCTGTATCGCCAAGTCTTACAAGTCTCTTTTTTGGGGGGTGGGGGGGTAATTTATTTGAGTTCTTTGCCAAAAAGCTTTTAATAGGAGTTTCCCTCCTGCCCCTGAGCCATGTAGGTTGAAGGATTGGTACAAAGCTCAGGCCATCTCTCTATCCACGCCGCTAGCCAGAAAACGGCTGATCCCAACGTTTGACATGTGGCTGAAGGAATTAGGAAATGTATTACATCCAGAGAAAATCCGATTCACTATGACAAACAGAGAGGGACTCTTTCAGAAAACCTGACAACCGGTCTAATTGGAAAATTAAAGTGAATTGCTTATGGTCTAATGGATGGAGTGTGTCCTGTGTCCATAACTTGTAACTCGTTTGATAAATCACGTGCAACGTTTCCTCTGTTGCGTTACCGCCAATGTTTCTTCTTTTGTTTTCTTTAGTTGTTTTTTTTTTCTTCTTCTTCCTCCTGTGCATTTGTTGGTTTGCTGTATTCCTATACAACTCTTCAAAAACCAATAAACAGATGCTGAAGAAAAAGAAAAGCTTCACTGTAAGTACATCCAATGTTCCGGTGGGCATTTAAAGTGTCAGCACAGGAGTTTATCAGTTACCATTCTCTAATTATAGTTACAAACCAAATGTACAAATGGAAGAATATGAAACACAAATTATACTTTTTGTGGCTGGACTTTATTCTCCTGAACTTGTTGAACCTGCACTTAGGAAATATATTATTGACGTTATAAGTACAGCGATTCATAAAGAAGACGTTGCATTTTCAGAAACGCGCGTTTATTGTTGTTTTCTGAGCGGCTGTTCAAAGTGTCCTCTGTCATTTCCAACCAGAGCTGAAATCTTAAGGGTGATAACTTTAAAGAGTTATTATAATATCAGTGGTTGTTCTATTCCATAAATCTGGAGCTGCTTCCACACGACTAGTCCGTCTTTGGAGACTCGGGGCTCAGGTTACTCTTCTCCCCGCACTTTTAGTATCATAGTGGGAATTGTATTTTGAGTGAGGCTGAAGATCACTTCCCAGGCCTTTTGAAATAAGGCATTTGTGGATGACATCTGTGGAGTCTGAGCACCTCTTCACCCGTAGGCATATCCCTGTGCGAGACGAAGAGACACAGCTGAGGAATGAGTTGGCACGACCAGTCCTGCTGACTGCTCAGGATTTCACTGGAGTGCTTTGCAGGCCGGCGTCGCGTTAC
Source organism: Bovichtus variegatus (assembly GCA_943593645.1). Taxonomy (NCBI): domain Eukaryota; kingdom Metazoa; phylum Chordata; class Actinopteri; order Perciformes; family Bovichtidae; genus Bovichtus; species Bovichtus variegatus. The sequence goes on along the minus strand of CALSCE010009344.1, from coordinate 8,433,440 downwards.
TACTCATTACCGTTGCTTTTGTAGCTCGCTTAATATGCTATTGACTGCATTTCTGAAGAGATTAATGCATTGTTAAATTATGTTGGCTCATGATGCTGTCCTGTGTTAAAATATACTGCCTCGTCAGCTGCTTCAAGGATTATTTTCCATGCACAGGAGCTCATAGGAATCCAATGCATAGCGGCAATCGGATCTATAGACTCAGATGGGCAATCCTCTGCCAAGCAAGATAATGATGCAGACACATCGTTCTCAAAGTCTCGGCAATACAGTATTTTAAATTAGTGTGGAAAAAAAAAAAAGGTCTGCTACATAGTAATAGGCAGTGTCAAAATAACTCACATTTAGTTGTTTTTTTTAGAGAAACTACATATCAAAGTGACACTTATGTAACTTTTTCTGAACAGTTTCCACTCCGGCCAAAAGAAAAGGCGAGCGATATATCGAACATACTCGATGGACTGCGGCTCGTTCTATCTGGGATGTAGTAAATGACTCGATTGCGTGTAAAAGCTGATTTAAAAAAAAAAGCAACTTTCAGGTTAACACTATAGCCAATTTCAGTCTATCAACATTAAATGGATAAATAAAAATATTATTAATAAGCCATATCGCTGAGCCTATATCCACAAGTGACAGTTACTGTTTAGCTATTGTAATAGTAGTGAAGTAGAGTGATAAAGTCAGCGAACTACCTCGTTATGTGTGTGCGTTATACAGGAACATTTAAAGTTGTCCAACATTGACAATGGTTTGCTTTGTTGAGTATCAATTCAACATTTCACATGTAAGAGGAACACTGTGTTATGATATCTCTCAAAAGTTACACAGTCTCGCTCTAACCACACAGTCCGGCTACTGTAGGGGAGGGAAAATGAATTCTGACCAAGCCTTCAAGAGCTTTCCTCACAGTGGTCGAGGTTCACTGCTACAGCTTGACTTGCTGTCAAAGGCTCTGTTCTAATCCTCTAGACCTGACAACACCTAAGATATACTGACTGCATACACTGTACAAGCAGAAGACACTCGAGCAGATTTAGTGACAACAAGATATCCACGAGAGGTTGCTGCTGTTTAAACCTAGACAGAACAATCCCGATTTAGTAAGTGATTGGGCTTTTGGGCCGTCTTATTTTGAAGTTTAAAACTGCTTTGGTGTCTTAACTGATGGCTCCCTTGGCTAGACATTAAGCACAAACTATTGGTTTGCCAATTCAAATTAGAAGCCCTGTTCATTTCCAGTAATCCCTGTTTTTTTCGGCATCGAGGTGTGCAGGCAGCCCGTTCTCCCTCACTACGCTTCAAACTATGACGCTGTGCGTGGTCGAAGTGAAGGAGGAAGTCAGTTGACGTAGTACACTATAATGAGCGGCAAAGTCTGCATACGGAGGAGGTTGGGGTGGATGGATGGGTCAAACAAACTCAGGACTTTCACCCAGGTGGCGGCTGTTTGTTACCCTTGTGTACACATAAGATAAGACAATATATACATATTATGTCGTGATTATCTTGGCCAAAAATGATAAGCGATTCACGAGATTATGCCGATAATCGTCAAAATATGCTTAAATCTCTGAAAATGGCAGTAAAACATACTGGAATTACTTTACCTTACATTTTGTGAATTCAACTTTTTTTTATTTTTTTTATTGCATCACAGATAGGGCACACTTTTTCAAGTCATTCATGGGAGGATATTCACCTTTATCCCGAACATGGAAATTCAACATGATCAGCCCATTGTGAGAGTTTTTTTTTTTTTTTCAATCCTATATCGCCCCATCCCTACCTGTGTGAAACCAAAAGTCAATGTTGAGTTATTGTAATTTACGTACGCAATTTAAGTCACGTAAAACACTTAACTTAGATGTGTCTGTAAGGTACTTAACTACGTAACAAAAGTACATATTTTAACCCAAACCACAACCTTTTCCTAACACTAAACCAAGTTGTTTTGGTTTGCCTTAACCAAGTTCATTTGTGTAAACACAGAAGCTTATTTTAAAGAGATCAGTGTATGTATGTAATGACACTAGAGGGGCACGTAGAGCGTCACAGTTTGAAGCATACAGCTGCGGTATTTGACGTCTTGGGAGGGAGAATGCGTTGCTGCAGATGTGTTTTCCTGGACACGGAGAGAGGTGTTTTGATTGTGTTGGGACTTGGCTAGTGTGATGCCCGAATCTAAGGTGCAATCAGACAATATTTTTCTGCAGGGCACCAAGGCCGTTTCACAGATTGGATTAACTTTTTGCATTTTAGACTTTTTCTCTTCTGGAACATTTCTTCCCGACCACGCGCCGTCTCTGGTCACATACCGTCCCTCTGCATAGTGTAGGCTTCAAATAGCAAGAGAGTTGACGGACAAAATGGAGAGCAAAACGGCTGCCTTGATTTTGAAATGAATAGCTGGAAACAACAAAGGACAAGATACTGTGCAGGTTAACACTTTGAAAGAAGAAAAAAAAACACACAACCTTCAGCTGTAAGGATGGCTTGGCTTGGCCTTTTTACTCTGGGACCTGTTCTTTGTACAAAAGTATTCAAGGCTAATAATATCATTCAGCTTCAACGATCTTATTCCATCCATCTGAGGTTCATTTTTAGACGGTGTTAGATATACAAAAGAAGGTTTCTTTCATGTGTGTGAACATGTTTTACGGCGTCAATGTTTCTGATAAATTTTTCATAAATAAAAAGAAAATGGTCTGCGGAATATTTTCTTGATTTCATTTGTTCGAAAAAAGCACTCCTTTAGTGACTAAAAGAACCTACAATGGAGATAAATGCATCACAACAAGAAGTGCAATCGATTCACTGCCTGTGCATAGTAGTATATACAAACCCACGAGGGACTTTAATTGAGCCTCTTTCGCGCTCATATAGGCTCGGACCAGTTTCTTTAATGGTTTTCACGCTCACCATATAGCATGTAATCGCAATCTGACTCGTCACGAGCGTACTTACTCAAGTTTTACCGCCTGAGTGGGAGGTAATCACCAGATCAAGCATTTATCAGAGGAAGCAAACATCAGTTACATGTGTAAATTACCTGCAGTAATATAGGAAGTCTTATCATACTAAATGTAACTCATTTTGTTTCCTGTCAGCTAATGCCTGTAAACCATCAAGGAAATCCTTGAGAAAAAAAAGAAATGGTGACATATGTGGAGGCAGCAGTGATTATTTCAAGATGCACAGGGGAGCTGAAACAACTTTCTGACAGTTTCATCATGCATTACTGCACAGCAGTTCCTCCCCAAATTGACATTGTTGGCTCTGATCAAAGCCCAAACAGGGCTGTGACATTCTGAAAGAAGTGTTTTCGAATGATGTCTGTGACAGAGAGCATAGATTTGAAACACACTGACAGTGCTTCAAAGGATATAATGCCTGAGTGAGACTGTGTGTAGGCGCATGCACGTGAGCCCCGGCGCATGCTCGCTGTCAATGGGTCGCTCACGTCCACATTTGTAATTCTAAAGCCACGCAAGACAAAAAAATATTCCGACACATGCCGCTTATTTCCCGACGTTGTCATTGCTTTACCCCCCCACTTCATAATCTACCCCATCACGTCATGCGTTAAAACTAAATGACTTTCGGGGCTGATGTGTATATTTCATCATGCCCATGCCTGTTGTTTAGTTTTCTTTCCCTCTGTGATGAATCTGAGCTGTGCCCTTGTTGAGGCATTGTCTGCGGGTAGCACAGTGAGTCTGACTGATTGATGGCAGACAGTGGCTGTCACCCCTGGAGAGTAAGCATTTCTGTGTCGTCTCCCCACTGAAGGTCCTGTTGAGCTAGTTAAGGGGGAAAACACTTTTTGTTTATAGCCACTCTGACGGCACCGGCTGACAGCTCCTGCTGAAGAGGAGAGAGAGAGACTCCCTCTGACACACAGCTCCCTCTCTCTCTCTCTCTTTCTCTCCCTCCTCCCTGTCTGTCTCACCTATCCGTCTCTCCCTCCATCCCCTCCTCGACCTCGCTCTGGTGTTGTGAAATCTGTTGAAATGAGCAGGATGATTTCAAATGCAAATTTGGAGTAACCTCCACACGAGTGAGGAAAATCTGTTTACACCCATCTGGACAGCATTAGGTGAATGAAACAACAATTTTCCTTCAACTCCCATTCCCAAATCATGGAAATAACAACTTTTCTACTGCCAATTGACGTCTCTCTGGAAAGTTTTAATTTATTTTTATTTTTTTAACCATGACCAAGATATTAGCCTAACAAAAATGCAGTTGTTACTTGGCCGTCTTGGATGCACAGTAAAATCAAAGAGGCCGCTTTTTTGTTTTTAACCGATCCAATTTCAGGATTTGCACGTATAACATTTGCCGGGCAGCATTTTAAAATAATCTTGTCGAGATTAAGTGCCACTATTCTATATTTTCCTTACTATCAACAAGTATCAGGAAAAGACCAAAACAAGCAAGGCGTTAATACGAAGGAAACATTTTCTGGTGCTGAAAAATGAGGTCAACGCGGTGCCAAAACCTGCAGTTCCACTTCCACGAACGACCACTTGAGACTGGCTCTAGAAGCGAGTCAATCCTCATAGACCCCCATGTTAAAATGCTCAACTTTACAGCAGAAATAAACATGTTTACAGCCTGGTACAGAAACCGGTGTTAGTCTATTTAGCTAAATTCCCTATTTGTGACAACTGTGAGGGGGGAATTTGTATACAACTCACCCGTTTGAATTCTATCAAGGCTTAACGTTATGCATTATTAAGGTCGTGGCCGCTTTGAGTGACAGGGGGGTGCCGTCACTAGCTGCTCGCTGTCTGCTCCGCTGCGTCACCCGGGCCCGCCTCAGCCCCACCGACGATCAAGCCCATCTATGGATGAGTATGTCTCTCCATACTTAATATCTTCCCCAGCATTGACTAATGAAAAGGTCTTTTTTTTCTTTTCTTTTTTTTAAGTGTGAAGTGTAATTTCTTTGCAGATGCACATTGTTTTTTTGCAAACAATACTAAAGCATGAGTAAATAGTGTGTTTGTTGGGGACTGTTTTCAGCTACTGGGTTGTGTGTGTGTGGGATTGAGTCAAAATAAACTACTGTGTGTGTGTGTGTTCATGGTGATAAAGGAACATGTCACCCAGTGCAACAGTGTGGCTCGATGATGTTTTCTTTTTTCTACAAACAATGGAACACCATGGCACAGAGGAAGAAGTAGGGCTTTGATATACACAATACACGTTAGTAGGATACACTCATGTAGGTTTGGTCTTGATTGCTCTAATAAATAATCTATTTACACTTTTAAATGATTACATTTCACATGTTGAGGTGTTGTTTTTTTTTTTTTTGCTGTGTAAATGTCCTTGCAAATCCCTTATTATTTCACATCAAGCACTTTCTCTCAATTATCATGAACAGTATAACGGTTACATCACAAAAATGTTTATCATCATGATCATTATTAGTAGTAGTATTACTGTTACTACCACCGCCAAGGAGAGTATGTATGTCTTTGGTATTTGGTTTGTGTGTCTCTTTGTCAGCAGGATTACGGGAAAAAAAATTACTGGCCTGGTTTTCATGAAACTTGGTGGAATGGGCCAATGAAGAACCCATTAAATTTTGGAGCAGATCCGAATCACAGGCCCTGATACACGCATTACTGTTCACTTTCCTTAAAATTGCGGGATAGGGCATTTGGCCTTGGCGGAGGCCTGCGCTGTCCGAGTGCCCTTCTAGTTAATAGTATTTTTTTGGTGGACAATTAAAAGGCGTGCCAAATTGTACATAATGTCACAAAATCCCATTCAGAGTGTCTCCAACACACATTCAGAGTTTGTGCCTAATTCTCCAAACTATATTGCATGGCCATCCTTTTTTTTTTCTTCTTCTTTGTATCCAAAACATATGTGGATGTCTTTTGAGTTGGTACACACAAGCATGTCTGCTTGTGAGTCTAGACTCTCCGCTGTTTTCCAAGTGAACAAACTCAGATCACCGGATCCAGAATCACAGTCAGATGAAATTATCCCGCAGCAGCCACTGGTGAAAAATGGAAATATGTACTGAGGCAATAAGCTCTCTTCTGGGAAAGCTTAAAGGAGGGGAATAAACAACATCTAAAATTAACGAAGGTGAAAGTGCCCAAATGCGTTCTCTCCATCTTCTGAAGCCCCCCCCTTCTCCATCTATTTATGTAGTCACCTCGACTGGGAAGCACTTCAAGCAAGGCCTTTTTTTTACTCCCAGATGGGCTCACCAGAGAGAGCTGTGTGTCTTTATCTGTGTGTCTATGTAAATGTGTGTGTGTGTGTATGTGTGTGTGTGTGTGTGTGTGTGTGTGTGTGTCTCAAGGGGTGGGGGGGGTGGAATGTGTGGGAGTGCAAGGGAGGTTGGTGTGATCTGCGGCTGTGTGCCATTTAAAGTTGTACAGCCAAGCGTCTGAACACGGCCAACACCGACTCATCTGCTTTTTGATCATGCTGCACCTGATGTGAATTTAATTTGTGCCACTCAAAGAGGAAGACGGAAGCCGCGCGCCTCAAACCTCTCTTTCCCCCACCCACACCACACGCCTCTTGGGCTCTCATCATGGAAGGGGGGAGGGTTGGGTTACGTGGAAGCTCCCACTGAGCCGTGAGCAGGGGGACGCCTCAGATTCCTGGTGTTGTACAAACACTGCCATTTGAATTAAAAGAAACATGAAAGCCTGTTTGAAGTTCAAGGGGTTGACCTTGCTCTCGACAGCAACACGAGCACAAGCAACAAGCGGGAAAGCAACGCTTTTGAGCCGATGCGGTCAAAGCGGCGCAAGAACTCCCTCAAAGGGAGGACCTTTTTTAGGATTGTGATTGTCTCATCTGTCAAGTAATTACACCTGGTCAAGTGTCCTGGAATATTTCAATGTTGATGTCATTACGAGAAATTTTGGTCAACTATTATCTGTATTTATTGACACATTACAGATATTATATATAGGCAGGCTATGTAAAGAATGACATCATCATGAACGCTTAAAAAAAAAAATTTAAATAGAAGGATATTTGGAAATTGAATTTGAGCCTATTTTTGATACAATTCAAATTTTGCTTTGAGGGAATTATTTTCACAGGACATAATGACTGGGGATTTGAATATGTCGGGCTTCAACAGATTTAAAATAGATGTTATAACCGCATAACAGAAACCCTGAATCACACTTGTTTCCGTCAAAATCCTCTGCAACACGAGTCTTCGTTTGACACACTTTTCAAAGCACTCATCCCACAATATCCCTCGTCATTGTTTACCCTAGTGTGGCATCATGCAATATTTATCCCGATGGCAGTAGTCTACCCACATACAGCCGTCAATGTCATGCAGCCATAGCTGTTGAAAGCTTTGCAGTTCACCAGTTTAACAGCTTTTGGAGAACTCACACCTTGCCCTTGCTTTGTCGCTCTCAAGGCATCTATCCAAAAATACCAAAATTGTCAATGCGTAGGCGGCACTGCATGCTTTAGAGGGTTGTAAAGGCAAGTTTTGTGAACAGCAGCAGCATATTGCTGGAGAAGTTGTGTAGGTGCTGCGTGTCCGCCACTTGTCTGACAGGCAGAGAGAGTCTCGGAGAGAGAATAGCAAACAGGAAACTAAACGCGCTCAACCGGCGGGATCTTGGACAGAACAGGACAGAGAATAAAGCCTTTCCCCTCCTTCATTCCTTACTTATCAGATGTCACTACAAAGCGCACATGGGGAAACGACAGTATGTGTGACTGTGTGTATATGTGAGAGCATGTGTGTGTGTGTGTGAGAGAGAGAGAGAGACAATGAGGGAACAAGAGCATGGCGGTAGAGCCAGCAATGTAGCAGACATGATTACGTGCCTTGATCTTTCCTATGGCAAGAACAAGACCTCAATCTCTCACTATCTCCCCTTTAATCAAATCCCTACCCTTTTTGCCTCCCTGCCACAAAACTGTCACAGGCTGAAAATAAGCCCTTTCCTTATCAAAGAGCCAAGGGTTCAATTGATTTCCAGGCTAGGATATTCTTTATTCAGAAACTTTGAAGCACAAAAAAAAAAAAAAAAAAAAAAAAAAAAAAAGATAGAAGAGAAAACACCTGCATCCTCCCCATCAGGCAAATTACTTCTGACTTTTAATTTATTTCGGCAGGAAATGGAAAGCTACATTCTAACCACAGTCAATAGGGAGACTGGGGAGGAGAGGTGTAATCAGGCGGCTCACCAACTCCAAGGCCTCCATCCTGTCACTTTTAATAGCCACTCAGACCACACAATCTGCTCAGCCTGATATGCTCACGCCATTCCCATAGCCGCAGCCATCTCTTCTCCTCTTCCTCCTCCTCCTTGTCCTTCCTAATAACAACTGAACATTTCCACACTTCCCCGGTGCCTCACATGAAACAAATCACTGCCAAAGTACTTTCTACCTTCCTTGTTTTGCTGTGAATGGTAGATTTTAAAAAGGGATGGGGAGATTGGTATGTTTCAATTACATTCTGAGTGCCTTTCCTGGCTTTGATACAAGGAGAGATTGGATTTAAAGTAGCCAACTCGGCTTTCTGTCCAGTTTTGGGTTTGAGTCTGGTTGGCAGCACCATAGCGTGTTACTTTATAGCTTGTTTGTAGCCATGCTTACGACATGGCTCTATGGATAGCTACGTAAGTCTGGCAAGTAGCCAACCACTTTGGTTTGGATTGAAGTATCTAAACCACTGTTGGATGCATTGCTATGGAATTGTGTATGGACAATAATGCTCCTCACAAAATGAATCCTAATGACTTTGGTGATCCTTACACTTTTTCTGAAGGATCTCCAGCAGGTCAAAGTTTTCACTTATCCTGTGAAATATCTGAACATACACTATATAGTTTGGCACAAAAACTCATCCCCCTCCCCCCTCTGGATTGGCACCAAATGTTGTATTGTACATTCATGGTTTCCAGACAATGTATCCTACCTACTTTGGTGATCTCTGGATTATTTCTTCACAACTAAAGAATGGATTGCAATACAATTTGTTACAAAATCTCAAGTTGCCCACAGCACATGTGCTTGTAAGCACACTAATGTTAGCATTAGCAATGTTAGCAAGTACTAACAGACCTGCCCTGATCACCTGCCCTGATCAGTTTCACTGATCCCTAATTACCCTCTTCCCCTTGTGTATTTAGTCTCTGCTTTCCCCTATGTCTGTGCCAGTTCGTCTTATCTGTTTCAGTAAAGCGTTCCGGCGATCTCTCTAGTGTTACACTCATTGGAGTTTGTGTTCTTGCTTAGCCACTTCACATAGTAAAGTTTTCTGTTGCTCTGTACTGTTGAGTTATTTTTGGGCAATTCTTTTTTTGTTGTTGTTGCCTTTTTTTCATTAAAGACTTTCACTTTAACCCCTTTTTGTCTGTGGGTGGTGCTTCTTGTGTCCATTTCCTGCTGATGCCAGAACAACACTCTGATAGTCACATTCTGTAATTGCTGAATACGGATGAATTTCTAATCATACCATGCTACAATTTAGGGGGAAAAAATGCAATAAAACAAAATAGAATTAAAAACCCTCTGATCTGTGACAGACTGCTCATATGACAGAAAATTGGACTGGTGCTCGTGCCATTTGGGCCAGCAGGTGAATGAATATTGGCTTGTCCTGAGTGTCCCTGGCTTACAGATCAAGTTTTATCTACAAGCCGTTTGCTCTTCCAGCGCCTAATGAAGCTCTCTGAAAGGAGATTAAATGGCAGAGAGGGACAAAACAATAACCATTACCAGTCACCTTCATTTTGCCTCATCCGTTAACATACTGGGCTGCTGCTGCTATGCGGCAGCCACCGCTCACGATGCCTTGCACACATTATTGTAATAAAACAAAAAGAAAAGGCAAGAGGTGAACATGTACTTATTAATAAAACTGTTATGGAAATAACACATGACAAATACACACAATATTTGCTCACCTCATATTATTTACTGAGTAAAAGACGATGAGAGAAAATCTGTAAGTAAGACATGATGTTAGTGAGGCATTCAGTTGCTGCCAATTCATATGCACAGCAAACATGATGAAAAAGGGTTTAGGCAGATTTATTAGCTGTTTCTATGAGGGATGTCTGGGCACGATGCATCATCAATCACGGTGCCAGGCTGGCTAAAGCTCAGGGGAAAAAAAAAAAAAAAAAACGTCATACCTTTAGCATTTTAAATGGTTTTGACTTTGGAGTAGATAAGAGGTTCATACAGAAAAAAAAATCATTCATGTGGTTCTACTATACTTTGCTTTTGCATCAGCAAATCATCTTGCTTTGTCCCTCGGATCAGCAGGGACTTTAACCTTGTGTGCATACAGATTTGCATCCAACGTCCCATCCCAAGTGTCATCCCATTTCAATCAATTGGCTCTTTTTACAAAGAGATCCCAAACAGCTTTTAACTGGGTTCCAAATAGAACAGGCTGATACTGGATCCAGTCTGCTGGCAAAACTGGCTCTGAAATGTAAGATGTTAAGATCTCCATTGAAAATGTGTGAACTCATCAGTCTCTCAATGGTTTTCTTCCTCGCCTTTGAATACAGCGGCTAGGGATCGATCATCCATTATTCTTGAATTTCATTATCTGGGAAGAACAGTATCAGTAAACAACCTAATACAAAGTTTACGGTACAAAAGGGGAATGTAGGAAGAATGCCACCTGAATACTCTTTTGTTGCTCGTGTACACCCGATCACATTGTGTTCATTATAGCTGACTCTGTATTTCACAAACTAGAGCCTCAAGCCAAAGACAGAAATCACTCGTATATGGATGCCTTTTATTTTTTTTAATATTCTAATTACATCTCCAAGTAGCGAAATGTGTTCACGTTTTTCTTATACATTCCTACAGCCCCAGCCTTTTTGCACCACGGACCGGTTTCATGCAAGACAATTTTTCTACGAACCAGGGGGGCAGGCATAACAAAACACACAATAAAGTGCAAAACATATCATTTAATTATTCCATCTATAATTCTAAATGTAATTATTCCATTATATTATTATGACATTGCAATATATATATATATATATATATATATATATTATAATAAATCAAAATATTAACAATAAATATTACCAAAACAAAAAAAAAAAAACCGTTTTGTTCTTTCTGTGCGGCCCGTTTTCAAATGTTCTTCGGCCCGGTACTGGTCCGCGGCCCGGCGGTTGGGAACCCTGCTGTATACCATTCAAATGTAACTGTCTTTGGCAAAATAAAATTCTGATTTCAAAATGCCACAGTTGTTGCAAAGGATTGTTTTTCTGACGTTATTCTCTGACATGTTTTATAGGTCTTTAAATTGTCAACTCTTTTTAGTTTATTGTTTTCAGGGTATGCAGGTAGCTGCAGGTATTATCAGGTCACGTGTGACCGTGGAAGAGAAAATAACCGCACGCTAAGCTTCAAGTAAGTCAGTAAACAAATGAGATAATAACTATATGGTAACAGTTCTGTTTCACCTTTTGTTATGAACGTGAGTCAAACATGCCATAATGCAAAAAAAATGGATGAATCGGCAAGTTCTCAAATAGTATTTGAGATCAAATTTGGTATTGACACCAGAATGTGTTGAAATTCTCATTTCTGTTTCTGACCCGCAGCACTTTGCTGCATGTCGTCCCCTCTCTCTCTCTCCCCTCGCTCCTGTGTCTTTCCAGCTGTACTATATAATAAAAGGGGGAAAAAGAAAATGGCCTATAAGGTGAATCTTTCAAAAAATTATATTTATGTAATATGGTTGGAGTTCTAATAAATGAGTGCTTGTGAGTCCAAAAGAGCGTCATAATGCAAACAAAAAAAAGATAAATCAACAAATGTATTGAGTTCACAAATCGCATTTAAGATCACATCTTACTTCTTCTTTTTCATATGGGCTCTATAAGGCAGTATCTGACACTTAGACGTTTTGAGCACACTTGGTCTTTCTCAGGTTGTGATAAAATCATTGGAGCTTATTATGTCCTCATCTTCTCTTCAATATGTCATGTCACAGCCCCTAGTCTTTGGAGTGCATTCACCAGACAACGCTTGACATTAGAAAATAAACTCTGACATGAAGGCGTATTTAGTATTAATTATACTATGTTCTGAAAAGTTGACAATATGACTTTGATTTCTGGGTCAATTTGTGTTCATTAGTGTTTCAAGTTTCCAGTTATTTATTGTCATATGCACAAAACATTAGCAGTCGTGGGCGAGCTCAGACTCTTTCCAACAATGGGGGGAAAAAAGTGGAGTCCAACACAGTGGGTCCCTAGAGGAAGATTTGCTCATGCATTTAAGGGTTAATATATATGATGGTGAGAAACATTCTTCCAGGAGACCTCGCAAGACTTCATGAATGTATTAAAATGAGGAAAAGTCTGGTTGTGTCCAAAGGAGTTTTCTTTCTTGCTGTCTAATCTCTGGGTTCTATTAGATGCACATAACGTGCTGCACGGAAGTTCAAGTGAGTTGAACTCCAGATTCTAGGCTGGACGCGGTGCTACACTTGCACTTTGCTCTGACCAGCAGAAATGTATTTCTGGGAGGTGAAAGTAATTTAAAAAAAAAAAAATTGAAAATTGAAAATCTTTTAAGACTGGACATCACGCACGCGTCCCTCATCTTTGATGCGCAATCTGCAAATCATCTGCTATGTGACAAAGTTTGGAACCAGAATGGCATTACACACACACACACACACACACACGTGCAATTTTGTTAAAAAAGCACAAATACAAAATTAAAGGCTCTTTTGAAAGCAGACACTGCTACGCTCTGACTGCTTTAATGGGCACAGACATGACTGAGGTTTCATGCAAGCTTTGGATAATTGGGGTTTTCCCCCTGATGAATAAGCAGCACACATATTAACACAGTGCTGATTTATCATTCTCTCCTTTCTGTTATTTTCTGCTTGTTAGTGTGTGATGGATGGCGCTTTACATTTGTGTAAACATGATATTTCAAAAGGAAAATGTCCAATAATGACATTTAATGACTCCATACAGTACATTTGAAACCCGTCACTTTCCCTCATTGGCCTCATCAGTAAGGAACTAATTCCACACAATATTTTTTATAAACTGTATATATACAGTATATGTATATATATATATATATATATATATATATTGTATATCCGCATATATTAGCTAAGTAATTATACCGTTGGTATGAATTTTCATGAGGAGGAAGGTTATTTAAATGTAGTTTATGTTGATGTAGAGCTTTATTTGAAGTATTATTCCACGTCAGGATCTTTTCTTTGTTGATGCATTATCACATTGCTACTCTTTGCTACTGTAGTACAGTATTACTCCCCAGAGTTTTGTTATCGTATCTTACAAGGTATACTTCCTTTTCAAAGCTTTACATCGGTGGTTATCCAATTAGGTACATGTACCTGTAATGAAGTATCCCTATATGAGCCTACTTTGCCTCACTTGTTTGCATATGACATAGACAGAGGATTGGAAAGGATGATGGAACATTTTCTATTTCACTTGATATCTTACAAGTGAAATGTCAAAAAAAAACAAAACATGTCTGCCTTTAAAATGTGATTTGTTTGGCCAAACACCACATGTTGCAATATGTAAACTCATTTTGTGTAGAGTTTAAGAAATGTTCTCCTATATATATATATCGAATATGTATATTCTACCAGGTTATGGTCGGAATTTTAAACCTATGGTCAACGATGTAAATTAAAACGCAAGAAAAACGCAAGAACAACGCAACAAAAAGATGTTTAGGCAACAAAACAATGTTTAGGTAACAAAACAATGTTTAGGCAACAAAAGTACTTTGGTTAAGTTTAGTAAAAAAAAAAAATAAATAAATAAAAGATCATAGTTTGGCCTAAAATAAGTATGTTGGTTGCGTTATATCAACTTTTACGTCCGAGCATCAAGCATGATCAACGCAAACACAAAATAAAATAACCCGGCTGGCATTTTGCATCAAATATTACATAAGAGATTGTTCTTGTTTTTTACATTTCACATATTTCTCATATCATATCATGTATATTTTACCACAATTAGTTTCACATGTCATATCACAAGTCAAATCTTATATTAACCCCAATCAAATGTCCAAAAACATGTCCATGTATGTTTTATACATAATATATTAATTATACCATTTTACATGTGATGAACACCAGCCTGTTAATGAAACAAATGCATGTCTCATAGTGTATCTAACATCTGACATGTATCATCAACATGTTAAATATCCAATAATAATATGTGTAATATATGTGAAGAATTGTAACATCAGTAATATAATAGTATATGTACATTCAATTTTAAATTAAAATCACTTCTGCCTGAATGAACTGTACCATATTACAAATAAGATTGTTGTTTTAAACGTCTTACATTTCACTTCTTTCTCACATCATATCATGATTATTTACCAAATGTGCTGTGTTTCACAAGTGATTTAAAATTTGACATACAACCCCAATTCAATGTTCAAAAACATGCCCCTATATGATTATAGTATGTAAGGTACTAATGTACATGCAATAAATGTGTATAAAAGCATCTGATGTAAAATTCCTGTCAGTAAAATGATCACATGTGAATTATGCTTCACGTTTCAATTGTAATATTTCACATTTTTAAATGTTCCATACTGTGTCCTGTATATTTGACACACTGTATATCATCACATCTCAAATATCCAAAAGACAAACATTCACATGTGTAATACATGCAGATATTTGGTCCGGCTGTAACATCATGACCCTGTGTACACTGTCTATTACATGTGTAATGTAAACTGTGACGCATTTGTTGAATTGAAAGCCGACAGAAAAATGCGTGTTTTGATTGCGTTAAGATCTCTTTTCATTTTTCTTTTCTTTTTTCTATATAAACTCCCACTGAAGTACAGTATGTGCGCAGACAAATGAAAGTGTTTTTTTTTCCTTTTTTAGAGAATATTCTGCTTGCAGCCCTCCAACCTTCAGCTTGACAGTGAAACTAACCACGCACATTATACCCTTTATGTTCACATGAAGCACTCCAATACATATTAAACACATTACACCACTGACACCAAGAGGGTGCATGTTTTTTTTTGTACATTAATGGGGGGGATGACAGAGCTGTCTTGTTTTATATAGAATCGAGCTTTTACCCCCCGTTGAGGAGCCCTATCCTCTCTGTGTTCTATCTATTATCTGTTTATTTTTTATTTTTCTCTCTCTCTCTCTCTCTCTCTCTCTCTCTCTCTCTCTTTCTCTCTCTCCCCGTGTGCGGCTGGTGTGATTTTTCTCTTTTCCTCTGTCAGAAGTGGTCTCTGGAGTTCAGAGATGGAGAGTGTATCAGGGCTTCGCGTCTCATTACTGGCGGCGGATGAAAGTAAAAAAAAATTTAAAAAACATCCAGATCAAAACATCTGTTAATTGCGTTAAAGCAAGACAAACAATGGGATTTATGAGAGGAAGAAGAAGTCCCCCCCCCCCCCCCCACCCCCGTCCCTGCTGTCAACAGCATAGAAGTCCATGTGCACTTTTTCTCTTTTGTCTGTTCGTCTGTTCTGCTTCTTTCTCTCTTGCATGTAGCCCGGAGTGGATTTCCCTCCAGCTCCTCTGAGGAGAGAAAAAAAAAAAGGTAAAGCATCATACCATAAGCTTGGATAATAATTCCGATAGGGCTCATTAATATCAAATGATTATTCCATTTTTATTTTTATTTTTTTTTTATGCACACACAAAAACCTCCATACATCTGAACCCAAGCAAATTCCGGAAAGACTTTTTTGTATGCCGCCACATCTATAGGCTGATGCCTAATGAACACTGTATAATTACAGTTAAAAGGCACTCATAATGCTTTATAACGACCATCGTAACACATTATAAAGCATGGTATGATGACTTATAAGTATCGTAACACTTCGTAGCCGCTGGTCACTCGCTGGCATTTTACATTTATTGATAGGTTTTCTTTTTGTTTTACTTTAAGCAAACAATTGGCACTTATAGTGACGTATAACCGGCGAGCACCATATCTGCCTATGCCTGAGGAATTTTATAACTTCACTTAAAAGCACCCAATGGTGACTCAAGAGTAACTAATAATGCCATTTAATGTATTTAAACGTTGATTATAACGATATGTAAAAAGATGCAAATGTATTACAACCATGAGAATTATAACACACGAAGCAATGTTCCTTGCAAATATGAAATGTCAGTGAGTAAGAAGCAATTCTGAAGTATTATGGTACTTGACCTTATAAGTCACTGTAAAATGTGTTATGGTTATTGCCATAAAGCATTATGAATATGTATGAGTGCTTATAACTATGATTATACAGCCCTATAAGCAGATTGTTTATAATGCATTTTAGACATGGGTGTCATAAAAAAAGCGTTATCGAAATTCGTGGTTATTTGTTCAGTTCATTGTCCCTCTATAAGTAACGCTTACATTTAACCTCCCTTTCTTTTCTTCTATTAAGTATTTGTTATCAGATATAAGGAATTGTACTGAGTGTTTATTCCTCTACCATTTGTCAAGGACTATAGATTATATGAAGCATCTGCAACTGGTGTATAAAAAACAACCACGATCAACCTTTGTTGTATTAATATAAAGTGAGAAGTCTTCCTGCGTTTCATGCTGTCCCGCTGATTTAATAGTTTGGTCAAGGTAACGCGCCAATAAACGTTAACAATGAAGGATTTTTTTTTTTTAAAAGCAAAAAAAACAAGCTTTGGAAATGTTTTATGAGGAAGGAAATACAGTCAATACCACATGTTTTTTTTAGTAAATGAAGTTCGCATTCCTAAATATAAAATATGTTTTCACACACACACACTCTCACACACATCCAGCACCAGACACTTTGTGTGTAGATTGTTATTTTTATCTATTTATTGTTGTGTGTATGTATATGTGTCTATAGATGTGTATGAGTGTGTATGTGTATGTATGTGTATTTATATACAGTATATGTATATATATATATATATATATATATATATATATACATATATGTGGGTGCTCAGGTGTGTATGTACATATGTATACATATATTTATATATATTTTTTTATTGTTGGGACGGTGAGAAGTGGCAGAAGCGATCTCCCTGTCTGTATCACACACAGAGAAGTGGACAAATAAAGTTGACTTTGACTTTAAGGGTTAATTTCTCTCGCATGGACGTTGTGGTGAGATTATTTCGTCAACTGCAGTTGCAGTTTTTTTTTTACGCCAACATGGATGAGATGTTCTAAAATGGCTTGAGAAGAAGACAGATCATGTGTCGTGATGGAAAGTTACTAAATGGGCCCTGTGGTAATATTATTATTATTTTTTTAAACTACATTATAGTATGTTATAAATATTTGTATAGTGGTTACACGTGTAAAATTGGAAGGTTGAAATAAATTGTTGCCAATTAATTAATTAATTTTATGTATATGTGTTATATTTATAGTTTTTCCCTTTTTTTTTATTCTGATCAACATAATTCTCGGAAGTCTTTGAAGAACAAAACAAAACACAAATATTTAAGTATCAATTTAACATAATTTCCTTGATTAGATAATCATGGCTGCTGCTGCACACATACGTTTTTTCTCATTATCCATTATTATCTGCTAACATAACTGACATTTTATATCTGCATGAACTAAATCTCCAGCTCCGAGTGACTGCGAGGCATTGTCAAGGCTTGCTACTTTTTTTGTGTATTCTAGATGCTACAGAAATCTCTGATTTAAACTTGGTTTCATGGCCACGATATTCGACAAGGCATAACTGATTAATTTCTTCTTCTCAGATTGAAGTGTGAGATAAACCATTTTACCCATCTAAATGTGTTTCTTCCATGAAAAGCCTCTGCTTGGGCTGGGGGTATGCTACATACTACTATTTTAAACTCATTTGTGATGTATATTTAATCATGCCGCAAGAATGCACACTATAGCTGTAATACATAACACGACATTATGCTATTATTACCCAGAACATCACTTGTGCAACAGAACTCTAACCTCCTTTGTTTCCTAAAGCGGAGCATTTGCTTTTGCAGAATGTCACCAGTTGTATCTGCTGTTCCCTTTGTTGTTCAGCAAACAGCTCTGAGACGAACATGGCGCCCTAAAAATAAATATGATTCGACTTGACCTTAGCTCCAGCGTGTCCCAGGATCAGTCACGGGCTTTATTTGGCCTGAGACACTGGCACCGGGTGCTGATGATGATATGCAGTAAAAATGTGCTAATGCATATTCATAAGTCGTTTTTTTTATTCTGCCTGGGAACATTTCAGCTGTGCAACACACACGCATACACACACACACACTCACACACACACACACACACACACAAACATGCACACATGGTTGCACATACCCATACTTTCAAATACACACACATGCATGCTTGTGTTTATTTGCAAACATGTACAAGTTCACCACATGCTAATACTATGTGCCAGCGTGCTAATGCATTTGACACACACACACACACACACAGCTGTTTTTAGCAACATGGATTTTTGTAGTGAAACCACGGGTGACAACGAATGACACGGTCATATCTTGTGTTTTCAGACCCAGTTTTGATTAGAGGCTGTAAAATCACTTCTATTTCAACAAGACACATGTGACCTCTGTTTAAAGGAACATTAATCAAATCTTCTCATACTGATGTGTTCAACACATGAGTGGTGTCTTGACTTAATTACTTAACTTAATTTCTTAGTGTGACCACTGACTCTCCACCTGAGTCTTTTCCTTCTTCTTCTCATAATCATTTCCTACATTTCCCTAAAGACCTTACCCTAGCCTGCAGAGAATGAATGGTGAAACGGCGTCTTAGAAGACCTATTCAAAACGTGTTTACAGCCATACTAGCTTAATGCTAACACCGGCATGTTAGCATGCTCACACGACAACGCCAACACGGTGATTTTTTAAGCCGGTATAATGTTTAGCATGTTTACCATCTTATTTTATCATGTTAACGTGCTAACATTTGCTAATTACCACTAAACTCAAAGTAAAGCTGAGGCAAACGGTAATGTTATTTCGTTATATTGTATCGGCTACGTGTAGGCTATTGGACCATTTAGAACTTTCATTTTCACATTTCACTCAAAACTATGGATGACAACCTCATGTTGAAGAGATCACCAAAGTAAGTCATCGTCCGTGCACCATGGATATCTCTGCCACATTTCACGGGAATCCATCCACCCGTTGTCGACTCAAGATATTTCCGTCTGGAGCACGGTGATGGACCAACTGACCGACCGTTTTGTCAAAGTCATTTTTAGCCATGCCTTCAGCGTGGCGGGCAGCAATTCAGAGGCTAGTTCAAACCCGACATGTCTTGAGTTTATCCTTCCATGTGAGGTCTCGGTCTCTTTTACAATAAATTGTTATAACGGCAGAATGAGAGTCCACAATTGTGAAACAATCATGAAAACTTCCCAAGCAAACGTGACATTTACCAAGAGAGTTTATCAGAGTATGTCCCTGCGAGCCTGCACAAGATAAGCAGGTGTAGAAAATGCAAAGATGGGTTTTAGGATCTTTTTTCAGTCATCCATCCACAGAAATTTCCCCTTCAGAGAGTATTATTCTGGATTGAAGTGCACCAGGAGAAAATATTGTGGAAATCTGTCTAGATGTCATCAAATGTGGCTTTAATGGCATTTTTTTTCCCTCTGCCATTCCTCCTTCCTGTTTATTTTTTATTTACTTACCCCTCTCTAAATCACACCCATCTGTTGATTCTGCAGGAGCCTTTATCACATCACAAATACATCTGGCACTAAAACTTGTCTTCAGCCCTGCATTATCCCTTTCAACGGAGTAAAAAAATTCTCCTTAAATGTCATCCCTGCTCTCATTGTGATATTATATGCTCTCAGCTTTGCAGGTGCGAATCCTCTCTGCCAGGCTGAACAGGAGGAATATGCTTAGTGGTATTTAAAGCCGAGGTGCTCGTGTCATTTAGAAACCACACAGCTCTGACTTAGCCAGCCCTCAGAGAGAGCCACGGTACAGGTGGATCATCTCTGTTCTCTCCTTTCTCCACCGAGGCCCTGGCTGTCTGCGCCATGGCTTTCACTGTCAAGCCGAACAGAGTAATCCCTGCAGTAAAGGCATAGCGGCAAAGGTTCACGCTTTCTTCTCTCTCTCTCTGTCTCTGTCTCTCTCTCAAAACACCCCTGTTGTGTTTCTGAAGTTCATTTCTGCCTGTGAAAGGGAGCTCAGGTGCATTCTGTTTTCATCAACCAATGGAAGCAAAAAGGCAAAGATGGAAAATAAAAACAAGAAAGTGAATGGAAAAATGTAAGCAAAATGGATATGCGCTGCACATATTGATGTGTATTGTTGGCAAACGAGAGGAACAGCTTGGCCCTTTCTTTGGCAATAAAGATAATACTCTAAAAAGGCCCATCTGCCTTATTGAATTCCAACAGCACAATACACACACACACACATGCACAGGCACACACCCATGCTCCCTAATAAATACACTCACGTCATACACAACACACACACACACACACACACACACACACACACACACACACACACATATGCTGAAGGGCTACTTCCCAGCTGTGTCTTCCCATTCATAAATGTCAATGACACTGTGCTCAGTATGATAAATCTCAAATGTGTCCATGATTTGCATAATAAATGATCAACGTGCAGGATCAGAGGTTAACAAAAGTGATTTCTTCAGAGCGGAGAAGAGGACTATACGGTGACTGAGTGTGCAACATTTGCTTGATGCAGTGTAATTGGGTTATTGTCATTAGACAGTGACATGATCAAAATATTTTTCACCAGAGAAACAATGCTGGAATACAGAACATGTGATTGCATCGTACAGTACATTGTCTTTGGATTAATCCCACTGATCTAGAACCTGTGCTTGAATCGAATGTTTAGCTGAAAAAAAATGCCGTTTTAATTCGTGTGACAGCACAAGGGTTTGGATGTGTGTCGGGAAATGAGTCTCAGGCATGGAAAAAGACTAACGTGTCATCAGAGAAAACATGCTCAAATGCAAATGTGTGTTATAGGCAAGAGTGTTCAGAGCCTCTTGTGTCTTATGTGGGAAACCGACATCTCTGCAAAACCTAAAGACCAATAGGATGCACAGTTGTACCGTACCTACAAAAAACACATATGGTTTGCATATAGAACTCTATAATCTTGGAGTACGAGTTGTAATGTCAGAGTATGCAATGTACACAGTACGCACACACTTACATGATAAATAATTCAACATATGTCTATGTTTACTGCAACTACTCTGTTTACTGCTAGCCCAAAGCTTTTATTTCAAAGTGCAACATCTTAGTCTTGCGGTTGAGAGGGCAATGGCAAATTTAAATATTGACGCAAAGATGTATGTGAGAAATTGTTTGAATGCAGATTTTGTTAAGGAAACACAACATTCCCAGGTTGCATCACAGTATACTTTGTACGAGTACTGACTGGCTTCTAGCGAATATAGATTTTCTCTTTAATTGTCGATAAAACTGTAGATCCAGGGAGACGTTTAGGACATGGTCAGATTTTTTTTAAATAGTTTGACATTTGGGGGAATGCGCTTATTCGCTTTCTTGCATAGAGTTAGATGACCCCTCGTCTCTGCATGTGGGATAGCAAGGCAATTAAATGTAAAAATGACTTCTAAAGTCCCCCTTCATTAAAACATGTGTCTTTGTTTGTGTTACTTCACTGTGCTGTTTGAGCTTCATTGTGCAGGATGATGTACGGTATGTGCAAATTCGACACTACAAGGCCGTGTTCACATTCATCTGCTGAACGGGGAAAGTTTCTCCATTCTCACCTTAAATCTCCCTTTAACACCATCAGTTTGAGTTTGAAAGACAATTATTGTTCATTATGAAAGGTACCCAAGTGTGATGTGGAGGTGCCATGGGATTGATCCGACGGCCCATTATTCCGAAACCCCAATAGTCTGAATAAATGTCCCAATAGACCGATTTGTCCAACAACCCGTTATCACGAAAACAAAAGCCGATTGCTCTGAAGGCCCTTTGCTCCAAAAATGCAACAAACAGAAGCCCATGGCTAATTATTATTATGCAGAATGACGTCATCGGACCTTCCAGGTGGCAATATTTTTTTCCCCTTACTTTAGCGAAGGCATGACATGCTCTACTTGATAATTTCATTCAGTGCATATACACTGAGAAAGGCCTTTTCAGGGTCCAACAGTTAAACTTTTGAAATGAGATATTTTTGCATATTCATAGATTCTTGAATCTGAAATGTCAATGCATGGAGCCACTAAATGTTATATATGTCGGACTATTCCTTTAAGTATCAAACAAATATCTTCCAATGTGAGAAACAGTGTGATGCTTCACATTACTCCTCCGATTACATCCTGATGGCGTTAACCGACGTTCTAGAAAAAGGCAACCCTGCAGGGTCGTTTTGGTAAATAATATCACAAAACTCTTTGATAATCACTTCACTTTATCAATAGGCTACTTGAATACATCATGCCAAATAGCAAGAAAAATCCATAAGCTGTGATCTAACCTCTGTACAGCTGAGTGAAAGAGCCTTTGGGCTGAATGTGACATCCAATATCAGACACCTATAAAGGCTTTTTGAACATTACACTTTGATGTACTAGTCGTTGGCTTCATCACCTGTTATTTGCCTCCGTCTGCTGCATAAAATCCAAGGTAACACCAGTAGTCAGCTTTTCAAGTTCACATTAAGGTCTATATAATGTCCTCTCTTCTCACAAATGAATCTATATGTCAACTGAGACCACAGTTTATATGTCTTGAAGGTACTGGATGTACCTTAAACTTATACCTTAAAGATGTCTTTACCTGTTCTGCTAAAGGGATGACAGACCAAAGATCATTTCATTTTTTTTTTTCATTCTATGGTAGAAAGAGAGTGATGATCCATACAAGGGGGGGCCTTGGTGGGAGCCGTTCCCTGAGTGTAAGACTCTATTTCCTTCCCCTTAAAGTGTTCCATCTCATTTTTGCTGCCCGTTTCAAGGTCCCTGACTACTGAATGATGTCATCTCTGGCTCCGGTGAAACAGATAACCCAAAGTCAGCCAAGCACGCCGCCACATCTGCTTTCATCCAGCTCGCCAATCCAGCATGCCACAATTATTCCTAATGTTTTTGCTTAGTTACATAATGAAGGGGTTAATTATGCTCATGAGACGCCCCAATGGTCTTGTCTTGAGTGTCGGGGACACAGCTGTAAGTCTGCAAGCTAAATCATGCGCTAAATGTGTCACCTAGAATTAGACCCATTTGGCCTAGGCTTACGGTGGGCTGTTTGCAATGCGAGGGGCCCAGGCAGCGGCTTGGCTGTGGTCAAGTCGGACAGGAGGGGGTGGGAGGATATCAGTCATTACCCACTGGCCCGGACAAGATGCAGCAAGTCAAGCAGAGCTCCCACTGTGTCTTGAAGATCAGTTGGATGATAAAACTTTACGCACCCATGAACAACGGGCATGTATTTCATTTTAAGTACAGCATCAGAGGTGCTTCATGTCCTTTCTTTTTTTCTTTTTACGGGACGCATTTGTTCCTGTCAGAGGCACACAAAAGCATCACATGGACAAAACCGCCGGTCCTTAAAAAAGTCAATATTTTGAACATCACTCATTTGTACAGTTAATTTAACCTTAACTGGGGATTTGCCGCGCAAACACAGAGAAAAATAAATGTTCAGCATAGTTGGCTTAGTTAAAGGAAAAGTCCCGCACTTTGGGAATATGCATATTTGCTTTGTTGCAAACAGCTGAATGGGAAGATTGATACCATTCGCATGGTAAGGAAGGAAGGAAGTGACCAAGTTACTGGTGAAGTAATGAACACATGTTGTTACCTTTAACTAGAGCCATCCAAGCTGGTTCCCTGTTTCAAGTTAGCCGTCTCACGTGTCATGTTTACCGTACTCTCGCTTAGAAAGCAAATTTCAAAGAAAGTCAAACTACTAATTTAATAACTGTCAGCTTTACAGTCAAGACATATTAATCACTAATGTAGTTGCATTGAAAATCCCAAACTAATTTTTTTTAACTCTGAACTCACAAATGTGGAGGTCAAATAGCAGAATGAGTTTCTACAGACTCTAACCACCTTATAGCATGCTTTTAAATTGAGATGTAGCAACTAAATTATATCTCAGATTCAATTAGGTTAATTGGCATAGTTAACTTGTTTTAAAGGAACTACATCATTGATTCTAATGTAGGCTGTGTGGCTGGGATCATCAAATTAGTTAAATTAGCAAGATAAGTTATCATTGTGCTCTTATTTGGATGATAGAAAACAAAAATAGGAAATAAAAATGTTTTCTGTTAATTCAATTATTCTTTGAGTGATAGTCATTTAATTTCATTACATTTAGCTTTTTGTCGAAAGCAACTTACAATCAGTGCAAACAATCATGAGGATACAAACTCAGAACAGCAAGTATCTTGCAAGTACATTAGCTTCAAATAGGTGAAATCATCTTAAATGCAGTACAATAGCTTCAAATAAGCCAAACCAGGTATAAGTGCTATTTATAGCCATATATTTTATTGGTCGAGGTGTTGTCGAAACAGGTGGGTTTTCAGTCTACGACGGAAGGTGTAAAGACTTTCTGCTGACCTGACATCAAGGGGGAGCTCGTTCTACCATTTTGGAGCCAGGATAGCAAACAGACGGGTTTTATTTGAGGGGTATCTGGGTCCCACTCGCAGTGAGGGAGTAGCGAGCCGGTTGGCCGATGCAGAGAGAAGCTGGGGTGTATGGTTTGACCGTGGCCTGGATGTAGGAAGGTTCTGATCCATTCACAGCACTGTAGGCCAGCACCAGAGTCTTGAAGCAGATTCGGGGAGCCACTGGAAACCAGTGAAGGGAGCAGAGTAGTGTGGGAGAACTTGGGGAGGTTAAAGACCAGTCGGGCTGCTGCATTCTGGATGAGCTGTAGAGGTCGGGAGGGAGTTGCAATAGTCAAGGCGCCTGGACAAGAACTTGAGTTTCCTTCTGGGTCTCCATAAAATCTAAACCATGTGCTTTCAAATCTTTTTCTGAGTCCCATTACTCGCTTCGGACAAAATTGTATTCCATAGATTTAGGTGGTTTTTTTTGTCAATCCAGAAAAACCAAATGAGGTGATTTGTCACAGTTCGATAAATATTGTGATGCATGTTTTTGTTTTGGCAGAAGTGTATATGATGTTTAGTGTGAGGAAAGACTGAGAAAAAAACGAAAGAGGCAGCTACAAAAAAAACATCACTAAGTCACTGTAAGGCTTTAATTGCACGCATATCATTTGCATGTGTTATGAGCCACAGTTTAACATTTTATTTGTATTTTTTCCGACTCGGGTTAAGAATCAAATATAGGGAGAGAATGTTGTGATTTAACATATTAAGCTTTGGGCAATGTCTTCCATGTTTTCATTTGATTTTAATCAGCCCGGGATTTTCCTCTGTTTGACTGTCGGCAGGGAACAACAGTGTTAAATGTTCTGTTCCTCGTGGTGTTGCAAGCTGGTTAACGCATATTTATTCACATCAAAAGTAGGCTGTACCTGGAAGCATCCACTGATTAATATGTCATCAACTTGTGTTTTGTATGCACATACATCTCTTAGTAATTAACATGCAACAACTTCGATATAGAGAGAAAAAAACACCAACAATATGAGGCCTTTACTAAGGCTCTAAAACTGCAAAGATTTTTTTCTAATGTTGGGTAGTTTCAGTCTTTTTGCAAACATAAAAGGATTGTTGTCCCCCGTCGTCCAAGATGTTAGAAAAATAGCGGAATCATGTTTGTGGCTAATTAAAGGAAATTGAATTGAATGAAGTTATTTCTCCTAGGATATAGCTTAAGCATTTGTCTGATGACAAACACCAGAGAAATCCTCCGACACCGGGAAGGATCACAGAGGGAGGAATTAATTCAATGCTTTCGTAAAATCAAAGCACTAAAAGGCTGCATGCTATTGTCATTGAAAAGTGTTAAGAGTTTATTACATTTATTGTTAATTTCTCAGTCTGTAACCAAAAATAATAACGTGAAGAGCAGCAACCCATGTCCCACAAGCGATACTGCAGTTACACCGCCCCCCCCCCCCAATCTTGATGTAATCACGTGATCACCATATTTGCATGGGCTCCATTTTGCAGGGGATAGTAAATTATGACAATTTCACATGTCATAAATGACAATAATCAGGTGTTATTATGCCATGTGTGTGATTTTCTAAGTAAACAATAATTCTGCAAATTACAAACCACTTGTGCCAGAAAGTCCAACCCAGTATTCCACTCCACTCGTCGAGTAATATGTCGGGGTCGACCGTGTCAAATGCGGCACCCAGATCCAATAATATAAGTAACCCATTCCAATCATCCATTCTGTATAGCTGTACTGTGCAATATCTCAGTCATTTGATGGTATAATCAGTTTTGTTCTAATGTTACACTCCAGACATGAACTGCGCGGTTGTTAATAGCACGTTGAGCTGCTCTGCATCACAGCATGGGGAACTGTCCGTGGGTATTGATGGAGAATGATTAAGTCTGGAAGGAGAGTGAAATGAGATGTCTCAAATTAGGACAATTTTATATACAGTATATAGAGCCCAAATAAAATCCCAAATCACACGTTTGCCACAAGAGGGCTTTTCAATCTTTACAGCATATGACGCACTCCGTCCCATTCTTCTAGAACATTAGGAAGAACAACAGAGCAGAAATCTCTCTTCCAGGATACAGTATGTAAATGTAACCCAATACAGGAGCTTGCAGATGAATACTACCCTTGTACTGTATAACTTTGCACTGTGCTGTCTTTTTCCATAACCCCGCCGGGAAACAGAGAAACACAAACCAAAACAACACACCGGACCGAAAACATAACCTCCCTGGGCAACAAACTAATGGACATATGTTTCCCGGCTTTGTTAGCGCCGTTATTGTCGCTAACTATAGAGAAAATATAAAACAAATAAATACATAAACTTTCTATATTGTCTGCATCTTTAGGCCAGGCATCACCATGCACCACAGGCCGTGAGGTTACCGATGTGTTTCAACTAAAACCCAAATATGTAAAAAGAAGAACACAAAAAATAGAAAACACTGAATTTACAAGGTCCTCCCATGACACCAGCAGGGATAAATCTTTAATACTGTCAATCAATACCAAGCTTTTCATCCAAACGCATACCGTATTGTCCTCCCCGACTTTAGCTCGGCTTTTTTGTTTCAAGAGCACCTTAAACCTTGCAGCTGAGCCCAATGACCTTCTGTTTCTGTAAAGCTTTGCCACCTTCGTACAAGAGTCAGTGTCCGGGCCATAGGGGCTGAGACAACCTGGGTTTAAATTAAGATAAAGTATCACGACTGAGCTCAGTGTTCTAGTTATAACTTCCCGGGAGGTCAGAGGTCACACCTGGGCCGTTCTTTCTCGGCTGCGGCTCTGTGTCACTTCATCCACTCAGGTCAGTCCCACAAGGGCTCTGTGTCAACACCAGACCAGTGTTTGCTCTCAAACGGTCACCCAGCTCAGGCATTTTTGGCTCACACTCACAACAATTGGGTCTTTTTTTCCAGAGTGGCAAAAAATGATCCATTTGAGACGTCGGTTCATCTCGCTGCATGGCAAATTCTTAAGGTGGTGGAATCATTTAAACACTTTGTAAAAACTGCCGCGTTCTTTGAGGAAATGTAGGATTTTGACAGTTTGTTCGAGTTGCTCATCAAACGCGTTCAGCCTGCTCAATATTCAGATGATGTTTCCAAATGACACACGCTGACACACTTTTCAAGCTATCCAGGACTTGTCATTCTTCTTCCTATTCTCTTACAAAGACACCTTTTGTGTCTGAGAGGAAATTGGATGAAAGAATTGAAAGAAAAATGTGGGAATAAAAATAACTAAACAGAGTCGGAAGCCGTCGCAACAATAAGTCAGAGACACAGAGAAAGGAGGCGGGGAACATCCAGCCTTAACAATTGGCTCTTTCTTCATAACCAAAAAAATATATATTTTAGATAAACTGCTTCCAGAATATAATTTGAAGATTAAGGGGAGACACAACTGCTGGATAGGCTAAAACAATTAAATAATATACATCACTATGAACTTTCCCCAGTATTCACTCTAAGAAAATCATTTTTTGTACAGTAGGTTTTATGTTATGTTTAAATATGCAAAGTAGACATTATCTTATTAATACGGGCTGATTTGCACAAGTTTTAGGAAGAGAAATGTGAACATTGGATAAAGCCAGGCTCAAATTTCTTGTTTCATTTTGTTGACGTATTAGAGTCAAAGTTTTTTTTAACAGAGGGAATTTTAGATATCACTTTGTATCACTCCATAAATCAGAAAAAAAACTGTCAACAGCCATAAAAAAAATCTATTTCTGCCATGTATTTTCGAATAAAATGTTCTATAAATCAGGCTGTGACTGATATATGAACAAACCCCTCTGTGAAAAGCTCCAGAATATAGATAGGAATGAAACTGGAGAGTTTGGTGCATGTAAGTGCTACTGAAGTGGAGATTTCTGGCTCATAGTATGAGAATTTATTTTTTTCAATTGTCTTTAAAGATATGTATTGTAAAGTTCCATGTAATTTGCAAGACAATACAGGGGAATAGGAAAACATATATTTAACTAATATATATCACCAATAAACATCCCCAGTTGATACATTTTCGGAAATGTTATGTTTAAATATGCAAATGAGGCATTGCCTAATAGTAACTTTTGGTGAATTTAGGAGAAATCTACAGACACAACTAGACAAAGTTAGTCAAATATGCATCTAAATGTGTATTGTTGATGTTTTCTTTCCTCTATTCTGAAAGAAGACATGTTAGCCCAAACTCTGCATGAAGAAAAATAGTTTTTGCCAGTAGTGTCTGGCAAACATCTTTTTGCGTAAAACATCATTACTTTTTATGAATAAAAGGGGACTCTGAGATATTGTGAGCCTTGGTACAATACTACATTGAAGAGACTCAGAACATTCAAGTGAGATGATCTGCGGAAAAAAATTAGATGCTACACAGCTCTTCGGCATGGGGAGGTGTCTCTGGTGGAAATGAAAGGATGCAAAAAGACCCATCAGTGCTTGGAATATCTTCACAGTTAAAACCTGGACAGTTCTATTAGTCAGTGGGAGGCCTTGTTGCAGCAAAGCCTCTGATACTTCAACAATCTCTCCGCTTACTGTCATGTTTATAGAGTATTGTTTCGTAAAATGTGAAAAATCCATCTCCGCCGCACTGCTGGACATCCTGTGTCTGTGTCAGCAAGGCCTGTGAGCACAGGCACGGCCTACAAAGACGCATACATTATCTCTGAAGGGAATGGATGAGGTTTTCTCAAGTGAGTCGCTGTTGAAAAGAAGAGCACGCTGCATGTGCTTCTCCGTCAATGGTCCTGGCAGCAACACCCCACGGCCGCACTCTTTTCTCTGCTCCAGCAAGCCCCGCTTAAAGGGAGCCGTTGCATATAGATAGGAGTCGATATGTTCGAACCTACGCCCTCGGCAGTTCATCCTGAGTCGAAGCTGCAAAAGGACGTTATGGCAGGCAAGGGGAATCCAATTGTATATTACAAAGTCACAGACGATTGACCGGCTGCCAGCCAGACACTCAGGCCAGAAAAACGGGCATCACTTCTCTTAGTGGCTTCCATCAGTCTATCCACACTAGCCATTGGAGCGGAAGATGTCTCCTCGCTCAGCCTGGTGTCAATGGCATTCCACTTAAAGCAGGTGGGAGATATTCATGGCCTGTCCACAGACAAACACGGAGATTGCTCTACAGGGCGGAAGAGGCCAGCTGGTGAAAGACATTAAAACAGTGTAGAAAAGTCAACTATCAATAGTTCACTCTCAGTTATGGGTATCTGCGGCTGGAGATAGCTTCTGTGTCAACATAACACGTGGCATGGAGAGCGACATTGAGATAAGACGGATGGACAGAACACCTATCTGACATCCTTTGTAATACTGCAACTGCCATATTCTTTTGTTCCTTATATTATTTATGTAGGGACTACTACAATCACATTAAAGGGGACAGACTACAGGTGAATAGGGTAAAGATTTGAACTAATAGATGTCATGATGAAACTTACATTAACACAATTATCTTATGTATAACAAGTCCTGAAATGTGTTGTTTAAATATGCAAATGAGGCATAATCTTATTATCTCTTAAATAAGTGCTCATTTGCATACATGCAGCCATTAAAAAAATCTATTTTTACCATGTTTTTAGCAATGACATGTTCTATAAATCAGGCCATGAATGGGGTCATGAATGATATATGAACAAACCCCTCTCTAAAGCGCGTCAGAATATAGATGGGAATGAAACTGGAAAGTGTGGCGTATGTAAGTGTTGCTGAAGTGCTTTAAAGGAGAGAACGGCCTTTAAAGATATGTATTGTGAACTTCCATACATTTTTGCGAATCTTAAATCTTTAAGTAACATGTATTTTGGATGTTTTCTTTCCACAAGTCTGAAAGGAAACATATTATGGAAGCAAAATAGCTCAAACTCAAGTGCATGACACAAAAATATTTAAAAAAGTGATCATATCATCAAAAAAAACAACAAACATTAATTTTATGATTTGTTTTAGGGATAGCGCATATTTTTGATATCATTATGATGTAAATATGACAGATTTAGCTACTTGGTTAGTATTAGGAAAAGTGTAGCTTCATGGTAACAAAGAGAACAACTTTTACTGTTGGCGAGGTGCAAATCACGATCCCCACTTTGTATGTCAAACCATCCACCCCAGCCTCATCCCTATAAAGACTGTTGTTACCACTAACTAATAAGGTAGCCTTTATAAGCAATGGGTTTCTCACTTTCTAATAAGCAATTTAAAGCAAAGCACAGTCTACTCTCAACCCCTCATCACCAATTGCATTTATATAAGCTGTGAGCACTTTAACAAAATACTTCTTTCTCTGTATGTTTTATTTGAATAGTTTTGCATGCCTCGACATGTGAAAAAAGCAACAATTAGAGAAAAGTCCCAACCCTGAGGTTGGACACCATTGTATTAGAACATCAGCAAAAAAAGGAAGTCATCTGCAATACAAAATGTTAATAAAGTCATTAATAATGGGTCACAGGTTCCTTACTTTTCAATTAAGCTAGAAGTTCCCACTGTGTTTGTCTGGTGACCCTTTAAAGGAGAGCACAAACTAAGAGCACTTTCACAACCACTCATTATAAGTTGCGTAATGTCTATAAGTTGTGAGCAGTTCAACAGGAGTATTTTTTTATTGCAAAATTTTGAAAAGCCTTAATGAGTGCAATATTTCACAGTAAAACAGCAGATATGAGAAACGTCCGGAAAAATGTATTGTTTTATAGCAGATTTTCTTCCCTTTTATCTTTTCATGTTAATCATTTTACAACCCCATACATTTAATCTGTGACTCCTTGGGAGGTCCCATCCCCCAGGTTGGGAACTATTGTATTTAGCCAGTGGTAAAAGTTACAAAAAAATGTTGATATAATTTTTTTTAATGCAAATCTAATATGCTGTTTCTAATGTTTAGATTACTTTGGTCCGAATGCTCTGCAGCATTCCCTTTTCTGGAAGGTAAGTGCGACGGCGGCGCATGCAGATGGAGCAGCCGTTAGCTCCCATTGAACTTTGCTTAATTTTTTGTTTAATTGTTGTCTTTTTGTCTTTATTACTGGAGCACATATGGCATTAGACAGAGATACACTCAACATTGGAGAAGCAAGCTGGGGATTAGATAAAGTGCAGTGATTGGGACGATTATCACCGACGACATCTTCCGACCACCAAATCAGACCTGCCAGACCAAACACCACCGAGGCCAGAGGGACCGCCCCAGGAAGAGAGGGATGAGAGATGGGAGCTAAGCTAAACCAGCTAGGACCTAAGGCTGTTCCACTACCCAGCCTGCTCCTGTCCGTTTTCCTATCGCAGGAAAATAAGATGAAATAGGACTCACGCTAACTCAGCAACAGGAGATCAGAGACTGTTGTGCCCACATCTTTACAGAGACCTGGCTCCATCGTGGCGTCCCAGATCAAGTTGCATTCGACGGTAGAGAGCAGGACTCTGGTGAGACGAGAGGAGGCGGACTGTGTCTTTACATCATTGATGTGTGGTGCTCATGTGTCAAAGGTGATGGACAATGTTTCCCTGGTGTCGAGTTTTTATTGTCTGGGTAGATGATGCCGGCCACATCATCTAACCAGAGAATTCACATTTGTTTTTGCTGCTGCTGTTTGCATTCCTCCTGATGCAAATAAAACGTTGTTTTTTTTTTTCAAAAATGCATTACTGTTACTGTTTGTTCCATTTTGGGTTTTTTTTCATCTTTTTCTTGTCTAGCATAAATGAACTAGGCTACAACTACATTTTGTTGTGCAACCCTGTGTTGCAAAATGACATTAAATGATCCTTGAATCCTTGATGACCAGATGAGCTAAAGAGCTAGTTAAAAAGACAAAGTAATTATTATTAAGTAAGATACTTTAATTATACTAAATTCAACTTCATTATCTGTGTACTGAGGCCACACAATCCAGTTCAAAGCACTAAAGTGCAGAGTAAAATACATACTTATAGTGATAATATAAATAATAAATACGGTAGACAGTAAAGACAGTTTATGAACATGTGCATCAGTTACAGCACACAGTGCAGGTATAAGTAAGAGTATACAATTATATGCATATGTGCAGGTGTAAGTACAAGTAATGCTAATTGTAAGACAGAATTACCAGCTGGAGCTTTGATGTTTTATAAATACAGTGCATACACTATAGATCAGAAATGTACAGTACGGACAGCAGTATAAATATATTCATTTGTATGTGAGAGCATATACCGGCAATACAAAAATATTCTTTAAATGGCTTAATTTTGATCAAAAAAGCATTAATACAATATTTATTGGCATTAATAGATCCTATAAAATGTTACCTTACACTTCTTTTGCCCAGTACTCATACCGGAAATAATGTCATTTCATCACACAGTTAATGCTGTTGTTTTTGGTAAGGACAATGTGTTATGGTTGCTGAATCCGAAGCGCAACATAATTGCCTCGTCATACAATTCATGGTGTGGGAACATAATCTTTCATTCTTGTCCAAAGCATGGCATTTTAGATTTTCACAACTACAAAGCAACCCTGCATGCATGAAGCTCTGTTTCACAAAATTGCGTGAGCCTGAGCTGTAAGAAAAACCCATTGTAAGCCGCCAAAATTGGTTTTGGCTAAGGGTCTTCTCACCCCCTTTAGCTTGTTCACAATACTTCAGCCCACGTTTTCTTCAACCTCGCAAAATTCTCCTGTGTCAGCCGCCTTATGCACCCACTCTGCTCGCTACCTCTGGCTGCTCATGTTGAATGTGAAGCCCTTTCTGCTGGTGCACCAGGCTGCCTAAATGTTGTACCTACAGGCATTGGCCCTCCACACCAGCTCTGCTCTGCTCTGACCGCATGCTTACCTTCCCTTCCCTGCGGCTGCTTCCTGGTTGTTGCTTCACTTTCAGCTCCTGGAATGACTTTCCATCTCCAGTCAGGATGGCAGATGTACCTCCTGCTCTTCTAGAACAGGGCTGAAAATGAATCTCTAGGAGGAATACTTCATGTTCTTCATGAACCCAGCCTGAAACACATCTTCCTCCTCTACTTGCCTTTTAAAAATCCTCAGGTGTTGAAGGAGAAGAGAATTTGCCCTCCTTGCTGTTTTGAGTTAAGATGATCTCAGAATGTCATTTGATTCTGTGTTTGTGTTCCATTTTGAGTTGTTCTAAGATTCTAAGACAAATGCTAAAATGCAAGAACTTCACTTTCACTACACGATCATCGTGACCAAAATAATTCATGATAACACGTTGTCTATAGAAAAGTGTAATTATTTTTTGTCAATGATAATGCTATCAGTCAAATCCATCTTTATCTCTACTGTGCCATTTGTCACTTTTTTGGGCAAATAATTGTGTGTGTCTATCCATTTTTGTAATCTGCATACACTAGAGATATAGTATTTTCAGGTGTGACGACCAAAAACATAATTGTCAAAGCAATTTCCCCTTTGGCCCCAACAGTAGATTCACGACAGTAACTTGGCAGTAATGGAATCTCCCATTTGCTAGAGGATCCAAATGTAGATGCGCTATTAATATTTAGTTTAGACAGATCAGCTTTGACACCTGCAGTAGTGCAACTGTGACAGACAACTGGAATCTATTCACCGTTATCTGGAGCGCCTCTGGACAGGATGCACAGGCTGACAGTCCTTTTAATATTAGACTGATAAAAATATCATAAACTCCAGAGAACATGTGTTTGTATGTGATACGTCAACAAAAAAAAAAAAAAAAAAACTAAACTCTAGGATAAAGTACTGAAATACTGACAACATAGAAATGTCTTGCTAAGAATATTTTCGCAGCAAGTAACTATAGTGCCGCCATAAAGGGCAGATGAGGTGGATTGGATTTCAAAAGGGATGTTAAAGAACCCGGTCGATGTGCAGTAGTGGTGCGAAAACAGTGGCATTTATTGTCAAAAGGTTTATTGAAACAAAGGGCAACAATGAAACCTGGGGATTTCAATAAAACTAAAATAAATTGAAGCAAAATAACACTAAACAAAAGAACCCCCGCTCCCCTCTGTATTACTCCAGTGAATGGCATTTTACCTTTCTCAGCCTCACCTTACTGGAACGTACCACCTGCCCAGATAAGAATAGGGTGAGCTGAACACAGTGAGCGTCCAAATCACCCATAAATGAATGAACATACCATGAATATCGGCTCTCTAAGTTACAGCTGACATCTCGATCTATCTACAGACCTTCATGACATGCCATCGAGCACATGAAATAGAATAGAATGGCATTTACTGCGCAACAATTTTACCTATCTTCCTACACCTGTTTGCACTTTCCTTGATTGAGCTGCCGATCTACAACAACCGCCCCCCCCCCCTTCCCCCCCATTTGTCTACCTTACTTGGTAATGTACTAAATAAACTGAGACATTGGACTGAAATGAAGAATAAAGCAGACACAACAAAAAAAAAAAACTATTAACGTTGCTAAACGTGGCCTAGTGAAAAAGGGAGAAAGGCAGTTTTAACAGTTAATAAAGAAAAAAAGGTTTCTAACAAGAGTATGGTCGGTATACACAATTCTATAATTACGAAATTAGTCGACGAGTGCTCTACATGATGACATATAATAGCCATAATCAATATAAAATTTTGTATTAAGGCTTGTTATTTTTATGGGATTAAAATTAGGTAAATACGCCACTTCAATTAAATAAAGGACATTTTGCACCCTATTTTTCTTATATTTCTTAAGAGGCAATCCACAGATTTTACACATCAAGGTCAGTTTACTCATCATGGTTAGTACCACTCAGCCTGTAAAACAGTTTGTGTAATGTGTTGTGGCTCTGAAGGAGCTTTCCAAAGTCTGAATAAATAACCCTGATGATGTCCTCAGGCCCGGGCTCGGAGAATACAGATTTATAAAGCCTGCCTTACAAACTGGGGGTGTGGGCATTTACCAGGCAGGGCGAGTCTAATGAAAGATGCTGTTGAGTTGCATTATGGGAAGAGTACGATCTAGTGTTTTCTTTTTTCTCCATCTTGACCCATATTAGGGATTAAAAGTCTGAATATCTCGGATGCTGCACTATCGATTTAGACCATTTTTTCTTTTTAAAGGTTACGGTTAGGGTTAAGATGAGGACTTTTATCATATTTCTAACTGTAAATTTTTGCTATTTTCAATTCATAATTCTTGACTTCTGCAGTAGGTAGTAATTCCTTGTGTGTAAATATGTATTCATTATTATTTTTATTATTATACCTATTATTTCCATTATTATCATTATTATCATTATTGTTATTATTATTATTATTATTATCAACATTATAATTTCTAAACATATCAGGTGGTATGAAGCCAGCACTATGTCATTACTCTCTTCTGCGCAGACTCAGGAGTTTTTATTTTTTTGTTTCATAAGGATTTCATTCATAAGGATTCAATCATGATGCGATTTAATGATCATTTCTGAACTGTGTTTGCAATGTTCAGGCAAATCTGTTGGGCTTGCAAATGGTCAAGAATAACTCCATATAATTCCATCGTGGCAGGGTTGACAATAACGCGTCGGCGGCGTTCGACAAATGATGTATTCTCGACTCAGTATGCATTAAATTCACGGTAACTGTTTGACAGAAGGCATGATTCAATTCTCTTTGCACAGAGAGCTCTTTAGTCATGACTGTACGGCCTCGGAATGGCAATGCACCGGGCTACGTTATTATACCTATCAAGCGCACTAATGATCTACCTCAGGGGCACAGGTACAGCCGAGTAATTTATGGGAGCTGGCAGAAATCTACAGGTTAATGCCCTCCATCAAACGTCCACGGAGAAATATACTGCGCGGCACACCTTGTGCACATGTCACTTTTGCGCTGCTCTCGAAAAACAAAACTGAATCACGTCACTTTTGCTTGATTGCCACTTCTGTTATCTTTTTTCTTTCTTTCTTTAAATACCACAGGCCACTTGACAGAGAAGCAAACGACATGTTGATGGGGGCAGCGTGTTCCTGTCAGTTCCTTGTTGGTTTCTTAGTGTGAAATGAAAGATCCGTTGTGGGAGACAGCTTAGGTGTGGAAGCTATCATAATAACCTTGCCCCTCCCCCCCCTCTCTCTCGTTAATTCTTTTCACTGCTGTACGGTTGAATGGACAAAATCCCCGGACAGATTGATACATCGTGCTTGCTGGAGTGACATGAAGAGCCCCCCCCCTCCCTCTCCTATACTGTCACCACCATTACCTTACCCTCCTTCCTCCTCTTCACCCTCCTCCCCATGAGCTGCCGAGGTGACAGGTCATAAATCCCTTCAGACATGGGCGTGGGGGCTTTCGGAGGGTGTGTGTGGAGGAAGCTGGGAAGGGAGGGTGATGAGGATGGTGGAGGAGGGTATGCGAGGGGGGGGGGGGGTGTTTTGCAACACAAACCTGAAGGAGATTTCTCCTCATGCATAGAAAGCTGTTTCCCCCTCACCGACAATGTCTCCCTTGGGGATGCTACTGCCAACACACTGCATGCAAAGCAGTCTCCCTCTCTCTCTCTCTCTTGCTCTCTCTCTTGCTCTCTCTCTCTCTCTCGCTCTCTCTCGCTCTCTCTCTCAATCTTTTCCCCTCTCTGTGCAAATGGGGTACGGGTTGGGGAACTTTGTGGCGCGGGATGAAAGGCAGGGAGCGGCGTCTCACGAAATTCGCCACCCTCCCTATCATCCAGATGATCCTGAATGCCAATTACCCTCCCCAGCTCTGCAGGGAGTGGCCTGTCACTCAGGATTCGGCTGGTGTGTGTCGGGCATTGAGTGGCCAGGCGCTAAGAATTTACCACTGGAGGAGTCAAAATCTATAATATAATACTGGTTACTGCTGGACAGCAGTGGGACATTCCGTAACACACTATTTGTTAAAGTCTTCCTGAGACATTCAGAAGGAATGCAGGGACACATGGAAACACGCACGCACACACACACACACACAGCTGCCATGCCTAACATGTGCAGGCTACATCATCAGCAGGCCGAGGAAGAATTTGACTCAAAGTCCAGTTTCTTCCAGTTTCCATAATAAAGTTTCTTTAAAGAAAACATTAAAATGAATAAAACTAGAAGAACAAAAAAAGACATTTCTAAATGTAACAAAAGAGTGGTTTGGGCCAGACAAGTAAGGGCGCTCGGAGAGCCCAATCCTCCACCAAGGCCATTTCCATTAGTGAAGAAACAATGTGTGTATCCGTCGCATCATTCAGATGCGCTCCAAAATTTAATGGGTTCTTCCTTGGCAAATGCTCCACCCTTCCAACAAGTTTCATGAAAATGGGGCCTGTCGTTTTTTTTTTCCCTCATCCTGCTGCCAGACAGAAAAAACAAACAAACCAACAAACGGAAAGACAAAAGGCAGAGGTAATAAAGCAAGTCTTACTGTAATGCTGTCTTGGGAATATATTATAAATCCCATAACTCTAGGCAGCCATGTAGGTTTTATAGCTGCTCTAATCAATATTTTTATGGATTTAATAACTACATGTCATTTGAAACGAGTCTCCAAGCTAATGCTACTGTTGCTCCAAACAACTTTATAAGGTGACAATAGTATTCTTTCAGCAATTTTTCTGCTTCCAAAAAACTTGCCAAAAAGTTATTAAAAACAACCATATAACCTTGGTGCATTAGCAGTCAGTTAACTAGCTTATCTTGAGTCGCAAAGACCAGAGCTTGAGCTGTCAGCCACAGGATATGTACGTATCAAACCTACATTATCCTATACAGAAAATCTACATTCATCAGGCTAAACCCGCTTCATTATATTACCCTTTCTCCTCTTCACTGGGCTTCAGTCTACTATTACATAACCATTGAAACTGTCACATGTTTAATATTACTTTTGTATTCAATCAGTACGATTATGTCTATGCAAAGCAGGTCTGCCTCTCAGGACTGATTGCGGGAGGAAAACGTCAATCTGCTGTCCGATCTAAAGACGCTTTGGACGTAAAAAAGGAAAGAAAAAAACCAACATACAAAGTGCATATGAAATATGGTCCGATGGTGCTTTGATCACTAAATTACAGGGTGTCATTGTAATCTGTGCATAATATGAAAGAACAACACAAATAATCATAAGGAATGGACATCTGATATCCGTCTGATCTGACTGAACTATTGCGTTGACATTTTCCTACCTGAGCCTATGTTAGGATGGCCTGCATTATCTCTCCATCATATTTCCAACCACTTTTTGATGATTCAAACAGCACTGCGCTATCGGTCATTCTTGTGAGCAGATGCTGCCCAGATCCCTCTATGTATTGCCATTTCGTCTTTATTGCCAGCCGGCTTATCCGGCACTGATGGAATTGTTAAAAAGCAGATATGAGCAGAATCTAGGAGGACCAGTCTTTTGTCGGAGCATGCATTCCCATCAGATGAGAGCATGGCGATAAGAATCTGAGCAACGCCTGCAGGTCGTGTCTCTCTATGCATAACAATCTGTGGCTGAAAGAAAAACACTTTGAGGCAGGAGAGAAGGCTGCTGTACGGGGATGTTTCGGTGGTGAATATGTATAAGGTGTCTCTTTTTGTCAAACCTGATTGATCAATATTGCACGGCGCTCTGTTTCAAATCAAGGTCTTGTTTGTACTGTCTGGAGCCATTTGCCGGTTGATCAGGTATTCGTGTGTTAGTGCCGTTTCTTGTTTTCAGGTCAGAGAATGCATATTCAAATCCCAGAACATTAACTGTAAATTATATTTCATTCCTTGACCAAGTAGCACCAAAAGAAGGTCTTGTTTAAATCATATTATTACCACGTGTAACCAACCCCTGGGTAGGCATACCTCACTGAACGTTCCAAAGTAACTGCCTTACAGTGTATTTACCACAAACAGAACACATGTTTATACTGCCTTGCAGGGGAAGGGTTTTGCTTACATAATAGGTCGACTTTGTTCAAACTACTTCTCAAGCTTAACATTATTTCCCTCTGTCCTGCACACTTTCTCAGCTCGGCCCTAAAAAAATGGCTGTCACTTTTAGTTCTGGTCGAGACTATTGGGTGGAACAAAAGAAATCCGAGCTCCTTATTGAAACTATGCTGTCTAATTAGGAAAATATAAGCATTAAGATGAAGCTGAGTCAAAATGTATTTAACTTTTTTATTCATTTAAAAAGGACCTTCCACAGAGTCCTCCGTGTTGCACCGCCATCTTTTCTACAGTAGCCCCGAACGGACAAACTAAACTCTAAAGTCTTTAGAGAGGGCTTTTCACATATTTTAGTTTGAAGTGACAACTCTAATTTCTTCCTCTGTGAAAGGGAGGGTGGTTATTCAGTTGGTTGCAACCTCACTGCTAGATGCCACTAAATCCTACACACGGGAACTTTAACCCTGTCTGTATAGCCGGGTTACATGTGATTTGTTACAATATAGCTAAATTAAGTTCTACCGTCATCAGTAGATAAAAATAAATAAAATTGATGTCATTTTCCATACATTAAAAGACCTTTTCATTTTTAAGAATGAAAGCACAGAACAAAGTCTCCATACCAAAGAGAACTGAGGCAGATCCATTATTGTGATAAATCACCAAAACAACATGACTCCAACTTTGTAAAATAAACTATTTGGTAGAAGAAGATTGTACCGTTTTTGGATTCCGCTCGACACCTTTACCGTTGAACATTTTGAAACACTGGTAATGTCATTCTGACCTTTGGCTTTGCCATCGCCTCGCCATCCTCCCACACATGCAGGCAGAGCTTTGTCTGGGAGGAGAATGCGAGCTGGCATGCCGAGCAGCCCCGAACAAAACGGGTTTCAACGGTGCGACAGGACGTACGCATGTGATCAATAGAGACAGTTGCCTGTAAAGGTCAGGCGGGGCTGTTGGTAAACACTGATGTGAAACTTGTGATGAGCCTTGACTTTGCCTCTTGATCAGCACCCAACACTCGCCCGCTGCATTGTGCCTGGGGAGCAGTTTGGAGCATCGCTGGATAGTTGTTGGCTCTTCTGTGCCGCTTGGTTGGAGCGTGACTGCGGGGCAGACAGAGGCAATGCCAGGAAATAAAGACAAGATAGATTAGTTTTACTTTGACACACCTCCAACAACCTCCCACACCTCCACTGCCAGAAAAGCAGCCAGAGCTGTCTGTCAGTCTGTCTTGTAGTTTCTGGTAGACTTAGGAAGTGTGTGAACTGGATCTAGTGTAATCTAGTAATGTTGTGCTATTAGATTCAAGTGGTTGTGTGTAAGCCCTAGTTCACACATACTCAGGTATTTATTAAAAGGTAGCTTTTTCTGCGTTTCGTCAGTAACCAAACAGCATTTTAGGTCACTAAAAATTGACCTTTTGTAAAACTCCTTCCCGGGGGAATTTTTCAGAAACATTTCTAACCTTGCTAACTGGACTTTTAATATGTTTACACATAAATGTACTGTTAATATTCCATTGTATTGGAGCAGAGGCGTCAGAATGCGCTACAGAGCTCACTGCTACATTACTCAACACTGCAACGACACCAACGTCACCGGTTTGGACGAGATCTGTGTGTGGCTCAGCCTGCTCTCTGGCCTTGACAGCGCTTCGATTGTGTCTTGTGTTTTGATTTTGACGGAGATTTCTTTTTAAAACAGTTCTTATGTGGACAGGATTTTTTTTTAGAGGGAAGGATAAAAAACACTGTTTTCAAAAATCTGTAACTAGTGCCTAAGAAATATTTTTTATATTTCGCCACAGGGTTTTCAATCTTGGGGTACAGACCCCAATGGATCCCAAGATCATCTTTGGTAATGCAAATCTGACTTTTCGAATGAATCTGCAATTAAACTGCTTTACCATGCAAAGATAATGTAATGCAACAAACAAAACAAAATGGAGATTTAAAGAATAACTTTAAGAAACTAAATCATTTAAGTGTTTCAGTTCCATGATTCTGCCTCTTTCAAAAAGGAGAATATGCAGTACCAAGCTAATACACTTCATCCACACCTTAGAGCCTGCAACACGGACGTTAGTTCGACAGCAACAGCCAACCTGTCCGTGTAAACACATGAATGCATGTGGCAATGAGCATTTTGTCAGGCACTTTATTCTTTTCCTTACACATCAGGGCGCCGTGTGCCGTGAGGCGACTTGCTGCAGGCGAGGAAGGCGTGCCCTGGCTGGTCCTATGTGCTATTTTAACATGGCAGCAGCGCACACAGGTTAATATGATAGTCCCCCGCCTTATCTAATGTGACGAGGGGCCTTTCTTGGCCGTGCCACAAAGCTGCTTTGAAGCATCTGTCAATGCCCTCCCCTGGATAAATGTCATGTGTGGAATATCTCAGGTGGCAGCTGTGCCATTGCAATGGCAACGGCAGGAAGCCAGAAAACAGCCCAAAGCCTTACACTCCTACAACGGAGGAGGTTTCTCTGTTTTTCCATCTCCCTCTCTTTTTATTCTTTTAGAACAATCCGCAAGGTCACACATCAGCAATGTAACAAAAAAAAAATAAAGAAGGTTTATTTGAACCTACTTTTCCTACTGTGCTGCTTTCTACTTTTCAAGGCATTTATTATATTCTGTTATCATCTTGGAATAAAAAGGATGTTTGTGTCTGCAATGCAAGACACTTTGCCATTTACTGAAATCCTTTAAATATCACTCCAAACCAAGCATCTGTCTCTCAGACATTTCTCAGAGGCCATTTTATTCACAAGGCTATTCACATAATGTCCTTTTTAAATGGAAAAAAAACCTTTGTCCCCTTGTGATACCAATGGCGAGCAAACCTTTTGTGGCATTGAAATTCACTGATCCTTACATACTCATTGTAATCTTTGTTACCTGCCATTAGACTGAGGTGGAGGAATGGAGGAAGCCTCGAGATTCTAATTTGATTGTTTGCAAAAGAAGCCTCTCCTTGGATGGACCAGCTTGGCAACATTCTCAGAGAACTTTCAACTCTGCTCTCTTTACATACTTAAAAACAAAGGTGTACACCATTCATATCTTGAGCACTGAATAATGCACTTTTCCTCAACAAAAGAAATACAGTGTATCCTTGTATTAATGCCATTAATACCCTTTATGCAGCTTGCAATGTTGCCATGGATCCAATTAAACCATCATCATGAATAGAGCATCCAGGCATCCAATGACCTCCCTCTCCTGGATGCTGGATCCAGGAGAGGGAGGTCATTGGATGCCTGGGTCATTGTTTTTATGTTGTTGTTGTCACTTTCCCTACTACCCATGTTTTCACAGAGGATGAGGCTAGGTCAGGTTTTTTTTAGGTTACTTTATCTAACTAAAATGGAAGGAGTCTCTGTATGTATATTTGTCCTTCAATTTTCTTGACAACCGTTCATCCAATCAACTTCACATTTGCTGTGTGTATTGCTGAGAACCCAAGGAAGCGCAGTGTCGAGTGCAAGCTCTTGAGATCTACGGGCCATTTTTATTTGTAGTGCCTTATGTACACGCTATGTAGTGCAAGAGCGGACCCATGGCGCAGCTTGCTCTCTGTCGATGTTCATATGAGCTTTTGCATCCACAATGTGTATACTCTAGCATTTCTAAGGGATACAACTAAAGCAGGTACATTGCTCAGGGCCCAAGAAAATGCAGTGTTTAGGCCCGAGTTGTTTTAATGAGAAAGCTGCAAGCAGCAGTACCAGAGGCAAAATGATGAGTCCGCTCTGAACAGGTAATTCAATAGTACTTACTGAATCATGTATTGAGTCATTTTCCAGAACAGTCAAATGCATGATGCAGACTCCTTACATGGTCACTTTAATGTACATAAAAAAAGGGATGCACAGAAAGAAAAGAAACAGTTGAGGTCATTATGAACATTCATTGGAGCAGGTGTTCAGATATATGCAGATGATGTGGTTATATATGTATTTAGTAGACCAATTTACAGTCCATAGCGGCATGGTTTGACAACTCCTGTCTTCTCTCAACTGTTTTTTTGGCCACTTGGGGGCAGCAGAAACAAGTTGTGAACACAGCAGACATATCATCACCTTTTGAAGTTAATATAGCAAACTTGTTAGCTACCACTTTACACATCCAGCAGTTAAGGAGCAACATTATCATTCATTTAGGATCACATTCTGGCCATGTAAGTGCAGTATAAACTCTTTTAGCTCTACTTGTGTCGCTACCATCTCCTGAGGGAAATTGTATTTTAGTGGGGTTTTAGACCATTTTTGCTGACAACAGCTGGCTGCTGCACCCAAAAAACATGAGAGCCATGAGAGTGAACCACAACAATAAATGCAATCCAATGGGGAACTGTAAGGCACCCTTTGGTAAATCCTCAATTGGACAG
This sequence comes from Bovichtus variegatus, assembly GCA_943593645.1. Taxonomy (NCBI): domain Eukaryota; kingdom Metazoa; phylum Chordata; class Actinopteri; order Perciformes; family Bovichtidae; genus Bovichtus; species Bovichtus variegatus. Next base: position 8,389,457 of record CALSCE010009344.1, on the reverse strand, counting down.
ATATCTGTTTCTGTTCGGGGATCAATATGTGGAACTTTTTACCCACGTAACTCAAATAACATAAACACATTTCAAATTTGAAACAGCTTTGAAAGAGGGATCAGTGGATTACATTTCGCTGTGAGTTTATTGTATCATGGCTTGTATTTCGTTATGTGTTCTATGTATAATGTGGTGAGGTTTGTACCATTACTCCTGCATTTTTTTGGTCCGTTTTGTATTTCATTTTTGATGTGTTTTCTGCTGTTTTGTATGTCATTTCTGGTGTTATTTCTGCCTTTTTGTATGTATTTCTTGGTGTGTTTTGTTCTCTATCAAAATAAACTTGAAAACAATAAATAATCATCATTTCCAGTGCAACCAGCGATTTTTGTTGTGATTTCAGTAATTATGTTGAATTCACCATCACATAATGTATGTAACCAGACCTCAGCACTGTTTTACACTCCAAGTCTGGTTATTTTAGTAGTAAAAATGTGAAGAACAAACACAAATCTTTCCACAGTCTAACTGTCCCACTGCCAAAACAAATTTGAGAAGCGCCAAGTGATCCTTCCTAAGGCGTGGAGACACCAACTTCCATGGATGAGAGAAGTAGATAGATTTGGATTTACACTGAAAAAAAACTATAAAAAACTATATTTGCACTGTGGTCAGATTGTAACTGGAGTTTCCAAAAACAAGCAGTTCCGCATTAAGCGGGTCAGATTAAGAACTTTATCATAATAACATATAACACACAACAATAGTGTAGCCTTGCAATAGGGTAGCCTTGCAGCCTTATAGCAAAGAAGACGAAGTGGAGCCAGTAGAGAGCATTTAAATGATTTCAGCTCAGTGTGAATGTGGATTGGTGTTGTTCTACTTATCCAGCAAGGATGGAGAAGCCTTTCCACTCCAGTAAAGACTTGGATAATTGGAGTTTTGTATTAAGATTGACACCAGATGAAAGTTGGTTATTAACACGGGGTGAAGCGTGGCAGATTGTTTATTAGAATCCTGTCACTGTTTACAACCCAAAACGGCAGTGCCTTGACATTGAGAGTTCAATTGAAAGTGAGGTATCAAATTGATATTCTAGCAAAGGCGAGTTTCAGCTGCGGACTTTGTTTCCCTGCTGCTTTTGAGTCGACTGACTCAAACTCAAAGTGCACAATAAATACTGTGTATCCACATTCACATCAAATTGCTATTATTTACCACAACAGAAGCTGCCACGTTATAGACTTTTTGAAAAAATGGTTTTGTGTTGTAGAGAAATATGCACTATAGCCGTTTTTATTCAAATTCAATCAAGGAGGTGGAACAGAGATGAATGAACTGCAGTCACAAACAAACCAAAATGACATTTTAAGTAAGATGAAGCAAAAAATCTGCTGTAGTTTCAAAACTTGGAACGATATAGTCAAAGACATAACAAAGAAATGTCAATTAATTTATAGTTTTAGCAGAAAATGTAACTATGTTCTTTGTTTGGCAGCAATTTGTAATTCCAACACCACAGAACCAGCAGTAGTTTTAGAAAAAAGGTCACGTTTTATATGTAGACAGGCACAAGTTTGTATGCTTTAAAGATACCCCTATCAATTACCTTTCTATTTGAGTAACCAATAACATTACATAAGGCAGGAAGGCAACTGTTGGATGCGTGCTGTTGTAGATTTTTTTTTTTTAAATATCTATTTGTTTAGTGTTATTATTGTTAATGATCTATTTATTTTATAAATGATTGTGCTCTGGTACCTTTTAATTCCTTTCAGCTCGTCCTAAACAGGTAACGGTTGGTTCAGCCCTCCCAACTGTGCCGTATTTTTTAAGATTTCGCCAAAAAGTTGAACATTTTTGCGTCTCCTGCAGTTGTCAAATGTCACAAAGGAAGGACTGAGGAGGATTTCAAATCACATGTACATGTGGCAGGGCTGTTGGGAGGCAGAGTGTATGCAATTTATATGTGTGCAAGTGCATGCATACCTATGTGGAGCGTACGCAGGCATATACTGTACATAATGTAAAAGAATATGCCTGTGAGAAGTGTCTTGTTTCAAACTTTTCTTTCCTTTTTACGTCTCAGCGCTGTCTTACCCAACTCTGGATCCTCGGCAAGCTTGGTGCGGGGGGCTCTTGGGGAAGGAGTTGGTGGTGGTGTGTGTGTGTGTGTGTGTAAGGCAGGTTGTGTCTGGCTTAGTGGCTGAGTGTTGCTGCTTTACCCTCCCAGTAAGTCAACGCGCAGCGATCTGCCATAGGTAAGCCAAGTCTGACTCAATCTCTTTCACTTGTACTGGTACTGACTCCTTTTCTCATTCTTAATCTCTTTCTTTCCCTCCTTCCCTCTCACACACACACACACACACACACACAGAAATGTTAGAACAACCTTATCTGAAGCGCACCAGCCTTCTGAAAACACCACCACATGCCTAATGAATCTGCATGGATTCTACATCCAACAGTATGAAATCAATTGACGTGTTCTGTATTTTGCCCCGGTAAATCTTGCAGCATCTCGACTTCAGCCCAGCAACTTCAGTTTCTCGTAACTGATGATGACATGAAGCTTTAGGCTTTGCCACAGCCAACATGAAATGGGCTTATCGATCATGCTGTACAAAAGATGTCCAAAAAATGCAATGTTCTGCACCCCCTTCACCCTCCAACCCCTGTCTCTCCTTTTCCCCTTCTTCAAAATGTACAGCCTGATTCCCTCTTGACGACTGGTGAATAGAAATGGGAGCGTTGCTAAATTATGCACAATAGGGATATCTACTTTCCTGTTTTCTCACAAGATAACGGCTTGTTGTTCCATCCTTTGTTATGGACGGTGCGTGCCCATGGGATGATTAGCAGAACAAAGGATGGGAGAAAGCGAACCTGCTTGTAGTTCAAAACAAGTTCTCCATGTCTTTGAAGATGCGCATTTACTTTAGGCAAAAAAGGGTTTTAGAAGAGGAGAGAAGAGGAGATGCGCACGTGCACACGCTCGCTCGCATTCGTACACTCGCAGAGGAGTGATAACCAAGACCTGTGACCAGTTTTGATCCCCAACTTGCTGCCTGGCGACATGCACATGCAATTAGGGAAGTTCTTGAAAGGGAACAGATAGTGCGCACCCTCAAGGTGAAGGTTATGACAGCGCTGTTTAGCAAAGATATTTGATTCATTATACATTGTTTGTGTCTACAGCTGGTACAGCGAGAATAATAAATATTGTATTAGCCGTGGGACCTACGTCTCCGTCTCCCAGACAACTTCATAACATTCTCGCCAGGGAAGGGCGGGACCTCCCGTGGCTTTTTTCCAATCCTCCTCTGTTCTTTCCCCTCCTGCACGCTGAGATCACTTGCAGAAAAGAATCCTTACAACATGCAACATGTGCGCCCCGACTAGGCGATCATTGCATTTTTCATTTGGACAATGAGCAACCGGAACAGCAGCATCAGTGGCTTGTTAAAAATGGTGATCACTTTGTCACAAATCCGAAGGCTGTTGCTCCCCGTTGTCTCTTAATCCCACTGAGGTTTTTGGAAATATTGCCGGTGTTGCTGTGTGATGTATGAACTGTATGTTGGCAATTAATTATACATTAGAAAAAGTAGTGTTTATTACGCTGTTGTACTCTAAAGGGGTTCCTACCTTCTGATTTCTCAATGGGTACCAGTTACTTTCTAAAGCATGTATAAGTTCTGTAATAAAGTATTTGCAACTCAAAGTTCACTTTGCTTGTTTTCCCCTCTAGATCATAGTTCACGTATGTGTTCAGCTCAGGTGTCATGATCACGACCCCAGACCAAAACTTGACAAAACCTCATCTGTACTTTGAGCACAAGGCTGTGTGTCAATTTTTCTCTCCCTGTAAGAAAACAATGGCAGAGCCGGCGCAGAGTGGTCTTACGGCTGATCATGTGAAGGCCGCTTAAGGCTTAGTCCACACATACACAAAGGTATTTGGGAAAACAGGGATTTTACTCCTTCTTTCACAAAAAATGGCCCTCATTATCTAAAAAAAAAAAGAAAAGTTATATTTTAATTTCTGCAAATGGTATCTCCTACATTATGGTTAGGTGTAGGGTATGTAATTATCCATTATTACTTTAGTTTAAATTTAATGTCTATAGTTTTTTTTCCACAAAATGATATTCCCAACATGTATGGTTTACAACTAAATGACGTATTTTGCAAACTCTATGGCAGCACACTGATAATACAGTGCAAATAATAATAAAAAAATAGGAAGTCAATCTAAAGACATATTTTTTATATTTCACTACATTTTAAAACTTTTTTTAAATAATGTGTCTGTGTATAAAAAAAGGTTTTCAAATACACTCAATAGGGAATTTCTTTTTATTGTTTTACCATTAAACTAATAAAACATGGATGCAGTACTGTAGATATTAAAATCACACTCATTCCACTTTATTTGTGAAATTGAGTTAAAATCCCGCATTACAGGCTGACATAAATCTGCACGACATGACTCTACAGTACAAATCGTACTTAAGTCGCTTCACACTGATGCTAAGTTACATTAGGGAAGAGTATATCTAAGCCTCTGTGGGTGGGTTTTATAAGTTGACGTTTAGTCTGAATTCTAAATTCAAAGGTAATCCCCTCACTGGGTGAACAGACGAATGAGCCAGAACTCAGTAATTGACTGCAACATCGCTCTCCGTATTTCATACTAAGGTAAATTTTGTGGCTCGAGCATTTGACCAAGAGCGAGGGCTTAAACACGAGCTGTCAGTCAGTCGACACACTAACTGCTATTAGCTGGTGGAGTGTACGGAGAAAGATGGATTACGCCTCCTCTGTCCTTCAAACTTACTCTCTGTGGCTTTGAGGGGAAAAGCATCAGGTGAAGCTTTTACTCAACCACAATTGATTTTTATTCATGTTGCTGTGATTCGCAGTGATAATCACCACACTGTTCCTGCGCTTACCACTAGAGCAATTATTATTCATCATTAATGCAGCAGTTGGGCATATGTTCTGCTGTCGACCTGCATCTGTTGTTGGACCCAGTTCCTACATCCTACATATTGTGGAGGATATTTACCGTGCGCGCCTGCCTTGCTTATGGCGGAATGCTATGCCCTGACGAAGGTGTTGACGTTGCTCTGCGCGCGTTTTTTCTCGCCTATAAATTCCTTGTCATCTAGAAGCTATCTCATATCTCAGCCGCTGAATAACTGGTCTGGTATTAATAGGGTCAGGCCTCGCAAAGCTCTCCATGGATATCATGAGGGAAATTCTACCGCAATAAGTTGTTGTAAGTACAACAGGCAGGACAGTCAGACGTGTGACGGTGATCGGGTCACGGAATTCTCGTCAACTGTTGAATCTACGCCTGAAGAACAGGAAAATGGATGACTCCAATCAACTTTAAATTAACCAAAACACCAAGCACCAACAACATACCATATGTTTACACTTTATTTTGTTCAGTGCCAGTGCAGGAAGCACATCTGTGCAGTATGTAGTCAATGTAGCGCAGAGACAAGTAAGGGAATGAAGGCAATGATGTGTCCAACAAAATATGACCAGATTCCTTTTTTTTCCCAATCAAAGAATTGCGATGTTCTTAATCTGCATAGAAATCATAGGGGGCTGGTTGAGATGCATGGTTTGGCAAAAGACTGTGACACTGGAGATGGGGATTTGCATCCTGCATCCCACATGTTGTTGGGAAGAGACTTACCTTAACTAAGTGGAGAGTTTAGTTTGCTCAACTTCACCTAATGTGACGAACTCTCAGAATAGATTAGAAACCAGGCGTAGTTGGCGTGTAAGTGGCTCGACTTCTGATGCAACCAGGGCACTGCCAGCTCCTCCGAAAACTTCATGCCCGTCCTCTCATGAGATCATAACGTGACACGGCCATCTTACGAGCGTATTTTAGTAAAAAAAAAAGAAGAAAAGTTTAACAATATTTAAAAATAACATTTAACTTTTCATGTTTGTGGTCATGCAAATAATGTCAGTAAGGAGCATAGCGTGAAGTTGTTGCACCACCTCTGCTGGAGAAGGGGAAGCATGTGACTTTGACACAGCAGATCGCTGTTGTTCGGCCTTAGTCCTATGGTTTTTGGAGGGAATAGTTAAAACTACTCCTTTTTAAAAGAAACGGTTTCTTACATTTTTGAAATACTCATTTTCTTTTTTTTTTTTGCAGGAAGTTCCTGGAAAAGTTTGATACCACTCTCACACATCTGCAATGACTACAGAGCTGGAAGTCCTTTTATTTCAGGTAAGACTGGTAGCAACGGAAAACAGCTAGCCTGGCTCACTCAAAAGCAGAATTATGCTATTCCTGTAACTACAGACACAATTGTTTCCAAACCTTACTTGATTAGTTTTTGTGTCTTAACGTAACCAAAAATCAACCATGAAGGTGTCAAATTAGAAATAACTCATATGATACACTTTGTAATGGTCATTTAGCCAGTTTTGGAAATAACTGATGGTATTGTTTTGCCATAGATCAGAAGACAGTTTGAAAGGCAAAGACAAAAAAAAATTATTTTTTTTGTATAGTTTGGAGATGTTGAAAAGTATCCTATTGAAAAATATATTCAAGAACATAATCAAGGTAACATTTAAATCCCCCCAAGAAGTATTTTTGCTATTGTAACAGAGCTGCATATGAATGTGCTATGGGACTTATTTTTCCTCTGTTGCTAAAATATAGTTTCTGTGTTTGTGAGCGGGAGACCTGCAAGGAGTATAGGAGGAATAAAACGTCCTGGGCCATGTTCATATTTCAATATCCAAGGGAAAATCCAGGAATAGAACCTGTGCTCCTCGACTCTATAAGATAAGTAAAATGTAATTTCCCTGTGCAAATATGTGTGAAATTAAATACACAAAAAAAGGACAGCTTTACAGTCACTGGATTTATTCTGACCATATTTACTTAGTATTTTATTGCATGTTCAGTTTAAGAGAGAGAAATATCACAAATGACTTTGTGACATTTCATGTCTGGGTGGTTCCGTATTTTTGTGTGGAGGCAGCTCGGAAGGAGATATGGGCTAAGTAGTTCTCTATTGGCAGTGATATACCACTTTATCAACAGGCGGATGGAGGGTTGTGATCCAGACAAGCCACAAATCCCCTTAAAGTACATTTTCATATCAATGATAAGTTGTAGATGATAAACAGGTTGAGTGTGCCGTGTTTAAATCTCATCAGAGGTCGGGCATGGAGTTTTCCGATGAGCTTGCATGCATCACAAGTGGAGCGACTTACATGCCAACTTCTCCTGGTATCCAATCCTTTTTGAAAGTTAGTCACATTTCCAAGTCTGGACCTGCTTTTTCTGTTATCATCTACAATCAAATTGCCTTGAACTTTAACCAGTCCAACTATTTTTATAAGCTACATTTTCTATTTGAGGTGGCGAGAGCACACTCATCACTCAAACCCTCCGGGGGTATGTTTTTTCGTGTTTTTAACAATGCCTTTCAGCTTTCATTGCCAGTTCTACATCTTGAGTGTAACTGATTTTCAACCCCCATGCGCTGAAGTCATCCTGTGGGTGGTTCAACATGAGGGAATGTAAATCACTGACACCAATAAATACAAGTAGTTAAATGCTGCATAAATGGCACATGGTGCTAGGCAAGCCTTCGCAAATAAATCAAACAATTGCCTGGAGTGGTGGATAAAATCAATATCCTCTGCAGAATCTTCCACATTATGAGTCTCTCAGACTTTTGGAAATGAAATGGTGTGCAAAGGTTGAGAGAGTGCTTTTAAGACAAGTCCGTTTCCATTTCCTAAAGCCATTCCTATTGGGACAAAAACTCAAAGGACAAATAAGGAAGAAAAAAAAACTAAATGACATTGAAGGAGACAACACTGCAACAGCTCAAATATTTTTTTTTTAATTGGCAGCCATGTATCTCTTCCCTGACAAAACTAAACTTACACAATGAAAATCATACATCTGCTCTTCCTAGATTAATGCAGTGCAATAAACAGTGATTATAGGGCCAATTTCCTCTGGGAACCCCATGTAGGGCTGTGAATATACAATTCACTTGATTGATCAGTCTGAATAAAATGAAAAACTAATCAAACTGGGAATAATGTTGAATAACTCCCCGATGGAGCCATCAATTGAATCATTGTGTGTACTTCCTAACATGCTCGCTTAATAGCATATATTTCTTCATGTGGGGGCGCTGAGCAGAGGATGTGATGCAATAAATGTATTTGGCTACAATCCTCTTATTACTGCACACAATAGAAGTTTGACTTCGAAAGTCAATTTCAAACAAATTAATTCTAAAAAGTTACATCAGAGGTGTCACAGTTGGTAATAGCTCAGCATCTGAACAAACATGACTACTGGGCAGTCAGGAAAAGTTAGCTTTGACTCAATATACCATGTGTTGATACAAAAACGAGAGTGGATCAAAATCTATAGTATATAAACTACTACTATATAGAGACAAAATAAAAAGTTAAAGTTAAAACCTTGACGGGAAAAAAAACATAACAAATGCTTCCAAACATCCTCACATCACATTCAAAACACCACATTTCGAAAATATCTTTTGGACGAAGGGTGTCCATGGGATGAAAGCCCATAAGGGACTTAATTAAAATGTAATTCCACAATTTACATTTTTTCACATATATGTGTTACTTGAGTAAAAATTGTAATAGAAATGCAATAATACTCAATAAAAATGTTCATTTGCATACACTCCAATGGGTGACCATATTAAAATTAAAATGGAAAAAAGCAGTTTTACATTTAATTTCAAAAGACGCACCCAGCTGTACGGTGGACAATATTCAAATGTTGAATCAAATCTCAAAATCAAATGTCAAATACATTTTCAAGTTTACACTGTCGTTTCAATAAAGTCCGCTGTCGGCACTGAGGTTTGTAAATGATCAGTCTAAATATAAGTCAGGCATGGCAAGAAACACAAGCAGTCAAAGAGATTGTAAACAGACCAATCTTTTCAGCACATTCTGGGTGTGAGATGATCAATGAGCCAAACTCTCGTACATTGGAAGTTGCCCTCTGAGGCGGAGCTACGCTCGCAAAGCCGTGAAGTAAAATCCCGATAACAATAAAAACAGACCTGCTTGACGTGATTGAAGAACCTCCATTTTGGACGTCATCAGAGAACTAATATGTTAATGTCGGTGAAAAACAATTCTCGGAGAAGTTGTTAAGACGTTGCTCTGTGAGTGAATGAGAAAATGTGAGGAGAAAAAAGAAAGGGAAAGCAAAGCAATTTGTACATCTCCGCCCACAGCGCTGCCAGCTCTGTGATGTGCGGGTCAGAGTGTGACTAACCTACTAGCTCTGGCTGGGCTGCCCTTTCTGTCTCGCTGCACCTGTTTCACCACATTAAACACTTCACATGTTCCTCAGGGTCCCAGCTCCACACTTTACACTCAAACCCACAGCCTCGAAAATAGGGGCTCATACACGGCCATTCAATTGCCTTCGTAAACACACACACAGACACAAACGCAGGGCTACTATAACATGGAGTGAGAATGAAGGTCGAGAATAATAAAGATGATGTATTGAGTAAAGGTTATCCTGTCTCTAAGATGCTAATTGTTCTGTCAACAGTATTCATTTGCCAGGACTCCCAAAGGGCATGCATCCATTTTGTTTGTTCCAAGCAGATGGGTTCTCTCTCTCCCTGTGTGTGTGTGTGTGTGTGTGTGTGTGTCTGTGTCTGTGTGTCTGTCTGTAACAGTGCAAGCTTGATGTTGATATGTGCCTTTATTTATGCATATTTCGAGTGTTCGTGTTTGTGGTGCGCACACAGCATGTATCTCTGTGTACCAAAGAATTCAAGTTTGAATGAACGGCCTCTACATCTGCATGTGTTTGTGTGCATGGGTCCATTTGCACAGTGCAGAAAGTGTAGGGGTTGCACTCAACTCTATTGGGGGTAAACGGAATAATATGTCATGATGGTTTCAGCAGGGCCAGGTAGGATATGAAGACACTGGAGGATCGTTAGCAGCTGGTAACGAAACGACAACACAATAGTGCCTCAAAACATTACTACAGCGTTGACACTGTTTCAACAAAAATGTACCTTGATTAGTTTCAAAAGGGGAAGATTGATTTGAGATGTAGTGTGCTGGATTGTACAGGTGAGCAGGGGTGTTTTAAGGGAGTGGAATATTGGGAAATATTGTACCCAGGGCCCCGACATAGTGAGGGCAGTAGGGTGGACAAAAAAATTGTTACTCAACAAATTTGTTTAATGAAGAAAAGTCAAGGGGCGACCATGAAACCAATCAGGGGGAAAGCAGCTATTTTGTGATGTTTCAGAATGGTTTCAATGGTGTTGTTTGCGTCATCCAAAAATCCATACAAATAAAAACATCTCCAGACCATTTATTCATTTGGCAGCGGAAAGCTAAGGCTTGTATCTTTCGCGTGATCACGCTCGCGATGACATCGTTACGTTATGCGCGGTGCAGAATGTGGTGACAACTCATCGTGATCCCGTTTAAATCGATCTGAAAAAAAAAGAAGAAATGAGAACACCTAGCGCATTCTTTCGTTTATACGGCAGAAAGCTAAGGCTAATGTGACGTGCAGTGCAAAACCACGTGACAACACGCGTAATGGCGCGAGACGCTACTCGTAAAAACATTTTTTTACTAAACTTTTCATTTTTTTAAACTTTGCTCAAATAACTGATGAGTGTTAAAAAAAATATTCTGCTTAGGTTTCCACTTCAAGGATCTTTTTCGATCATTATGTTTTGTATGTTTATTTAGAAACATTGTGTGACTTTTGTATGTTCTAAATGTATGAGACATTTTCTATATAAATATACTTTACATCAATTATAATGGTTTTCTGACTTACATAACAATATAACCTTGGGTTGTACATATTTTAGGGATGTGAAGCATTTGAAGATACTCCAATAAATTACAGGATCACAATCACAAGAAGCAAAAATACAAATGTGGGCACCGGTGGACCATTTCTATTGCAGAGTTTAAAAGGTTAATATTGGTATTTAACATGGCGAGCAAACTAATATTCTCATAGTTAGCTTGCTGTTGAATGAAGCAGAAATGATAACAGCAGAACATACATCCTTCAGACCATTTACTACATGGATCATTTTATTTTGAGCGTTGTCTGTTGCCATGTGACAACTATAAAGTCATTGACTCTCTTTCTGACATTTGATGATGATAGTTTTCAGACGATAAATTAAAGATGCTATATCTACAGCCATGTAAAATGGTTTGAGCATAATGACGGCTGCTCTGGCACTGTTGGAAAGCTCTCCCGATGGAACAAAGATAGATGGATGATGGAATTGCATTTCCCCCGCCGTTCATCAACAGGTCTAAAGACTGCTGGAGCAGGCAGAAGTATTGATATGCAAACAGATGACTCCATTTATGGATAACTGTCAGAGTGGAATTCAGACTTTAGTTACACAGTATCAAAGTCCACTCCCTAGAATCCAGTTTCACATTAATTGGGATTTCTAAAACAAAATCATGCTTTGCATAGCAATATAAATCCGATGAAAAGAGTTTGCATGCATATTTTGTCTGCTTTTCTCCAGAGTTTTAATTTGATCCGCCCCCCGGAGTTGTGTAATTTGAGCACTGAGCTACTAACTGAATGAAAACTCCTTTGCTTAAAACAAAAAAACAAAAAGGAGTTTTCAGAACTTTATGATTTTATGCTTACTCGCATGTGATTGGTTTGCATCCGTCACATACAATTTTTTGAGAGAACCATTCAGGGTGTTTGACGCTGTATAACAAACTGATTATTGACTTCACTTTATATTGCTTTATACTCACTGTTGGCACAGCCTGAACATAAACAGAAAGAACTTAAACCATCATACTTTGTCTTCATCATTACCAGGTTTTTTTTTTGCTCTTCCCTTCCACGAAGATCACTTGACAATCAAACGGCCGAGTGTGACGTCTTATTTCTGCGAGAGGCTCTCTTGTGTGTTTATTCAAATTGGCTAGCGCGGCCAACCATTTCTTGCTGAGGCCCACAGACAGCCTGAGTCTGCCACTGACACACATAGACTCACACGGTGAAAACAATGCCAGCATTGCAATAAAAGATATGCAACCTCATGGCTGGAAGAATTGGCCCACCTTGCCTTAATTTTGATCTCAACTACACATCCTTAAAGTTTCCTGACAGCATTTCGCACTGTTGTGACTCTATCGCGGTGACCACATCTGTCCACAGACAGATGGACCGAAATGTAAACACCTGACAAAGTACTAAAAACTGAGTCTGTGGTACTTCCTGCTACAGTAGGTGTCTCCGGGAGCACATTTTGCCGCGATGACACACAAAGTCTCGCAAGGTGAAAACAATACCAGTGTCGCCGTCGCACACTTCACTATGGAAAGGTCGATGCAGTTTAAGTGCTGCATGTGCTCTACGTGTATATAAAGCTCATGCGTACTTAAGAAGGAAAGTGTTCAGATGAAAGACAATAGGACTTGAGGTTGAGTCTTCAATTTGGCTGTCGAATGTTCAGAGGCAGAGATGGAAGAAATGGCTCTCAGTGGGAACAGTAGGTTAGTCCCTTTGCCACAGACTCTGCTTTCAGTTCAGACCACTCTGTCAGAGTGTGGCCGGTAATGAGGGGCACACAGAGACACAGCTCACACTTACACTGTACAGTCTTAAGGTTAAATGATATGACAGTCTCTAACTAAGTCTTTTTTGCCTTAAAGGTCAGCTGAATATTTTATTGCCAGCCAGGCCTGGCAGTGTATTGAAATGGTAATGTAAATACCACTACAGGACAGCTTCAGTGAGGGAGGTCCCCTGAAAGGTCATCCAGTCTCCCCACTGCGGCCTCATATTCATACACAGAAAGCAGCACATACACACACTCACACACACACACACACTGGTAGAAAAACCCTCAGAAACACTCTCACTACATTCAGCAAGGCGGGATTCTGACCATATAAGGGTACACGCATACACAGAAACACTTTTTTTTTGTCTCTCCCATTTTCATTTGCATCACAATCTGTGTTAAACTTCAATGCACTGGTTCATTTTGCAGCATCATTAGAGCACAAGACAATTTCCTGCCCAGAGTCCAGCTATGGACATGAAATGAAAATGAAAATGACTCTGATTGGCTGCTGTAAAAGATGTAAGCTTAAGGGCAATATCTGAGGTTGAGACTGGTAAGACATATTTCTCCGTTAATACAGGAGGTGGGGGTGGGGGGGCAGAAAGTAATCTAAAAAGCCACATTTCATCACAGTGGGAAGGTTTCAGTGGTTGGCAGAGCAACCGCAAGGTAATGCAAATAGAGACTCAAATGACCTGTAATAGTAGTAGTAGCCGTGTTTGTACCGTTGCGTTACCTCTAATTGGTGGAGCTGCTTGATTGTACTGTTACATTCATTCTGACAGTTGGAAATGATGACAGGTTCGTAATGTTGAAGCCACAGTAGAATGGCCACTAAAACAATTAAGTGACATGTGTCGGCAATGTATATAAAAGGCATTAGTGGCATTGATTGTATTTTGGAAAAAAAGTATTTTTTGGCCATTTTGAATCGTCAATCACATATAAAGCTAATAACATTCATAAGTGTTGCATTCCATTGAGGTGTTTTAATTCCAAGACCCTGATTGTGCCCTTGCCGGCTCACTATTAATGGATTACCGGGACATCTAAATGTAAAAGGGTCATTGTAAATGTCATTAGTTACGCCTGTAATGTTCCTATTATGACAGGTCAACATGTCCTCTGTTCCAAAGGTCTATTGTACTGCAGGCACTATATGCCTCCACTGCACGGTCATACATTGTCATAAAAATTATCAAGAATCTGTTGGCCACAAGTGAGGAAATACTACAAAGTCGCATCATGAATGCATATTCACGGACCAACAGCCTTTTACCAATACAATACAACTTTTGAAGAAGTGTTTTAAGCTGGTCCCTAAAAAATGCCTGAAAGCTGTGCCAGAAAGCCCATTAGTTAACACACTAATTATGTTGTTTGTTTAACCCCATTAGTTAGTTGACATTGAGCTTTACAGGTGCATTTTGTGTTTCCAGTCTTTACGCTAAACTAACCTGCTTGTGGTGTTTTCATATTTAACAGACGGACAGTTGTTTGTACAAGCGGCTTATAACGTTCATTGTTAGGCGGTGACCTCTAGTGGCCATGGAAAATATGATCGTAGAAGAGAAGGAAGCTAGGTGACGTAGTATAACGAGCGACTAAGTCCGCGTAGGGAGGATTTGTGACCCGTGTGAAACTAAAAGTCAACGTTAAGTTATTTTAAAGTTCCGTACGTAAAGATAAGTTACATAACGTTACAAATGTTATAAACTACATACATCAGTCTAAATAAATTGTCTTTGCAACGCATATTATTCACATTACTCACATAATATTCTTTTTCGGGGGGTAAGCTCCTCCCAGTACATTTAGTTGTTTAGGACGTAGCTTGTAAGACCTTTGGGACACGGACAAGGCTACGGGTTGAATGCTAACCTGTAGAATTTGTATGATATTTTGCATCCTTATATCACATATACGTAGAAGTCTTTAGCACTTATCAGCTTTAGAGTGGATGAACAGCTTGGTTAATTACTTACATCATGTTAGAATTACGACAGTAGTGTGTGATTGTACACATTGATGATTAAATGCAAAAGGTCAACATATCCTCAAGGGTCATTAATATGCTTCCAATGATGTTCAGTGCCTGCCATTTATTCATACATTCTCTGATATCGCATTGACATATCAAGTTAGATTTGTAACCATTTGCCATAAAGCATTACACGCTTATTTCATTTTCTCCGTAACTGAGCACCTGCACAATATGCAACTGAGAGTGTGTGATATGTGTAAAGTGGGTAAGTAGTTGACGGTAGCGTGGTCGCCTTGTCAATAGACAGAGGTTCGTTAAAGTTTTACAGCCACATTTTAATCCTCTGAAAATGGAAGCCTCCACTTCCTCTACACACACATACACATACACACACACACGCACATGTACAGAGAAAAACTACACTACAGTGCTCTCCTTTCTCCATCCCTCTCTTCATCCCTCACCTCCCTCCATTTGATTTTGTCTGGGGTCAGCAAAGCTTCCTTTGCTCTCTTCCTCATGGATGCATTCCAGGCTGAGTTTCCACATATGCTAGGTGGTAGAGAAAGTTGCTGACGCCGGTGTAACAATGTGGAGCCCTGTAGAGCACATCTGTGATTTCAGCTCTCACTGAAACCATGCAGCGCAGCAGAAATGAACCTACACTTGTAGACACTGGTGGAAAGCTAGAATTAGAAGTACATTTTTCACAAATACCACCAAGGTTTTCTTTCTTTTAAAAAAAGAAAATAGATTTTTAAAGCTGCAACCATTTAAACTGGGGCTGCAAAATTGAAAGACACCCCCTCCCTTCTAACACTGTAGATTTGGATTATTTGTCATAGTGAATCTCTGATGTCATTTATGAACATCTTTAACCTTAACACGTTTCTGAATTGAATACAAAAGAATTGTACACAGAAAGGTAGACTAAAGCAGCGTGTATTCCGTCTCTTTTGATGTATGGCATCATAAACGAGCTCAGAAGTTAGACACAAGTGTGCTTGTGTATTGTGCTGACACTGCACCAAGCATCTCTACATATTGAATGAAAATGATGGTTGTGGTGGCCACAATTGTGACATCATCCCTTTCACTATAAAAACACATGCACACAGAACTACGGAAAGGTCAAACTGAGCAAAGCAGCGATGCACAATGAAATAGAAATTTACAGTGGACAGTTTGGATAATAACTTTAACAGACCTTTTGCTCAGCCCCTGTCGCTGATAGGGGACACCAGCTCTTATGCCATGACAGCCACGCACTACAATGAAGCAGTGTTAACTTTGGCAGTTGTATTAGATTTAATCTTTAGAGGAAATGCTTATTAGTTTTAGACTCGTATTTGCCATTTGTATCCTTCATAATTTTAGGGAATGGTAGAAAATGGCAAAATGTATATATTCTATGGGAAAAAAGGGGTGAAAAACAGCGACGGTCATTCCCCTGCATTGTGCATGTGGTACTGTGCCCTATGTCTAGTTTTTGTGGATGACAAATTAAAACATTAGAGTCATAATATTTTAGTAAATATTTTTTTCTAGTGTTAATCCTGTGTCAAATGTCTTATTTTAGTGATCAGAGTATAATATAGTTCAGTCAATCTAGTCTAGCCAAAAATAAATTATTTTGTTATTTTAGCAAAACATATTTCACACAAGCTATTATCGGATCATTATTTGATGAAAAACACAGGTTGAATGATTAGGAATGCAGCTTGGCTCCGAGTCCTCCTGACTGAGCTTATTAGTGATGACGCCCCGGTCAACCCCACCCACTTATCAGAGCACCGCCCACCTATGCAAAAATATACGATAATGAACAGCACAAACCTGAACCAACCCGCAAACATTATAGTAGCTCAATTTTCAGGACTGAGGACTGAGACAGAGGGGGGAGACGGACAGAGCGCCGCAGCATGCACTGTGTGTGTGTGTGTGTGCACGCATTTGAGAGAGAGAGTGACAGAAAGAGGGGAAGAAAAGGTGGAAGGATTTTTTATAAATTTGATTTGATTGAATGTTGTTGAAAGACATATTTCATCATAGTTTTCGGTTACGAAATGAAAACTGCAGTGAAGCAAGTAAAGGAAACACGCGGCAGTAAACTTAGCTAAGTTGTAAAAGTTCCCACTCACATTGGCGACTTCACCATAGTATTACAGTTGGCAGTGCGTTGTGTGTGTGTGTGTGTGTGTGTGTGTGCACTGTGTGTCTACAAGACTGATTATAATAGGAAAGAGCTCGACATTAATTCGACATTTTTAATTACGTGTACTGTTATTATTCTACTAAACCACGTCAACTGAAGTATTTCACCAAAGTGAAATAAAGTACATTGTTTGTCTTCCTGCCGTTTGTTGCTGGGCTGATCGTGTACATTGCTTTGTTAGTTATTTTTTTTGCTACATTTGCGGGCCTAAAATATCCAAAACAATGTGCTTAAAGAAGCTAAAAAAGTTGTGAAGTCGGGTGATGATGCTTTGTGAATTTGTTAATATACACACTTACTTCGCCATAAAGCACATAGGCGTTTCCAAATCAGACCGCAAGTAAAAACAGCACCAAACCATCTTTCCACCCGTTCTTCCTAATAGCTGCTCTGTGGCCACACATATTCAGATCAATAAGACAAATAGGGACGGTCTGAAAACAAAGAGTGTGCCGCCCAGACCTCCATGAACCTATTTATAACCGAGGCTTTGTCCATCGGAATAATGATCCCACAGCAAGGCTGAGACATCTCCCCAGGCCGGGATCCATATCCCTGTTAAGGCTGCCACTGCTGCAGCCAAACACATGCCAGGAGCAAGAAAATAACCCCTGGCAGTGGCCTCTGTCATGTCTTACACATTATTCAAACATGCACTGTGGGCTTCATCAATCTTCTGAGGGATGGAGAGGCTGTTTGTTCGTTTGAAACGCACAAAACTTGACCTTATTAAGCCTGTTAACTTTGGAAAGAAGGAACATGTGGTCGATTAGAGACAGTGATTTGGTTATTGTGGAAATAAATTCTAAATATCTTATACATGCGGGCGAGGTAAAGTAAAAAGGAAACACATTTTAGAGGAAATGCTGCATGCAAATCTTTCATTTATGCACAAAGTAATGTGGTTTTCAGGGAAGACGAGGCACTTAAATATTAGTAAATTCGATACATGGCCTCATCCACTGTGGTCCCTACGAGAAACCAAACGCAGAAAATTCAATTACATACTGTATGTTTTTGTCTTTATTTCCGTAATGTGGGCTTTTAATGGAATTACTTCACTAAGAGCAGGATTTTCATTTATCATTTGAAATTCAGATGGGTGCATTGTGGGGAAACTTGCTGACAAAATTGAAACACGTGAAAGTGAAACACACGGCCGTTTCACCCCATTTAATTATAGAGAGCAGTAGTAGACAGAAACAGAGAGAAGCATGAAGCCATTCAGAGTCCGTTTACAGAGGAATATTATTAACGGCTGTTTTTCTTTTAACAATGCCATGGAAAATTAAGACTAAATACTCTGCTTGACCTCTATTATGTCACTATCATTTATGTTAGGCCAAACACACACTGGCAGACAAAGCTATTGGATTTATAATGCATCACACTAATACACTAGCACAGTCTAATCATTAAATCCAAGGCCAAAGCTTTGACATATTGATCATGACAGGATAATTGAGGGTTAATGTGTCTGTTTCCTCCTACACCAGTCTCTATATGTATACATTTGATCACATTTTAGTTGCTTTGAATTTATTTAGGTTTTCTGTCAGTGCAGAACATGCTCAGGGACTGTACAAAAATAATTTCAGAAAAGGGTTTAAATTATGCTTTTTGTGTGTGCCAAGAACCATAAAGGTGCATTTTTGCCATATGCAAAATAATCATGTCTCTGTATTGAGGCTTTATTTTATATTTCACAATATAACTAGTAATAAAGTCAGTTCAGAGAGTAAATGTTGTATGGTTATTAGGGATTAAACATACTGCTGTGTCTCAAAAGCGTGCCATTAATGCTAAGCAACAGTCACCTTTGCTCTTTTGTTGCATCATAACAGAACTGCGGTACAGTTAAATGGACCATATAGAGTCAACTTATAGCATAATGTGTGATAATGTGTGTGTGATAATGTAATATAGCATAACTATAGCTAATCGTAGCTAATTTTACAGAAAATAGTAAGCAAGCGGAATGCTCGGTAAACAGGACGCACAATGCTATGGTTACCATCATTTTTGAAAATGTCTTATTCCCTTAATAACGTGCGACTGAAGTAAGCACTATTGTTTCATTCACATAGTAAGCTTAACAATCGGGGTTGAGATATTGAGGGGGAGGGGTAAATATTGAAAAAGCTTTTTTCAAGTCAAATATACTTTTCAACTCCCTCTCCCCGTCCTTACACGTTTCCTACAGTCTGTAGGTCAAAATAATATATTACTAAGAGAAGAAAGTGTGAACGATGCATTTTTTCCTATCTATGGTCACCAGTTGTAATGACCAGTGAAGGTGCAAACTCATCAGAAACATTGGCCCAAATGACCACTCTATTGCCATTCTAATAATTATGCTTGACATAAAATCTTACTCGACCCTTGAAATGCACACATGCGCGCGTGCACACACACACACACACACACACACGCTCGCAGATGTGTTCTCTACTAATTGAAAACGGATTCTGTTTTGAAAAGTAGTGTGCATGGAGAGCAGCACACTGCAGTAACACAAGCACTTTGTGCACTTAGCCAATCAGTGGACGCTCACTTCAGTTCTGCTCTGCCGCCTGGCGCACCAATTCATGGCACATCTTGCAGTCATCTAAGTAATCAGTTAGTACTTCCCTCCACACACTCCCAGGGCTGCATTTACAGTGGGTGTGCCATTTAGACCTGGAAGAACACAATTACAATTTAAATGTGAAGCTAAACTCTTTGTGCTTTTTTTTAATTTTTTTTTTATGTGTGTCACTTACCCTTGTGCAATGATCACAGTGATGAACGGTGTAATTCAGTCTGAAATCAGCGTTTGCCGTTTTTTTTTTTTTTCCCTTTTTTTGCATCCCAGCTATGAAACAAATCACTGGATTCATAAGATTTCGTGTCAAAAGCAATCAAACTGCAATTATCACAACTTCGTGTCATGTTATTGGTGTCAGGGGAGTGTTACACATTTCCCATTCACTATTTATTCAACCCATTAGAGATAAGAATTTATTTTCCAAATGCACAAACTGAGATGTTTTGCTCACTCAGTCACAGATTAACTTCATTTTGAACTTTATAAATGTAAAGTAATGAAAGGGGAGTTGAAATGGGCTTCTGCTGAAACAGGAAATCCACAGAGATGCACACATGTGTCAATGTTTGGCTTCTAAGCTTCTAAGCTTTTAAGCAAATATCATAAAAGTCGTGCAAAGAATTCCATCAACTACTTTATGTGAATGTTCTTTAAATAATATAATGATGGTATATGAAAATACTCTAAGAAACTTGGTACCGTTTTTGATTTGGTACATAGTAGTAATAGTAGACCGAAGCAGGTCCGTAAGACATCCGTACCTAACGAAGCTAATGATTGAACGGTTCAAAATAAAACATTTTAACCGTTCCTATATCGATCCTATATGAGTTGCCGACTGATTGAACTCTTCATGCATCGTGTCACATTGTTTCAATATAAAAATAAAAGAAGATAACGTTGTTTGACACGCAACACGGTAGTACTTCAATAAATCTGAGTGTAAAGTCAGGAAGGGGAGTTGATATGAGGCTTCTGATTCAAACCCGTGCATCAATGTTTGGAAGTGTGTGGATGGACATTAAAAAAGTTTTCGCTGAAAAAATGCTGATCATTAATAGTATCATAAATGGGGTTTGACATACATTATTTATATTTGTAAGAATTATAACTTTAAGGTATACCAAAACCATCAGCTTAAGCTTAGGGTACTTTATGGATGTAAATGGTTGCAATGTATATTAAGGTTAAGTAGTCAACGTAACCAAAAGTTAACTGTTGAACTTTTTCATACTGACTACTTATCTTACGTACGCGTCTTGATTTACGCAACGATCGTACTTATCTTACCCCAAAACATGACCTTTTCCCAAACCGTGTATCCGTATGTGACGAGTTAGGAATGAGAATGTGATATGACACTAGAAAAAAGCTTAATATGTGAATGACAACAGGGCATTAAAAACTTGATTTCCATTGTATTTCCATATAAATAAGACACTTCTGTCAAACTTTCACCCTGACTTCAACACACCTGGATTAGAGACTTTTCAACTTCCAGAAACCATCAGCAAAGTAAGCAGTGTGTTTCAGAAGAACAGTTTATCACTCCAAAGGTGTTGCGCTTTCACTTGAAGAGCATCATACTCCTATTACTCATAACAGCATGCCCAATTGGCATCCGTTGAGTGGGAGCCCCACTCCGAGAAGTTTAGACGACCCTGTATGCCTTTATATTGGCCTTGAACTGTAAAGCAGAGAGCATGTTTTATTCAGATTTCAGACTGAGGTGGAATCGGGTTCCCTCCACTTCCATCTGCAGCTGAGAGATAGCCAGGGATTGATGCACAATCAAGAGAGGAGGGTTTCAGTGTAGTGGAAATAATTTCTCTCTCCCTTTGCCTCCCCCCCCCTTTTCTTCATCTCTGTTGCTTCCAAAAAAAAAAAAAAAACAGCGACGTTCATGTCGTTTCCTCCTGCTTGTCTGCCCATCCTCACCTCTCTTTCTCGTTCACACTCACACATGGTTCAGGCCAACTTGGGTTACTTGGTGAAAATGGTCCTTGAATGCATGCTGCTCAAGTTGAAAGAGAAGGGAATCTAGATTGTCTATTACCTGAGAGAGAGAGAGAGAGAGAGGAAGAGAAGGCCTGAAGGTAGGGGGTGGTGGTTGGTTGGTAGAGTAAGAGAGGAGGAGGAGGAGGAGGAGGAGGAGGAGGAGGAGGAGGAAAGAGTAGAAAAGGGAAAAAGGTTTTGAGCGAAGAGGAGGAGAGGAGTGCCGTCGTCCCCAAGGACATAATTAGGTCTAAGAAGGCTAATCATTGGACATAAAATACAACCTCTCTTCCTGTATTAACACATAACCTATTCCCTTCACTGCCGGGGGGATGGAGGACCCCATAATCATTTATCCGGTGTCACATCACTTCCAAAGAGCTGGGGCTGGGACAAGGCGCTTGGAGGCAAAAGTCATCTGCATCAAAAGCTTCCAAGAATCAAATGCATTTCCATGTGAATGCATAACTGAACTGCTCTTTCTTTCTTTCTAAACTCCAGCTATTACAGAGAGATGGAGAAAGTTTGAAGGCAAAAAAACCTATACATCTGGCAAATTAGTAAGCCTCATATGTTCTGACTTCCTATGAATGTGTTTGAATGTTTGGTTTGCTTGTTGGGTTCCTGTGCTCCCCTGCTGTGTTGTTGCGTGATAGGTATGAGCCATTTGCTGGCTCACCGGGGTGTCTTTCAATTTGTCTCCCAGTGGCCATATTGGTAAAAAAAAACAAAAAACAAAAAAAAATAGGAATGAGATCTTGGTGTGAGAACATATTTGTAATGATTAAAACATGCAGTCGGTATAAAAGATTCAAATCACATTTTTGAACTTTCAGTCTGTTTCATCAATCCGAGATTGTTTGAGGAAATTAATTGACTTTAATGATGCATGGATCGGAGATGAGTCAATAATGGAACAAGCTGCTGTTGACCTGAATACTATAGGCTGTCAGGGTCAACACAGTAAGGAAAGTGTAAACTTGACAGAAATTCAGCTCTACCAGCACTCAGTGTCTCTTGACAGCAACATTTGGCCTGCAATAACCGAAGCCCTATTTCATCCCCCCTCTCTATCTCTCAGTCTCTCTGTCTGCCTCTCATTCTCTCCTTCTTCAAATACTTCTCTTTCTGGCTATCCTTCCCGATATCTCACCTCCCACCGACTCCTGTGTCCCATGGCCCCGTCGCGTCTTTCTCTCCCCTTCTCGTAAAATACAATATTTATCTCGGTCTGTTTGAGTTCACTCACCCTTATCATTGGGTGTGCTCCCTGTGGCTCCGAGGTGGATTAGTCTAGGACTCATTGACATTACGTTGGTCATGAAATATGCATATCACGATCAAAGGTGATGGCAAGAGAGACAACATCTTTACAAGAGCTCACAACCTGGAGTTGACATGCTTCTTGAAACATAAGCGTCTGTGGATTATAATGTGCAAAGAAGCAATGTTACAAATAAATGACACCATTTGAGTGGACGCATGTCTGAAGATTCATGTGTGTGCAAGGGTGGAAGAGAGAGCGAGAGGCTATTCATTTATCTATTCCTCATACACATGTGCCTATGACTTTGATTTGGGTACTTTGATTTTGATTTGAATGTAATAGTATTGATCGGTTATAACAGAGCCCAGCTGGAAGTTAGTAGCAGTCATCATTTTTTACCAGAGGCTTTGGACAGAGAAGCCTGCCAACTCTTTCATTTCCCACATCAAATCATCTCACAGGATGAATAATACATTGGGGGGGGATATTTGAACCAACAGGATTTCACGCCAGGGAACATCAATATATACATAAAGCGGAAAAAAAAAAGGAGATCGGGACTGTAAAGAAGGATTTACCACATTTAGATAGTTCATAGACCTTTTGTGAAAAATGTATTTATACAGAAGGCTAAAGGGGACATAGGAGGCTCATTTTGCAGGTTTACACTTGTGTTTTGGGTTTCTGATTATGTTTGTGTTTACATGCTTTAATGTAAAAAAAAAAAAAAAAAATGTCATACTGTCTTGTCTGTATATACCTGTATTCACCTTGTCTAAAAACGCTCCTTTTTTAGCGCTGTCTGTTCAAGACCTTCCCTCCTGAATAAGACCAGTCTGGTCTGGCTTGCGAGAACAATGTTGCACACCCTTGCAAAGGTAGTTCTCAAGCCGCGGGTGGAGGTACTTAGATGGAGGTGGTATATTATTATGAACCTGCATGTCACATAAGAAGGGCAGCCACATCTGAATGGCTTGTTGAATCCTTTGTAATCTGACCTCGGCAGCCCACAAAAAACTGACTGGCTTGTCTTATTTCAAAGCGTTTTTCATGATATGTCCCCTTTTAAGATTTCTTAATAACAACGCTAAGAGTCTACAACCACGTTACAACGCTTACAATGACAATGGTATCATTGTGATGTTTAGCAGGTATAATGTCTACCATTTTCACCGTGTAACATGTTAATATTTGTGCTGGGAATGTCTTCAGTTTTGCAGGTATTTGGTCACAAAACATTGAAGAAATAAAATGTTAACCTGATGATGGTGCTAGATGAAAAGCACAAGTCAAATCCTCTTGGCACCGTGGATATCTGTGGTAATTTCCACGCAATCTATCCAGTGGTTGTCGGGACTATTCAATAAAACATTTTAAAAATGTCAACGTCATGGAGGCTCTGGTGGAAATGTCAGGGGTAAAGTCAGTAGATTTCTTTTTTTGGGGACCTTGAATGTCTGTTATATATATATATATATATATATAATATAAATATCCTTCTGATAGCTGTTCGGATATTTCTATCTGGACCAAAGCAGTGGACTGACCAACATTTCCAACAACCATGCTGCTGGCATGGCAAAAAAAAAGAAAAAAGGCTGGCCTCCAACAAGAGAACCATTCTGATTCTTTGCTGTGTGCATCAATCTTGAAAATTGACACTTTGTTGGATGAACACATCCATGTTGACTGTCTTTGATGGATTTTATTCTTCTGTTGCTCTTGTTTAAATTCAGAAAGTGTCACATAAGTTCTCATGCAGAAGAGGCCTTTTGATTGACTTTGCTTTGATTTACCTAAACTTTCTCGCAGTGGAAGTGTTGCCCCACATAGCAAACTGCTCCCATCTGTCACATAAGTAAGTTAAACTGGAAGCAAAAGGCAGATCTAAATAGTTCTCTGGCACTGATCTCACACAAACAGACACTCCTAACACAGTACATCACAGTTTGAAGTGACAATGATGGTTTAAGTCATTTTGGCCTTACCCGAGTGACTCCAAGAATATATATTTTGTCTTTTCTAACTTCAGATGCTTTTTAACAATAATATAATGCTTATACAGGATTTTATGAGGCATTAAATGATTTAGTTCCTAAAAAAATTACATTTCCTATGTTTACATGCACAAAATATATATTTTTTTGCCTTTATTCCGAAAATAGACTAGTGAAAATTAATATTCCACTACTATTCACCTTTACATTCTCTTGTTGAAAAGGTCGGTGTTGCGATATTTGTGTATATCCAAAGACCTGTTGATATCTAAGTCTTTCATAATGTTTAAAAGTGGGCGTGTTACTCCGCAAAAAGATGTTGGCTTTTCTTTTGGGCATGCATTTCTAGTTGGTTTGTGGACAATGCACAGGGCTGGCCGTAAAGAGGCAATAGGTCGTGTGACGCAAACTGCGGTAAAAACGCAACTGAGACGCATATTCTGAATGCAGTGTATACCAAACAACGCTCCTAAAACCCAAATAATATCGGCACATCCCACAAATCTTAATTGGAAAATGCTATATTCAGAATAAGGCCTAATTTGGAATATCCAAATGGAATATGCTGTTTATATGACCTGAGTAAAATTCAGAACATTGCATTATATTTTATTAGGTATGTACTTTACAACAGACTGCAACATACCATGTCAATGCACCAGATGATTAGTTCCTACATAACTGTGTATCTACATGCTGACCAATACCTTAATGAATCTTTCCTGATTACCTCTGAATCAGTTGCTAAATGGCTTAAAACCAACAACAAATCATTGCTTTCTTATTATGTACAGATTAGTTACTTTGTATTTATCCCCTCCAGTAAAGTGGTGCATCCCAATGTGCTGTACTGGAAAGCATCATTACTTTATGATTACCTTACCATTACATATTGTTTTTGCTCACGCAATAACACTACACATGCCTGTTTCCTGTTTACATATGTACTCTATTCTAAAGTGTGACAAACAAAATAGAGAAATAACGCTGATAACCCACATGTACCCATCATGTTACACAGTATTGTTCCCTAACACAACCTAGCAGACACCATGAGTTTAGACGGCAAACCTCCAGCTCTTACTCTATCACTACAGTATCGCTATAGCAATAGAGTAACAGGCATGTGTTTCTGTGAAAACACGCTGGATTATCATTTTAAAATTCAATTAAGGCCCAAATTCAATTATTATGATATTCAAGGTGTCCTTACATGCCTTGTTAGGTGAATGACGAATAAAACCGTTCTGAAAGCAAAATATTGTTTGAGGCTAATGAAGGCAGTCGGAAAATATAGGCTGATTAACACAAAAGTGTTAAATACTTGTGTGTGGTAGTTGTAATATAGCCCATTAAATAGGGAAGCGTGTTATCATATACATTTCCACAGCTTACTGCTTCAACCACTTAACCACAATACAAGGTCAAAAAGCAGGCACTTTTTTATAAAATCCAAACTAAGATATGAAATATCTCTGCCATAAATTCAACAGAGAAAAATAGAATTTAAGTACAATTAAAACCTTGTAATAACAGATTGTTATTCATCATGTTTGCAGTTTACTATTGGCCATGTTACAAATCTTACATTTTTTAATGGACTTCACACCGCCTATAGATATTAAAATCTGCTATTATTGCACGGTGATCCGTTGTGTCATGTATTCAGACTGACATGAGAATCAAGTCATAAATCTGCACCTGGTTTATGTGATGGAGATGACACTTGGCTAAAGATGTTTGAACGTGATGGTTTTGTTTGGCAATTCTACCAACGTGTTAACAGAATTGTATCGTGTATTGATTTATGAGATTTAAATGAATAAGAAATCATGACCCGGTTACGTAAGATAACAAGCCAACTGTATCACGATTCTGGATAACATTGTTGCTGAGTTTTTTAAATGTTTTTTTTTTTGACGCTTTGTGCACCACAAGCCGAGTGCCATCTAGTTCCATTATATTGGAGAGAAGGCAGACATCTCTACAGGCCAATATCTCCAACACCCAGCAGCACACACCAAAACAATCTAGATTGATAAATAGCCCTACAGGTAAGAGGAAATATATGTATTTTTTTATTTTGGGGTGAACTGTCCCTTTAAGCAAAAGCATGTATGTGTATACAGTTAGACTCCAGCGTCTAGTCATATACATTCGTTTTGGACTTATTTGAGCATACATAGCAAGTAAACAATCACAAGTACAATCACAACGCTGGATAAAGCCTTGTATTCTCAGGGTGTTTTCTCTGAGAAGATGCTGCTGAAATGTAACCAGCTATAATAACTTCCAACAGAGTAGTGTCAAACAAAGACAATCCAAACACAACCCTATGCATCTGCTCAGGGGACTCGCACTGTAGCCTAGCAGGGCCAAGCTTCCTTCATCCCATGAGCAGCTGTGATCGGACCAGCCGGCTCAGGAACTGATTTATTTCCCAGCAGTCATTTGGCTGACGCCGAGACAGCGGTGCACCGCAGAAACGGCAGGACAGTTATGGTGCAATTCTGCTGGCTGTGCTATCCACCAACAGAGGTGCTAATTAATGCTAATTGCAAGGGGGGGTCAATTATACACTCCATGGTGCATGATTAGGACCACCGTGTTAGCGACCAATGAATCAAAACAACAGCTATCCTCTCCTCCCGCTACAAAGCAGAACACAAAAACATACTGGTGTTGAATTAAAGGTGTAATAAGAGGGATTTTCTCTTCCCCACTGCACCACATTACCATAACATACTGTAGCTCCAGGGGAAGGATAGATTTGTAACTGAAAACCAATATTTTAACAAATACTCGGATTTGTGCACATATTTCCAATTTTACCTCTTTATTTCAAGGCTGTACTCCTGTGGTTTGGAACAATAACTTCACACCCACTACAATGCCAAGACAGCGAAGTTCCTACTGGCCCCCACCCACCTGCATTTCCACCTGCTCGGCAGCAGAGAATGCTGCGACAAGCATTGCAGCATATATTGTCTTTTAACCAGACACTTATTTTGGATTTCAAGCAGCTGGCATGCTTTCTCCTCTACATTATGAAAACAGGACTTCATTGTGGTTTTAATTACAAGTTGCTATAAGTCAAGGGATGTGAGAAAAGAAAAAAGTTCTAACTTTGGCTTAACTGGGTGTCAAACTTTGCTGAATTAGCTTTGGCCGCGTAGTCCTTCATGTCAACAAAAAACTTTGAAAACTGCTCACAGAATGAATTAGGCCAGCAGCTACGACCATATGGTGTTTACGTGTGTTGGCGGTTCAGTGACCAATGGTGAAAACACAAGATTGGTTGGACCATTAGTGTGATCTTTTCTCGTGAAGAACATTAATGGGCCACAAAATGATTTGTCCACCCCTGAAATAAACTTTGAGACAGCCAGCCTTTAATCTTTTGATGATTTTCATTATCCTTTTGTTTAGACAAGTCCACCCCATTGGACTGCATAAAGCTGCACCTGATCACACTGTTCACTTTGATTTTCTTTTGTAGTGATGTTGTGCAACACTTCTCGCAGCAACCTCGCAGAAGATCAAAGTGGACTAAATTAGACATGTAAACACTGTTTGATGGAACTTAATTAAAAAAGTTACAGTTAAGGTTATTCTTCCTGAATAAGTTCAATCATAATGAGGGAATAAATTCATATAATAAAGAAATGTTTATTTGTGAATTCTCTTGGGACTTTGTTATTGAGAGGAAAGGTAAGAAAACTATTTGTCTAAGAGAAATCTCACAGGGATTGTGTTTTTTTTTTTTATACAGTTACATGTATGCGTTTGTGGAGGCTAATGAACTAGTTTTAATTAATACAAAGCCTTTTTGAATAGTGCTAGGACTTAGATTACAGATATATATAATTAATTAAACTCATTGCTGAATTTTAGAACACGCTGAGTGGGATGTGTTGTAATACATTTTCCTATCGACAAAAGAAGGACCCAAGACCCCCTGGGGCCCAAAGGCCCCAGAAAGATTGTGCTTCACTTGGTCAGAGTGAATTGAAATAGTGCAAAAATGTTCATGTATTCACAATTGCAATGAAAATGCTAAGGGACTTGTAACATCTCACTTCCGGTGCAACCCTGCAACATTGTGTCCCATACAATTAAACTGCATTCTCAATTGCATTTCAAGAGAGAATGTATTCTCCCCTGGATTATGGACGCCGTTTTAAGCACATGTTTAATGTGCCAGTGTTAAATTTAAACAAAACAAAAACGCAACGATACTACTTGGTTAGGTTTAGGCAACAAAAGTACTCGGTTGGGGTTAGAAAAAAGATTATGGTTGGGTTTGAAATAAATAAGTTTCTTTTGTGATTTATGTTATGGACATAAATTTAAATAAGGCAGTGTTGACTTTCGGTTTCAAACGGGACACGACCATGGTATCCTGGGTGAGAGTCCTGTTTGTGAGAGAGTCTGATTAGAAAAGTATTTATGATGCGTCCAAAACAAACAGAATCCGGACCAAAATACGTGACATTGCAGTTTAGTTGTATGGGGACGTAACTTTTAGGAGACCAGGCTGGTATCTAGTCATGGATATAGTTTACATTTAATTTCACCATTGAGATATTGAAAATTGACACTGAAAATATATTATTTAAGCGTTACAAGAGATAACTGTTCGTGTAAGCGGTCTTTGTTGATTATCTTTACTGCAATCATTCAGCATCGTCCCAGTAGGGGTGTTAACAAATACAAAGTCATTATTCGCATATGCACAATTAATGGGTTCTGAACAGATGTGCCGTAATATTTTCGAGCCACAACCTCCCAGCCATGCTCCCCAGACCTGTCGCCTGATTGACACGATTTACCACAAACATAACACCGCTTCCTCTCAGAGTCTTAACTCAAGTCAAACCGAAACACACAGACATCACACACACCTTGTTACAACAGTGATGTCGCGTTCGCAATGTTAGGACATTATATTAAAGAACGCAAACCTTTAAGTTCAGTTCATTCAACCATGCCCATCATTAATCACATCAAAAAGTGCATGCTAATGGTGGTCAGATTTTGGTTAAGAGCTTTCTCTTTTTCACTCAGACATTTCAAAGAAATTCTTTTTTTCCAGCTCTACTCACACTGCATTCACAAACTTTTTTTTCATTATGCAATAGGCCCCATGAGCTATTTTTTTTGTCATAAAGATTTTAACACTATTATAGAAAGGGGTGTACTCGAAACAGTTAACAGAGAGGTTGGTGAGGGAGATTATGTTTTTTTTTTTTATGCTTTTCCTAGCAAATTAAATTCACTATGTCTAAAAATAAATGTCAAAACTGGAAGTGCTTGATACCACTTGAGGTACAGTCATCGAGAAAAAACATAGAAATACTGCATTATTAACTAACTAACTAATTATTAACTTAAGGCTCTTGCTTGTAAAAGGGCCCATCTCGTTTTTCATCCTTTATTACTTCGGCTGATGATTTGCTTGCATGGTGCATATTGCTAAATTAATTAGTGTTTAATCAAATTCCCAAAATGTAATTGCCGCACAGCCGACCTGGGGCCCGGTAGGTGACCTGCACAGGAGGACTGGTTGGTTTTCTCAAGCTTTAGGAAAAATATACTTAATCTGTCATGCATAGTCTGCTGTGATAGCCGCTTGAAGGGGTCTGGGTACATGCAATACAGAGTGGTGGGAACAGAGTCCCCTTAAGGAGTTAATCTACCCATGATAACAGTACAATGGTAAATATGGAAAAAAACAACAACAACAAACAAACATGGAGTACGACATAGCAACCCATGATATCCATATCTCAACATCCAGAGCAGAAAGTGGCTTTCTTAATTTGTATGCAACAAAGTTTGTTTGTAATTGAGGGCATCTCTGCCAGGCAACAGTAATTACAGTTTTTACGTGAGCCGGAGCCACAAGCCTGCCTTATAAAATCTGCCAAATATCAGCAGGGAACACCAAGTGCAAGGTTGTCACCCGAGGGACACTTCCATTACGTGACAAAAGTGAGAATATAATTTGATTTACTGTTTAGTTAGGCAACCTCTGTTAGACCTGCAGCCATACACAGCAGTGGGGGTGCATGAAGATTGACTACAAATGAGTCTGCTGACCTGCCGGGGTCGCACATTCCGGAAAACAATTTGTGCTATCATTTAGCGGGCGATATCAGTCGGTAAAATGTGTTCCATGGCTGATTTTTGGACTAATGGATCAGGTGCGTAAAGATAGCAGCCTCCAGGTTTAACATCACTTCCAATCCCAGAGGGCAAAGGCATTTGAAACACCAACACCTCTTCGGCAAGTTTGGAATGGAAGGTATGTTGCAATGTGGAATCGGATGATAAGACGTCTGATATTTAAGATCTTTGACATCAAATGTCTCTTTCGTGACTAGTATCCATATTGTTTTCATTCCAAGAACATTATGAGGCAGAGCAATTCCCTGTCTATATCGTGTGTGTGTGTGCGTGTGTGTGTGTGTGTGTGTATGTGTGTGTGTGTGTGTGTGTGTGTTCGTGTGTACTGCAAGCTCTATATATAGACACATGTGCAAGTGGATTTGTGTGATTTTATGCCTTTGACTTCAGTGAGGCACAGCCGGTAATTGATACGATCAAAAGCTTTTGTCATTTATGAGAAACCTCAATATCAGATAAAGCCGAACAGAAGTCTAATCTTTCAACGAGATTAACAAAGAGGAGAAAATGTTCAAAAATAAATAAATCAAAAAAGGAAAAAAAATTAAATAAATTCTGCAAGAAACGGAAAATTGCATTGTATCTAATCTTTTTTGCTCATAACATTTCTTATAAATAACACGAACACCACATAAGTATTACTGTAACATAACGCCACAATTAACGTACCGGACTAATTCATATAATTAAGGCCTTTCTCGTGCAAAAGTTTTATCTCCCTGGGTGCATACTCTCAGAGATGTGAATAACAATCAGGATTAATACACAATAATCTCCAAGTCTCATTTTTTTCCAGTTTGATAAGACATAGATAATGATGGACCGCAGATTAGGTTGTATGAATCTAATTATATCTTAACGTTTAGAACAATATATATGATTCAGTGTTACCATATTTGAAAGGACTGCTCTGTCGCATTCAGTGTGACAGGGCCACATATGTTCAATCTTGCAAGTTAGTTGAACAGCACTATATCCTATAAAGTTGAATTGTCACAGCTTTATAATGTCAAACTGATAAAGCACATTCTTAAGACAGTTTATTTTCTGAACAAGCAAAACGGCAACTTTTTAGGGATGAAAGTGTGCCTTCAACATCAGAGACATTTTCAAGCCAAGGAAAAGCTGCTGGCAGGGGGAAATGATAAGTATTTGACTTGTATTTTTCCTCTATGTTGATGTGTTTTCATATCTTGCTGCTGTTTTGGGGAGCATGTTCAGTTGTAAAGCTGTAATAATAGATTGTTGAGTCAAGTGGGTTAAAAGTCCATTTTGTGCTTTCTACAGCTGCAGGAAAGGCAGTGAATCAGACTTTGTTTTGTTTTTTTTAGCATTCAAGCAGCACAGGGCCAGAATGTGCTAGGTGGCTAAGTGAAGAACAGTCTGGGAAAACTAATGTAGCTGGTATTATTTTGTCTTTACGGCACCGTTTGATGACACATAATAGATTCATCAAAGCCTTCCTGTTGTTTTGACAATGGGTCCAGTTGTGCTTCCTTCTTTTAGAATCCGTTGTTGGATATTACCATGCGATTTTCAAGGCTTTCCAGGAGCTGTTTTGGGATAAAAAAATCTCAAATTTCCATTTTGGCATTTTGCCCTTTCAGTCAAGCTACTTTCCAATGAGAAGAAACAGACCACCAAAGACCAAGACAGACAAGACGGAGTTTAAAAAAGAAAAAAGATGTTTCAAAATCAAAGGGCCTGGTGTTTTAACCCTAGGATTGTTCAAGCTCCAAAATCACTTTACTCAGTTCCCATAATGCAACCAATAGCCTCTTTAGGCCTTGGAAAACTCTTTCAAACTCGACACCTCAACTTTGTAATACAGGCTTTCTGTTTGTAGATTCCAAGCCAATACCCAGATTACCCTGATGACATCACTATGACATCATCAGGGTTATTTTCTCAAACTTTAGACAGCTCTCTCCAGAGCCACTGAAAGCATTATACAACCATTTTCACAGGCTGAGTAGTACACCTCATGACAAGTAAACCACCCCTCATGTTTAAAATTGGTGGAGTGCCCCTTTAACAGTGTTACTGTTCTGTTTGTGACTTCTGATTGCCTGTCATTTCTCATCTGCAAAAAAAAAAAAAACACACCCACCCAGCAATATTTATAAAAATATATTTCACAAAGTAGGAAACAATACAGGGTATCTTAGATTACAGTACAGGGAGTAAATAATTGAACATACACATTTATAAGCATTAAAGCACAGTACAAAATATGATCTGCATGTAGGACTATTCCATATATATTGTTTAGTCTACTGAGAACTGCCATAATACTGTATCAGTACAAACTGAGTATGCACGCAGCTGTAGTGCCATTGAAATTCTCATTATGTGCAAGAGCTAACGTGCAGAGACAAACCTACCACCTCATTGAAAGCTAATGACGTTAGCAGTAACTCTATGTACAGTACAAGTCTTTTTTATTGATATCATACAGTGTAAGCACAATATGCACATGGTCTGGATTTGTGTTTTAATTTTTCTTGGGCTAATGCAATCTGTGTTTCCTAAATGAGATTTGATGTTTGGAGAGAGTCACATATACTCAGGTATCAATTGGACTATTGTGCTCAGACGCTCACTGGCTGTATCTCAGAATACATTATGAGATATATTTTACACAGAATTAGCATGTGTCAGAAAGGTCCCATTCCTGCAGTCCCAATTAATTAGATCATCTGTATTGTTATAGTAACTTAGAGCTCTTGTTTGCTTGCTTACATCTAGTCTATATTATCAACTGCAATAAATTCATGATATGGTTTGGCTGTTATGAAATAGTGTTCAAGTGGTTGAAAAAAACTGCTGAATGTGAAATAATCTAAACACACTCACTTCAAATTGTCAGCACAGAAAAAATGATTCTAAGAACAGAAATACAAAACTCAGAACAATAATGAAGAATCAACACATCTCTTGTCAAAAAACAGTAGATTACAATTGTATTTAATGTTGCTTCTGTAAAAAGAAGGCCTCAGAGTTTCTACATTTCTCTTTTTTGTCTTCACATCAGTCTTTAATAGGCTAGTAACACTTGCGACCCACACCTTTAGCGTGTAAATACAAAGAGTTGTATAAAGCAAGCCTTTCTGGGCTTTAGATAGTTTATAAATGTGGCCACCAGAGAACATATCAAATGATAACAAATTCACCTTAAAGCCAATACTGGTTTGTCTTTTTGCCTTTTTCAAATCATACATACATTCATCATTGTAATGTAGACCATATATTGCTTTTTCATTGTCATTTTGTTTCAGATCGCCGATCAGCTGGGTGGCTCAGAGAGACATGAAACAAGAGCCCCTCTGCAGCTTCTGAGGTCCAGCTTGCTGTCCATGGAGCATGAAGTGTCCGCTCAAGCTTCAGAGAACCCAACGATATCCGTTATTCTCTTTCATCAGGCAACCACCAGCAATCCCAGGGTTTTTCTGCTACTGGCAGTCACAGCAAATGACTAACACCCAAAATACTGCTAGACACTCCACAACGGAATCTAAGTTACACTCCACAAGAATCATAGATCTCCTAATAAAGACATTGTTTGGCTCAACAATTACAATGCGCTTGACGTAGTGGATGACGACTGCTATACCTCACTCTAAGAAGAATACAAAAAGGTGGCCTCCCTTGTTAACTGTTTTTTTCTTTTTAAACACCTGTTTCTAAAAGCCAGCAAACCCCCTAGCATTTAATACACAAGTATGTGGACAGAAAAGAAATCTGAAAGGTCTTTTTTCTAACAAACCAAAGGTCAGGTCTCACGGTCGCTCTCGCCCACTGAGTAGAGCTCCCCAAGTCTTCTGAAGCGCGGGCCCCACTCTCTGAGATAGTCATAGTTCTGGTCCGAGTCTGACGACGCCGTCTCCAGTGAGCTGAGGGAGCCGGCGATGGATCCCCGACCCTCGTATCCATAGATCTGGATGGAGTCGTAAGGCGGTGCTGTGGGATCATTGTCTGCCTCATGGAGCCGTACATTGATGAATTCGTCCACATCCACGCCGTTTGGGCCAGAGTGCTGGCCCGCCCGGGGCATAAACTGCAGGTCGGGCTTGATGTCCTTGCGCGGTAGGTAACCGTTGATGCCATCCGGGTTCTGCAGCGTTGCGATGTCGAAAGCCTCCGTGTCCTCCTCGCCGCCTCCTTCGTCATCGTAACGGATAATATTCTCCCTGACATCTTCATCGTCCTTTATAATTAGAGGTTCATTCTTGTGTCTCCTCAGGGTCACAAATAGTACTACTATTACTGTCAGAAAGACGGATGGAAAGAAATGAAGAAAGAAAGAAGAAGTCTAGGTCAAGCTTTGACAAGTGGATTTTCTGTGAAAGTGTTCATCTAAATCTGTTAAAGCAATTTTTCGGTAATAATGTGACAATGCAAAACAAATAAATACCTCACCTAACAGCAGTATAATGCAGGCCAGGATGGCAATAAGAGCTCCCATACTAAGGCCGATAGGTAAGACGTAGGCCTCCACGTTGCATGACTGGACAATACCATCCTTACTGCATCCACAGACTCGGATGGTCAACGTGTTGGTGCTGCTCATCGGTGGATTCCCATTGTCCGTCACGATGATTGGCAGGAAGTACATCTCCTGTTTCTGTCGCCGGAAGGTATCATGCTTGGCCAGAACACTGATTGAATTGTCTGTCAGAGAGAGGTAAAGCCAGAGATGAGGATGTGTGAAAAAGCCATTATTATTCATGGTAGCAACAGACTGAAGTTCTATTATTAAATCGTGTGAAGATCAGTGCAGCATGAGGGTAAACTAATTTCAAATTATTCGTCACTAGGCTTTCTAGCACTCTCGCATTCCAATGCCGTGGATGCATTTCAGACACCTTCCTTTTTCTCGACCAATTTGGGAATTCTGAAGGAAGGCGAGCCCAAGTTTGCTAGCCCCCTTTGAAAGCTGAGGATATGAAGGGACCACGGCAGGCGACACTGACTTAGAAGATGGCACATGTCGACCCAGAAAGGTGCCAGCTGCTCTTTGATGACACTTCTGTGTCATCAAAGCTGTCTGCTCATTAGCTGGCTCTCCTTACGCTGCTCACATTATCAAACACTCGCATTCCCATAAGAATCTACTCCTGCTGATCTTATGGAAAACATACAAGATTTCTGATAGTCTAACCTTTGTCTCTCTGGTTGAGAGTGCACTGAAGAGGGAGGGAAACTAGATTTGGTGATATACACTATAGAGAGACGGGCCATGTTGAAACATCCGCATTGACAGCGCAAACCTAATCAAAAGATGTGATGCTTCATGATAGAATTATTTGCTTTGCACAGTCTGTAATTCATGTGAACATATGCTCAGATTTATTTTCTTACGAGTGCTGCCACAAAGTGGTACGCTCTGCTTTGTGAGCACCAACCTGTCCTATTTCATTTGGATCATTCAGCGGTGCATAGTGAGTGTGCAAGTATCTACTACTGTAGTAAACCATCAGGGCTTGTCCTCGTATACAGGTCATTTTCTTTTTAAACTATTGAGGGTAAAAATAGTAGTAAACATTTCCTGCCCGTCAGCCCATCCGCAGAAAAGGTCTGCTACTAGAGAGGCAGCTGTGCAGATAACCTTCAAACAGATTGAACTTGCTAGAGATACAATGCTGTTTTTATTATCGTTTATACATTAGGGCATATTAAAAGTGTTTCATCTAGCGACTGAAGGATTCTGATGAAAAAAAAAAAACAGTGTACATTGAAATATTAATTGTCACCATAACAAAAGCAAAAGCTCATTTGAATTATTGTCTCCGCTATAAATAACTTAATATGTGGGAGGTTCTAAATGACAGCAGTGACAGCCGAAGTGACACTAACAGTCTGGAAAACTTTCTGCACTTTTTGAAGTCTCTTGAAATTGTGTGAGCAACTACGCACATCACATGCATGAGTGCCAAGTCAGTAGGACTTAAATGCTTTAAACTAACATTATACCAAAAGACGGGAGGAAGCAAAAAGGCTAATGTTGGTCCTAACGGTGGACAAACTTTGTCTCAAATTGTGTCACATTTCTTTACCCTGCACACTGATTGTATGGATTGTTTGTCAGTATGTGCAGTGGTGTTATGCGTATGTAATTTAATATGTAAATGGTGCAGCACTACGTGTGTGTGCAACGCAGACATGAAATAATTAGTTCCTTCTTAGTTATTAACACATTCAACCTGCTGAAGTGTACGCTAATAATATTGCATTCAGAGCGCAGCTTTAAGTCCAACTCAAATCAACTGATGTAAGTAATCCTTTTTCAAAAATGATTGTCCAAATGATTTTTTAGATTGGTAATATTTCTTTTACTGTATAGCTCAAAGGAATGTGAACTGTGATGGCAGTGGTATAGAAGAAAAAGGACTACAATGATCAACATCTAAACTGAAGGATGCTGATATTTTGCAGGTAGGTTTTTTTTACGCTGCCTCCAGCCTGCAAAATGAACAATAATATGAAACCATTTTTCCCTTGGTGGCTCTTTGTCTGTTACCTCGTTAAGTAAGACAATGTGCAACGCAAGACACTCCATGTCTCCATGAAAAAGGGGACATTAGCCACAAAGCCACAGCTGGTTTTACTTTTTGTGTTTTGTCATGGCTGTCGACTGGCTTCTGAGTCAGTGTTGCTGTCAACCAATAATTATTAGCTACTGTAATAAGTTTGAAATGCTATCATTTGATCAGCTGTATAAAAAAAAATGATCTCTCCGTGTAGATAGTGTGCGTAGTACAGTGGCATGGTCATCTATTTTTACAGCAGCCTCTACGGCCATAAGCAGCACATTCTCAACCACAAATCGGCAAATACGGCAGATTGGTAAGTGGCCCTACACTTTAAACTACTCCACGTAGCCGTAGTTATGTCGGGAGGAAGTCATGTCAGGAGGTGGTGGGGGTGGCTGGATGGGTCAAAAAACGTAGCAGAGGAGTGATAAAGTCCCTAAACTGACTGTCTAACACTCGCCACCACAAGGTACTGGTCATGCCGGACAGTTCGGCTGTAGGTGCAAAGCTCCTAAGTGTATTGAATTGTGCAAGGGGGCTCACACGTTGCTCACACGTTTTACATCACATTTGTGAGAACAACATTGTCTAATTTCTTAACACAATTCAAGTTAGTCTAAAAAAGACTTCCTATCATCATCTATCAGCCACCATTCTTGGCAGCGTGGATAATGTATGTTGTCTCAATGACATACTCGGCTCTGCCGCGACCCCGCCTGCTGAACACAGAGTTTTTCAGAGTGCTTGTGATCTTGTATACAGCTGGTCAGAACCTTAGCCATCTTCCTCATTGTGGGCAGCCTCTAACCTCTTCACTGTAGAATCCCTACAATTAGACCCATCATCCCAAACAAAAACAGCCCACTGAGGCTCACAGGAGCCTGATGCTCTTCACTGAAGTGTCTCCCACAGCTGCCGATTCAGATAGAAATAGTCACTGAAGTGTTGGGGGATATGGTGTGATGGGCTTCTTGTCTCTGTTCAGAATTAGCAATACCATAGACGAGTGGTTGGTGCAGTATGTAATATATATAGAGATGAATCACAACATATATTTACTGTGGTTTCAGGCAAGTGAGAAACAAAATTCAGGCTTTTTGTTGTTGTTTGGAGTAACGCAGAGAGGTGCTTATAGTGGTGAAGACTTTCTAGTGGGGTTTTTTTTTCTATCTGTTACATCATCTTAAGAAACTATTAAATATCTTCTTAACAAAAGGGCAGGGTTCAGGAACCTGCATGTTTTATACACGTTCAGGTTGATCCACAGCTAGGGCTAAGTATTTTTCAGCAAGTCTGTGCCTGTTAATCGACCCTTCATTTTAGACTTTCCATTTTCTAACAGGATTTTTGCATGTGCTCGACAGTAAAATTATGATTCCGTTCCTTTCCTGTAAAAAGAGGTATAAATATATTTAGCCAAGGCAATTTTTGCATTGCCTGTGATTATGACATCTCATGTTCTTGCCTGCTAATGTACCTGTTTCAACGTTTTCTTCTATTTGTCAAAAAATGGCTAGCCCATTTGATGACCTGATTTTTATGGACTCTTGCAGTAAGTTAGCCCGCAGCCTCTCCGTCGAAACAGAAGGCTAGTACCATATGAAGATTATCTGCCCCGAGCAGAAAACATTACACAATGTCATAATGAACACAGCCTGTTCAGAGCCAGTTATGGAGGAGAGGCAGGAGAGGAGGAATGGAATAAAGACAGAGCAAAAACCAAATAGACCAATCAGAGTATTTAGCAAATAAATTTAGTACCATCTGCCACACTGCCACAGCTCAAGGAAGGAAGTCATCCTACATTGAGCTGCAAGACTACCAGGAAAAGCCATTTGGATCCCATTCATTTAGTTTCCCTCAAAACGCACTGGGGAGTAAAAAAGAAGCTGGTGTCCAGACAATTTCACATCTGCTAATTGTGAGCTACACTGATCCACCAGATTTCATCTCGAGTATGGCTAACACGCCACGGGTTAGAGATTAGACTGGAAAGCCATTAGAGAAATTTAGAGAAACTTCACTCATTCTGCCACAAAAGAGTTCTCTGCGATTTCTTTTGTTGCTCACCTTGGTTGTTTTTGATGGTAAAATTGGGGTTGTTGAGCATCTCCGGGACTAGACGATAGTCAAAGTAGTGGCCCTGGATCGGGTCGTCTTTGTCCACCGCGCTGACAGTCTGGATCACCTGTGTTCCAAAAAAAGAGAGACAAGAAGATTATACAAAGGAGGGCTGGAAGTCATTAGAGGAGGCAGCCTATTCATTACTCTGTTTTTGCCACCGCAGATTGCCTCAGACTAATACTGGCTGCATCACACCTGATGAAATATATGCCCTATTCATTCCTGGAGTTTGAGATTATTATCAATGAGGTCCTGTCTAGTCTGGCACACTTTCAGGCTCCTGGCTCTATCTGATAATCTGTCATCATAGGTCTCATCGTGCTGTATGTCTTTATGATTGATTGGAAATTCCAATTCAACATTTTTTTCAGCTCCCCCCTTTTTTTGAATTTTCATTTTTTTTACCCCTCATTCCAATAAAGCTTCCTATTGTACGTACACTTGTCCCTTGAATGAGGTCGATTGATGAGAAGGAGAATGCTAAGTACTTATCCACATTTTTTGGCTGGGGGATGCATTGTGCCATCTGGAGGAGGACATGAAAGACAGTCTTGAATTATGATCTACTCTGATCAATCCTGACCGCTCTTATCCCCCCTTTGCCTCCCACACACTGTGTCAAGGGAGGACTGTTGCAAGGAAAAAAAGGACTGTGCTCCCACCTCTGTAGTTTCCCAGTGAAATAAATAGGCTATAACTCACTGTGGCCAATCATTACTGGGGAGGAGTGAAAGACAGAACGAAAAGGAGAAAGAGAAAGATAGATCAGTGGTTTGATGAATGAGCCACTTCTTGCCTTACCTGTCCAGGTTTCCCATTTTCACACAGAAAGGCCTCGTATTCGGTGGCAAATTCAGGGGCATTGTCATTAATGTCCATTACTCTGATGGCCACGATTGCCCTCGATATCTGGCTGTGATTTCCTAAGATACAGTGGGAAATAAGGATATAGATAGATGGATAGATGGATAGATGGATAGATAAATAGATGGATAGATGGATAGATAGAGTAAGGAAATCAGGGGAGAGACAAGAGGAGATAAACAAGAAAAGACAATGAGCAAAATATAAAACCTGAAACAAAAACAAGGTCACACATGAAATCCCAGGTAAATTCTGTGACCTAGTTTTAATTTCCTTTATTTTTCCGTCTTTATTTCTCCCTTCATTTCCTGAGCTGATGGAAGGACAGATGATAAGCCACATCAATCTACATTTCAGCTGGTATCAGCGATGCAAAACAGGATTCTAGGCAACAGAAAAGAAAGAAAAAATTCCCATTCAAAGTGCTTTTGAAAATCCCCTGTACACTGTAATGTTTAAAACATGAGGGTTAAAACATGCATATTCATGAGTCAATGGTAACTGAAGTCTAAAAAGACAATAAAAGGCAGTTTAATTAGATTAGATTTTGATTGGAATTATTCATCTCTGGTAATTGACAGTCCCTTTCGAGAGTCACCGTAAACGGTTGTATTTATTAATCAGCAGTGCAAATGCCAACTTTTAAAGCAATTATGTATTAATGTTGCCCCAGGAGGGTAGTACCACTTTGGCCATTGACACTTTTGTGTTTTAATTTTCTCTACTGTGTATTTATTTGGTTTCCTGAAGCTTACCCCTACTTTTACCTTATAAGAAGAACGAATGCCAAGTGCATTGTCTTGATGGTTTGGGCATAAACCTAAGATTTCCTGAGCACTCAGGTTTTCAGCCAATAGCAAGTAAAGAGTTTTTCTTTCCCATTATCAAATGTTTTTTTAAAATCAGTAATATGGACAGTGTCAACGGTTAAAATATTTAGTTTAAAACCGGTTTTAAAGCAAGACTATGTTTTGCTTTAAAAGCCGCCACAGTAATTACAAGATAAGGGCAAATTGGATTTGCCTTCATTTCCCAAAGATTCTCTTCAGCCAACTGCTTGAAAGACATCATCAGAAAAGAAAGCATTATTAGCATTTGCTAACATTAGCTTACGTTAGCTATCATAAGCTCAAAAGGTTACATAGTCTCACTTTAACTGCTACTTTTACAGACACATGGTTGAGTTTTTTGTCTTTATTCTAATATATTTCAAATGAAAACCTAAACATGGAGCAGTGGACAGGAGGCCCCAGAAAATCAAGGCCACCGGACGGGCCAAGAGATGAGTTGAAAAAGAGGTAAGCAGTGAGGAGAGTGGAAATTGACAGTCTGATAGACGATGATAGATGGATTAGGGCAGAGGGAGACAGGGAGACAACCCCCTCCCCCCCATACAAAAGTGACTTTCCTCCAGTAGCAGACAGGGAATAAAGTCTGATTAGTCAGATGTCAACTGGTGCGAGGCGGCGGAACGCGCCTCTGTTTGGGTCGCAAATGGCATCGGGATAGAACTGGGAACACATCTATTCCTCTTCACGCCAGAGAAGACACAGACTTCCCTTCCATCCGTGAAGAATAGCAAAACTGCCATATTTATTTTGGCAAATTCCTATTAGGTGTTCTCAGAGATGCCACTATCTCAAGCCACAGTTACTTTGCCAAGAGGCATGAAAACACACTTTAAATGTATGGGTGCAAGAAATGACAAGGCAACCGGCTTATCAAATGAGACACATTCAATTCCTCCAACGGGCTGCTACGATGGTGGGATTTGTCTGTGCTGCACAGCCAAAACATTATGACAGCGGTTGGGCTTTCATTTATTCTGACAATTAATGTGTGTTTCCTTTGATTAAGGAAAGAAAGGGACAGATAGAGGATGAGACGGAGAGAGAAGGAGAGAGAAGGAGAGAGGGAAATAGAGCGGAAGACGACCGGGGAAAAAAAAGTTACAAGCTGTGTAAATTTCTATTCCAATAGCTTTAAGGGGTACATTAAGCTTTATCACAACATACAGCCCCCCTGAAACAATCTGTATGCAAATAAAGCCTTACATATGGTCTGAGCTGTTTGTAGCTCTGCCGGCAAGATTTTCTACGTCGTCAGTGAGTTTTGCGGTTCGCAGATGTTCTTTAATCTGTAATGGATGCTGGCGTTGGAGCAATCCACTCTGGAGCATATCTTTAAAACAGTTTATTTGATACGTCTTAATGTTCTTGCACTTCCACAAATTGACTACTGAGCTGTTTAATTCAATCAAAACTCAGCAAATTAACGTATTTAATGCCTCTGTGGATTCAAATTCTAATTGTTTGTGCCATACTCTCTGAGCGATTAAAAGCGCTGGTTTACAAAGCTCTATATTGTTGAGCAGAGGATCGTGTGTAGCAGGTCAGTGATTCCTTTGACTGAGGCAACCCATGAAATCGCTCAGAAGAAGGAGATATCATATGTGACTCCCTGCAGTTATCAGTCTTTAAAACTGCGTGCCAATGCATGTCTAATAGTATGTAGATTTTCACAAAATAGGGCATTACAATTCATGAGGAAAGGTGTCCACAGCAGGGGAGAGCAGCGACCGGGGAGGTTACTTACTGACTTCTGTGGCGGTTACTGTGATGTTGTGCCACATGTCCGTCTCGCGGTCCAGTGGTTTGGCCAGTGTGATCTTCCCGTCGTCCACATTGATGTTGAACTGCCTCTCCAGGTCTGTGTGCCGATCGATGAAGTACCTGCAAGGACAATCGATCATCAGGAAACCACCACTGCAGTATCTTTTTTAATCCTTTGGGTGTTGTGGTGCTCATGGTCTTATCCATCAAGAGATACCTGTAGATCAGGGGTATTCAATAAAATTTGAAGAGGTCCAGTTACTAAAAGTTCCTCCCAGCAAAGGTCCGAACCTAATAATGTCTTTAATGCATCCTACCCCTAGGCCTATCAAATAAAATCAATAACGTACATTTCCATATCATTTCAACAATATTAATTATACATTTTCAAAGTAGGATACTTTTAACAGACAGACACATTGAACTTGTGTGGCGCTATTTACCATGAACAAATCTTTTAAATAAAATAAATAAAAAGTACTTATTTAAAAAAAAACAAAAAAAAACAGAGCCCCTTTACTTTTTACTTTTTTTATTTATTCATTTTTTTTAAATTATTTTCTACTTCCTTTCCTAGAGAGATAAGTGAGCCTGTCACTCCCCTGCCAGTAGTATGAATCTTAGCTTGCAAGTAGTTCGTGCCATTCTCATGCACATGCGTAGGTGCTTACTGGTGAACCTGGAACAGTACTTTGTTTAAATAATAATTCTTGCGGAGAAAGCTGACTCACAGCTGTAAGTCGATCAGTCAAGGTGTATAGTGCTACCTTGGTTGGACCCATAGACTGTGTATAAGAAGCGGACGTCGTCACCGTGACATCACCCATTGGTTTGTGGACTACGGTTTTAAAGTCTTGCGTATTACATTTTGTTTGTCATCTTGTTTTTTTGCAACCAGAAGTGACACCAGAGGATGGAGCTTAGTACAACCGAACACTGAATAAGACACGTTTAGGCAACCGAAGTTTTACAATTAACT
The DNA here is from genome assembly GCA_943593645.1 of Bovichtus variegatus. NCBI lineage: Eukaryota > Metazoa > Chordata > Actinopteri > Perciformes > Bovichtidae > Bovichtus > Bovichtus variegatus. Next base: position 8,345,461 of record CALSCE010009344.1, on the reverse strand, counting down.
TTCATGAACTAAAAACACACTGTAAAACAGCTAAAGTTTTAGGATGAAAACACAGACAACACCCAAACTGGACAACGTTGTGAAAGCAACCTGTCAATCACAAGGTAGGAACGCCCTAAAGCATACCCTACTTTATTGTCTATTTTACTCTAAATGGGACCATCATTTACAAAAAGAACAACATGCTGTATTGAAGAAGACTTAAGAGACGATAAATTCATCAGGTACATGTTTACTGAGGTAATAAATCAAGTGAGGAGTAGGGTCATTTTCTCATAGACTTCTATACAATCAGACTCCTTTTTGCAGCCAGTGGAGTCGCCCCCTTCTGGATATTAGAGAGAAGCGTCAGGGTCAGTTGCTTCCTGCTCCATGCCGTCATCTCTCTCCACTTTCTCTTACGCTGTGGTTCTCTCTAGCAAACTTTCCACGCACAGTAAACAATTGATTAGATTGGTTCAGTTGAGTAAACTATTACCATATTATCTAAATTAGCTGCGCCCGTGGTCTATGTGTCAGGGTTTGTTCCGGACTGTGGTATGCCATTTGGGCCGTAGATGAATTTACAGACAAGGAAATGTAGGAAATCAATAGTTATCTAAGAAATAATTACAGCCTTCACATGAGCAATGGGGGCATTAAAGCCTAATAAGATCAGAGAAGCCCTCCCCCCGATCAAAACGACACCTCCCTCCTGCAAAAAAAAAAAGACCATTAGTATGTGTCATGTCAGGGTAAGAGATGGGGTGTTGTTAACCCTGTTTGGAATCTGTCAACACTCAATGGCCCCCAAAGGCTTTGCATTAATGAGTTAGGACAGCATTGTGTCAGACATGAGCTTTAACAACAGAGGGGGGTGGGGGAGGTGGGGGTAATGGATGTAATGGAGATGAACCAATGACCGGCTGGTTTTGAGTGACCTTGGCTAAATGATTTTGTTTGCTTTTCAAATCACTAGCCACTTTTGTATCATTACGCCACACACGGTAAACATATATAAAGCAGTACAATCTGAAAATGAATCAAAAACAGTTTCAAAGGATATATTTGTAAAGCATTCCTTTTCCTGATTCTGTTTCTCTGTGACCCTGCCTGTGACACGCTGACTCTTTGAGACTTGTACAGTGTAAAGAATACAGTGGCAGTGGCATAAAAAAACTCCCTAAAACGCCCCCCCCCCCCCCCAAAAAAAAAAAAAACAACCCAGCAGCGTGTATGAAATTGGAATGCACATAAAAGAGAATTTTCCGATGCCACTTGAAGCTGTGAAATTGCTCCTTCATGTCACAGCGCGCGCAGAGCCAAATTCTTGGGACGAGCCCACACAAAACTGACTATAAAAAGAATCTGTCATTGTGGGTCATCTTTGGTTTCATTTGCCATTATGCGTGACTGTCATAAACATCCTACTCACCTAAAACACTGGGCCGTGTGAGCTAATTACATCGTGTGCCGCTCAAGTGTTTCCATACCTCCAGGACAAAATGTCTCTGTTTCTTTCTCGCTCACATCTTTCCTCACAATCTCTTCCCCCTCTTACTCACTCAACAGTCGCAAAGTATTTTCTTTTCCATCCAGCTGGGTCTCTAGCTTTCCCTAATCCAATCCCCCTATCCAATTCTTTGTAGACCCCTTCCCCACACAGACACCCCTCATCCACCAGGCGCCCTGCTCACCCTTCCTTCCTAACCCTGGGTCTTGTACCATCTCGCAGTGGAGCTGCTCATCCCTATCAGTGCAGACCTGTTGGCAGGAACCCTACAGTGTTGCTATGAGAGAGAGAGAGAGAGAGAGACAGAGAGAGACAGAGAGAGAGAGAGCGAGAGAGAGAGAGAGAGAAGGGAGAGAGAATGGAGGGATACAGAGGGACGGAAAAGAGAAAGAGCAGAGAAAGCCAAAGACAAAGTCACAATAACAACAATTTTTACGTGAAGGAGGGCGCTGCTTATACAAGAACGACAGGAAATGAAATAAATAAACGGCTGGCCCAGATTCCAATTGTTGGGGAGATGTACCGAGCCGTGACATTTCCATTTTTGAGATGAAATGGTGTAAAATCCTCTAGACGCCGGGCTGGGAGAGGTCCATGAGGACCCTCCACCCCCCCCCCACCTCACCCCCCTCTCTCTTTTCTCTCTTGCCCTGCAGACGCAGAGCACTTTCAAGACAGGCAGACAGCAGCTAACCACCTGGGAGCAGCCTCTCTCCTGCAGACTGAGTGGATCCCAGTCAAACTCTGACAGCCTCACGTGGAAGCGAGGAGACAGACCCTGAAATGTTCTGCCACCTGTCACTCAAACTGACAACGTGATGTGAAAAGAATTAAAAGCAAATAAAAAATGATATCCAGAGTGGTACGTGCGCGGTTTCCCTGAGTGTGAAGTGAGAACGTGTGCGCATGTTTCTACGTATGTGTGTGTGTGTCGTCTCGTTTTAACTTAGCTTTACTTTCCATGTGCCGTTAAATGCCATTGGACTGACCTCAGTTTAACAGTTACACTTTGCAGTGAGGCCGCTGGTGGCAAATATTAGAAACCAGCGGAGCATTCTTACAAATTCTAAGTATATTCCACCTAAATATAAACCAAAAGAAACAAGTCAAAATGCATTCGTGTGACAGAAGCTGTTTTGTGCATGAAAACAGATAACCCTAAGCTGCAATCAGTGAGATCATTATTCTCCCCCCCCCCCTCACACACTCATTTATGGTTCCGTGGCGCATTGATGTGGCGTCTTCGCTCTTTATTTCTCACAGATCACCTGTCAATCAAACAGTGTGGCCCGGATGTCTTCTCTGTTTGAGTTTCTGTGGGTGGCAATCTTTTGTCTCCTTAGCCCCGGTGGCTATCATTGCTCATGCTAACTACCCAGTGATCTTTCTTTCCCGTCACATAACGCGTGTCGGAGGATGTTCTCCAGGAAACGTTTACGAGACGCTGGCCGGCGAGTGTAAAGCCTTCAGCAACCAAATGGACAATAATATTCATTAGTTGTTATTATGAAATAGTCCGTAATCTTAAATGCAATCTTTAAATTAAGAGCGTAAATATTGAATTCAATTTTCTTTTGCCTGATGTTGAAACCTCAGTGGGGGTGTATGGTGAACCGAGGTGGAACGCAACAACATACTCAGTGTGGCAACTGTACAACTTCTGCCCCATAGAATCTTGAGCACGGATCATGTTCTGTATTACAATGAGGTGCAAACTGACGATGATTAAATCTGACAGAAAAACACTGAATAATCGAGAAATTCTCTGTGACCTCTAGTTCTATGAATTCATGTCAATAAGAGACACTGAGGTTTTTGTTTTCTCCTGGAAGTTGGCGCACATGCAATTGCTAGTGCATTTAGTGTCAAACTGAACCACAAGCATTAGAACCACAGCTTTACCAATATTCGATTTATGAGGCCAATATCGATATTTGAGAGTTTAAAAAAGAATAAAATAACAATTTCCTTCAAATCCATTAAAGTGAGACTTTGTAACATTTCATTAACATCAGCTTCTGTGGACACAAGTGACCATTACATGATATGAATAAATGCTTTCTAATAAATGAATCTATAGTTTGCTAACATTATCCCTAAGCAAGGCTTTATAAGCAGAACTCCTGAGTGTATTTCATTGATTAATGGTGTGTTTTATTGCTTATGAACTTTACATTTAATTTATATTATAGATTATATATATTGAGAAATGTACGTAATGACGACACTGCCTCTGAATGAACGTAGAAGCAATTTTGGCATTTCTTGTAACTTATCAGCCGGCATGTACTGTCATACTAATGTACAGTATACTGTATGTCACAGAGCTGAATGACAGGCCTAAAGGTTAAACAGCCACGGAAAGGTTTCTGTGTAATGTGTGCTTTTTCACAGCCATGTATGTGTGCACAGCCGGGTTTTTATCTCCGTTAGAGTGTGAATGTGTGTAAGTGACAGAGTGCCTGTACAAGTTGGAGGTGAAAAGGTAAAGAAAAACAAAGAAAAAAGAAAAGAAAAACGAGAACAAATGCCTTTTCTTTCTTTTCTTTTTTTTTTTTTTTTTCTGCAGAGAAAGAAATGCCTCTGTGACATTCCTGCTTGTTATTAGGTCAGTAATTCCGCTGGGAGTACCACAGATGTACAACTAATTTTTGTCCGTCCCCTGAATGCTGACCAGTTGTGTTCTTAACGCTGCATTTTATTCGGGTTTAACCGGGAAGGTGATTTTCCAGGGTAGTCTAAAGTAAATCATAAATAACGACATATCAAGTCCTGTGCAATAGGCCTTCTTGACATTACATTTCCATACATTTTCAAAAAACATCCAGTTTACATGAGTGCTTGTATTACCATATGCATCATGTTAGCTGTCAGCTGTGTTCAGACAACATAAGGATGCCTGCAGTAAGAAACAAGCTTTACAGAATGCCATTACAATTTCCCTCAATAATAAAACAAAAAGAAAAAAGAAAAAGATTGTCAACCAAACTGATTTAAAATCCAGACCAGATTCTTGCCGACGCTTGTCGCAGTATCAATATTTTGGACTAACATACAGTCACAGCTATTCTATGAAATAGCAGTTTGTGTCAGGCAGACACAGTGACTGCCAGATGTCACATTGCTTTTTATTTGTGATCAGTCAGGTAGAAAACGACAGAGCACAGGCTCCAGAGAGATGCAACACTGAGGGAGTATTTCATGGAGTGCACCTAAAATGTTGTTGGTTGGATGCATTAAGTACAGCTAAGGGCTTGTTTGTCTCCTGAGTGCAGAGGACATGGCAGCCCACCAGAGCACTCGCCCCTGAGTGGTTCAGTCTCAGACCGGTTTAGTCCGGTCCTGCTGGAGGGTGAATTGAGACGGCGAGCGATTCTCATCACAAACTCGTTCAGATGGTGTTCTGAAGGAACTGCTGCCGCTCCTCGATCCACGTTAACTAACTGCAGCGTTTATTTTTGGGAGCTCCTTCTCTTACCAATCTTTACACAGAAAGTTAAAGAATGAGAGACAGAGGGAGGATTGAAATTGAAATGCTGATAAGTATAATTTACCGGTTAGTCCAGTATAAAGATCAACAAATTCATAAAGATCATGAATTACATTTTTCTACAATAACGGTTTTGTCCATGTATGTTCCCTTCACCATGTTTTGTTCCTTCACCCAAATAAAGACCAAAAGACTATTTATTTTAAGAGCTGCGACGGTTCGTTGATTTTTGATGAGTCGATCGGCGGAAAAACAGCAATTCCCACAAAAATATCAAATTCAAGGACTTTTCAAGGACATTCCAGGCCCCATTCCCCTTAAATTCAAGGACCCAATGCGGCATAGTTTGAGACGTAGATCATGGTTGATCACCGCTGCATGGGTGGCGCGTGAAACAATAAGTGAGTCACACATGCAGACAGCAGAACAGAAGCCTATTCTACTCAAGTTGAGTAAAAAATAAAAAGAACTTCAATTTCTATTCTTCCCCAAAATATCTACATTCAAGCACTTTCAATGACCCATGTCTATTTTTCAACTTTCAAGGCTTTGATATTTCCTCTCAAATTCACAAACTTTCAAGGACCCTTGGGGACCATGGGAAAATAATCAATAGCTATTTTGACAACATGTTAATTTATTTTAAGTCGTTTTTCAATCAAAAACTCAAACAACTCTCTGTTTCCAGCTACTCCATTGTGATGATTTACTAATTTTATATGTTAAATAATTACAAACTGAATATATCTGAGCTTTGGGGCTGCTGGTTGGATAAAGCGAGACATTTGAAGCATCTACCTTTCACCGTTTTCTGATGTTTTAAAGACCAAATGATCAATCGATTAATCACGGATAATCATGTTGATGGAAATAATTGTTAATTGCTGCCCTTTCATGCACTGCAAACAAACTAAGTCTAATTGTTTGGCTTATTGTCTGCGGAGGCTTTTGTTCAGATTTTCTATTAGTTAGAACATCCTGCTGATCATGTAAGAGGCATTACCGAGGCTACAGCCTTCTGTTAGCCAGCATATCTGGAAGGATTAAAATCTACTGTAATCATTTTATCAGCCCAAAGCTCGGAGTTATAGGCTCGTACCAATGCAAAGTAAAATCAAATGGTGTTTGGTGAGAGTGAGGCATCACATTAAGCCCTCTGTAGCAATAGATTGTTTCATCTCATCCCCACGAAGAAAACACTTGACGTCTGTGATAGATCATGCGCATCTCGAACATTTGCTCAAATAAAAATGTACGTTTTGGACTTCACAGAAAAGCACATGTTGAGGAACAGTGATTTGTTGTGACGAAATGCAAATTGGCACAAAAAATGTCTTGATTGTTTGTGCGTGTGCGTGTGCGTGTGCGTGTGTGTGTGTGTGTGTGTGTGTGTGTGTGTAATCTTCGAGCAGTTACTTCCTCCCGCTGATCAGTGGCTTTACAGGAGTTGGCAGATGATTAATGCGGGATTCTATTAGCTACTTACAACTTGCTCTTCTTTCTCTTGGAAAAAAAAGTTTGATAATGAGCTGTATTAAAAAAAAAAGAATTTAAAAAGAAAATGTAACATTTCTTCTTCTATTCTGTGACATGTTTGGGGGCCTGGCAGTCACACAAAGCCCTTGAGTTAACAACCCATTGTCCTGACTTTTTCCACAAAATTGTAAAATTGGTGATTAAAAGAATAATGAACACAGTGAGTGTCAGTGAATGACCCCAGGGCGAATAAAAAACAAAGAAAGACAGCTAAAATAAAGTCAAGTGACTTAGTGCAATGTTTCTCAACCTTTTTGCGTCGTGACCCCCCCAGAATAATCAGGTTGGTGTTAGCCCCCCCCCCCCCATGCAAACATTTTGGCAGCGCTAAGCACAAATTATATTAATGGTATAGGCGAAGTAATGTGAAGCCATTTTATTTTTAATGTTACTCCACAACGGTCTGGCGACCCCCGACAATGATCTCGCAGACCCCCTAAGGGGCTCCTGACCCCCAGGTTGAGAACAACTGACTTTGCAAAGATGGCCCCTTCTGACTTAGTTCACACTGCATCATGCTCAAAACGTTTAAGGTTTTAAGCACCAAGACAGGATGCTGATGTGTGGACAGTGTCACAGCAGCAAATGTTTGAAGAGATCAATGTCAGCAGGGAGCTGCCATCTGCATTCACACCCATTCATTATTTAGTCACTTTGTCTTTCAATAACGGCGCACCAAAGGAGGCGAAGAATGAGAACGTAGGCACACATATCTTGCTATTAATACTGCACATACCGTAGTTCAGAAGAAAATGCTATTTGAGATTATTAAATGTAACGATAGACTGGACTTTTAAAAAAAACAAAAAAACACTAATTTACAATAACTCAAAATGTACCGGCCCTGTCCAAGTCTGTGTCCACCATCGTTTTTTGTTCACCTATATAAAAAGATATAGAGTTTATTTGCATTTAGACCTGCAGCAGTAAGGTGATGAATCATTTATATCATTTTTCAATAAAATACTAGAACACTTCCCTGGTTCCATCTTCTCCACTGCGAGGATTTACTTCTTTTCTCTGTTTTGTATCATTGGAAACTGAATATATTTGAGTTTTGGACTGATTGGTGTCGCGATGTATCGGTATTGACCATAACCGTAATAAAAAAAAAAAAGGAGTATTGCTGCCATGTTAACAATACACGTATGATATTATGGTGTGAATAATACAGTGCCACATCACTTTTCGTTCTCACTTTGTCTCTCTCCCCCCTAGACACACACACACACGCAAATTAATTTGCCATTAAGAGACAAAACACACAATGAACAAACTAAAGATTAATTTGACTGATAGCCTTTTTTTCTTAAATTTTCTATAGGTATCGCGATAATATCGTGTATTATTTTGGCCGTGATAATCGTGTGGTGAAAATGTCATATTGTGACAGCCCTAGTTGGTCAAAACAAGACATACGAAGACACAACCTGAACATAATTCCAAAGAAAATATTTTGAGATGATTCAATTTAATGATACACTGGAACTTTTATACACTTAAGATGTAAAAAAATATGTAAAAAACACAAATTTATAATAATAGCCCTGTCTGTGTCCTTTATCCTCTTTTGTTACCTCACCTAAACAAATACCAAAAGACTATTTATGCACTTAGAACTTAGTTGATAAATCAAGTAGTCCATCTACAGCCATTTTGACAATTGATTAAACATTTACTTTTACTAATTTATTGAACTGGTCTCTGTATCTTCAAACATGGAGGCACCATGTGAGGAAATAAGGACAGAGAGAAGCAAAAGATGTCATTACACATGAAATATACTTCTCGTTTTACCATGGGAGGGACATCATGCAACCTCAGGACTCAATACCCACAGGCAATCTCATCACTAAACATGAGGATGCCACCAGAAAAGTGGCAAAAAAAGAAAAAGTTGAATGAACCGACACTGCTCTATAGCCGCAGCCAATCTATGAAACCCAGACTGCTCTCTGCTCGCCATGCAATTACACACAACCTGTTGAGTGTTGTCCCGGGAATGTGGTCAGCAAGTCGCTGGAGAATTAATGAAATGCCAAGATGGAGGGAGAGAAATTGCCTGTATAACCTATCCTCAAGGTGCCCTTGTGGTATTTCCAAGAATAAGTCACACAAGTGGAGAATATAGGAGGGCTGGTCAAAGATTGAAAGTTGTGCTGCCTTCAACTCATAATCTGCTTTTTTTTTTCTCGTACATCTGTGGAAATGAGAGAAATCATTGGGTTGCTTCCTCGCTGCCAAAGACACTACTACAGTCTCCAAAGGTCACAGGCATGAAGGGATTTAATTGCATGCCTCTCTGTCAAGCCTTTTATTAAAACAACTCACTATAGATGAAAAGACTCGTTATTAACCTATACTTTCCATCACTTCTTAAAGTATCACTTAAGAGCTTTTTTTCCATAATTTTTTTATTCCTGTTTCGTTATAGTCAGTCAATAGCAAATGGTTAAGCAATAAAAGTTAAGCTCAATGTAAACTGCACACCTGTTTTGAATGTTATCAACCCATCGAATGGCCTCCATCAGATTGTATTACTACCATTCGAATGGTTCAGCTGGGGCAAAATGGGCAAAGTGCATCGACCTGCACATTGCGAAAGTGAAAGTTAAACTTAATGTAGTTTTAAACACGTGCTTAACCTTTTTGAATTAAACTTGTTTTAGGTTTAGTCAACAAAAGTACTTGGTCAGGTTGAGGAAAATATCATGGTTTGGGTTTAAATAAGTAGGTTTGTTACGTAACGTAACTTGAAGAAAGCTAACGTGTTGAGCCTTGGTTTTTACATGATTATCAGTCCTACGCCATTGACCCATCACATCGCTTTTTATACTACGGTACCTTTGCTCCCGTCATAATTACTCGACCACTCGAGGGAGGCGTCGTTGTACATTTGTACCGGTGATCAACCATGTGAATAGATGCCAACAACCTTCTGAATCTTCTAGTAGGTGTAGCAGGCCCCTTCTAATCCCTATGTATGAGGCTGATAACCACCGATAACATCCATTCAATGTGCTGATAATGTCCGAAGCTGGTGCAACTGCATCCACTCTCTTACCTGACGAGGCTCCCAGAAGAGTCTGGATCCCTGGCTGTGACTGTCCCTATGACCGTGTTGATGGGGGCGTTCTCATTCACTTCGAGCAAGTACACAGGTTTAAAGAAAATAGGAGGTTCATCTGAGTCTTCCACCACAATCTTTACTGTAGCTGTGTCCTTGAAGGGCCCACCACTGCTGGGCTCGGAGCGGATGTTGGTGGCTTCCACTTTCAGGGTGTAGGCTCTCTTGCTCTCGTAGTCTATAGTCTGGGACAAAGAGAGAAGAGCAGATACATTATCCTGCTTCAGAGCTGTCAGGAGCCTGTCTAAATCGCACATTACATACATTTAGAATTTTTTTTTTACTTATACTGCTCAGCATTGATCTGACAGCTGGACATATTTTGCATACAAAATATATCGTATGAGCTACGTACTTATAAAACATTATGCATGAACCAATTTAACAAGTCAAGTACAGTTAACGCTATTAAGTTACGTTATGAGAAACGTGGGATCTAATGTTTTTTGGAGCTTGACTCATATTGAGTACAACAGGGGATCTTTTTTCTGCTTAGATTTTTACCCTTTTTTTAAAAGTCTTTTGAGTCCTCTGACTTTTTGAAAATGCTAACCCTAACTTAAAGCCCCTATTTTATTTTAACATTTCTAAACTTGCCGCCCCCCAGTGGTAGTGTCGAAAAAGACACAGGGGCTGACTACAATTCATGCTGCTACCGCATCCCTGAGCTAAACTGAGATGAGAGAGCATACAAACGCATTTCTCAGTTTTCTATTAAAATAATCATGACATCTTAATCATTGAAGAGAATTTGTAACAACATAAACATTACACACACAGGGGGGTTTAATCTGAAGAGATAGAGTGTGTGAGTGACCGTGATAATGTCTGTGGTATCCGTCTATTGCAGAAAAAAGAATTTATTTGATCATCGGTTTGATTTGATAAAAAAATTTAAAAAGAGGCACAATAATTGTACATTTCAGAGTTGCGCAACCTGAAAATATTTGCCAACCTTCATACGCATGAAATAAAACCAATCTCCCTGCTAATGCTCCTAGTGACAGCAGATTATTCGAGCTTTCATACATACAGGTGCTCATTCAAGACTATCAATAAAAGGTGTACTTTTCCAAAGAGAAATAAAAACACCTAGTACAGGACGTGTCATTTTGAGACTGACATATCTGTTTAATCGCTACTTTCAATTGCTATGCAGTATTTCCTTTACAGATGGCTCGCCATTAATATTTAAAAGAAAGCAGAGTCACAATTTTAGTCTCTTGGCATCTCCGAGGACACCCCTAGAATGTCACAATTTCATTCGGAATCACCTCTGGTTGCTCTCGTACTACGAGAATAATGGGATCAAGTCACTTCCACGCTCCATAACCGGGATTTATAGGGAAATCAAAACTGGGCCTTGCCGCTTGAGGGGATAGGAGCTGGTTTGGGGAGAGAGAAGGACTAAGAGGAGGGAGATGAACAAAACAGGAAATGTATTCAGTTAGAGAATAAGGGAGAGACCAAGAGAAAATGTCCCTAAGGTCAGACAGGGCCAATGCTGAGAGCTCTCGGGTGCAGAGGGGGAAGGTGGGGTGTCTGGGGGTCCAGCTGTGAGACGGTAGCGGTAGTCAGGGGGGACGGGGGAGGCGACCCGAGGCTTTGACTTCCCCACTCCTACACTCCTGTCATCAGGGCAGTAGTAGACAGAAAAAGCCCCCAAAGCCTCTCCAAGCCCCGCTCCTCCATGGTCGAAGAAGCTATTTGGAACACTTTCATTATTAACCTCCCCTTCATCTCCTCCTTACCCAACCCCCCCACACCCTCCATTCCTTCCTTTTCTCTCTCTGATCCTGCCATCTGTGCTGAGAAAGTACAGTGTGGCTGGACCTCGAGCCAATGGATTACACTTAAATTCGGAGAGCAGTGGAGAGTAAGAGCCTGTATGAGACTGTGGTAGGATAGTCAAAATGATTATATGGAAATGGAGAGAGGGGAAAGGCCCATGTTTAAATATGAATTATTATTTGAAAGTCATGTACTGATACAAACATTGGTTTAACTGGTTGGTGACCAGCAGAGGTGACGCTAACTGCCACTTTACTGTAATGTAATGATTTTTTTACAGTATGTAATTTTTAAACTGGGGACGACAGTCACATCTGAATATTGTAATTTTATCCATTTCATGGCTTACTGATAGGAACCAACACTGGGCATGGCGTACTGGAAATTGTACATTATTCAGTTATCCATTCTCAAAATTAAAGCTGCATCATCTCAGTAAAACATATGGGGCAAGACATCAAATAGCGCTGTATTTTTTCCCCCACTAAAATATTGCAGATTGTGTTAGCAAGCAGTTGTCTAAACTTACAACAGACACGGAGCAACATTAGCATCCATTTGGAGTAGTGTTGTGGTCCAACATTCACTCTCAATGAGCTAAAAGACTCTAAAACACTCAACAGCTGAGGGGAAATTCAGAGTTGAATGCTAAATCCCTGCCGGTTTGTCCCCATGAGCGACCCCACTCGCATTACACATAGTACTTTGATCAATTGTTAATAACAGAAAAGGTCACTCAGTGGAGCGCAGATCTCCTCCAGGTGTGTCTCCCTCTTTCTTCTCAAACAAGGAAGAGTTGAATCTCACTCCCTTCCAGACAAGATGGGGATTTATTCATCTTGTATTGTGCCTAACTTTAGTGGAGCGTAACATATTGGGTATGGAATTAATCTGCAGATGCTCCGGTTAAAAACGTAACAAAACTTATTTCTACGGACTGTCTGTTTTGTGAGCCATGACAAAGGCCAAAAGGTGGCCTGCAACAGACTAGGTGAGGCTTGTTTTTAGCCTAGCCGATTGCCGGAAATGCCTTTTGCTACATAGCAGTTGATCACTTACAGCTCCTCCGTTGAGAGGAGTGAGGAGTCAGCAGTCAATGGCGGTATTAAACAGTCAATAAATTAGGTTTTTTTTAATTTGTGAATCACCAGAACCACAAGAGGTCCTTGAGCATACAGTCTTAAATGAGCACAAAAACGATTATGCTAATGGTTCTAGAAGTATGCAAGATTAGCCGCTGACAGACAGACAGAACGGCAGATATACGCATACACCCGACCAAACACAGATAATAACAATATTGATAAATGCAGCTTTAAAAGTGGCCCACAAGATTTTTTTGTGAGCTGTTTTTCACATTTTAGCAAGAAGTAACAAGTGATTTAGCAAATTACTCCACATTAAATTCCAGGGAAATTGGCTTCCCCCTTATCAAAATATTTCAGTAATATTCCCACTTGACAGCATGTAGAAACAACTCTTTATTTTTTTTCCAGTGTCCTAACAGAGAGGGGGAAGGGACTCTCACTGTTGCTGGCATATTTAATTACATGGTGGTTTAAGGAAAACACCGTGGGAAACAGCTTCCTCTGATTAGCCTAGTTAAGTTTGATTCATTATTTTCAGTAACAATTACAAAATCAAAAAAAGGCAGCCCTTTTGAATACTGTATGATATCCTACCCATGGAATCAGAACACAAGTCATATTCTGACCCGTTCAAGTTATTAATTCAATAAACGCATACACAGCGCTTTGAATGAGTAATCCAGGGAGAGCCACTTTGATTTTTATTAGTATGCATACGGTTGTACAGCTACTGTTGAGATTCATGAGAGCAAAAGGAAAACAGTAGAGCTCTGTAACAGACATTTTTGGAGTCAAGGTTGCATAGCCAGTTTAAAGTATTACATGTACCCGGAAGAAAATAGGCTTTACAGAATGAGGCTACATTTATAAATTAGGGACTGCAGACTGACACTCAGCAACAAAGAGACAGAGTCTAGTTGCTCCCGTGGTAAAAACATAAGCGTTAGCATCAAATCAGTGTGTACAAACAGGCCTTTTAGAGACTTCAAAGTTCAGCGTTGGCTGCAGGGGTGAAAGCTCAGCATCCCACGAACATCCCTCGACAGGCCTGGGGGCTGGCAGATAAAAAGCTTAAAAACCCAAACAGCAAAGAATATCTCTCCTGGTTTGTGCCTCTCCAGCCTCAGTGAGATCAATATGTTTTAACCTTGCCGCAAAGGATGTGTAATAATCTGAATTCTACGTTAGATGGTAGTTCATAGACTCGTTCAGCTGTTGAAGGGGACAGGGTGTGTTGGTGAAAGAGTTGCACTGACTCTGTCACCCTGGTGCGAGAATAACACTAGTGAGGACATATAACTAAAGAGCAAGAGCATAACAACTACTTCTTTTAACTCATCTCAACCTAAGATGCTGCCATCTGGAGAGATGAGAAAGCAGTAATTGTGCAAATGCCTTGCTACTTTTCCCGAACACATTATCATCTATTTTGCTGTAGTGATGTAGGCAACCAACTGGAGTCCTCAGAGTGAAAGCTGAGTAGGCATGGGAAAGAGCGAGCCTCTCTCCGCGGGACATGGAAGTGGAGGTTGCGTAAAAGACTAACACATTTGACATTTGCTTTGTCAACAGTTGGCGATTTTATGACTTTGTGTTGAGTTTGTTCTCCAGCACTGATGTTTTCTTTAGTGGCAGTGAATTGTAGTCCCATCAGATTGCTTTAGCTCTTATACATTCCGCCTCCCACACAGTTCATTGTTCACACTTTGACAAAGTCACACCACATGTCCTTGGGGTAATGTCATTTTACATCCCAACACAATGGCATTCTGCATTTGAGTGATGTATAGCTTTTCTCTCCAGTCGCCGAACCAACCATGACTCAAGACTTAAGAACGCCCATCCATCAATCACGTATGATTCAATATATGCAAACATCCCCAACAGAGCAGAGCTTCTGTAGACCTAGAATATGGAATGTATACATATATAAACAGCCATGGTGTTTTTGATACCAAAAACCTTGGTTTGATTCTCCATAGATGTCCTTGAGATACAGCAGCATCTAAACTTGCTTCCGGGTCACAGTGTTATTAACGCATTGCGGTTTTTGAATGTAAATTCCACATATTTCCGTATTGAGAAAAATATGGGATTGGGTGCTCTACATGTCTACAGGAAAGCTATTATAGCCAGGCTCAATCGGCTTTTATCCTGCAGGAAATATTAATGCTGCATTTGTACGGCATATATAGAAACTTATTACATTTTGAAATTGTGTGAGATCCTGGGATAATTATTCTATCAGCAGCAAAGCATATGTCTTGGCCGTACTTCAAAATTAGCTGATGGATACAATGCTATTGATGGGAACACTTCACAGACATCGCACGCCATTATACGCTAATGTGTTTGCCTCAAGGTTAGCGATTTAGGTTTTGTGACAGGAATGTTGCTAGCTTGCTTTCCTCAGGACCATGGGAATATCTTGAACACATTTAACGAGCATTGTATTTTTCTTCTCTTAACAACTACTGCTAATGTTCCCTTAAGCAAGGCAATTAACCAGCAACTGCTTCACTGACGTTGCTTTAGGGCCAGCGGTAGAAGAGTGCAGCTCTCACATGTGGATGTGTTAGCATCACAAAGAACAACAGGCAACCTTAGGTATAGTCCATCTGCTCTTATGGTGATGGTTATGTAGGTGTCAGCCAAACTGAATTCAAGCGCAGTTAGAACAAGCGCTGAACCAATTTACAATATGTAACAATGTGCCATGAGCTAAGACAGCTACAGCTAGACAGGCAAGGCCGTAATGTGTAAATGAGATCTTGTCTGAAAAAAAAAGCAATTTAGACCTGCTAGTTTCGCCAGATGTGCTATATTTGCTTGGAGTCCAGCTAGATAGCTCATTACTCTTTACTTAAAGCAAGAAACACGTGAAAGTGGTAGTTTTTTTTCCAGTGAATCTGGGGTCATGCATCGATTGATAATTGTTGCAACATAAATCACTGCTATATAACAACATTTATAATTATCATTATTATTATAACTTCAAAGAATGGGTCTTTGCTAGAAATATTCGGGGGCCCTGTCATTGCCCATGGCTCGGTGTAGCTAAATAACTACCTTCCTGGCTAACGTTGCACCTTGTAGCTCCTACACCCAGCACAGTTACAGCTAACAACTGCTGTATTAGACAGCTAATAACCTGTGTTTGCCTGACAGTGACAGACTTAGAGAGCATGAGGACCTGACTTCAGCCATTTCCAGACAGTTTCAAGGTCTTACCTTTTTCAGTCGAAGAATCCCTTCTTGTGTCTGTGTATCCGTGACAATCTCGAACATGCCTTGTTCATCGCCCTCGATGATGCTATATGATGACTTGGCATTATCGCCGATGTCTCTATCATTTGCTTTCACCTTGCCGCCCATCTTCCCTATCGGTAGGTCCTCAGGGATCACAAACTCATACAAACCTGTTGAGGAACACACATAGCTCTTTAGGTTTGAGAAATGTTCATCAAATTTAACAAAATTATGGAAGCATATTACGGCACTGCATCATCATTAGACTTAACAGCAGTCAGAAATGGTTTCCGGTTGATGAAATTTACAAAATAACATTTATTTTTCCTAATTATGACCAATCAGAGAAATACTCATTTAGAGCGGCAGTCATTTGTTTCTCCTCTTAATTGGGACGTTTAAGGTCATGAAGTTACTTACTTTTAGAGAACTTTGGCGGATTGTCATTGACGTCCGTTAGCGTGACGGTGACCGTTGTGGTTCCAGACAAGCCCCCCATGTGACCTCCCATGTCCTTAGCCTGAATGACCACCAGGTACTCCTCTCTCATCTCCCGATCCATCCCATGGAGAGCAATTTTTATAGTTGCTGGAGGTGGAAACAGTTCATAACACATTAATGCAATTATAAACATGACTGATATACTCTGCACATCCTTTTAACGATGCTCATGCGAGCATGCACAAGCACGTAGAAGAAAAAGCGAGGCATATATACTGTAACCTTTACGCCCAACTTATTCCACAGTTTGTAGGTTGCATTATTTTTCAACCATGACTTTACAAAACAAGGACTCCATACGAAGCAGAGGTAAAGAAAAAAAAAGAACCGCTACAGGTTTATCCCAGGTCTGTGTGAGCATGGCAAGGTGGTGGCTGAGCCAGTCCCAGAATCAGCTGTGTCTGTTTTTCCAATGTGTTGTTCCGCCGTCTGCAGTCATTTGTATTCTGATTGAGTGTGAATTATGCTGTCTGTCTTGTATAATCTTGAATATTGTATGCAGAATGGACCTTATTGACTCTGCCACGGCACTGAATATAAAAAGGGCTCAGCACCGGCATATACGGATAATCCACTCAGGAAACAGAGGCCCGCAGGATCATCAAATGAATATAAAACCCCTCATAAAAGCCAGGCTTTGGCATGAGACCCTGCCTTGGTTCTGAGCTGCCTCAGACAATAAGAATATGCTTGGCTATGATGAAAAACGTGGGAGGGGTTAGGATGTTGTCTGTGCCTGCATTTTCGATTCTTGTGAAAGATTTTCCTTTGAGATGTAGCACAATTTCAGGGTCACTTTTGCTTTTTGAGGTCACACACGGCAGTGATGATCTAAATAACTAGAAAATGTGAAGGACAAGAGTTGGACTCTTTTAAACAAAAATACCTACCTAACCCTGGCAGCAAGACCGCATCGGAGGAAGATCATTTCAAAACTAAGTATCTCATCACATTCAAAAAGATATATTTATCGTTGTGTCACTTGGTTTCTTCAAGCAAGCATTAAACATTGCCATTACCATCTTTCCCTTAGCTCTATAAATTATTGACAACATCACAGTCGAACAAGCGACCTTCCTTGAACCAAACAAAATTGTTTGGTGACCATGGGAACAGCATATACAGCCTACCATACATGACTACTCCCAGACCCCATAGGCTTACTTTCACATTGTGTCTTGTCCCTTGTGTTTTATACACTTTCTCGTCCACCAAGTGCGATCTTGATTTTGACTCTTGACTTTGACTTTTTTGTTGACATTGCCTTTCCTTTGACATTGCTTGGGTCCCACAGGCCCAACTGATACAGTATAGGTAAAAATAACAGAAACCTTTTTTTGTACTTTTCTTTGGAACTTATTAGACCCTAATATGTATAAGTATTAAAGAGGCAACCATTTCAATTATTTCCGTTTTATATGTTATATGGGCTATGCATGGACACATACTGTATATATTATTTTGTTACCAAAAAAAAAGGCATTCACTGTTTTCCAAAGAAATGTAAAACATTTTCTTCATAGTGATGTTACTAATGTTTGGGGACTCCAGAGAGGTCTTACTTCCTGTCAGACCAACAGTTTTTAAACTCCAATAACAGATATCAAAATAGACTTGAGTTGAGTTCTGGCAGGGGTAGTACTGTGTAAAAAGTACCGTCAACACCAATCACAGCACAACATACATAAGAACCTACATTGTATTTAATGTGCCATTTTCTGTAGAGGACTTCTGAAACATGTCATCAGTTTAAAGTTAAGTTGTTCAACCAATAATACATTAAAAGTCATTAAATATTAAGTTGATAGTACGATTCTTGAACATATTTTTCTTTTCTTTTTTCCTGAGGATGCTCAATTTGTAAACACAAGTTGTCTTCTTGTGTTATGTTATGTGACATACATACTCCATATAGATGCTGGGACCAGTGGCATAATATTGTGAATTACAGTAAAGGATCCGACACTGAACTATATTATTCAAAAGAATGAATGAATGTCCTAATTTCTATGTTTCAATAGGTGTGCACAAAGATAGTTCAGTATATCTTTGTTGTTTATCTGTTTTATTGCTACTATAGTAAAACTAATCATAATACTGTTATTTAATAGAGCTCCGCAATAGACAATAGGCCATGTGCTCAGTTTCACATTCAGTAAATCCAGAGGACCTCAAGGTGCTCTTAAAGGTGGAAATATAAAATAATAAATTTTTTAATGCACTCTTGAGCTGAAACACCATACAGTACGCAATGTGTCATCTCAGTTGTCTTTGTAAATGTGCACGGAACACACAAAAAAGACGTCTGTAGGATGCAGTGAAAAAAATGCTTCCACAACGATATAATAGGCCGGCATTTTTAATAGAACTTTCTCCCACCTTATTTTGTTCTTATATAGAAATAATCCAACATGTATGGGTGAATGCTTGGTTTGCAGAAGCAACGTTTATACTCTCCCTGCTGTGTTATGTCACTCACTGAAAATGGCGTCGACAAGGTAGACCCACCTACTCTATAGTCGCGCAAACAAATTAACCCATGAATAAAAGGATCAACACAAACAAGTCACTTGTACTCCCTCTTCCACGCACACACACACACACACACACTTCAGTCATCATGCTAGAAGCAACACTCTCATCTCTGTTGATCATCGTTAATTATTCAAATTAATTCCTAATCACTGAAAAGGGAGGATAGACAAACACTCATTTCCATAGATATTTGCCTCAACTTTTTTTTTCCTTTTTCACCGACCATTAACCAAGTGATGAATTGGGGCACGATGTTTATTTATTTATTGAATGCTTTTCATTTCCAATGTGGCGTTGTAAGTGTCAAACGCATTCTAATGGTTGTTTCCCCCTTACCTTTTATTTTTCATTAACATTCATTAAAACATCTGGCTCACTCGAATGAGCCATCTGCATGTGCTGCGCAATCACACAGAGCATGAATGCTAATCCCCGAATTGTCCGTTCAGTGCGCTTTCTAAAGCCACGTCCCGGCTGCAGATGCATGGAGACTGCAGCGCCTATATAGCAGTGAGGACGAGCCCAAATTCCCGTGTGTTGAACTGAGTGTTAGTCCTAATTATGTGCATACAATTTGAGACTCCGTTTCTCCGAGCTTGTTTATTGTGCGCTGTTTTCCAAATTGTGAGCAGTCGATTTCCATCTCATTTCTTATTAATGTAATTTCACCATTATTTAATCATATTGCTTACAGACACATGTTAAAAAGTCAGCTGAAAAAGCAATTAGAGATCCAATCTGGAATCTGTTTTGAGATAACTTTATGCATCATGACGCTGCTGAAGAGTTCGCCTTGTGAAAGGAAGAAGTAATTATCATTATTATTATTATTATTTTTGAATTCACAATGCGATGATGTTACACAGCAGCATATGAGTACTGGCCCATTTAGCATTTAGGACGACCAATCAGTTAATGGAATCACGCAACTCGGTGATGCCTGTATGAATCTTATATTTAGTCGTTTCCAAATGAATTTCATGCAACCCATTGTTGAAGCATACAGCATGTCACTGATGATCAGTTGACCTAGCTAAACCAGGACAAACATAATAGGGAGGCATGCATTGGTCTCGATGTATCACTGATAAAGGCATACGTGTTTTTGTTCTCATAGCCGATACTTCTGTTGTGAAAGGCTACACGTGTATCAGTCTTATTCAGCGGCGCCAGGGTGATCGTGATTGCAATCACGTGTAAGTAATATTGTATGTGTGGATACAATACTTTCCTTAGTGATGTCAGTCACTGTTGTCTGAGAAGCCTGACGAAGATTTCCGCGAGATAAACATGTTGCCTTATTGCATTTATTGGGAGTCACGTCGCGGCCTCCTTTCTGTTTCGCTCAGCATATAAACTGTAGGTTTATTTTATTGCATTATTGTATATGTTTGAATTAAAGCTATACACTCATTTTAGTTATAGTGCTTTATCCCCCCCCCCCACTCCCCACTCCCCCCTCCGCCTACTGTTGATGTTTTGAAACACAAGTGTGCAGCTGTAGAGGGAGGCGGAGCGAGCCTGGGAGCCCGAGTTAACAGCAGCCTCATGCAGCCATAATCTACAAGCATTTCAAAAAACAGATGGGCTGAGTAACCTGCAGTCCTGTTGTTGTTACACAACTTTTTGGAAGCAATAACCAACATTGTCAGCTCCCTTTTAGCGTGCATTTTTTTGCCTCAAGGACTCGCAGTGAAGAGGCGACGGAGACGTGCACGCGGTGGCGAACAACACACTCGTCAGTTGCCAAGTGGTCTTCAGTTAAGCGCCTGTTTTCAAACTATAAAGCCATTTATTCTGCTTTCGGAAAAAAAAAAAAAAAAGTGTGCATTTTTAGCCTAATGCATGGCAGCAGGGTGAGACTAGCTCAAGGTGGGCCAGCAGGTGGGGAAGCTGTTGCGTCTCCGCCTGCTGGAACCTGTACAACCTGTTGCACCTGTAGGCCGTGCGCATGTACATTAAAACCACCCTCTCGCTCACTGCGGTCGCATCTGTCTTTCTTTTTCATCAAAATCCACACAGCACAGAGAGCTCTGCTGCCAGGTAGCATCATAAATGCATATATGTATACTGGGTTATAAGTGAACTCTAAATATTACTGAAATAATAACGAATTATAATAAGGTGTTGGTCTGATCCAGTGGTGGGAGAAGTATTCAGATCCTTTACTTAGGCAATACCACGCGGTGAAAATGCTCCACGACGAGTACACATTCTGCATTCAAAACCTTACTGAAGTGAAATGATGGAAGTGTTATCTGAAAAAACTTGCTTAACGTATAAAAAGGGAAACTATTGATTGTGCCGATTGTGCAGTTTCCCGTCGCTGTATATCCGATGCTTTTGGGATTAATATTAATGCTGCATTAATGTGTATGTTGCATTTTTCGGCTGTGGATGTTCATGGTTGTGCTCCTTTTAACTCCTTTATATACCGTTGGGTAGTTTAATCTACAGCAATGCATCATATTCTATGAGATCATCGCATGTTCGGAGCGCCGCTGTCCTGTAAGAACCAACTTTTTACGAGTTTCTCAGAAAAAAACAGCTCGGGTCTCGGCTTTTGGACGATGCTTTTTCCAGCTGATCCAAGAGGCTTTTCAAATACTTTATTTAGCCGAAGAGGTGGGAGAACTTTCTCAACACGTAGGAACACTTCATCCTTCAGTTTATCATCAACATTCAAATTAAAAATCATAACATAACTGGAGATACACGCTTTTCACTGGACAGGAAGTGAGAAGGAAAAAAAAGCACAATGTGTGTCTCTGTGATAGTAGTGGAGTAGAAGTATATAGAAGCATGAAGTAGAAATACTCAAGGAAAGTACAACAACCTCCAATTTGTACTTTACTGGAGTAGCCTTCACATTCGTTCACACATTTAAATAGTTCTATTCTGTTGCCCAGTACCTCCACTGAATGTATTTTTTCGGAGTTCATATAGTTCTTCATCATCTGCATAGCGATCGATGTCTCTGTCTTTTTTTTTGTTGCTCATTAATTTAGTCATTCTTCCCCACGAGTTGTCATTGAGAAGAAAAACAAACCAATTTGTGCACTCCGTTTAGTCATTTGTGCACACGGATTACTTAACTCTTGCTCTTGATTTAATATTGTTTTTGACGTGATAAAGCTTGACTTCCTCTCACCACCCGAACAAAGCCACTCCGTAATGAAAAATACACAGTAGCTACATAAGTAACTGCTGCCTCCGAACAAAAGGACAACATAAGAATGTGAGGCCCTCCCCCCATTCCAACTCCGAGACAAAAGCCACAATTTGTGTGGCTCACACACAGTGCTCTCACTGTAAGTGCAGAACAGAGCAGCGCGACACATCATCAGAATGCACATAACCTCAGGTTGATCATTAGCGAGGGACCGGACAGTTATTTCTCTGCTCGGCTATATGAGGAATATTTCATTTTCTAAAGTCCCGAAATGTCTGGTACCATCAATTTTCATATAGTAGTAATGACCATAACTTTAATACTAGGCATGCATTAAATCACTTTATGTTACAAAAAATAGTGCAAGGCAACGTACTGTTATGTTCAAAGGTATGAAAATATGGAACGAGTTGTCATCACACATATAAAATGTTTTATTTCATTTATGTTTCACATTATGATGTCACGTTTACTTGTGTTGAAAAAACTCTTCCTAAACCAAGTTAAGTTAAATTATTTACATTTTTTATTTTGCTCTACAATTTCACAGTTTGCAATGCATTTGGTCAATAAATCATACCGACCGTGTTCACATGTCACTGAATAATCTGTGTATTTACATGTATCATTAAATACCTGCAGGCATCACACAGCAGCAGGAACAAGTTAACAATGGGCTTTTTCATGCACGTGGCACAGCAGAAGTAACCTCATTAATTATGACTATTAATTATTCCGTCAAGGATTGTTCGCGATCTAATGGTAAATCACCTTCTGCAGTTTTCAGAAAACTTTGTTGCCTGCAGGTGACTGGGAAAAGCTTGGGAACATTTTTTTATTTTATTTTCAACTGCATACTGCCTGCTTAAAAATGTCTATTGCGTTGTTTGTTGGGGCTCTGATTCGCAGTAGGGTCCTGAAAGCCTAAAAGAGGCCTCACAGTCGAGGTAGGATCTTACACTACCTATCTGCATCCATGTACAATAAGTTAAACCCTTCTAAGGCAAAGTTATTCCCGACAGTGAGTCGGACGTACTTATAGTCTCGGTCAAATTCTGATAGCCCACCACTTGACTTCGTAAGCTCATTTATCTAAGCAGAAGCAGGTAATGAAACAAGACAATGTTTAAGGTTCCGACCTGATGTGTCTGGCCCCGCCAAGAAGAAAATGACTTCTGAAATAATCCTTAGATGTAATCACTGTCTCACTGTTAAGCCCATTTCTTTTCCTTTTTGTCCCATTATGGGCGTGGCGTTCCTTCATTACATTGTGTAATACATTATGCTCTCCATTGGTTGGAAACAGACAAAGGCTTTGCACACTGTATTAATAGCTCCCATTAAATTTAATGAAGCAACGTTTCGATCTCTCAGAGATCTTCGTCGGGCTTTGTCAGCTAAACAATGAATAACGGCACAAAGAGCATTGCCTGCGCCACAGAGGTGTCCTCCTTTTGTGTCTCCTTTTTTAAAATTGTATTTTATTTTTAATCCACTTGACATGTCCGTCCTGCACAGGTGACTCTTGAATCCAAAGTGTCAAACATTCTTCGGAATGGCCTCCAGTGTGTGCTGCTTTGTCGTCTCATTAAATGTGAGGTAGAACGACACAACCCCAAACAGCTTTGTGCCCACAAAATAGAGATTCATCTTCTCGTTCTAAAATACCAACGAGCGCAGAACTGCACTTACCGGAGTTGGGGTCCACGGAGAAATATGGTTGTCCCTCCAGTATGCTGTAGACTAGTTTAGCGCTGTTCCCGTACACTGGATCATCGGCATCTGTGGCTGTTACCCGGGTAACTGGGGTACCTGTGGGGCAGACAGACAGAGTTAGGAACTATGACTCTATAGGCAATCACCTCCACATCGCTGTGCCAATCAAGATGAGACTATTCAACACTATGTGGGGTTGATTTGGTAAAAAAAAAGAAAAAAACGGTTCCATCTGTATCAGGCATGCTTGACATTTGCCAGTTGTGTGTTTTTTTTTTTTGTTTTTTTTTTATCTGTATAGTTGTAATTTAGTCTGTAAGGGACAGTATGCAAATTATTGGGATAGGGAGCTTTAAAAAAAAAAAAAAAGAGCAAGGTCCTCCATAGCTTTATCAAATATTTCAATGGAACCTTAAAGTAGAAAAGACAAAAGAACACTCACCCTCTTAATATGTCAACAATAATATGCCAGTGTTGAAATTATACAAACCATTTAATAATACAAATTTAAGATGCACGAATCATTCAAAAATAATCCACCGTTTTCACATTAGAAATGATCGCAAATGTAATTTGAGTAGCGCATCCCCAACACTGAAGCCACTCTTATTTTTTTAATCAAGAGCTGCTAACAGCACAGTTATTACCACTGTCAGTGAGTAAATGAGCACAGACGGCAGCGCTGTGAAATTAAAAAAGAATATATTAATCTGAATCTAATGTAAAAGCCGTCCCCATGCTCATCCAACAATGCAGTATCCTCACTTCAGCAAAAAATAAGAAACACACAACCTGCCCCCATTTCTGTACCGTCCAAGGCGAGACACTACAGGCAAGAACATGGTCCTGGTCACTGGTCAACGTTGAGAGTTTGGGCTATTTTACTTCCATAACATGTCTTCTTTCAGACCAGTGGAAAGAAAACATCCAAAATACACATTTAGGTGTTTATGATACTACTGAGTTTCAAGGTGATATCTTTTAGTTAAAATATTTGACCCTATTCCCCTGTAGTGTCTTGCAAAATGAATGGATTTCTTACAATGCATTTCTTTATAGGCCATTTTCTCAAAATGAGTTTATTTTCTCAGACTGACACAGAAATCGCCACTTCAGTGTCACACAGAACTCTCCAATTTCATTCTTATCTATATTCTGAAGGTTTTACAAAGGGAATTGTTCATATATCATTCCTTGATTTATATAACATTTTATACTAAAAATATGTCAGAAATTGATTTTTTTTTTCATGTCTGTTGAGAGTATTTTCTGATTTATGGAGTGTCTCAAAAAGAGATATCCAAAATTCCCTCTGTAAAAAACCTTTGACTCTAATATGTCAACAAAATGAAACAAGAATTTTTAACCTGGCTTTATCCAATGTTCACATTTCTGTGCTGGAAATGTCTGCAAATTAGCACATATTTAACAAGATGAATGTCTCATTTGTATATTTAAACATACCATTTCAGAAAAACGTGTGACACAAAAAAATTATTGTCTTAATATAAAGGGTCAATTTGGGAAGTTTCATTGTTAGATCCATTAGTTCAAATGTCCTATTCAATTTTAGAGTCATTTTTAGTCTGACCTTAAAAACACACGATAAACAAACTGCATCTGTCATTGTTATGCCCTGTGCCCTGTGTCCGTGTACAATTCAGCGTCAAAGTGTCAATTACTTTGCGGCAAATGTTACGTGCCTTCAGATGAAATATGTTATTACGGCTGTTTGGCCTAACTGGGCAAACCAGTCATGTCGGTGTTGATTTGTCATCTAGTCTCTTGTAATGCTAGCTTCTGCTGGATACGTTAGCTACTGTGCAACTCAAACCGACAGTGATGGATGTGTCACATACTTATTTGTAACACAGCAGGGAAAAGTAACTGAATCAACTGACTGCCAATTTATACTCTCACAACTATTGGTCTTGAAGAACTGCCTTGCCTCTGCTGTGCTCACTGGAAGGTGTCGCTTGAAAACGCTTGAAGGTTAAAAGATAATCGTGTCTCATCACTTAAAGCGAACTTTAATCCTTAGAACACAAAGAAACACTTTACTTTCTGAGAAGAGTTTGCCCAATTAAAAGCATGGCTATGTTAATTTAATGAATAGAAACTGTTGGCAAAAGTATTCTCAAAATGCTTATGTTATCGGATATCACTATTCCTCAAACACTAGAGCAATTAGCGATTACCTTCACACCAAACAGTACTCAATGTAACAGAACCGAGGACCTCCATTAAACCAGCCCTATGAGGTTGTGAGGAAATGTACGCAAGGGCCGTTCACGGCTCCATTATAAGGTTTTGGGGTAGAATGCATTGGAAAGACTGAATATAAAAGAGATAATTAACGCTATTAAAACTCATCCATTTCAATTCACCCAGCTAGCTCCTCATCGGCCTCGTTGTGTGTGTGAGAGGGAGTGAGAAAGCAAGAGAGAAAGAAGCTGACGTGCTGACAGTGAGCAACACGCTGGCAGGAAGCTACAGATGGTATGGTAATTGTTTCTGTGAAAGATGTTTAGAGGTGTTCTGACAACAAAGGGAGACGTCCCTCGTCGCAGATGACACAGGTCCTGCCACAGGCGCCTAAGTCTGTCCACTGCAGATGAAAAGCCATGTAGCAGAGACCTTTGCCAAGTTTTGGCGCCGACATTGTGATTCAGAGGTTTCAGTCATGAATTAAAACATGAAAAATAAAAAGGAAATGCCAGATGTGATGGAAACACAATCTCTGCACGGTGCACCCACAAATCGGACATCAGGATTCGGTTGGTTTACCCTCTTCTGCTGACCTGCTGACCAATGTGCAGCACAGTCATGACTTACATAGAATCTACAAGAAGTTCAAATAAAACTCAAGAATGCATTGTTTATCCCCAAAGCAAAACCATTCTAGTCCAACAGCCTTTCATAAATTGCACTACACCAAAGACGTTTTTCCAGATCTTTTTTTATTTTGTTTGAATAAAATGTATTGAGACAATGATACAACAAGTTTACAACATCTTGTGTATACAACATACGTCCACAATTACAATTATGCAAGGGGCACTAAAGCTTGTAATAAAAATAAAAAAAGTAAATTAAAAAGTAAAATAAACATCTTGTTAAAACTTACAATGTTTATGTACAGTGTACAGTGGTTGCTCGAATGGCCACTTGAGGCTGACACAAAAAGCAGACAGACCCCCATGTTAAAATGTCCAACTTTACAGCAGAAATAAACATGTTTACAGCCTGGTACAAAAAAACGATTTTGGTCTCTATATCTAATTTCCCTATTCATGACAACTGGGCAGGGGGTGAATTTTAATGTCACTCACCCTTATGCATAATTAAGGGCGTGGTCACTTTGAGTGACAGGTGGGTGCCGTCACTGCTGGCTAGCCTCTAGCTGTCCGCTCTGCTGCGTGACCTGGGCCCGCCCACATTGAGCTTCACAACGGCTCTTCCGAAACCTATGGGTGACTTCACGGAGACTACGTCCATGTTTTATGCTGTCTGTGGTTTTAACAGCTTTTTTATTTGTACATTCAGCTATATAGAAAATGTATTGTTTGATATGGACAGCCAGCTCTAAAAAGTGTGGCTTTTTGTGTGGGAATCTGGATTTAGAATTGGATAAATAAGCAAATGAATCAGACAGAACTGCGAAACAGAGATTCCCGTCATGCTCAGTGAATCCAAACGACACATTTTTCCAAAGTAATAGAAAGTGAGGGTAGATATGACTCCACTGCTGTTTTGTATGTGGGCAACACCAAAATGAAAGTGCCAGTGTTTCTCTGAGGTCTTCACAAAATGTACAACTTACATCAATGTCTTTCTTGAGTTTCTGCAAATATTGATCAGCTGGATAAAACCTGTGAAGCATTTTTAAGGATATATCTTTGAAAAAACCACAACATACTCAGCAATGGCCAAACTCGTACCCAACAAATATCGGCAACAAAAGCGGACCAAGATGACAAGGCAGAGGGTGTACATATGAAGTCTTGTTGAAAACAGATTGCCTTATTTATATTCTGCCTCGAAAAAAACAAGCATTCCCAACAGTTGTTCCAGTTGCATCGGACATTTTTCAGATCCATACAGTCCTCTCCCTTCTATGACGTCAGCTACGCGTGTCAACCAATGATTAATAGTCACCGCCCTGTCTGTGGTCTTGTAACAGCAAAGCAGAGTGAATGCCACCTTTACACTATAACTCGAGTAGCTGTTTCCACTATTGCACACCAATTATTTCACAGTGAGGGAGCCCCAAGTAGTCCCCAGAGACAGAGGTGTTCTTATAATTCATAGTCTTGTGATGACCCATGCTGTTATGTTGCCGGAGCTTGCCTTGTAAATTCCATACCGATTGTTAGACCCCATGCCTTTTGCAGTGTTAAGATCACAGCAGAGCTCTCTTTCTTTCTATGTTTGAAAAAAAATAAACTGCATGTTATAACTTGATGTCAGCTGCTGATACAGTTGAACTTTTTCTCTACTTGAATCCACTAACCTGACACTCATTTTCCATAGCTGTTCACAGTTCTGCTCAATAAACTGCAGGGATGTGGAAGCCTCCCGCACACGTGTCAGATAAGTAAATAAAATATCAAACAAATTGGTTGACAGAATGTTAGGAAACATAATTATATGAATTTTATCCCACAGATGTGTGCAATAATCCAAATTGGTGTGCTCACGCAGAAGAAAATTATATCCTGTGTGCCATAGGTGTTTGCCAATTGTCAAATGAACAAAATGAAAGACAGCTAAAGGAATTGCACCCTCTTTTTTTCCAGAGATACGAACCTTATCTGCCTTAAAGTTAAATTACTGCCAGTGCAGAGGGAGAAGGCAGCCCTCTACACATCCCTAATTATGAAAAGTACCTTCTTACTTCTAAAAGGTGTCTGACTATTGCAAACAGGCATTATAAATTCAGTTACACTACGGATTGAAGTGGGGGGAAGTAGAGGGTAGGAAAAAAAATCTTCATAAAAAACAGTGGAACCGGTGAAGCGTGAAATAGCTCCCTCTTTCTTTCCTCTCCCACAGGGGTAAAATGCTCTTCACCACCCCTGATAAAAAAATGTAAAAAAATTTTTAAAAAATGAGGGATTAGGAAAGCCAGTGTTTTGGTCCTGTTTCAAATCAGTACAGATTAGCTCGTCCTTCCCCTTGATAATGTTTAGAAATTCCGGGGACACTGCAGAAATGGATGCAGCTGTAGGCCAAGCAATGGGCACACAAACTCAATTGTAGGAGGGATATTGTCTCTGGCTTTTATTTGAAGCCTGTAGCATTGTGGCGATTACAATAATAGCAGCAACACAACACCTATAAACTTCCAGGGATGAGTAAAAAAACAGAACGGCTGCTAAAAAATAAAAAATGCAGGCAGGAACTAGGTATGCCTCAAATGGAAAATGTTTTCAAACCCAGAATTCAAACGATGTCATGTACGTTCTACTGTTCCTGCATCTTTTTTTTTTTTTTTTTTTTATACCTAAAAAGTGTTACTTACGCAGCATTCATGGTCAAACCTGTTAGTGGAAGTAGGTGCAATCATGCCATTTCTTGTCTAAATGGATTTGTCTCACTTTTCTCCTGCTGTCGAGCAAAAGCTCAGACACTGAAAGATTACATATAAGCATTACCTGGGAAAGCAAATCTCCCTCTGTTGGATTGATAGCAGGCCACAGAGTGACACGCATCAAGCATGTATGAAAATACAGCCTGATGTCATGCTCGTTTCCCCACGCGAGTACTGTAATCTCATTACTCACGTTCGGAAATCCACAGGCTTTAATACCACACCATTAATTTAAACACACATCATTTTCAAAGGATGCCATTAGTATATATGATGCATGTACGTGACATTAAAAGCTGTTGTTCTTTGATTGAAGGGCCTGTGGTTTCTAAAGGGGCCCCAGTATAAAGACATGGCAGTCTAGCCTTTCTGTTTTATTAACCGACAGAAATAATAGGGCACACGCTGCCTATTTACTCTTTACACTGGCTTGGTGATAGGAAATCAATAGGAATCTTCCTTGAGCTAGAGAGGGGATAAGATGGGGGATGCAGCCCGATGGGACACACAATGGCTGTGAAAGGACATTGCAGCTTATTTCTGTAACACATCATCCCACAACACAGCTTCATCTGTACAGCCTGCTTATTTCCTTAGAAGTATTGCGAGCCTAATCAAACAGCGGAAGGTTGTAACGATGCAGCTATGAGCCGTCGCGAGGTGCTCATTTGCAGACGCTTACCGTACACTGCGGGGTGGCAGGAGAAGGAAATGGATTTGAAAATTAAACACTACACATGTCTACAACTTTATCCACAAATGTGAATAGGCATGATTAAAATGCAAGATGCTCATTTACCCCAGCTACTGGCATCAATGCTGCCGGATGATCAAATGAAAATGAGCAATACTGGGTTTCTTTTTGCCAAATTAATGTCAAATAAAAAAAAAAATAAATAAATGAAACTATTGTGCAAGAGAAAAAAAAAATCTGTAAAGCTACATCTCAATTCATGAGATACTCTGCAGCGTTTGAACCACCACATTGCACAGAACTATTATAACGTCTTCATTATAATGTTTGTATACACAGAGGTTGTGTTTTCCAGTTGATCCAACAAGAACATGAGCTGATACACCCCCCCCCCCACATTACCCAGAATTCACCCTCAGCATGCTTAGTACAACTCAGCAAACCACGCCACAGGGAAGCACTCTCAGCTCAAGCACTATCATACCTATAATCACTCGAAAGAATGTGTCATTACAGTTCATTTACTATTTCTGGAATACTAGACTTATCCTGCACATCCCTGCATCCAACAAGCTTGGCAGCTGTGTAACATCTGAGCTCTGCTCAGTTTGGACCAGCTCAGAAGCGTGAAGGGTAGAAGACAGGGGCATTCATATGTATGCAGGCACTGAGCCATAGAGAAGGGATATCACTGAGGCATGGGGAGAGCTGTGGGCGGCATGAGACGGGGGGCTAACAGTGCCCTGCTGTGAGCCCTACCCGGGTAAAACAATACTGTTTATGTCTGACTGGCTTTACACTGCGGGGGACGATAGAGAGAGGGAGAAACACAGGGAGAAATGGAGAGAGGGGCAGTAAGGTGCATGACAGCACAGGATTTTTAGTGGTTTATTGCAACAGTAAGTTATACACAAAGTAAATAATGTATTAGATATTAGAAAAGGTTCCTTTAAAAAAAAAAAAAAAGAGGTTTTCTTTTCACATCAACCCTTTTAGAAGATTTAGTAGGTCTGCAGCTCTTAGTCATCACTAGCTATGAGTGGCTAAACAAGTAAAATGCTGCTGTCTCAGAGGAACTTATATGGCTGTTTTTGACCATTTCAGAAAAAATCTGACTTACTTTTTTGGTTTTATATAAAATCAGCTTTTAGCTACAAGGCACTCGCTGCAGACAAAAGTGCGCAACAACTAGCTGCTAAAAGCAAGTGTCTAAAAAACAAACAGTTGGCTCGTTGCTACAACACAGGTCACAAAGTTAGTGACCCAGCTGAGCATAGCAGCTAAAGAGACTCATATTTGTTTTAGGGGTTGGTGGAGACCAATGTAAAGCTAAAAAGAGAGTAAATATAGGACTAACATTTGGCCACAAAAGTTGACTGTTCCCTAACAAGACATATCCACTATATAGTGATAGTATTTCAATGTAGTTTTCGGAGCTTGCTTGGGCCCAAGTGGTCAAAGAAATCAATTCATGGCAATTTAAAAACAGAAAAAGAGAAGAGAGACATTTTAATAACCTTCCAAGCTTGTATCAATCTCAATTCAAAAAACAATAACTCTGATCACAAACTTTTTTTTTTACCCATTTGTTCAGAAAAGGTCATGTTACGGTCTAGGTACCATTGTCATGACGTTAGACAAACTACACACAGCTTGATAACAAACCGCACGTATGCTTACAAACCGTGCGATCACGATGCATACCTGTGTCCAATGTGATGTTAACGCTGCAGCGTTATTGGTATTGTTCAAATATGTTTTTCCTTACATACTCTCACTCCATTTATTCTAAATGTCTGTTTATTTCACAAAATGATGTGGCCCTGTCGCCAGCATTTCAAAATCTGGTTTAAGCAAGCTGTCTGAAAGGCAGAAAGACTGCTGAGCATTATAATGTTTCATGCACTCAGGTAAATGTGACATTGTATTGGAAACGTCTTCACATCGATTATATTCCCCCCACCGCTTGTTGCCAGACATAATTTGATTACCATCAACAAAAAACAGACTACTTGGCTTTGGAGTTGACATGATTAGATGTGAAAAAGCTGTCTATTAATCAGAAATTGCAAACCCTCCGAACGTATTCATTGGCCAATTAGAACAGTGTTCAACACAGCCGCGTAGTAAATAATATTAACCGCGTGCTCACTCTAGCTGCTCCATTGTCCTTCAGTATTAGGTAGCAGTCACTCTGTCTGTCAGTCAGTAAATATTTGTCTGCTCTCATAACAGTCTCTTTTCTTACAACAGGCACAGTGCAAACTAATGTAATGAACTCAAGCATCGTGAAAATGTAATAATGCATCTCATGGCAATGACTGTTTGAATGAGTCCAGCCTTCACTTAGCCAATGCCCGCCCCGCCTTCCGCTTTTCTAGGTCAGAATGATGGCGTGCCAAACCCTTTCTCTAAAATGGCTAGTCTGTGGGGCTGGACTGTCCCCTGATAGCGCCATTGCGGTGACAGGAAAGTGATTATGTATTGATCATGATCACATAGACACTGGTGTTGCTCTCTCTCCTGTCTGTGGGCAGAGAGGATAATAGCTCATGATCAGACGAGGAGACTGACAGCACATCTCTCCAGGCAGTGCCGCCAGCACTATTTTTGGACAGTACCACCTATTTGATTGAAATGCATGTGCACGGATGGGGAGTAACGTGAGAATTAAGAGGCGATTAGCTCTGTGAGGCAGAGTATTGTCAAATACAAAGTGCAGCGCTGTGCTGTAGTGTGGCAGGCCAAAGCTCTTGATAACACAGAAACGTTTGTAACGAGGTGGAGAAAACAAGCGTGTCGAGGCATCCTTTCATCCATCCATCCATCCATCCCCGTCCGTCTATTCTCTCGGAGGAGAAGATGACATACTTGGAGCACCGCCAGTTGATTTTTCTACAGTATTTCAAAGCCAGTTTTTGATTCCTGGGCTGCAGATGGGCATTTATGGCAACATTACAGATGGGCATTGAGGGAAACCCTTAAACAAATAAGCATGCTCATAAACAACTGGCATGTGCGAACATTTTTTTTCTTCCAATGCAGCCTCAAACCTCACACCCCTTTATTTGTCACCATTTCCACCAACACTCACATGATCTACAGCCTGGGCTGTGACTAAAAGGGATGGCTCTCCTCTACCCCATGATATTTTATATTTATATCTGAAAGATGTAAGTATTTCGGATTACAGGGAGGCGCAGTAAATAATTGCAAGGCGGGGGGAAAAAACATGTCCTCTCTGAGGCCATTAGTCTTTATAATAGGACTAATGCATACTCATGCTAAAGTGCGTGTTCAAGCACGGGACGCAGAACGCAGCTGAGGAATAGGGAAAATGAATGAGGAAACACCCTGCGGAGGGTGAAAACATCAGGATATATGTGTTTGTTTCAGGCCGTAACCAAGCGTACATGAAAAGTGAAGCCAGAGTGGAAGTGCCTTAAACTTGTATTCTATCTAATAGCAAGCATGGGGCAGCTACACTAGATACAAAAAGTAGTTTGAATGTATAGAAGTGTATGAAAAATTTACCCTATTTCTCACTTGATTTATTACCTCAGTAAACATTTTCCTGTTGACGATATGGTCTCAATCGCTAGTGTCAAGTCTTCTTTAATACGGCATGATGTTTATTTAGTAAATTATGGTCACATCTAGAGTAAAATAGATAATAAAGCAGGGTATGCTTTAGGGCGTGGCTATCTTGTGATTGACAGGTCGATACAACCTCCATGTTTTTGTCTTACAACTTTAACCCTTTCACAGTGTTTTCAGTTCTTGAAAGTTAATTGTAACATTTTGGTTGCCTAAAAAGGCATTTTTCAGCATTCGGTGCTCCACCTGCTCGTGTCACTTCTGGTTGCAAAAAGCCAAGATGGCGACAGCCAAAATTACAAACTTGAGGATTTAAAACTGTAGCACAAATCCATGGATGACATCACGGTGAGTACGTCCACTTCCTATGTACAGTCTATGGCCATAACACACTTTTTAAGATTTGACTCGGCCACATACAACATGGGCCTAAGGAGTTCTTACAACAGGGAAAAAAAATATCTTAAAGATAAGATATGGTTGTCAGCATCCAAGACACTGTTCCCAAGAGCCAATGATGGATAAGGGACGCTGCACTTTTGAAGAGTAAGGGGACCGTCACACTTAAGCACTTACATTGTCATTGTTGTAGTACAATTACTAGTCTTTTATAAGACAGAGAGGGAGCCGTCACAGAGAAACTAGGGACAGTGTGTGTGTGTGTGTGTGTGTGTTTGTGTTGTATGTGTGTGTACATGGCATCCCTATTGAAAGGAGTTGGCTACTGAGTCGGCTGCCTTGACAAGCCGTTTACAGGAGCGGCAGGAACAAAATAATTAAGAGGGTCCTTTGTTCCCCACTGATGGCCGTGACATATGCTGCCATTTTAAAGGCTTGTGTCATTGATTCACTTTAATTAGTTCATGGGAAATGTGTGCAACACGCAGATAGAGTTCAGGACTGGAAGTCGAGGACGGAAAATTGGCCACTTCACATGTTTAATTGCTCCCAAGGCATTTACAATGGCGAGGTAATAACAAAGAATAAGGCAAAGTATATTTTCTAATGAACAACTTTATCATGGGTAAATGAACAAAATGTTGCTTAATTTGAGAACTCTGCCACAGGGGCAAGAGTGTTTAATGTGAATTATGCTTCCTCAATAAAAAAAGAAAGTTTCAGCATAATGCAAAACGTTGGTGGGAAATTAACTTGCGGTTAATATTTTTGCCGCACTACATCAGCAATAGCTCCTGAGAGTGGTAAACCAGAGATCAAAGTTATTACGTGAATAACTTATGTATACACTGTTGCCAAAATGCCCTTAACAAGGCATGTAGCCGAATTCTGTTCCAGCTGAGCTGCTCTGTGGCCAACAGTAGACGACTCCCAGTGTGTTCTTATGTTTTTGTGTGAATGCAGAGCCAACTTGAACCATGGAATAACACAACTACACTAAAATACTGTATTAAAATCCCCCTTTTTGACCAATATATATATATATATATATATATACGAAGGAGGAAATTAAGAGTGATATCCAATAAAAAAAACATATCCTACCCACTTCAACTTCCTGTTGGAGTACTCTTTAACTACATACTGTGTAGCTTGCCTGCTGGTCTATCACAGCAGGTTATGGCACCTACACACTGTACGATTTTAAAATCATCAGATTTGCTGTGCTGATCACATTACACGACTGTCTGTGTTATAATGGGGTATCTTGAAGTTGTTGTTGTTCGCACATCACACGAGTGATCAGCGACAAGGGGGCACACTTTATAAGACATTTCAACAAGAGGAATCCTCTACAACTTTTTTCTGCTGTCCAAACTACGTCAAAACACGCTCGAGAAGTCATACGGGATAAGTCGTATTTCTTATTTTGTGAGTTGACAACACGTGTCAATTTCTGCTTATTACAATCATAACAGTCTTTTAAAAATAAACTTCCATCTTAACAGGAAACAACTTGGTAAGGTTTGGCAACGAAACTACTTGGACAGATTTAGTAAAAGATCGTGGTTTGGGCTAAAATAACTCCGGAAGTGACCAATAAGTCAACGTTTAAACGTTTAAACGGTTAAAGTAAATATGGAACTACGGAAGTTACCTGACAAATTAATAAATTTGGGGTTATCAATCCATTCACCCCGCCCCCTCCTCATGTGGACTTCATCGCTCGTTATACTTCTGGTTTAAAATGACATGGAATACATAAAAAAAACATGTTAGGAGATATACACAAATTACAGTGCGTTACTACGTATAGGTATAGCTACAAACTGTGAATGAGAACAGCCTGAAGTATGTGTATGACATAAATGATAGAGTAAAAGAAAAAGACATTTGAACTAAAATACCAGTACAAGAGTACACACTAATGCATTGCAACTTGAAAATCTTTTCAAAAATGAAAACTATAAGGATCCACAAACCGTACAAATTAATTGTTGTACTGTGTAAGTAATACTCAGTGGTGTTATTTCAGCTATCCGTAACAGAAAGACTACATTTTCTTTAGGTGGACATTCACATGTATTCAGGCTCTGCTATTTTCATATTCTGGTGGAAGCAGCAGCACTGAGGATGACGTCGCATTAAAAACAAAGGACATAGTTGGAGGGATGCGTTGTCATCCCTCCCTCAGCAACGACTCCCCCAGGCTGCAGCAGCGCAACAAGATGTGCTCCGTCAATTATAAATTGTCTATTCTTACAGCCTGCAGAGGTAATGCAAAAAAATAAATAAAATAAAAACATCAAGCCCCACACTGACAGTGGTGGCACACGGTCTGTAACACCAGCAATTGGCCTATCTAACAGCAACGTGTGACAGAGGTCCTTCACCTCCCACACAACTGCATTAAGACACTGAACTCCACTGAATCCAGCCATACTGCGGGTTTTTTAGCGGCGAGCACCTTCTAAGTAATACACTCTGTCATCTGACAGCCGTCCCGGAGCGAGAAGGGTTAAAGCGTTTTCCCAGAGGAATGTTGAAACGTACTACGTCTACGTGACTGGCGACTTAATGTCTTCGTCAGCCGGTGAGAGCGGTGCTATGCTGCCGTCTGACAAGCAATCCATCACAGAGAACACACAGACAGAAAGCTGCATGCCGCCACATAAAGTGTCCGCACGACAGACATGCTTAAACACGCGCCTACAAAGCGCACCTACACACACACAGACACACACACACACACACACACGCACACGTGCACATCTGTGATGGAGATAGACACACATTCATGCACTTGTTAACATGCTGACAGTCACAGGAAGACAGACAGATGCACAAACACGCTCCAAATACTGAGCAAACACCTAACCTGCCCCTAAACTCTCAAAGTAGGTGGCTAGTGCGCGGGGGGGGGGGGGATAAAAATGAGAGAAGAGGAGAGCGACAGAAATGGTGGAATGTGGATTTACACCCCTAGTAATCCCAAGGTTTGTTTACACTCCCAGAAGTGAAGTGAAATTTTAAAGGGCTATCTCTGTAGCGTGCTGGAGAGCAGATTCACCCAATTACACAGCAGCCCCCAGTGTGACATAGTAAACCTGCTGTAGGATTGACACCAGACTGTGACTGTGGTAGAACCACAAACTGACTAAATCCATACTGCAGCGTTGAGAGCAATGCAGCTGCCAATGCTCCAATACACAAACAGCCAGAGCAGGAGAAGGCTGCGTGGTGCCACATCAGCCGCCTGCACGACAAGAGAGTCGGGAGGGCAAAGCAAACAGTAACCGCCAGACGAGGAATTTGGTGTCGTTCTGCTGTGAAATACAATTTTTTTAAAAACTGAACATTTGAAGCAATACCTGAAACAGAAATAAGACCAGAAGAAAAGGTAAAAACAATTTTTTTTACAAGCGGGGCCATAAATTTTGATGGCAAAATAAAAGCACGGCAGACTAGTCTTCTTTCTTTCTACTTTCCCTCCATTGTATCAGACAGCTGAGGCGTGGCAGTGACTGTGCGAGCCAGGCGAGGGCTTTAGTTAATGGGGACAGACATCAAGAGGAGGGCCTTGCCCGTACTGGAGATTTGATCCTCTCGTCTTATCAGCGTCTTTTTCAAATGACCTTGCTTGTACAGACTTTTATGCCTTTCCCCTTTATTCTCTGCTGGTGATTGGATGGGCTTCTCTAGTCTCAAATCTCTGCCACCTTGATGAATGTGTTCCACCCCCCATTTATGTTGCTTTGACTAATGCTACATGAATCTTGACTTTAGCCACTTGAAAATGTTCTCGCACACACATGAGCACATACATATAAATAAAGAATAAAAAAAAACAGCTAAAAAGACATTTGCTAACCAGCCTATTTTGTCTTGATGTTTTTTTTCTTATCACAGTTTAATCACGTAAGTCTTTTGTGGGAGCAAAATGTAACTTTAAAGAGTGTTATTATGTCTTTCAATGGGATGCAATCGCTGCTTTTAATTTTAGGTACTGAGTGCCGGGTGCCTGCAGGGTTCAAATAGCTATGGTTGGTACCTCAGACAATTAATAATGCAGACATGGAGGGATGAGAGTTCAGGGGATCCTGTTCTTGCTGCTCAACACTGTAAAATCACCTGAAGCATGAAAAGGGAACAGAGCCTCCAACGCGCACACACACACACACACACGCACACACACATTCATGTCGACTTTTGGCTGCAAAGCCACGGAGCAAAAGTTCTTGCTTTTTTTTTTTTTTTTGACAAAAGCAAAGAGTAAGTGGGGATGACGTACCGCACAATACAAGACGCAGCAGGAGGAAGACGCGAAGGAGCAAAGTGGGATGAATGCAGAGCAGGAGAAGTGCACCAAGAAAAAAAAAAAAGGCCCTACAACATCGCATTAAATATCCACAACTCTCTTCTTTAATAATTAATGGGTGAGCCACAGCGGTGTACTGAAGAATGCGTATGAGAAAGCATCGTGGCAGCTTAGCAGATATGAGTAAGCATTTGCCAAGTCGGAGGTGCGAACTGCAGAACCTCCTCGTTTTGTCTGTTATAGCAGCGATTCTGAGAGGACCTCCCACTCACCAGCGTGACTTCAAACTGTCCCCTTTCACTTTGTGGCTGATATATATAACACAGCTGATAAGGACACCACACAGACCCACACAGAGGGAAGTTATGCTGCGTTACAAACAATTCGGAACTCGAAAATCTCCGACTTCCCACTTGAAAAAGTTCAATGGAACGCCACTCCGTCCATCCCGACTTCTTCAAGAAGTCGTCTGACGTCGCAAGACAATGGAAATGCACATTGTGAAACATCAACTGAAAAGGCAACGCAAAGGTTGTTTGCCTGTATTTATAAGATAAAACATACTATCATACAATAAAACCTGTTCTGCAAGTGAATTTATGTAAAAAAATGTCAATCAATGTTATTAGGTAGGCTGGTTTACGGTAAACAATCTCTGGAAGTGATCTTTTCTGCACAGAAGTTACTCGGGAAAACGTTTACGATATTTGTATTATTATTTGCTAACGACACTTGGATATCGAGTGTAAAAATGCCGTAAAATAGAATTTATATATGTAAGGAGGCTGCACTGCTGAGAGTTTGATTGTGTGTACACAACATCAGTTTGTCACGGTCAGCCATGTTTTTTGTTCTCGTTTGGCGTCGTGCACTCGAACTCTTGGAAGTCAGAAGTTGGAAATTCCGACCTCCGACTTTGACTCGAATGCAGCATTAAATTGCAAAAAGACCTTTGAAATGGAACTTTTGTGTCGTATTGAAGGATAATGAAATTGTACAAAGTCCATAAAATGTGTTATGTCTTAATCATCAGAAATGAAAGTTGAAGATTAAAGAAAAAATGACTAATGTCTAACATCGTAAACAAAAGCACGTTGTACAGGTCAGGAGTACAGCAGAGAGAAAGTGCAGGGAACGATCGCAGCTTAGTGTGTCATCTGTAGAAATAGGGGGCCAATAGGCAATTAGTGAGTAAGTGTGAGAGTGAGCGAGTGAGAAAATTACTGTTACAGCCGAGCTACACCAGATCTATCAGGATGTGATATTTACCCGGTCTAATGACTGCAGGCATCCGCGGCAAACTTCACATATCTCACATATAGCTGAGGTTGTCATCTATGTCAAAAGATAACAAGGCGTAATAACGTCTTTGTAATCCAAATATGTGCTACCTCTAGCCGACAAATGTTGTACGTTGTATTAAGCAATAACATACTCAAGGTGCCGTGATACTGTGTTGAGGGGGTGTGCTGAGGGTCGAAGGTTGAAGGCCAGCTGTGGTAGAGTGATGGTAAATCACTTCTGTGTTACTGACATTTGTGTTGTTAAGAGGAAAACCGAGCAGCAACCTCCGGCTCTAAAGAGTGAAGCTGGTGCGGAAGTGTTTTAAACCTGGCATCGCTGCCACGATGTTGTTCAGCGTTCAGTTGTACAAACAGACATAGGTGGAAACTGTACGTTTCTCCCGGTAAGTACGTTGCAAACAAAGCCTGTTTTTCGCTGGCCAAAATTAGCATCCCAAATGAATATCAACGTGAGCGGGAATTCAGGATGCACATTTGCAAACTAAGCTGCCGCTAGCAATAGCTTCTGACTGTACCCGGCCTCGCTGCTCCCCAACTTCAACCTCTTTGTCCAAATATGGTGACTTCTGGTTCCGAAAAAGTTAAAGACGGCAAGAGCCAAAATGCCAAACTCGAGGCTTCAAAACCCTAGTCTACAAACCAATGGGTGACGTCGCTGGGGCTACGTCCACTTCATTTATACAGTCCATGTTAAATGCCTTAAAGATGGCAAAAATAAAAAAAAGTCCATTGTATACTTGGTCACAACAACTCATTGTTGTTTCTTCTCTGTGCCTGCTTACATTTAGCTTTGAGTTGCACTCTTGCCTCCAGTGCAGCATCGGAAGGGCTCTGAATAGAGGCTGACTACAGTATAAGCTGTGGTCAGTGAACACAAAGAATGTGCTTTTTGACAGCTGGCTCGCTTTAGGGGTAGAAAAATGAAGGTGACTGAAATCATTATATAAAGTATCAATTGAATAGCACTCCGTTAACGGCAGGGCTGCAGTGCAATTTAAGTTAAAGGGGGACAATTTTACAGTACCGTTATGTTGAAGTGAATTTATTTATTTGGCTCTGGAGACAATTTTTGTCGAGCCTAAGAAATAAAATGCTTGGAGACGACAAATGTTTAACAGAAGTCCTGCATTATAGGGAGTGTGAGGTTCAAAAGGTGTCAGCATTCACCAGGCAAGTGCGTGTAAGAAAAGACCGTCGAGCTGCATTACAGGCGACAATATTTTTTTGGAGCTAGAAGCAAATAAGGGACTCAAAATTAGGATATCTCTCTCTCTCTCTCTCTCGCCTGAACGGGTTTTCATCATTCTGTTTTGTCTTTTTTAGAAAAAAGAATCTGTCTCTTGCAAGTCCCTGACTGTATGAAGGGGCAATGCTGCATTGCTGAAGTACTGTTTTAAAATGAAAGTTACTTGTCATATAAATGTCATCACAACGTGAAGTTCTTCTCTCACCGTGCACAAGCTGTCTAGTGTTACTACCCTGCATCAATCCCTGATCAGAAGCACGCAGACTCAAATCAGAGCCAATGGAGGTCAAAGGCTTTACCGCTCCCATTTTGGGCCAATAGAAAGCCAATGATGGTTTCGATATTTTTTCGTTGATGATAAATCTGTTTATTCTCTCAAATATTCCATTCATTGATTAATAATGTGGCCAACAAAACGGTGACAAATGGCCATTGCAGTAACACACAATGTGACGTCTTTAAATTGTGTTTTGGACAGTTGGTTGAACAAAGCAAGCAGAGATAAGCAGGACAGTGTGAGGCGTGTCTCCAGAAAGTAACTAAAACCTCACAGTAAGGGGATCTGCCCACCAGTGGCCATTAGAAGGCATTACAGTGTCTTCAGATGACACACTGGACGAGGCTCAGTCCCCATCCTCCCCTGCAGTGCTGCCGAAGGGAGGATGCAGTGTCCTTGTTTTTACTCTCGGATTGATTAACTGACCTTGACACAATGATCAGCAGCGTGTGACAGTATGACAGCGAAAGGCAAGTCGTACATGCATCTCACGGCTGCAAAAACGTTTCATTACAAACACTTAATTAATCAGGACAGTAACCAGGGACAGCTTATGCTTTTTTATTTATTTTTGATAAAAAGAATTAAAAAAACGTCTTTTAAGGTGTTTGATTCTAACTCTGTAGCCTCATTTATATTTAAAAGATTTCAAAACCTCTGCCTCCCTCACGTTCTATCGTACCACTGTCGACCACTGTTGCATGAAATCCGTTGAATCGCATCCACTCGCTGCGACTATTCGCATCCTTCTCCTCATCATTACGAAACAGGCACACGGCTGCTTGTACAAATGCTCGGAAACACAGCGCACTCATTTGCCTTCCTTTCATAAGCTTTGTTTGTTATTTACCTCCTTCCTTTTTCATTTTCCGTCCCTTTCTACATCATGGGCACGGCACACAACAAAAAAAGGCGACTTTGTTTGAGAAACGACACTGTGGCTGAGGAGAAAGCTGCTTTTTGTCCTTAGTCTAATTGAGAGTCTTTTGCTATTCATCGGGGCTATGCGGCCAGGCCAGCAAGGGAGGCAATCTTATGCAGATCACATTGAAGGGCTTCATTACCTAGAAGCCAGCTACTTTTTTGTTCTCCCTCAAGGGAAGGGCCGAGAGAGAGAGAGCAAAAGAGATTGCGAGTAAAAGGAGGGTAGAGCAAGGAGTACAGAGAGGGGGAGAGAAAAAAAGAAGTGTGTGCATGAGAGAAAGAGGGAATGAGTTACAAAGAGAGTGCGTCTCTGCGGGCTACACGGGGGAGTGGGGACAAATTACACCTGAACAGTAGCATCTTTACGACTGCACCGTGGCTTTATGCTAACATGGAGAAGGTATGTGTATTAGTGCACTTATATGCACTTGTGCACGTGTGATCTGCGTGTGTGCATGACATACACCTGCATTTACATGTACAGAGTGGGCCTGCACGCTCTAGAAACAAAACAAAGCCCCAGGAGGATCTAAAGGGGCTTATACGACTGCATCTGGACGAGTGACTGATGATGTTACATGCATAATTCAGAGCTACCTTGGATAATAAATAGCATTTGGTTGAATTAGTAATACACATGTGTGTGTGATATTGAGCAACTGTGGCTGTGCGTGTGTGTTTTGTTGTGTCTTTTTTTACTCCAGAGGAGCATACATGTGTGAGCGAGCGATATTTCCACTTTTTCTTTACGTGCACTAATGGCTAAAGATCAAACAAGGAGAAGCTGATTAAGCGATGACTCTGTTTTAGCTGTCTGGGTGCGGCTAAAAGGCACTGGGTTATTGACAGGTGACGAGTATCACAGCCACAAACAGATTGTGAAAAAAAAACAAGCCTGAACATAGGGACACACACACACACACCCACACACACACAGATGGACAAGTGCAGATGCTGTTGCCAAATGAGGTGAGATAGATAGGAGTAGCAGGTTATTTGCAGAGAAACTCCAGCATGTCAGTTAAATCCTTTCTGCCTCGGAGGCCTGTCCTATCCCCATTTAGCACGGCCACAGAAAAGGGCAGGCTGGCATGCGCACTGCCTGGCAGTTAGACAGGCCTGAGAGAGTCGCAGCCTTGGCCAGGTTCACTGCTCTGACCCCCTCTCACCCCGGCTCAGCCTGAGAGCCGCCCACTACCATAACCGCAGCCCCGGTCTGCCACGTCCCTGCCCAGCCCGGGAGCATGCTCGTCAGATGTGCCCCGGCCCAGCTCTGGCCCAGCTCTGGCCCAGCTGCCCACTATGTTAAAGGGCCAGGGGCCCCCTGCCACTCAGTCCATCTGCCAAGCTGCAGAGTCTAGGATCAGAGAAGAGAGAGAGACACAAACACCAGACAACCTCACTCTTAGCTCTCAAAGCTCAGAGAAATGCCAGATAAAAGATGCACTAAAAAATGTGCTTCTTTTGACTTATGTGGGTTGCTGTGAGCCTGAAATACCGCTCAGGTTTATTCAAGTTAAACTGCATTTAATGCATTCAGACTCAGAATTTCCAAGGCCAAGATATGTTCAAGATTTACTGCAAGATCAGCATGGCACAATAATATTTTTAGGTGTATCAAGGAAGGGGATTTTTTTTTTTTATAGAACATCTGGCCCAAGTGGAGCATGAAATGCTCTGAAAATAGCTCAGCTTTCCCTGTATTGATCTGAAATATGCCTATGTGTAGAGAAATAAATAAGTGAAGAGCAATATGAATATGTGATAGATAGATAGATAGATAGATAGATAGATAGATAGATAGATAGAT
>CALSCE010009344.1:8275333-8301592 GCA_943593645.1 Bovichtus variegatus | reverse complement strand
AGATAGATAGATAGATAGATAGATAGATAGATAGATAGATAGATAGACAGACACATGCTTT
Organism: Bovichtus variegatus; assembly: GCA_943593645.1. Taxonomy (NCBI): domain Eukaryota; kingdom Metazoa; phylum Chordata; class Actinopteri; order Perciformes; family Bovichtidae; genus Bovichtus; species Bovichtus variegatus. Next base: position 8,301,531 of record CALSCE010009344.1, on the reverse strand, counting down.
GATGAAACATACAACAGTATTTAACAATGTTATCCTTCATGCAGGATTATGTATCAGTGTATCACTTCTAAAACGCTGTGGGTATTTAATCTTCTGTGATCACGGCACACTTTCTGCTGTATGTTGGAAGCGTGAGACGATCAGCTCCGATAAAGGTCTACGTCGCGCTCATTTCCATACGTTTCCCCTTGATCAAGTCGGCTCATTTATCGTCCAAATCTGCGATGACAAGCCTTTACTTATTTTCCCAGCTGCCGGGGGTGATGAGAGCGTAATCAGAAACATCATTAAGGCCCCTACATAGACGGCTGCGCCTGTTAGTGCTGTTACCCACACCCATAATAACTCTGAAAATGCAAATCAACTCCAGGTAATCTATTAATGTCACTTCAATTTTATGTCTGCACTCCAATTTAGCAGATCTTGACACATTTGGCTCGGATCCGTGCTTCCATACAGGTACTCATTTTGCTGGGGTTTCGGAGAGCACGGCCCGCGCGACGAGGAGACGGGCCATCTGTCTACGCGTCCGCTTATTAATCGCCCTGATAATGAAGCACACTCACAGCCTAACACTCCTGGGGCATCTCTCGCACGAGTTCCATCCGGCAAAACAACTTTCGGCAAGTTTGTTTCGCAGTGTAGCAATTATTGTCATGCGCACCCCCCTCAGCGTAGGGAGGATGGTCTCGCGACCTCCTCCTAATTACCTGAAGCGTCTCTTCAAGCAGATTTTGTAATTTCCAACTACATCACAACCCCCTTGTTAGCTGCAGAAGGGTAGCAGAGCCTCATAATTCCAGCATATGGTCGACAGACATACGGGGGGAATTTGTCAGCTTGTACTGGCCTTAAAGTCGAAGACCCCATTAACAGGAAAACGGGATCTACTAATCCTGGGAGATCTGTACAACCCATGCAAATGAATTAGAATTTTATTCACGGCCAGGCTTTCGCAAATAAGCAACAAACTCACTTTTTATCTAAGTAAGAGTGAAACGTAATTATCTAACGGATATACGTATGGAACTAAGCATACAGGAGAGATATGGAGAGGTAGAGTATATCAAATATTAATTTGACTTGTTATCTTTCCATTTAAAGAAAAGACCACATGGGCCTTTACTCGCCTGAAGATTAGAGGAAGAGGAAATGACAAAACCCATGGATTTGTAAGACACATACAACAAAATCAACTAGATAATCTAAAAAAAACAAAACATATATGGATACATCTGCTCTAATTAATATCTACATATTAACAATGGATCATATGTGTAACGTGGAAAGGGTTATGTGATGAACCAACTCCAAAGAGCTCTGCCAATAATTACATTTATACACTACCAATTTACAACAGCAAATACATTTTGGAGGGACTGAAATGTCGCCCGAATTATGGTTTTGAGATGTTGCTAATAAATCTATTTGTCAAGTCACAACGTATGAAATGTCCACTGATAACGTTTTTTATTTGTTTGTGAGCTGAGATCTTGTAATACAACATCTGCTTATAACAACAGAACCCTTATGAAACATTTTACGGTTATGTACAGGCGCATGCAGCACTTGGTCAAGGTTAGGGAAACATTGTGGTCTTGGTTTAATACAGAAATGTCTGCAATGACTTGTAGCACGACACACAATGTGTTTATTAACATTTAACTGAAACCACAATATTTTCCCGACCTTGATCAAGAGCTTTTGTTGCTTAGTCCGACCCACACATTCACTGAAAAAAAAAAAAAATTAATTCAAATAAATAATTAATAACTAAATAATTCAAACAAAAGCAAACTAACTATACTGAAGCACTGAAAGTCGCTACAATGGGACGCTGTTTACGGGGGACACGCTCGTGTGATGCTACAATGTATCGTCATTGCACTGTTCATATGATATTTTACGAAAAGTTGATTTTGTAATTTTCCGTTTATTCTCACGCGGATGTCCAGCGACATGAGGGTTCAGTGCGCCTGTGGATGCCCCTGCAGGGCAGAACCTGTTCAGGCAGCGGAACCACTTGGTACTCGGAAGTGTCGTTACGCAAGTACAAAAGTTACGTAAAAAACAAGTGAACGTTGACTTTTGCTTTCACACGGGACACAAACAGCGGTCTCGTGGGAAAGTCTTATGTTTTTGGACCCACCCATCCGCCTCGGACTCTCTTTGTCACTCTTCATAGCACGTCACCTGTCCTGGCTCACAATTACGTTGGTTACTTAGGAATTGATACGTGGGTTATATACGAATAAGTATAACAATTAGAATATGTACGTAGTGTATGAGAACAGCCTGAATGCTAACACGAGTGCGTAGCTAGAAACCCAGAATGAAATAATCACACTGTAAAAATAACACAGTTAGCTTATTTTTAAACATTATTGACAAGTAGTATGTGTATTCATCAGTGTTTTAGTGTCCTACACTTCTATTGAGTTATGTTGGACTTGTTTCTATAATTGCTTGTGTTTTCTGTATTTGCACAAACTCCCTGCCATATGTATCTTTTTCTAAAGTTTCAGTGCGTTGAGCTCTCCAGGCCACTGCACGTTAGCTTCCGTCCATCTGTTCATCCATTGTCTTGTTTCTTTTAGCTCACAACATCATTACCAAATTTGACTTTTTTTGTCAAGTTCCCAGAACTCTGACTCCAGAGGAATTTGAATGTTGCTCTGTGTATGCTGAGTGAGTAAATGAGCTCTAAAGAAAATGTGTTATGTGTTAGTTCGTTCCACTGCCCCCATGAAAGTCGAAAAAAATCAATGGATGCAGCTTTAACAACATGGCGGTTTCACTCGTTACTAAAAAGTTGACCTTTTGGAGATGCATCATTCCCCCCCTTGTCAAACAGCCCCATACAGTAACACCCAGTCAAGCACAGCGGTCACAACATCTCTACATACAACACACTTATCCTGGTTCCATACACTAATGAGATTCAACTCTATTCTGACTGGCCATCTCTCCTCCCACGCCAACTCTGCTCTCCACTCCACTCTCATTGTTGCACTGTACTTTGAGAAAACGAATCCGCTAAACAATTAGAACCGTAGTCACCTCCATTCTCAGCCATTCGGGGAAATGAAAGTCAGAGAAAAGTCACCGAAAGCCACACATCTTATCCGACTGGCCCTTTTTAAAGGAAGAACAAAAGGTCTTTCTCCTTCATTTCCCATTAACCTCCATGCTCCTCCACGCACAGGAAACATGGCGACCTCAGTGGCCCATGTCACATATCTCATCCGGCTGTAGGGACCGCTTCCTATGGGGGATGGTGACATTCAATGAGGTGTTTTTTTCTAGTCGTAGTCCTTGGCAGATAAAAGATGGGTGTTGATATTTGTCTCCTGGTCTTGCTGATACACCGTGGACACGATAAGCAAGGAGCTGGCGAGACATTGATGAAGTCTGGAGTGGAACTGACAAGCTCTGTAAGTGGATAACATCGTCAAGAGAACCAGCCCGTTATGGTCCGGATTAGATTTTTGATTATTCGACGCAGGTGGGTTCCTCGCTCAGCAGAATTACATCAGCACATTCAGCATTGTCTGCGTGCAGACGTAATGCGGCATCTCTACTCTTAGCATGTGCCATAATTACATTGTAATGCGTGGTGGGGGAGATTTGCTCATATGCAGCAGACTTCTGCAACATCGGTTTATTTTCTACTCCCCTTTCCTGTGGACTTTATTAGTTATCCGCTGCACAGCACACTTTCAGTAATCCACTGAGGCCTGCACAAATTCTCATTTCAACGCAATAAAGATGAAACACCGCTGTAAAAAAAAAACAAAAAAAAAAAAAAACCTGGTTATTTATGAATATGAGGCGAGAGAGATGAATGACTTCTTGTTTGTTTGTCCGGAGCGTCACATTCTTCCCATAATGCCTCAGCACATGAAAACTTAACAAGAGGAAAACTAGACGCAGGAAGGAAAAAAAAAAAGCCTTTCAAGCGAACAACTGAGCATTCCTGAATGTTTAATTAATCAGTAGTGACAAAAGGGAACAACAATCAACAAAGAGATGCCGATTTCCATTTCTTATGCATTATTCCCACTGGCAAATCACAGAGTGCTGTCAACTACCACTTTGCTCTCCACCCCATCACTGTGGCTGTCCCTGCACTGCACCGACAAAAACCCTTGGAGAGCTAAATTTCAACCAAGATCCAAAGCAATGAGCAGCAGGGATCAAGTAACGGAGTTCAGACAACAAGAGTTCACTGTTATTATGTGTTTACATGCATTCTTTTGCACTGTGTTTTGTTCCTTTTTGCTTCTGCAGCAGCAGCAGCAGCTAATAAAAGTCATGATCATGAGAAGCTAAATCGCTGTTACCTCCAAGAACTGACGTAAAGGCTGCAACCTACAGATGGGATTTCCCAAACAGATTCCATTACATACCTAGCACCATCTGCCCTCACGTGTTATGTCAGCTTTGTGACAGGTAACAAGAGGAAGCTCGATGAGAAAACACAATAACAAGCACATACCGCCCAACAACAGACCTCGGCACCCTCAGTGAACTCCTCCAATGTCAAAACGGCATAAAGACACACTCTGATCTCCTTCCTGCTACTGATAGAAACATTTTCTACAAGACTCCTGCTGCTCTGTGGGTCAGTGGCAAGGCTCCCCTGAAGGAAAAAAAAAACAAACAAAAAAAAAACACAGTGTACTTATCCACTTACAGGCTTCTGCCAATCCAAGATGAGCTATACATTTGAATTATGTGATCAGTATGCAGTGGTCTTTCAAATGCATGGATGGAATAAGAATGTGAATATATGAATTGAATATATGAATACAATAGTACACAAACGCTTTCCATTTCGCTGTATGCTGGTTTGTGGGGGATTGGAGAAAGGTAGCTTGTGGCAATTAGCATCAGTCAGTGTTGACAAGCTAAGTGACAGTGTGGTGCTAACAGTTTGAAATGCAAACCTTTATATGCTTTTTATGCTTCATCTCTAATTATACTAAAACGCTTGAATCTTGAATTAAAAAAACTATCCATACACACCCTTTTTCTACAGCGAGGTTTGTTAAGCCTTCCTGCTGTGTGTAGTAAGGGGGGGGGGAAAGGGTCAAATTGTAAATGACTTTGATACCAAATAAAGTGATCCACTGTGGGTTCTGCGCCGGGTCCATTCCCCACAGCTTTCCAACACATTACATCTTGAACTTTCTAATCTTTTTCCATAAATATTTGATTGCAGTGATCACCAGCTTATTCCACATAACGCACTTCACACATGAGAATGTTATAGAATGCAATAAAACTGCACATTTACATTCCACATAAGATAGCACGGCCCTTGACCTGTGCAAAGTGGAGAATAGCCTTTTCCTTACAGCTTGCCAGAAGGGCGAATGCTGTATCTACATATGCTGATGTCGTTATAGCGTGTCAGAAATGTGCTCGTGGCGCTTTCTCAGCTTCTGTAGGATTCAAGTTCAATCAAGCTTTCCTGATGTGTTGATTTGCATTTTTTTTTTGTTGGACTTCTTTGTGAGTGGGCTGTTCTGTACAGGAGGTCACATTAGTGTTATGCATGGTGATCTCTATGTTCCCAGGGTCCTATGTTTAAAGTTTAATAGGTTAAGTTTAAATAAACTAACATTGTAATAGATTGGTAAGGGCCATCCCTGCAGGTCAAATTACAAAAGAACGAAGGGACATGTACATCAAATGCAGTTTGATTGGTAAAGACCCATTCAGCCACCATGGAGAACTGTCTTGCTTGTGAATTCGAGGGTGTAGGTTTCAAGGAGCTATATACTGTAGGTGGGTGATTTTTCTTCTGCCAAACAACTCATAGCAAAGCAAGCATGTAAATAAGCATACTCGTTCCCTCTTGTTCCTATTCACTCGTTATTGTTTTAATGCGATAGCCCATTGGAGATCAGCCACTTGGGAATTCTCACACACTGACCAGGCGTCAGACCAGAAATGAAATCTGTTTATTGTGACTCACCAACAGCAGACATTTCCGGAACAGAGGCTCGGTATGGGCCTTCGTTGAATTGCGGAGGATTGTCGTTAATGTCCTGGACTTTGATGATGAACTCGGACGGCGGCTCCAAGGGCTCGTCTGTGTCGGCGTTAACAACCTGGGCTGTCAGCGTGTACTCGGCCTTCTCCTCGCGGTCCAGCCTCTTCATGGCATGGATGTCGCCCGTTAATTCATTGATGGCGAAGATGGTGCCCGCACCCTCACCCGCAAGGACGTACTTGACGTTCTTGCCGCCCACATCCAAGTCTGTGTGTAGCTGCAAATTAACGGAGAAGAAAAAATAATAGATGCAGTTAAAAGGTGCAGCAGAGTCCTCAGTTTCAGTTCAATGAATGCAAGTTGATATGCTTAGCAGATTTTAGAAGTTCTCACCATGTAAATGCCGATAAGTGTACAGTATGAATGTGTGTAATGTGTTGTTTTTTTCTGCTGTGCTTTGCTGCAACTAGTTTAGCAAGGATACTAAACGTGGGCTCAACATAGCCTACACTTTGCTAAATGAGGCCCACTGGGGGCAATAGCTTTATAAGTAGCACACGAAATGGACCTTAGCCTACATTGTTCCTCATTATACATCGCAAATACATCATACAAACACACATTGTGGGGGAATATTGCTCCCTACAGTCTGAAATTCACCGAACGAAAGAAGCCAGAAGTGCTTTGAGTGTGCATTCCGCGACAAAAGTATCAGAATCCATGAAAAATTTAAGAGGAAACTCTGCACATGATGATTCATGTTCACAAATAACTAGCCCTAAGTTACTGGACGACACTGCATGTTCCTCATTATTTTTGTAATTACAGTTTCATTAGTTCACTAAGGCTGCATTACGTGCTAGACTGAGTGGTTGGCTCCCACTCGCCGCATAGCTGAGTATAACTAATGAGTCTGACAATGCTACATAGGGCTGCTGAAACATCTGTGGACCGAAGAACGGGCAAAACCGTCTGTTTCTGAAAAGCTAAATTGGAAGTGCAGGAGATAAAAAGGAAAAAGGTCATGGAAAAAGGGAAACACCAGGGCTTTGTCATTAGGAAAGCAAAGAACTTTGCTTGTATTCACATAAACAGATAGAGCTCCTATTTTACTGTAAGTCACCTTTCATATAAGCCTTTTAGATCCCCGAGGTGAGTGACTTTCACAGGGGAGGAGAGAGGCGCTGAGAAGAACATTTACAAATCCAGCAATGTTGCAGTGTTGTTGTGACACGGCTGGCAGCCCCCTTCTTTTCAGTATGTGTTTTTGTTAATATACATGCCTCGCGAAAACACACACGTACACACACAACTGAGCACACAGCTCATGCATCAAAACATCTGTATTCAGCAGCTTTAATTTCATTTCCTGCCACAGTGTTTCAACAGAGATTCCTGTGGGAGCGCGGTTAGGGTGCAGAATAGCGAGGTAACAATCTGCCGGTGAGAATCCCGACCTCTAAACCCCCCGCAATGTTTTTATAAGCCGGCTTTTATGCATATACTGTCTCGGAGGTGTTGTTTGCAGACACTGACAAAGCACATTCACTTAAATTGTCACACCTTGCACTTTTGTTTTCCTAATTGTGCCATCATTTCACATGAATGATGTAGCTCATTAACACAAATGCCTCGCAACATCCTGCACACTGAGAAACTCTTTAAATGAGCTCAAATTAATGATGGTCTGTCATTGTTTTTTTTTAATTTTTTATCCTATGTGTGACTTCTTGTGTGTAGTGGTATGCCTGCAGCTCGGCGTGTATGGTGGCATGTTTCTCACATAGAGGTGCAAATTGAGATGGCCAATCAGAATAGTCGTTTTCAAGGTCAAGAATGAACTGTCAAGCACCATAATGCTGCTGAACGATACATTACAGGTGAATGAGAGTTCACTTTTTATATGAAATGGAATTTAGGTTTGCTGCTTTTGCTGATTATTCGTCATCATATTTATAAAAATCATTCAAATAGTTGCATGGCATTCCCTATCTCTCTCTCTTCCGTCATTTCCTGTCATCTCTTCCAACTATAAAGGCATACAAATGGCTCTAAAAAATAAATAAAACTAGAATGGCACTCGGAGAGTGCAGGCCAATGGTGCATTCACTCCCTCGGATGGTTCCATTTCCTGAGATTGGAAGTCTTTCTTTCGGTGTGTTAATGAGCTTTAAGTCATAATGTGGAAACAACATGGACACTACAAAGGAGATGTATTGTATCTCATGGCTCAGAGCATTTAAACAAAATTAAAAAAAAAATTTCTGAGTTTTGGTACTCCAACTTGATGGGTCTTGTTCATTTTATCTGTCGGGAAGTAATTTTTCCGATTTTTTATGACACCAATTGAATGTAGCACCAACGTCCTATTTTGCAATGTTAACAAAAGTTAAAATGATGCGTGTCACCGCCCCATGATTCTGATCCGTTTCAAAATGTAATGGGTTGTACTGAAATACACTGCACCCTTCCACCAAATATCATAAACATTAGGCCAGTAGTATTTCCATAATCCTGTTGACAGACATTTAAAACACCAAAACGAGCCAAAAACATGATATCCTTGACACGCTTACTGCCTAGAAGATTGATTCCTCTTCTTGTAACATTTAACGTTTAAATGGAGTTTCCACATTGGAAAGCTCTCCAGGTATATCACAAGCCATGGTGCATTCTGGCTGACAAGTTAACAAAAATGACGGATGGATGAATAAATCCTGAACAAAAATGGCATACTGTGTGCTTTAAAAAAGAAAAAAAAGTCATGCAATCCATCATCTCTTTGCTAGAATCTGCCACTTTTAACACCGCGCATTCCCTGAAAGTTGGGATGAGCTGGCTGTAACCAGCTGCAGCTCTTCTCCTCTGAATGCCCTGGTCGCCCACTTCTCAGACAGCCTTCGCACTGGAGTGCAAAAACGGTCATGAAAGAGTACAATTACTGAAGGGAGGGGTGGGGGGGGGGGGAGGGGATCTGTCACAGGTCCCTGTCATTAACTGAGTTGCCTGGGCAACTAAAGCGGCACCAAGAATCAGTGACATTGACTGTGGCATTCAGGAAACAAGCAACATTCTGTAGTCATGATGGCTATGTGCAACAATTACAAACACCAATACAGTATTCTGAGCACAGCTTGTTTAGACATATTGATCACTGCCCTGCTCATGTTTATTCTGTATTTGAGTCGTAAAGGTGGAAATAGAGCAGTTAGTAACCTGTCTTTACTGGCTGTAAGGTCTGAAGCCCTATTCACTCAGGACTAGTATTACCAGGGGAACTCATATGATTTAGAAATGACGGCATTCGCATCGATAAGCAAAGTCTGTATTTCACAGGATGTTACTGACAGTATCCCCCTGATCTGATGTCAAGGCTCTGCATAACATCAGCTTATATTTAAATTAATATCTAATATTATAAACAATATGTTATAAAGGCCTATTTATAGTATATAGTATAGTACTGCGGTATTCACAAAGACCTCTTGCTTCGGTGCCCGTGAACATGGGTCTGCCGTGTAGCTAGATGGCCCTCCTGAATTTGCACGCAAAAAAAAAAAAAAAGCTGTCGAAAGTTTAATACATAATTCCGTGACATTCTATCATAACATATTCTGTATCATTATATTCTCGACCGGGAAAGACGCAGAAAAAAGCACGGAGAAAACTCCAAACTTACAAAGTATGACCGCAAATGACCAAGACACCAATTTGCATGGGACTCATTTTATCACATGACGTGATGTTGGGACTTGTTGTACATAAACAACCATGTATTTTGAACTATACTCAACTCAGAGTGATAAAGAAAGCCTTGGTTGGCCGCAGAAATTACCTTGTGGCATTACTTTACAGTACTCTTTTTGCTTAATGCCAGTACTGTCGTGCACACCCATGCCCGACCACACACACAGACACACACACACACACACACACACACGTGCATACCTCCAATTTGCCAACTCCCAATCAGGGGCTGCATGGGACTGCTTATTCTGTCAGCGGAGGAGGAAATATATGTCAGTCCCTGCTGAAGAAGAGCTTTTTTTACGACAATCACTTGAACAATCAATGTGTCCTAATGAGGAAGAGTCCACAGTTTCTACTCCCAACCCACAAACCCCCCCCCCCCCCCCGGCCCAGCCTCAGGGTCCACATACTTAAGTATGGCCCTCCAGAGGAAACTAATGATTTTGCTCCTTGTCAGAGCAAATCCTAGATAGGACATGTGCTCCTCCTATGTATGTACCAGTAGGACTGGAGAAGGAGAGGGAGAGTGAAGCGAGGAGCGAGAGGGAGGAGATGCTGTCACTGTGATGCAGCTTGTCAGCTGCTGTCTGCTGGAACAGACTGCACACAGTACGTCTGACTGCGTTCTACAAATTCTACCTCGGTTAGTCCTCGTTTGTGGTCAACCACTAAGGTAATGCTTCCTGTGATGTCTATAATGCATTATAAACGTATTCATAATGCGTAGTAATCTTCTTATAGCACTGTATAATTATAGTTATACAGCACTCAGAGATATCCGTAATGCTTTACCATAGCACATGATAAAGCATTTTATGATAACTTATAAGGTCAACTATCATAATACTTACTACATAATTGCTGGTCAAAGAAAGTGTTACCATTACTACTTTTGCTGAATTTACAAAATAGACATATGTGTAATATATTTGAGCGGTGGAAGTACTCAGATCCTTTACAAGAGTAAACAATATTTAAAAAAATGCTCCATTGCTGCATTCAAAATTCTATTTAACTAAAAGTACAAAAGAATAATCCGTGAAAAGAACAAGAAAGAAGTACTTTTACTAGTACAAGAAAAACGGCCCCTGTGACTGATATATCGTTATTTGTATTCATTTTTTGGACTTGTTTTCTTTCCGTGCAACATTGGATCATTTTAGGATAGTTTGAGTACCAAACTCTTATTCAAATGAAACCATCTGAGAAGTTTGGAACAACTAATACAGTATGACAAGAGGCCCCTACTACACACTGCTTGTACGTAAGCGGCCACAAGCCAAAAAGTTTGGGAAAAACTGGTTTAATCTTGAGATTGAACTCTTGAGAATGCATTGCGTGCAAAAAAGTACAATATTTCCCTCTGAATTGTAGTGGAGAAGTAGAACTATAAAATAACAAAGTGGAAATATTCAAGTAAAGTACTGTACGAGTGCCTTACAATGTATACCTAAGTACAATTCTTGAGCACTTACTTACTTTCCACCACTGTTATTTATAGTAATATGTTGCATTTCATGTTATTTTATGTAGCAAATGATACAAACTGGCAAAGGCGTAGTACAGCACGAAAGTGTACTGTATAATGCATCATTGTGTTGACTCTAAATGTCATGTTTGGTTAGATCATGATGTGGTGGAAATCACAGACTTGTTTAACCAAGGTTGCATGACCAGACCGGAAAATGTCATGTTACCCATTAAATATGTAATAAATTGCATGTTGTTATGTAAAATGTATGGGAACCTCAAGGCGTGGACTAGTTTACATAGCACCTTTTGTAACAGCCAGATGTTGACCTTTTTCGATTCAGTTCAGCCACTTACGATGGCCCAGTTCTCCTCATCTGGTCAACGTGACCCGTGTCTCACAGAACAAATCCAAAGAATTCATACAAGAGGGCCTAATACTGCAATGAGGGATCAACAGGGGTAATTCATTGCCAAAAGTGGTAAAATTAGAGCTACCATTTTTTTCCCCATCTGTACACCCTTAGGCAACTGTAGCCTAAATAGTTACTCCACATAGATTCTGCTCAAACATGTCTGGAAATGAATTGTAGCTTCCTCCCATTTGTTGGATTTCGACTCTGTTAATTACACCTACATGAATAATCTGTAATTCTAAATATTGCAATAACATTTTGAATGTACGGAGCAGATGGCGCGATGCATGATATATGATACACTTAGCTATTCTTGGGAACATTTTCCCTCCAGTCTGTCTCATGGCACGTAGCGTTTTATCAAATTGGACAGAAAAAGTTCCCTTCTGGTGTGAACTACAGCAGACTTCATTGGAGGAAACCTAAGAGTGAACATACGTGCGGAAATAAAAATGTACAATTAGAAATATTGTAACCTGAAATAGTTTAGGCTCCTTATTCCAAACCAATGAGGCCAAATTATGTATTGTTTGGACATTATTAATTATGTAAGTCGCTTTGGACAAAAGCGTCATCTAAATGAAATGTATTGCAATGTCTCGTTATGTAAATGAAAAAATATCTTAAAAAGATTTAGACATTTTTACTTGATTCGAACAAATTAAGATTCTCGTCATGATTCAGTGATAATAAAACTCTTTAAATGCTAGGTTATCCATTGTTGTCCACTTGCATTAGCCACAAAGGAGTTCAATCCATGGGGATTCTGTGGCATCTGTCGCAATAGAACAATAATCAATAATGTCTCTCCTGAAAGGTCAAGCACTGTAATCATGGAAGCCAAAAAGGTGTAAGTGAACCTTACATGCTACCCTGTTCATTTCTTATCCCTGCTGACTGTCTTCCTATATTGAGACAATGGGAAAGAGATGGTGTCATGACCCACATACAAGCAAAGGTGGCGGTTTGTAATTGAAAGCCGCTCCACTCGGAATAAGTACAGTAATTACAATCAGTATGGACTCTCCCAGTGTTATGCCTTTTTTTTTTTTTTTTTTTAGTGGACAGAGAACGGAATATTCGACAAGCTTTCGCCTTTCACTCTCAATCTGTTCTATTTTCCTCTTGGACAATCGTGAATTAATGAAACAAACAAACAAAAAAAAAAAAAAGTCAATTTGTACTGGATTTGTGTGCAATCTGTACCAAGGTCAATCAGGGGTAATGTGTTCCATGTCCATCCCTGCACTTTGAGCAATGGCACATGTGTTGCATTCTCTATGCCAGCGGCGCATTATTGCTTCTGGAGAATAAGTCAAAGTCAAAGCAACTACCTTTAGAACAAGAGGGCAACACAATTAGATTTAGCCACCCATGAAAAGCCTTTTGTTTGTGAGTGTGGATGCATGGGAGGATGCATTTTAATCACCCAAGGGTACGGTGTCATCACAGAGAGAGAACTGGGAAAAATAAAATAAAATAACTCTGCATAATGTGGCCAGGCCGTCGGCAGCATCAGCTCTCACTTCAAGAATGACCTACTGTACATGCAAGCAATATTCAGTATAGATTTTTACCGCCCGCTCATTACAGCCTGTTGTTACAACATTAGACAATCAGCGTGTTCATTGGTGTGTGCCCGATGCAACCCTCAATGCCAGAAAACAAAGGTAAATAAGAAACACAACTTCTGGTATAAAGCCTTTGTCCAATTCCTGGCAGCTTTACTGTGAAGAGCTCTGCTGCCTGAAGTACAACCTGTGATTCGTACTAAAAACAAACAAATACCAATAAAAAGAAAGAAATGTTCTAAGCAACAAAGAGGTGTGAAAAAAAAAGTTTAAATGAGCTTTGGCTGCGGAGGCTGTGGTGCACACGCTGAGTGTTAAATAGAGGGAGATTTTTTAGCATTAACCTCGACTACTGTCATTACCCTACCTGTGGGCCCCAAACTCATCGGTATACGCAGCATGCTGAAGGCGGGTGGGTGCGGAGGGGTGCAAAACAAAACAAGCTTAATCAAGGAGCACAACAGTTTTCCCTTTCTTCAGCGTGGCTGACCTAATCAAATCAAGGAATGAGATTGATTTCACGAGGTGCAGATGGATCCCGTAGCAAGTCTAATTCAATGTGCCGGCTCTCCACTATGATGTGTGTTTTCTCGGTCCAGATGGTGCTGCTCGGGTTTATAATTCATATTTCAACCCCCTTACTTCCCTAACTCCCACCCTCTTTCTTTCACTCACTCACAGGCTTTTTATACATTTTTTTTTATCCCTTTTCTCTTCATAGTTTAACCACTGAGTAAATGAGTGTGGATCTGTCAAACACGTGATCCTGTGAACTTGTTAAATATCACAAATAACCGCCTGTTGAGTTTCACGGTGAAAACGTTGTCGCTAATGTTTAGGAAAGTGAAGCAGAAAAGGACTGCACTACAATATACAATTTGAGGGAGTGTACAAATGACTATGTAGGAGAGGAGGTTAGAAAAGGGCTAGCATATTGTAATTATCTTTTGACTGAAGGTAGGGTAGTCCGACTTTTGAGAGTCTGTTATTATTTTCTCATTTGAAATGTGTTTTTTCTTCAAACCTTATTTTTGCGGTATACTCAATTGTCGCGATGGTTCATAAAGGTGCTCTTTGCAGAGGACAACAGATCTGCCTCCGTATGAATATGCGCCTTGGCGGCACATAGTAGCAGCTTTATTACGGTGTTAGGTTTAAATTGGGACACACTATTAAGTTGTATTACACTTTTATATTATTTTTGACATGTGAGGAGAGTGTTGCACATTTTTCTCAAAGTCATGAGGCGTGTTCAAAGAAAATATTGATAACCCAACTGTTTTGCAAAGTGAAACTAAAGTTCTGCCCCCTCCCTCATTACCCCGATCATATCTGTACAGCTCCTAAAAGCAGTGACACCACACTATAGAAATAAACATTTAAAACAAATATGTATATACACGTTTAACTACTCTATATGTTGTGAGGTTGGTTCAATCATAGGAATCATATTCTCTCATATTTGGATCATTGGTTTGTGTTATCCACTACTCTACTCTAAATATAGAGGAGTACAATGTAAATAGTTAATTTCCACCTTTGAAAACTGGCCTTGCCCGTGAGAACACAACACATGTCAGGTTAAATTCTGTTCATACTGTACCATATGTGAGACTATGGGTCGCATAATCTACTGTGAATCTGGGTTAAATGAAATAATAATAATAATGGAAAAGCAAATTTAAATGACTGAACAAGCCTGCAGGAAGCAAGACTCCTAATTTAGATGTTCTTTGCATTCCAATCAGCTGAGGTGTTTCATATATAGCATATACCGTATACAGACATGCACATATTTCCATAATTGGAAGACGAAGTGCCGGAGCCATTCTTTTGGGCTTATTCCTGCAGAAAAATGCAGATGTGCTCCACAGTGTCTGTTTCCAGCTGTCAAAGTCATTGTTCTCAACCTGAGAAGCCTTGCAAATTAGCTAGTTTCAATGCCAACTGCCACTGCTGGAAAGCCATGCATTGCTGGTTTTGAAAAAGTCCTGCAGGTATGCAGTAAGTTTTCTGTATGGGGGACCTGAATAATGGGCTGTGACAGCTTTTGCTAAGCACTTTTTTTTTTCTCTTATATCAAGCCTCTACTGTAGGCGCCCTCTTAAAACAGCACTGCAGGCTCTTGCTTTATTATATCAATTGTTAATGTGCACTAACTGCAAACATTTGTAACGTTGAATGCCAAAAGCTGCTCCATCATGTAAGGACAGCTTGTCAGATTTACGAGCAAGTTATGGAGCGAGACCAATCCCTGCCAAAAAGAAGGGCCATGACCTGTCTGTGTAAAACCTCTAAGAATAGGAGTTCTGATCTCATCTCCAGTAGGATCAATATCCCAGCTACATTATTTTGACTAAGTATCTTTTTTGTACATCAGTAGCTTAAAACAGCGTCCAAACTGACAGCACAAAGGCTTTGCATGTATCTGCTGCGTTTTTTTTTTTTCCCACAGTCAAAGCCAACATATCTCTCTATGGGATTCGGCTGTTAAAAAGCAGGTATTGGAAAGCGTTGGTTTTGCTCAGACCTAAGAACAAAAGGCTGTGTAAATTAGGGATTCATTGGCTATATTAATAATCATCTGTGCCTTCTCCTTTGAGAGGCCCTGTGATATCGAGTATCATTAGACATGCAAATAACAGCTCCATTTTCCCGTCCCTGGGATTAGGAAGGAAAGGGAGAAAAATGAAGAAGAGGCATGGCTGTGGCAGAAACAATTAAGCCGTCCTCTTCGCGGAAGCACTTGGCAGCCGACTTCAGACTGGTAAGGGGGGGGTGGAGGGGCTACTTTTGGCAAGGCGGCGACGTCAACACGCTTGTCTGAGTGAATGTGCATTTGCGCGGAGCATCGCTTTAGGATGTCAGATCACCTCGGAGTGGACGGCAGCTACAAGCACAGGCGCTCCCTCCATGTGTCGCGATGCCACTGTACGTGTTGCACACTCACAGACCAGGAAAGGGAGTGTGTAGAGAGGGAGGGGAGTACAAAGGAGCAGGGAAAAGAAGACAAGAGAAGAGGAGTCATCTCTGTTGTTTTAACGCGGGGATGACATGTTCCTTTTATCCCTTCCCTCACCCCACACTGGCGACTATCGAGTGCATTACTGCGTCGCTCGGAGACAAAATCCCCCAGACTCCCAATGCCACATTAGATACATATCCAAGGCATCTCTCCCGCTTACATAATCATATCCTGCGGCTAAACAGGGCCAACTTTTACATGCCGTTGCACCACTCCAGGAGCACAAAACCAAGACGCGGCAAGAGAAATGATACCGAAGCCCTCCTGGAATGCCGCACTTGAGATGAAGTACGACTAAATATTTTCATACACTAAAGTGAAAGTAATTGACTTGTTCCTTCGGCGCTCGGGAAAAGGGGGAGTGGGCATGGAAATTGCCTCTTATAACCCATTTCCCTGATTCCCTCGTTACCTTCACTTCATTTCCAAGTTATCTTCGTCTTTATGCATCTCGCTATGACTTTGTCTGTTAAAAGGTTACCTAAAGGAAAGTAAGAAAACAGGTTAGGCCTAGAGGGCATTATAGCTGTAAGCTCCAGCAAGTTGAATGTTTTGCTTCTCTGTGAGCCTATAAACGAGAGGACAAACATTAGACAATGTTTCAGTTCAACCAAACCTCAATGAGAGACTGCGGAGGAAAGTGTGCGGCCCACTGAGTTCAGTCTGTCATGCTGGAGACGGAGACCAGACAGTGAGTCAAAAAAGTCAAAAAAATTCAGAAGTGACTCCCTGAAATGCTCACGTCTCATCACATCTCCCTCTCTTTCTTTATCACTCTCCCCCCCTCTCCTGCTCTCGCTCTGTGTCTTTTTCTGGAATCGCCCGTCGGTAATGTCAACAGAGATTTCACGGCACAGTGCCAGTGCATCAGCCGGGCTCACATTTCCCCTACCTGTGATTTACATCAGAGAAGAGGCTCATGGGGGATTTTCCATGCCAGCGAAGGGAGGGGGGTGGAGCTCGTACCCTGGGGCTTGACGCAGTAAGGCACTCTAACAATGGCGGCATAGACCACCCAGCTGAGAGAGGTTTTACTGCAAAGGGAACCTGCATGACTGCATTCAGGCCCTGAGCCTTAAATGTCACCGTCCTCCTACAGCACACAGGTCTGACTGACTTATTTCTAACACTTTTTGGAATAGGAGCCCATGCAATTAGCTTATCAGCTTGTATGTTTGCATGTGTGTACAACATGTGTTAAAGTTGCATTATTTTATGTATTTTAAGTAAGATGAGATCAGCTCTTATTGATCTCCAGAGAGGAAATGCAGGTGCTGCAGCAGCACAAAGACGGAAGTCAGTGGCGATAAATAGAGAAGTGAGAACTATTTTTGTTTTTAAATAAGAGACGTATACAACTAGAATAAGAATAGAAATAAAATAGAAACTATGCGAGAGCAAGTGGAGATAGAGTGACGATGTAACAAGGTGTACGACATGTTCAGGGGTCCAGAAATGTTGCCGTGAAAGTGTCCCGTATTTAGATATGATTATGATTCATTAGGACACGTGTTGTTTATCAGTGTCCATTTATAGAAAACATTATCTGAATAATAATTTAAAGAAAAATCTTGCCAAAAAAAAGTGTTATGGCCAGAGAGGAACATCTATTATAGCAGAAATGACACTGACAGGCTAAAATCTATTATTTAACTGAAACCCCAAATCACCCTGTCGTATCTACAATAACACTTCCCAACATGTGTCCTTTCTGAGTATTCCGCACGTTCAAGATGACAATGAAACATGTTGCGACGGTTGTCATGTCCGGAGCTAACGAGCGGGGACGCCGTGTTTGCAAGACAAGTCATTTGTCTCCCATAATAAGACATGAGAGCTCGCAGACATTTGAAGGAAGTCAGCGTCGCAAAACGACTTCTTCCTGGAAAGACACACAGTGGAGCTTGCCAGGAAAGAGTCACTGTGTGTGTGTGTGTGTGTGTGTGTGTGTCTGTGTGTGTCTGTGTGTCTGTGTGTGTGTGTGTGTGTGTGTGTGTGTGTGTGTGTGTGTGTGACATATATGTGTGTGCATCCTTGCTTGCTAAAATGTGTAGAAAACACAGGCTTTACTGTGCGTAAGTGTGTGTGTGCGTGTGTGTGTGTGTGTGTCCCTGTACAAATGCCACCTCCCTATTACAGCTGACTAGTAGATGGATGCTGGTTGTCACACCTGCCTGACTTTGTTCCTGCCAGATGCGGCGGGGTCACAGGGAAAGCACCCAAACACTCATCAATCTCAACCATTGTCCAACATCCTTTCGGCTCCGGCAACAGCTTCCAATATCCATTTAGTCGCTCCAGATGCTGGCAAAAAATGCTTACACACACAGAAACGGGGTGGCCAAACCTATTGACCCTGCGCTGTCAGTATGGGTGGATTTGAAAAATCAAAACAAAGGGCGTCAGGGGATCAGGAAATAATCTCTAAAAATTGGCGAGGAACGCCAGTTCAGCTTTGCATTTACTGGTGTTGTTATTAGAATGGAAGTATAAGCGATCTAATTCGCCGTGTTCCCAAAACGCTGCCGTCGAACGGGATGCTGTGAGGAAGTGCGACCTGAAGTCTTTTCATTTAATAACATCAAAGCCAAATGGAGGAGCTTGAGAGTCACATTGAGAGGAGAGATGGGAACTGGGAGGTCGAAAGGACGCAGGAATGAAACAAAAAACAATCACATAACATTAACAAACAGTTCCAGTAGGGAATTTTGGAAGGAGGTGAATATAGCCGGCGTGCTAAAAGTTTGGCCGTGCATCCGGAAGCAAAATAACGTGTGTTGTTTTGGTCGCAAACACACAATTGTTTCCTTTTGTGAACGCACCAAACTCAATTATATTTGAAATACACTCCTGGCGTCATAGTAGCGCCACATAGAGAAGCCAGAAAAGTAATTTCCATCATTCTGGCTCGCGCAGAGTTTTGCAATTCCCTTGATAGGAAGCAGCACTTGAGTAGCCAATCCGCTAATGGGAGGGAGGGAAATGGAGATAGAAAGAGTAAACCTGACATAAATTTCTATCCTTTTTTTGCTTCCTACCCCTCCCAAAAAAAAAAAAAAAAAAAACGTTTTGATGAGTCCGTAGTGAAATATTTATGGCAAAATATGTAAAAATAGGCAGACAGAAATGCCTCTGAGCAAACACTACTGTGATGTCTTTAAGCATGGAAAATCATTCAAGTTGTGTTTATAGTTTGTTGGTCAACCGCTATTGCTGTGGGTCGTGCTGTCGTATTCCAGAAAGATGTTTTCATGCAGCAGCACAACACTTTTTTTTTTTTTTTTTTTTTTTGACATAGCGTAGTTACTCAGGGTGCTAAAATGTTCTACAAACAGTAATGGTGTGAAAATACAGCCCTCTCTCTCACACTCACTCTCACTTCCCCGCTCTGTCTTTCCCTCAGCGGCGTTTCTTTTCTACATTTTCACTCCTCAGCTCTTTCCCTCTCTATCTCTCTCTCTCTTCATTTATTCCCCCCTCTCCTCTTCTGGGCCTCCTGAGGGTTTGGGAATTAATGTACACAAACATAACAGGCGAACGGGATGAGCGCCCCGTGTTGTTTACGGGAGGAAAAGAGGGAAATGGAGAAAGAAAAAAGAAGAGGAAGAAGAAGAAATCATCACAGCGTGCGTTTCCATTGCCCCAACCACTTTAATTGTGCAGAAATCAGAAAGTTGGGAGAATTCCTCGCAGTATGCAGATGCTCTTTGATGCTGTCACTCACACGGTGTGGCGCTTTTGATTAGGCCTCGTCTCTGCAATGGTGGCTCATGACCACACTTGCAAGGAGGAGCCATTAAAATCCAAGAAACTCTGGCTCCCCCCTCAGTCTCTCTTTGTCTTTCTCCCCCTCACAACTGGGTCATCCACTGTGAGAGATTTGATACTGAAGGTATTACCATTAGTGGCACCACTGGATATTATGGAATAAGTTCAAATTTGGAGGACAAATGATTTTGAACCCAGTCGATCATTTATACACGTATACACATATGGGGTGTAGTGTCACTGCTTAGGTGGAAGGTAACTAAGCGCATTTACTTAAGTACCGTAATAATACAACATATGTAATAATATAATACTCTGCGTAGAGATTACTTTCACTTTTATAAGAAATATTGTTGTACTGCTGTTACTGTAAAGTAAAGTGAATACTTTCTGCACTAGAAAAAGATAATAGATTATCATCAAATGTAGACATTTCCTTCAGTATAATAAAATATTTCCAGGTGACTTGGTTCATTGGTTGGTTACGCATATATGCAAACTAGATATTCATCTCAAACGGAAATAAACCCCTAACTCTAAAAAAGACAAAACAATAGGCATGACTGAAAATTATGATTTACTTGTTTGTTTTTTTTTGTTTTATGAATATATTATTTGACGGAATGTCCTTTCAACATGGGTCTTATATCTCTAAGGTACAAGGCCACTCTTCCTCATCCATTCATGTTCGGTAAAAAAAAAAAATATGTGTTGACCTGTGGACATCAAGCCAAAAAAAACAAAACAATTTCCAGTAGTTTGATAGTTTTTCTCCATAAAAAAGCAACACAGCAACTGTGGCTTCCCAGCAGCACATATCGAGATGCACATGACCACAATGTCCCCAGTTCTGTTCCTTTGTTGGACCTTTGTCGCACGTCATTCTGCTCTTTCTCTCCCTGTGTTTCTCTTCCGTGTCTCCTGCCAATAAAGGCAAAAAAAAAAAAAAAAACTCATTTAGAAAAGTGTCTAAGATGAGACACCCTTCATCTTATCCCTTCAATAGACGGGATGTAATTGTTTTTTTGTGTGTTTTCTAACTCTCAAGGACTCTCGACAGTGTAGATCACTCCCCTTCAAATCTCTGGTCCATTACATTAGAAGTACTGTTACGTTTGCTGAAAATGTGAAACACTCAGACATGTTTACCTTTGCACCAGACAAATAGCTAGTTTGGGCTCAAAACCTTGTACTTATCTTAATGCTATGTACTGTAACTTGCTACCGTGTTGCAAATCCTTGAAAGGCAGAAATCACAATAACAGATTAGCACAAGCCAGTGCCAATAAGAAAATAAGCAAATAGTGCCTTACTGCTCCTGCGCAATTACCACCTATTTATATGAGGTAATATGTCGACATTTTGCGCAAGGAGCCTCATTGCAATACAATTCGCAAAGATCGGCGCTAATAGCCACACATAATATCTAGCTGCCAAGACCTGCCATGACTGCCACAGGCCTGTATAAAAGGTGTGTGTAAGCACCCCAGGGGTTCAATGGGTTAAAAAAAAAAGTGTTTGTGCATTTATGTGGTGGAACATTTTTAGAAAGCGAGAAAGTGCAAAGCAAAGATACAGCCCCCATGTGCCAGAGACAGACAGGGAACCAGAGATAGAGTGACACTTCCAGAGAGGATGACACTTCTTCTCTGCCGCCCACTCCTCTGCACGACCACACTTCCTCTCTGTGCCTTTCCCAAGTCCTGGGGACATCTTCCACGCTGGGTGTCACAGCAGACGGATGACTAGCTTCAGCAGCACCATGCCATTTCCCCTTCTCACACTAAACTCTCACACCCCCCCTCCTCCACGCCTTACCGGCCTGCCGGGCCTTACTGCTTCTTGGCCCGGACTGCGATTCACACACACTTACCCATACGTACACACTCACACAAGTACACAAGTCCATGCCTCTCTCTTTCTTCCTTTGGTTTACACTCAGTGGGAAACTGCGCGGCCAGTCACATTCATCCCACTAACTGGCTCCGGGAGCATCTTCTCCCGGGCTAAGTGAGTACCAGATTGCATTCTCACAGTAATGCTAAAGGTCACGCGACGAGATCCTACCCCACAGTCCTCGTGGCTTAGGAAAAATTGCAGACTTTGGTCGCCATTGTTTGACTAAACTGTTCCGTGTGTAACTTAAGTTCAGCACGTTAGGTAACTTCAAATGTGTAAACGTTGAGTTTCGGTTTCACCCGGGACTTGAACAGCGGTCTAATGGGGGAAAGTCCTGTTTTACGTACGTGAAGCAATATGTTATGTACGTGGCATAAGTTAGGCTAGTTACGCGAGTATGTTATGTAACTCAAAATTAGTCAGCGTTGAGTTTTTTGACTCAACCGTGCACCACGACTTCTTCCCTACGCGGACTTTCACGCTCTTCATAGTCTTGCTTCCCCTTTTACTCCTGCAATAATCACAACGGGCACTAGGGGCAAACCAGCACGTCCAAAACTGACGCTAGAGGGGTAGTTTGAACGGTAGGGCCATTGAGCAACTTCCGATTTGGAAGTGAAAACGGGTTGTAAACGCTATTTCACAAACATCACATAATTGTTACAACACTTTCTGAAGTTATGAATCATAGATGATTTGAAGACCAATGACTGCTGTGACTTGGGTGCAACAGAAAGACATTTCGTCCGGTATATGCACACGCGCCCCTAAGCTGTGTGCCCAAGCAGCTCCCACTACCAGTAATTATTATTAGGACAGTTGCAACCACTGCCAGGAAATTATCATAAGCAGCCTACTGCTGTTTCCTCTGCCTTCCAATGATTGGAGAATAAACTCGGAAAAAACTAAATCGGGCATAAAACAAATGCTACCCCCCAAGACAGCACACAACAAACGGAATATTCGAGAGAGGAGAAAACTATGGAAAGGGATGAAAAAAAAAAAAAAATGTCTCGCCCGGAGAATTCAAGATTTGCCAATGTGAAAGCAGCAGGCTCTTACAAATCAAAATTTGCCACCAATTTGCTCTTGTTCAGATTTCTGGAGGGGGTCAGAAGCTTGTTTGTGTCCCCTGTCAGAGTCTGGAGGGCTCTGAAATTAAGCCTGTGACAAAACATGCACAGCTTCTGTACTGGAAAGAGAGAGGGGCTCCACCAGCACTGCAGACCACCATTTATTTCTTATCAATACTCGTGCATTAGAGTTAATTTGCAAAACTGCATTAACGCCTTTGCTAAAATCCACCCCTCCTCCGTCTCCCCTTTAAATCTCCCATAAATCTCCGAGTGTCCCTTCTTGCACCAGCGTCATCGCAGAGAGCCACACTTTTCAATTTCTGGAGTGAGAAAAGGACAGGGGGTAAAAAGCCTCTTCCAGTATTACATCTTTTCTACTTTATTACCAGTCTTCTGGGAAAATGGGGGCAGCTTTGCAGCCTGGCTATCTGTTTACATTTTCTTTACAAGACTATATTGGAATTATAATTGTGTTCTATGGCGCCTTCTTTTGGTGCCTTGCTCTGTTTAAAGGTCCTGTGGACCTGGGGAGATGAAGAAAAATGGCCCCCTTTTGAGGGATTCGATTACTGAGGAAGAAAATGCAGCTGCACACTGCCTCTTTTCTTTTCCCTTTTTCTGTTTTCCTCCAGGTGCCAATCTCTCGAGATGCTCGATATTAGAGCTGGAATGGCGCTGAAGCAAACGCACAATGTGGTGGGATATAATTTATTTCCCGCAATTAAGGTGAGAGCAGACAAAAGAAGATATATCTGTGATAGGGGTCATTATGAATTAGATAATTAAAAATGAGTCTAATGTGTCTGCCACTGACCACTGATCCTGCTGGAGTGATATTAATGGCTTTATTGAGTCATGTATTTGTTTTCTTCTCAAGGTTAGCAGAGGTCACAGTGTTGAAGCGCTGCATGTTTTCGGTTGCTTTGACGTTGCCTTAGCACTGTGTCGAAAACTGGCCTTTAAAATATAAAAAAAAAAAAAAAAAAAAAAATGCATTTACAGCGTTTTGAATCCAGCCTTTGATTTATAATTCATCAGAGAGAATCTTGTCTTGAAGAAAACTGTGCACTGCTCATGTCCATCTAAATCAAATAATGTTGAAAAGTCACCTTTTTCAGTTTGCAACATATTGCTGTCTTTTTGATCGGATTCATCATCAGCTGTACACGAAACGAAGAGAATCATTTGTTTTGTTTTCCAAATCTTAAGTTTCACCATGTAAAGAGCAGAACACAAATGCTTTATCACTGGTTGAGACACAATGTGACATGCGGGTTGCACAAACACAGCGTAAATATTCCATCACAATATGGATAATTGCTGATATTCCTGCAGCTCGACGACATTGCGGCGTGCAGTCAAGTGAGACAGTGAATTTGTATCCTTAATAATGTTTGGAATTAATTAAAATGCAAAGCCACAAGCCCAGAGTGCAACCACAGGTGGCGGTGAAGAGAGCGCAGTGGGAGAAACTGTGATGAGTGCAAGCCTCCATAACTCATGTCCATTTAACTGATCATTTCTAATTTTATTATTGTTATTCTTATTATTTTTGCCACCATTTAAATGAGATGAGTTTGCCATTTTATACAACAATTTCCTGTGTAATATCATTCTATCAATAAGTAATTACTTGCTTGGCAAATTGCTGTGCAAAATGTTCATCGGAGGGGAGAAGATCCATATCAATTGTTCATTTGCATAATGCAAATGAATCCACAGAGAGGAAAAAACAACTTTGCTGCCATCGCTGACAGTTGGATGCCAGAACTTCTGCTGGAAAAGCATAAGTGCCTTTACTACAGAGCAGCACAAAGGTCTACAGCGTTTTGCCGTTAGGAGCAGGAAAGTAAACTGAGTCCAAGCCCCAAGCTGATGGAATGATTTATTTCTTTTTTTTCTTTTTCTTTTAACAGATACAATTATAACTGGGAGGGAAAAAATGCGACCAATATTTGACAAGTGCAGCAGAGGTTTGTGAGCAGTTGTCCATTTGTTAGAACTCAGGCATTAGCAGAAGATGAGCTCCCAACACTCCATTAGTCTTTCCCCTGATAGAGTAACACCATTTTAGCCCCCTGTTTACTTAATATGCAGGATCCGGCCCCGTCTATTTGCTTCTAATCAACTGATAAGACGAAAGGCCTTTTCTACAGCCCCTGGAGGATGAAAACCAAACTCCTAATGGTCATTAGTAGCAATTATGTTCCGTAACTGGCACCACCCCTCTCTGCTTTTGCTGCGTCGGCTGCTTATAGGCGCGTGTGGATCTGATGTGGACGCAAGGGGACCCTGAACGCAGCTCGGGAGCGTTTCAGGATACACTTTGAGTTTCCTGTCTGATTGCCTGCTGTGATTGGGATAAGTTGCGTACACATTATTGAGTTTGTTTGTGCATGCGTGTGTGTGTGTGTGTGTCTGTGTGTGTGTGTGCGTGTTTGCTTGCTTGCTTGATTTGAAAGTGTGGTTCCCTGTGTGTCAATTGCTGCATGACTCAAAACACCCCTCTACTCTCCTCCACTCTGAAAGCATCATTACCACAGCACTCTGACTTCACTGTAATTGCGCCGTTGTCAAAGACATCTTGAGGACACGACACGACGCTACAGTGTGTCCGTCCCGGCACGCAGTAGCACCTCCCAATTAGCTAACTCAGCTCCTTTGCTACAGGATTCAGGAGACTTTGTGATTCTTATGCAAAACCGCCAAGATCAAACGGCCTCTGCCCTAATCCCCGGAGTCGAACCTGGGGAGTGTGATCCTTATCGACGAACGCCGAGCCACTGCAGAGTAGGATCCCATTACGTATGCACAGAGACCTCTCTGACATGCATTTTCTCTCCGCACCGGCGGTGATGCAACAAAGGCAGGAATCCCGCTCATATTTTTGCATTGTGAATGTTTACGCATATATTGTGTGTGAAGCTCCTGCTCGAGACACCTGATCTGAATTTCCGTCTCGATCCAATGTGGCGTCTGTCGGAGTAATACGGCGCACTGAGGTATCTTCCCAGTTAAATCCCTCCATCCTATTCTCATATATCTATGTGATCCATTTGTGAATCCCCTGAGATCATTTCTGAGAAGCTCCTGTAGATGAATAACGGGGTAATAAATGGGATATTATGGATATTATTGTTCAGCTTAACTGACATACTGTATAAATAGAATCACACACTTGAGCCATTGTCTTTAGCCGGTGTGTGTGTGTGTGTGTGTGTG
>CALSCE010009344.1:8246728-8275323 GCA_943593645.1 Bovichtus variegatus | reverse complement strand
CTCACACACACACACACACACACACACACACACACACAGCACTCAGCAGAGACGAAGAAGGCCATTGTCAGAAATCTAATAAAGAGGCATCGCGTTACTGCGGTGTGGTAATTACACATCCCAGGATATCAGTACGGTATTTATATTTAAAAAGAAAAAAACAACGGCGGGCAACAACAAAGAAGGAAAGGTCATCAAGGCAGATAGGACATTAGCATTTTGACTGCGGACACATGGGTGCACACACACAGCCCCGTGTGCGTGCGTGCGCGTGCATAGGTACACCGAAAAAGATAATGTCATGTTTTCTTATCTGGCCACTCAACGAGACACATAGACAGCGTGCGTTCGTGCTCGCATGTGCATCTGTGTTTATGTGCCCGCATGTCACTGTGTGCAGAGAGACACTGATAAGCACGCCACATCTTGGCAAGTGGTGATTCTGTAAACACTGGGAGTGCTGCACAGATTGAGATGGAGGAAAATGAGGACCTGTGTGACTGCCTCCATCCAGATGGAGGCTACAATGGTTTTGGGGTTGGCCCAGGTCGTCGTCCTCTCTCCCTCCCCCTCACCTCCCTCCCCTCGATGACAAACCATTTAAAGATCTGTGGAGCCATTAAAATATCGCTGCCTCGCCACAGCTGCTCCCTGACTTCATCAGCTAACGGCGGCGACGCGGCTTCATGACGCAGATAAAGCACTGAGAGTAACATGAAAGGGCACCATGCCATTTGGCAGAGTGTTCCTCTTCATGGAGGCGAGGAGAGTCTTCTCATGAGACTCGCAGGGGTTCCCCTCCAAGACACAGCTCCTCGTTCTCGTTCAATCTAAAGCACCTTTACACTTCTTGCTAAAGAGAATCTCCTCAAAAGGGTAATACTGTTGACAGTGTCGTATGTTTTAGATGTTCAGTTCAATGCACTGGTCGAGTGGCATTCCTAATTGAAATCTTTCTCAAATTCTTCCGAGTGAATGACCACTAAATCTTTTATTTTGGATTTTAATCGTCGATTTTAAGTACGATCTCACATTCCCGGTAACAATATTAATTAACAAAGGCAGCGCAGTGGTGCTACATGCAGGATAACCGGTGAAGTGGAAATTTTAAATCGCCTGTAGGTGTGAATGTGAGTGTGAACGTGTCAATGTGTGTTGAGCCCTGTGATAGATTGGCAGCCTGGAAGGCGTACCCCGCCTCATGCCCACTGCATGCTGGGATAGAGGCCAGCTTCCTTTGACCCAGAGCAGGATAAGCTTAGAAGATGGATAACTTTTTTCTTCTTTTTAGAACAAAACCATCTATGTTTTTACATGGGATTATTGAAATCCTTTATACTATTTAAAGTTGACGTGAAATTGGTCAGTTATTTAGTTAGTAAAAACCGACTTCCAAAAAGATCACATTAGAGCTTATTCTTCTGCAGTTCTCAAGTGCAACCCATGCATTCTTTAAATGCGACTGACAGTGTCAGCACTGTAATTTGATTGGTGCAAATTGTGTGTGGGCGAGCAGTAAAAACAATGTGCTCTTCTTCATTTCCAATGGCCACACAGACAGTTAAACAGCTAGTTGGCCAGAATGGTTAGACACTGCTCAGTCCCATCTGTAATTTAAACACAACACTAAGTGTGCAGGAGCTGCCAATGACTCAGCAGGTGTTCCTATAACAAGACTGAAAGTACCATCGAGTGGAAATCAGTGCTAATGTTAGCAATCTAGGAGACCACTTTCTAAATGTTACTGTAGCTTCACTTGGTAGCATCCACTCATCCGAGTGGAATACAAGCTTAAAATGACAGTTCACCCCACAATGGAAAAATACATACATGCATATAGTTAGTGTTATTAATCAATCTAGAGTGTTGGAGGTATCGGCCGTAGAGATGTTCGCCTTCTCTCCAATATAATGGAATCAAATGGCACTCGGCTGGCGGTGCTCAAAGCGCCCAAAAAAAACGACATGAAAACAAATCATGACCTTGTTGTGAGCGGTTTCAAGTACAAACTTCTTTCTTTCTACTGAGCTACACTCGCCAAGCGTATCACCGTGCAAGGAAGCTCCTCATTCATGAGGATCTTGTCTCCTCATGGACAAGAGGCTCTTGATAGAGCGAGATGTAATTACTATTGCTATCCTCCGCGGCTGAGCCGTTACGTTAGCTAGCTCAGAAAAATATGTTTTTTTTTGGGGGGGCTTTTGGGGTGAGCTGTACTTTGAACTGTACAATACGTCCTCCCGTGCAGCACATAAGCAGAGCTGTATGAATGTATGAACATTTGTAGGGAGGGTGATGTTTTACAGTCAGTTAACAGCTTGTCTCCTAGCCATGCTGGCTCTCAAATATCAGTCAACTGCTGCCGTGGGAGCTTGGGGCTGAGGCATTCTTTCCACAAATATGTCGAAAAATTATAAAAAAAAAAAATGTAAAAACACACGACAATAATGAGCAAAACGGTTGCAGTATCACCATAGTTTCGTATTTTCCTCGCACAACATTAAATTCATTCAAAAATGAAAGTGAAATCCAAGCTTAACCTGTTAAGAATAACTTCTTCGTCGGTGATTCTTAATTAAAAAAATTTAAAAAAGCACTCCACGGGGTTTAATCTTGTATGACGTCGAGTCACAAGTGATCGACCTTCACAGCCCGACCACATTCAAGCACTTTGAGAACTTAACTAAATGTTCACACTCCTCCGACATTACACCAGGCCGCTCTTTCATCAAACTCATCTGCGATGATGTTACACTAATTGGAT
Organism: Bovichtus variegatus; assembly: GCA_943593645.1. Taxonomy (NCBI): domain Eukaryota; kingdom Metazoa; phylum Chordata; class Actinopteri; order Perciformes; family Bovichtidae; genus Bovichtus; species Bovichtus variegatus. The sequence continues at coordinate 8,272,559 of CALSCE010009344.1, read as the reverse complement.
GTTCTATTATTCATAATAGCAGAAGTTTTTCTTGGAACTCTGCCTTTCATTAAAACACAATAGAGACGACCGGGTGTTAGCAAAGATTTGTTAATATTTCATCAGACAGACCATCGGTGCATGTCCGATCCGCGATCACAACAACACGCAGTCGCGGCTCGGATAAAGGTAATTAGCCAGACTTCGATAACAGACGGCCTCTACCCCCTAAAAGCTTTTCACATGTTTCTGGCATCCTCTATTCAGTGTCCCCCAACACCTCATTTCGTTGCCATCGAGAGAGATGGAGCAGCTGAGAGAGGCGACGTAACATGCCGTGTCCCTCTTTGTGCACGCGGCGCTGGCAGACAAAGCACATACAGCAGGATTCTTTGAGAACAATTTGAACATCCAGCACGCTCGGCCCTGATTCCCATTAAGCATTCATGATTCATCTGGATTTTTTATTATAACGTTTTGAATTTTTCATGCACTCCCCCCCCTTCTTTTTTTCTGATCCGACTGAAAAAAAAGAAGAATTAATCAAACATTGGAGGGGGAAAAAGGGAAGAAAAGAAAAGTGTCACTTACACACACACACACACACACACACATACACACACACACACACACACACAAAGAAGCGTGTGTTTCCATCATCGCCACCTGCGTGTTACATCCAGGGGATTTCTTTTTTCCGTTGAAGTCAGTTCATTTATAAGGCTCGGGCTAGATGTATCACATGCACCTTGGAGACACAAACACAAGGCAGAGACATTATTAGAGGGATACAGGTGTCTTCACAGGAAGAGTGAAAGTAAGTTTGGAGAATAAAGCATATAAGGTGTGTGTGGGTGCTGCCCTTTTATGTCTCCCCTCTTCCTCCCGTGGGTTTTTATTTCAGCTAGTTTTTAGTTTTTTTTTTGTTTTTTTTTCCTGCAGAAGGGATCATTAAACCGAAATAATTCATTTGCGAGAAAGGTCAAAGCCACAGTCTGCTGCCACCCAGATACCAGAGTCAGGACTGGTTGCATTGAGGGAGGGGAGAGAGCAAATGAGGGAGCCATTGATTTCTCCTACGTGTGCTCTTTATTGTCAACTCAGTGATTGAGATGAGCAACCCCGTGCCTTCTGCTCGACAGCGATGATAATCTTCATCTTTAATACCTGTTATAGGTGAAGACACCGATCTTCAAGTAAATGTCACATCCACTGTTTACTGTTTGTTGTCATAATGTCGTACGACGGCGGTAGGGGGGGAGCCAGGGAAGGAGTGAGGAGGGAAAGAAAGCAGGCAGAGTAAGAGTCTTCTTTTAAGTGCCAGAAATAGGCACTCACTACCCCCCCCCCCCCCCCCCCCATATCCAAAACTCCCTCCCAATTGTCTCTCCTGCTCCAGCCCACGTGTGCTCCCAGCTAACCGTGAAGCCAAATGCACAACCAGTCGCACAATAACAACATCCATTCTTAACAAGATTACTCCGGCAGTCCCAGTTTGGCGGATGGGACGTGTATGGGAGCGGAGGCACGGGGATAAGCTTCATGCAGCCGCCAGCAGCATTTCACATATACGCTGGGCTCTATCCATAGGAGAGGAGCTGCCTGGGGAGCGGAGCCAAACATTGAGCCCAAAAGAGCACTACTGGCACGGGGAGCAGGAATCTTTAGCTGCTAACGCCGCCGCTGCTGCTGTGCCCACGACTGCTATGTCAGAGGCATGGGCCAATTAGCAGGTTTCAGATAATCATAATCTTTTGATTTGAATAATCTGATTTGAATAATTGTAACCTCATTCACTGCTACTGACGCTTGGCCAGTGTTTCGACTGGCGCGCAGATTCGTAAGTAAGCGGAGTGTCCAACATCAGGCTCTGTAATGCCGCCTCAAGTTAGACGTCTTAGAATGCGATTACACACGGGCCGGTGTTTTGTCCAACAAATGAACGATCGTTTGAATGTCAGTATAAGACAAATAGGCAGAGTGGCTTAAGCCTGTTAAGTTGCAAATGCATCTCTTGACACTTCGTGAAAGATATGATCCAAGCAAGGCAAAAAATAAATAAAAAATCCCCTATTTTGAAAAGAAACCAGGCTAATTTAGCCAAAGCCGAGCACGGGCCAAGCGTTTGAGGTGAACTGCTTTAATTCCTATAAATTAGTTAGAGCAAAGTTCAAGGCAGAGAGCCAGATGATTTAGCCTGCTAAGCGCTCCACCTCCGCACAGTCAGCCCAGGCCAAGGAGTGTGAGGTAGGCAGTAGATGAGAGGAGGGAAAGCAGTTTAAGTGGGGGATGGCAGGGGTGGGGGGGATTGTTGGATTTAATGAGAGGCGGAGTCTTTTCTGGATTTCCACCGGTAGAGTTTGACACCGTAGACTGACAAACACTGGCATGGGAGAGAGCTATTCGCCGCGGCGCAGTCCAAGGTGAAACCATAAAGGGGCCATTCGCTATGAATTAGTTACCATGTAAAAGCTCAGGAAAGTGGCCCCCGCACGAGCTACTCACTGTACAACATGAATTTAATCACGCTGAGCCACAGATGTGAGTGATAGCAGCAAGCTTGTTATTTTGCTCAGGGACTCTGAAGCTGTGTGAATGGATGTGCTTTCCTGTTAAATTATAATTGCAGCTGATGCATGTACACAAGAGAGCTTCCAGGGATCGTGGACGAGACGCGTCATGTGCCTCCTCGCGATACACTGAACTGAAACATGATTTCAGCTCCCTCGTGGAAATACGCTGGGAGGAAGATACAGTATGCGATTTAATGCAGAGCGGTCGCTCGGTACATGTGAGAGGAGGGATGGGATATTGTGTGCCGTGTGTTTATACGTGTGGGTGTGTTTAGAAAAAACATAAAGAGGGAAACGGAATGAGTGATATTTCAGAACTGATCTACCAATGGGAGAATTTTGAACGGAGCGATAACATTTAAGATACAAGCAATGGGCGATGCGTTTGCTTTAAAAGTAATAATGCCAGCGAGGACGAGGTCACCAGTAAATTGGAAAACCAACAGAAATTCACTGCAATTCCGGCTCAAAACACATATAGAGCAGTTTAGAGAGAAATCCTTCATAAATATGACTCTGGCGACAACACCAGCGAATGCTTGCAAAGATACACCAGCTATAAAGCTTCGTGGACACGCTGTATTTACCGTTGCGCACATAACCCTCGTGTCTAAATATACTCCATCCAAGTCTGTCTGCTCATCTCATTTCAGTCCACAACACTCCCGAATGGACTACTGTACGACACACACATGCACATACGCAGCTTGTTAATGGGAACCAAGACGACGACACAGAGCCATAGACAACCTGTCAAGCTCTTCGAGGGCAGCACTAATGTGATCCCACGGCTCTATCAGAGCCACCGCTGGGCCCAGTGTTTTATTACAGACCGGGAGGGAGAGACAGAGGGAGAGATTGGAAAGGAAGAGGGAGACTGTGACCATGGCCCATTGATATAATGGCCCTGCCGGCATTAGTGATATACTGTACAGGTGAGCCTCAGGGAAAGAGGAATGCAGTGACAGAGCAGGAAAAACGGAGGTAGACGCAGAGAACAGAGAGATGTTAGCATGTGTTTTTTTTTTTCTAAATTACACAAGAGGAGGGGATGGAGATCTAAGGGCTGAGAGACAGAGGAGCTGCTGCTAGAATGCAGCTCAATACGGATCTTTCTGGTGCTGCCTGAAGAGAGATTACAGAGCTGTATTCCAGGAGCTGCTGTGGGTGTGAGAAAACGAATGGAATCGAATGAAGTCCGACAAACATTGACAGGCTTTTCCTTTCCTCAATTTAATGACAGCTTTTTGATGCAACCCTCTCACTATGGCACTGGAACCTGTGTCTAATTTGGGTAATATTTCAGAATTTATTACATCCGAGCCAATGCTTATAATTTACGTGTCATAATGGCAATCAATCACTGGCAATAATTTGGCTAATATTCTCGTTAACTCCCACTCCACATCCATCAATCAAAGGCACAGCCAGATATCTGCTTAATTGTTGGAGCGAGGATAAATGCAGATTAAGGTGGGAACCTCTCTGATCAGAGGTCAAATCGGCACGACTCCGTCAAGAAGGGGGGGGGGGGGTGGTCGACAACCTGTTCTCATTCCCGACTTGTCCCATCTCATACCCCCTGGCGTCACTTGTTAACGCACTGCCTGGCCCTACGCAACAAACCATAACGCTACACTACGGTCGCACTAAACACACGGTTAACGTTATGAATTCAAACAAAAATTACTTGGCTTAGGTTTGGTAAAAGATCATAGTTTGGGTTCAAATAGGTATGTTTGTTACGTAACTGAAATTAAGCTAACGTGTACGCTAACCCATCCACCCACCCCGACCTCCTCCATACGCGGACTTTCTCGCTCTTTATACTAAGGCACCTGACTACCGCCTTTGCCACTAGAGGCCGGCGTTGTCATGTATTCTTATCGGTGGTCAACCATGTGAATAGATGATAACGGCCTTATGAACCTACTAGTAGGTGGAGCAGGCCCCTTCTAATCCCCATCTATGAGGCTGATAACCTCCCAAACGCCCATCCAATGAGGCAATAACATCCGAAGCAGGTGCCACATCGACGCGACTTGGAAAATAAAGGGGGAAACCAACATTTGGTCTGTAGTAAAACCAGCGACAGCAACTACTTCTAGCAGGCCAGGGAGTCTAAGGCGGCTGCATTCAAAACTCAATCCCACCTCAGCTTTGCCTCGTTGCCTGGCATTGCCAAAGCCGAACACGTGGAGAACATTTTAACAATGTCATTGTACCACACCCCCATTGGCCCGGGGAGGCGAGCTTACTTGGGCTCAAGAGTCAGTCTCTCCATAATCACTCTGTTACAGAGTGAGAGAGAGAGAGAAAGAGAGAGAGAGAGAGAGAAAGAGAGAGAGAGAGAGAGAGAGAGAGAGAGAAAGAGAGAGAGAGAGAGAGAGAGGCGGAGGTGGGTACGGAGAAAGAAAGAGGCAATCCAGCCGAGCAGAAGTAGCTCGCATCAGTATTTATAGACTGATATCCCACATCTTGTACGAGCAGTCCAAAGTGCAGGAAGCAACAAAAAAAGTTCTGAATTGAATTCAGAAAAACACAAAAAACATCCCAGATAAAGATGGTTTACTGAGGTGGTAAAGAGACAAAAAAAGAGTAACTCTTGTATCATAGTGAGCCATGGAAATTCCAATTTATCAGATACACCTTTCAGTAAATTAATAAATACATATTAAGGGAACCTGCTTTTTCCAAGGAACACACTGAACCAATGAATACAAGCTGTGATCTCTTATTAGTTTCACCTGAATGTACCTCTAAAGGGCAAAACAGGAAGGAATGATTAAACCATTTCAAACAAGTCAGTACATGGAAAAGGGTCTTCAATTTTGGGGGGAGTACAGCAAACATCACTTATTCTACAGAACACCACCTCTGCTTCAAGCAAAAGCACCCTGCGGACTTCCATTACGCCACCAATCTGAAACTACCCCTTTCTTGTTGGGAATCCTGTCAAACAGCTTGCCTGGAAGAATGAAGCTTGTGTTTCTTTCCCTCAGCACACACGAAGACAAAGCAATTTTTTCTTCCGAACATATTCGTTTTCTTTGCTGAATCAATAATCAAAGCCTTTTTTTTTCTCTCTCTCTCTCTCTCTCTCTCTCTCTCCTTTCTGTATCGCTGTCATTCCTTGCAATCTTGCAGTTCAAGCCTGAGTTGATTAATATTAATGCTTGATTATCAATTCTCTTTGTGCAAAAAACACATACAATGCTGCAGCTGATAAGCGCATTGGACAATGGGATGAGGAATCAGTCAATTTACCACATCTGCACTGCAATTCGTCAGACCGGGACCCATCATTATCAATCCTCACGCACCATATGCCTAATGATCGCAGGGTAAATAGAAGGAGTCTAAAAAAAAGTGACGTCTGAGGCTGTTAGATATTCCAGAGCTTACTGCCATCAATCTGCCTCGCATTACAAAGGCAAGAATTCTGATTTCTCTTTGGTGCGAACACAGCAATTTGTTCACTGTTTAGTTTTTTTTTCTTCTAAGGCAATGTTTCGCTTTTAATTGCCTGGTGTTGATGACTTGGTTCTTTAAATGTTTGAATGATGAAAAAAATTGCTTTGATTGAAGAGGCTAAACATGGCTGACACTGCATTAGGTTTGGATAGGCCTCATGCCAAAACTAAGGAAGGTCTTCATCAAGATTTCACTTCACTTCACTTCATTTCATTTCATACTAAAGAACCCTCATTTTACTTTTAAACCCACGATACACTTTTTTTTCTCTCCCCGTTACGGCTGTGCATTGGTAAACCCAAGAGCTGCTTTATCTAAAAGTACCCTCTGCTTGCCTTCCAATGGCCTACATGAGAGTCTCGTTGAAGTGCTTTCTCCCACTCGTCGTCAACAATGACGCCCGTCCCCAAGCTCAGTCCGAGTGAGCGATACATTGGAGCCCATCTACCTTCACACTCCATTTGCCTATTTCTATTCTTAATGACGGGTTATTTCTGAACCGTCCCTGGCTCATGATGAGTAATCCTAAAATCCCTTCCAACACCGTGTTCATTTTTAAGCTACAGCCGAGCAACAAGCTTTCACAGCTGTCTCCCCTGCTTCACTTTAACAGGTACTGCATGTCTGCTCCCCGACGCCGTCGGGACTGACGGGGGCTGACGAACACGCCGCTCAGTGAATCACAATGTCAAGAAAACGACGCGCTGGAGAAGAACAGCAAAAGGGAAGGGTGCTGTCACGCCTTGTGGCCGTCCTTCTCACTCTTCCACACGTCCGCCTCCTCCTCCTCCTCCTCCTCCTCCCTCTGCTTTCCTGCGTTTATGCTAATAGTCTCCGCTGAGAGAGAACACCGAGAATGACACACCGTTAAAAATCGATGGCACAATCTCTCTCTGTCCCTCTCACAAACACTATCCCTCACTCTCCTTCCCCGGTGTTGGTGCAGTTGAGCCTGGTTGCAGACAGTAGGTCGGGGATGCACGTATAATTAAACCTCAGAGTACACGAGCAATAAAAAACAAAAACTGTGGGATGGAAAGAGTCCAATCTTTGGCCTGGTCTTCCTTGATAATAGGCCCGCAGCCACAGACACAGGCGGCCTCACGCGAGGAAACTGCAAAATACACAGGGCTGTGTGACCCATTTGAATCACACCTCCCACCCATTCGATTCATTTTTTAATTAAGCGTGAGAAACACAGAGAAAAAGGGGAAGAAAAAGGGAGAGAGATTTATCGTCTTAAACCAATACAGTGCCATCTTGGTTTAACGTAGGACTTATCTTAGCTCTGCCAGGCATAGTCATGAGCACTTAACCTTGCAGTGAACGCAACCCATCATCATCATCATCATCATCATCACCACCACCTCGCAAAAGGCAAGTTTTTCTTCATCCTGAGCGGCCCCCTTACCCCCCGCACCCGATCCTTGAATGTCCTTCAACAGGAAAGATGCTTATGCCTGTGACTAACCTATCCACACTGTCAAGTCTGTTGCAAAGCATTAACCAAGGCCTTGGGTGAAAGCATCTCTCATCACCGGGGAACACTACTCGATCTTATGCCACAAGTCCTCTGTTGACATTTCACACTCAGGCCACAGGCACACAGCAGGGTATTCAAACTGTGGGTGAGTTTGGAGTTACGAATCACAGCTCTGTTTTTTTTTTTATTTTAAATGTTGTTTTTGTGAGGCTTTCATTTCTGCCTTTTTTTTTTTCTTTTTTTTTTTTCAAAGTAAAATTGTCAGGTAAAATGTCTACAAACATATAAATCTTTGATGCTCAATATCTCACAGCTGAGATCCAACCATCAAATTCCATGCTGACGTTTGGTCACCGTGGCCCGCGGTGAGTGCTTGTTTGTTCCAGCATTTTGATGAGCAGCCATTGTCGAATCCAGCAGAGGCCGCCTAATTGACTCGCTTGAAAAATTAATGCATCACTTAACAGCATTTTTGTGTTCGTATGGTATTTAGAAAACACAGGTGCAAATCCCACATGGTGGCAAATGTTTAATTGATGCAGCCATATGACAATGCTCGGGATCGAGGAGGAAAAGAAAAAAAAAAGGACGAAAAAAAAAACAAGAGGAAGCGAAATGCAAAGTATTTACTTGGACCACAAGTGACTTATTTTATCTTGTGCAAAAGCAGCTTTTTGCTTCAAGTGCTATCAGGTGCCACGTCTGAGGGGTTGAACAAAACAAAATAAATATTTCAATGCACTACAATGGCAATATGTCATAAACAAGAAAGGCATACCCACCAATTATCAAATATTAGGCACCACAACACTGTTTGCGAAAGCTATTACTGAACAAGATCAAATATGCTTCATGGCCTGCATTCCCGTCCATGCCAGAGTGGCTGGGCGATGTTCTGGGGGAGAGAAGCGAGCGTGGCTGCCAGGCTGACTCTCCCCAGGTGAGTCCCAGCAATGAGCTGTGAACAAGCTGCTTTGGCCGGGCTGGCCAGCAGCCTTCCCCTCCCCTGAAACCTGCCTGACACTTCCACACAGGCCAGGGAGCAGGTGGCCCTTAGCCGCAGGATTAGCCCGCAGTTCTGTTCATTATCATAGAAAGCAACTTTAACTAAAGTAACCCTTTCTTATGTTATGCACGATGCATCAATTTAAATAGTGCCTTTACAGGAAAATAGTTATGAATGAAAATGAGGGATGAAAAAAATAATATATATACATATATATATATATATATTACTATTTTAATATTACTATTGTGAGTGGAAAATAGTCAGCGTGGTGCTAAAGTAACACAGTATCTCGAAATTCAAGGACATCCAACGCAGCAAAAGAAATGTTGCCGCCATTATTTAATGAGAGTTTAATTATTTCCAAAAGCATTCTGTCCCTCTCTCTTGTCCCCATATCTCTGCTTCCCCTTGACAACCAAAACCCTCCCGCTGCCCATGGGAAGAAGAAGAAGAAGAGAAAAAAAAAACACCCCAAAGAAACGGACGGAGCATTCGAATGGCCGAATTAATGTTTCCACACGATAAGCAAGCTTAATATAATGCTGACAATCACAGCACTCACCCTGCCAACTAGAATTGGATCGGGTCCAGAAAATTCCTCCAGCACAAACATTTGATTCCAAACCCATCCTCTCTTGGCGCGGCTCAGTAATCTTTGTCCTTCGCCAGGACCGCTCGCCACCGCTGCCGACCCACCAGTTTGTGTACTTTTCGACTGGCCTATGATCGGAGTCATAGACACGCAGGGAACACAAGTAATCCACACCAGCAGCAGGGACATCCACAGATCCATCAGCATCTCCTCGGACCGCTTTGGCATCCTGTCGTCGTGTGTTTGGTTTGTTTGTCTGTCTGTTCGTTGTTGTTGTTTTTTCTGTTATTTTTACGAGACTCTTCTCTCTCGGCCTGTCGTTCCCAGCTCCTATCTTCAGATCAGCAGCTTCTTCTTAGATGATGAGAAGAAAAAAAAAAGGTTACTTGTGTCCTCTTTGAACGGCAAAGCTTGCGTTCATGGTGTGATAAAGGTCACTTGCATGGCTTGGCATGCCTCCATAGCAGTTGGTGAGGGGGTGAGGGAGCTCCGCGCGGCATCCATTTGGCGCTATTCCGAGGGGGAGACCTGTAAGGGAGCAATCACAGTTGTTTGTTAGTACTCTTTTGAGTCTTGTGAGGAGTTGTCGGGAGGAGGTGGGAGGAGAGAGAGGGAGGCAGGGATAAGAACGTAGAGGCAAATAAACATTTGAACTAATCAGACAAGACAGACGAAATGAGAGAGAAGGAAAAAGCAGTAGCAGATAGTTTTGAAGGCAAGCACACACACACACATTTATATATATATATATATATATACATATATATATATACAAAAATGATTTTAAAAACAGGAAAAGAAATTCTAATTTTAGGATAAGAAGTGAAGATGTCATTTCATCATTGCAAAGGACCTATCTGCAGCAGTCATGGCACTTTATTCCAAATCTTGTTTCCATATTATGCTGCCACAATTGAACAACAAATGGGTATGTCTGTACTCCGAGGCTATTCAGCCCACAACATCAGATTGCGTTGCTTTAATCTGTTGTTCTGGGGATTATCCCGGAACGATTTTGAGCAATTACATGTCCCTTTATGATGAATGATTTCACAATACATTTGGGATGGAATATGGTCATACGGCTGCAATCCAATTCCTTAAAAACCCTTGCACGCATGCACGCAAGAGTGTAAGCTTTGGACTGATGGGGTGGCTGCAGGTGAGCATGTCAACAGCGCTGCAGCTCACTGATATAAATCCAGATGAGATAGCTGTGAAGGTATTTAGGGAAGGTGTTTAATCCTTTTTTCGCCCTCTTTTTTCCCCTAATAGGCATGGACATTAACTTTTTTTTTTACCCCGAAAGAGTGTAATAAGATGAATGAACGAATTAAAACAACAGAGTGACACCAATAAGAAAGCCTATGTAAATTGTGCCCTTTAATCAAAAACAGGCTCAGCTTCAACGCGCATTTAAACAACTCAGTGGCTTCAGTGTACAACACACTGATGTGCATTGTTCACCAGGATGCAAAACCAAAGGAGGGGGTGGAGGGCACAGACACAAAGGTTTGTCTTTGAGGTGTCCTCAGATAAAACTGATGCAGGTGGACATGCTATCGCAGCCCGGTTAGTTCTGGTAACTTTTACTCTGTCCACAGCACGTCACTGTGATCGTGTTATCGCGTGGCTCCAGGAATGCAATTCCAAGGACAATAAGCTGTAATGCATTCCACCTGAAGCCAACTGCAAAATCATAAAGTGTGGAGTGATATCCGACTTACTGTGACACTCTACAACTATGACCCGGTGACTGAAAACGTGCAAGAATTTTTCTTTTCTTTTTTTAATTGGGAAAATAGGGGGAAACGTATGATGAGGAGAATATAAAGGTGATATATAGAAAAAATATATATAAACCAAATGAAAATTCCACCATGAATAGCTGACGTGAAATAGTGCTTTCCCCCTCTCATTTTAGTGCATTTTAAGTCACTGTGGCGCGTGACTAAGCAGGCGGTTTCAGCACCACGAGGGTAGGACAGCTCCCCTCCAGAAAGCAGCCGGTCCAGACAGCTCAGCCGCAAACCGAGCGCCGGCAGCGGAGGAGCTGTCCAAGGTAGTCCATACACAGGAGCTATACATTTTCCAATTTCTCCTCACCCGGTTGACAAATACAACCAATAATTAACCCACAAAGTTTGAACCACCAGCCTTTTACGTCTCCACAGTCTGCAGCACGTACCTAAATTCGCCCTCTCTGAAGTTTTACCCTGTGAGGAGACGCTGTTTCCAATCAGCCCATGGCAGTGCATCAAATGTGGCACTGGAGCGCACAAGCAGTCCGATTTACGAAAGAAAATAAACCGAGCACTGGCAGCATATATGCGACTTATACCGCGGCAGAACCAAATGAAATGTGAGTAAAGAAGGCAGCCTAAGTTGCAGACCTTTCTGGAGACTTGCTCTGTCGCTCCGTGCCGGGGAAAAATGCACCGTATCCCCGCGACGAAGCAAGGGAGCCATGAGAAGTCCTGACAAACCCCATCCACTAAACACCAGAGTATATCAGTAATACCTGTTAGGTATGTATACCACGGTGGCAGGCTGTACTTACTAGTGACACTTGCATCCTTTTCCGCTGCTGCATCATTTCAACACGTTATTGTTTTTCTCTCCCTTCAAAAATACGCAAAAAAAAAAAAAAAAAAAAAAAAAAAAACCCAAAGCCTTTTATTTGGGGGGGGGGGAAAACGAGCAAAAAAAAAATCGGCGGAGGCTAGAAATCCTTCCTGCAGTTTGTCAAGGCGCGGAGTGACAGAGAGTGTTGGGCTTGTAGTTAAGAGCTCCGACAGGCTTGCTGGCCGACTGGAAAAGTGAGGAGGAGACGGAGGAGAGACGCACGGCGGCGAAGAGAGCCTCCCCTCCACGGCGCTCATTGGGTTGATGAGGAGCCGGGTCAACAGGCGCACAAATGAACGCATGCCGCTCTGCCCAGGCACTGACGCGCAAAGGTTATCGTCTCAAATTCGCCGCCTACACCGTAGCTGTAGATATTACATAGGTGTGTGCAGGTAAAATCCTCTCATTACTCTTTTTTTTTTACCCCCACCCCCACCCTCTATAATCTAACTCTTCTGTGTCGAGGCAGCGACGCATGAGTTGACCCTCACCTCTCTCGATTATTAGTGAAATAAAATAGGCCAGGCAATTAGTGAAAACGAAACCGAGGCAGCTCATTTACTCTGTCATTTGATAGGGTTGGGCAGCGAACAGATGGACACACACATTGTAGCCCAGTTGGAACAACATGAAGTCAAAATGTCGAAGGCATTTACTGCGTTGCCCGGACCTCTAAACGGACACTTTAACAGTTTATTTGTATTCTTGACACATGAATCTGTCTGTGTATGGAAGGGTGGTGGTGGTGGCAGGAGGGGGGCGGGGAGATATGCGGGGGAAGAAAGAAAAATAAAGCCCACATTATTAAAAGACAAGGAGCAGGGGAAGTGTTACACAGGTCTTATTAAAACAGTTAGTGAAAAGGTCATGTTCATCATTGCATAGCTGGATGTGAGTGTTTGTGTGTGAGTGCAGTGTGAGTGACAGGAGAGGGGGGCCCAGGTTTCCGTCCACGGAGAGAGCCCTCTAGTGTTTGTATGGCTACTTGGCAGCAGCCGAGCAGGCCTTGGGGGAGCAGCCTTCATTAGTGAAGCAGGAGAGGATGGCCAGTATATTGTCTGACAAACGTGGCTTTTTTTTTTTTTTTCCCCAGCTGTGTCACTCTCTTTATGAAACTCATCTCAGCCCACAGAGTATTAAACCTTGGCATGCCTTTGCTCCAATGATAGATCCACATTCCCACCACCTCAACCTGAGTGCTGAAGGGCATGCATGCATACTCAGTGAGTAAAAGTGTGCGAGCACAACATGTTATACTACCGCACCACCTTAACACAACAGCCCTCTTAGGCTCTGCCTGGTGGAGGCCTTTTGACCCAAGTGCCAGAGATCCCAATTAGCAAAGACATCAAGTCTACCATTATTTATTTCTGTACCATTTAATTTCCTTCCCACTCACACTTTGATGTTGCAGCTGCGTTTCAGATGGGAATTCTCCAATCATCTTTTTTTTAAAAGCTTCTGCTGCATAATACATTAGGCTGTAAATGTTGAGCCATGTTTCCCTTGCTCGATATGAATGAAGATTTTATTGACGGACACATATCTGACGTGTGTGGATAGTTAAATGTATTTTTTTTAAAACAGCCTCCCGGGGGCTGTTTGTTTAAAATCACTGTACATTTTTAGGTTAATAAGTGCAGAAAAACATTTTGCACAACTATCTGAGGCATCTAGACAGGTGCGTAGGAGAGGGACCAGTAGATCAAAAGGTGCAAATAAGCTCCCACACACTGTGTAACTTGCAAAAAAACATATTAATTTGCAACATTTTGGTACAAAACTACTTTTGCCTGATGAATGTCTGGTACGAAAAATGTCTTTGTCTTGAAAAATACTTTTTTTTTTTCAAGTTAGAAAGTGTGCAGGAACCTATTTGCAATTTTTTTTAAATAAATACACAACAAAAAAAGAACATGACAGTAGCTGAACCAAACGGCAACATCTGTGTCTGAAGTGCCTTGAACTCGCATTTTCTCTAAACGCCAGCAGTGGGCGACTCCACTGGTTTAAAAAAGAAGCCCAATTGTATAGAGGTCTATGAGTAAAGGACCCAACCGGTCACTTGATTTATTACCTCAATAAACATTTTCATAATGAGTTTATGGTCTCAATCACTAGTTTCAAGTTTTCTTCAATATAGCATGATGTTCATTTAGTAAATTATGGTCCCATAAAAAATAGACGATAAAGCCAGGTATGCTTTAGGGGGCGTGGCTACCTCATGATTGACAGGTTGCTACCTCTGTGTTGTCCGGTTTGCGTGCTCTCTGTGTTTCACAATGTTTTCAGTACATGAAAGTTAATTGTAACATATTTGACGACAAAAAATGTCTTGTTCAAAGTTCGGTTGAACATTGCTCCACCCTCTCTCTCACTTCTGGTTGCAAAAAAAAAAAAGATGGCAACAGTCAAAAATGCCAAACTTGAGGCTTAAAAACTGCAGTCCACACACCAAAGGGTGAAGTCACATCAACTACGTCCACATCTCGTATACAGTCTACGAGCTGAACCTGTTGGTGTGGTGAAATTACTTTTATGATGCAGTCTCAACCCCCCCCCCCACACCTCTCTGAGTCACACACATGCAGTGCCTAACACAATACAGTGAAAGTGTCAAAGCACAAGCCCTAATTAATGTTTAATACAACTATACATACAGTACACTGAATTAATGTTATTCCCGTCACATTCTTTAAAAGGTAGGGTAAAAGCACCTCGGATGTCAGGTGAATCTGAAACCAACTAATCATTCAAAATCTCTTTCTGTGAGTGGAGTCCTGTGCAAATGAGAAGGTTCCAGCTTTAAATTAGGGATCAATTCCACGGACAAGGCCCCTGCCGGTGATCAAAATATCAGATGGCTTGTTAAAAAAAAAGGCAAAGAAAGTGAAGGGGAAATGGTCTTTAGAATCCAATCCTCAATCGATCATTAGTTACTGCTTTGTCAGTGGTATTAATCACGGAGCTGTTGCAGTGTGCGCCACTGACTTCCACATCTGAAACTCCGCACAAGTCACCACCGCAGGGACTGTTACTATATGGAGGTGTTGTTGCTTGATTTAAATGTTCCTGTATGTTGCTCTCTGACTAATCATTTAAAGCACAATCTTGCTCACTCTTATGCTTATTCACACCAGGGTATTCTCAGTTGCAAGTACATGAGCCTGTTAAAGCAGGTGTAAGTGTCATCAAGGACACATTTTTGCAAATAACCCCCCAGCACTACTGCCCCCGCACACCAATTTGGCCAAGTTTCCAACGCAACGACTATCATTCATTTTGATGAGTCTTCCTTGAAACAGTGTCCAACGCAACAATGGCAAACTATTCTTTTAGCTTGATGGTTCTTCTTCCTAACTTTTTCTTTATTGCCGTTGTTGCTGGTTAGCCCCCCCCCCCACCACCCCACCCCTGCTGTGTCACCCCAACCCCTCATCTTGACAGCGCCTGGCTGGCCAAGCTCATCCATAGCAAATCCTCCAAAATATTTTGCTCTTTGGAAAGGTGCTTTCAAGAGAAAACTGTCATAACGAGAAAAATAACTTGATGTTTACATTTTTTATGACCTGTGACCCCTTGTGGTCATGGAAATAATGACTCCTCTCGGAAACCCAGAGGCCATTTTTGGTTCCACGTTTAAAAAAAAGCATCTTAACTTTTCAGTGTGAAACTACTTAGGGGAATATATTGGCAGAAATAGAACATGATATTCATAAATATGTTTTCATTAGGGTATAATCACCTGTGTTTCATATTTTCATTAGGAGTGGTGGTGGTCTATTGGTCAGGCTATTGTGAGTTAAATACCAGAGGCTGCCACCATTGTGCCCCTAAGCAAGGCACTTAACCCTGAGTTGCTCCAGGGGACTGTCCCTGTAGTTAATTCACTGTAAGTCGCACTGGATAAGAGCGTCTGCTAAATGACATGTAATGTAATGTAATTAGTTTAGAATGAGCCCTTTACATCTACATTGGGAGAGGGATATTTCTCCATTGAATGCGCACCACCATGTGTATACAGTAGCCCTAAATGGTGCCACTTTAGGTTCCCTGACAAAATAAAAAGGGAGTTAAACTTGCCATGCTAGATGAGGTAACGTCAAAAAAAATAGACGTTAAGGTTATATTAAAACGTGGTGGACTATGTGTGCAATTAACGTTACAATAAGGTGTGTGTATCTTAAAAATATTAATGGGACATTTCAGTATCCAGAAATACCGTTAACCTAGATATCACAATATTTATTTGTCTGAGCTGGAGTTAGTTATAGAGGCTACACGGTAATGTTAAAATGAATGCCTGCATTTGTTTTAATTGTTGATGTGTCATTATGTGTGACTTACAGTACAGTTACATACAGTATATATTTGTTTACAAATAATTAAGCAATTTTTAGGTTTAAATTGATCAAATATTGACCTAATACATTGATATACATTACATTACATGATACATTACTAAATAGTTGATTAGGGCACAGCTTGCTGACACATCAGTGAAGTTTACTGTTCCTTTGATGCAAAAGGCCAAATGAAGATTTTTCCATCCAACATTTCAGTGTATTTAAGGCAAACACCAGTAAGAATTGCTACTTTTGTGAGACAGCCGAACATAGCAGCATCTTGTGGCAGTAAGCTTTCAGAAACGGTTAAATATTATTTTAATAGTAACAGATATTTTCATGTGAATGAACTGTGCACGGTACATTCATAATTTGTCTTTGTAGTACACTGTTCAATTTTCAACCACATTCACATACAAAGTTGAATATCTACAGAACTTAAACATGAATAACAGCCACACGCTCTGCAATAATATCATTTTTTATGTTTCTTGTACATTTTGTTAGGGAAGGACATGCCTGAAGGACACCGCTGTACCTATCATTTTATCTTTTTCCGAGGGCAAAGAAGAACAGCCAAGAGGAAAATGAAAAGCTGATGTTATCTGATGGGTTTTGTTCGGACATTTCTTTAAGACCAATGGAAAACATTCACTGAGAAGCTAGATCTTCACACTAAACAGCCCCAGAGGACCCATCATTTATTTGCGATGTTGCCACCTCTGAGAAGGCAAGTGTGGCAAAACATTTTTTTAAAAACACAGTCGGCTGAATAAATGCACCTATTCGCCACAGGTGAAGTTGATCCTTTTTTTTTTGCTTCACTATGTAAACTTCACAATACTTGTGCGTGGGTATTTACCTGCGGTAGAGCGATATGGACCAAAAATCATACCTCTGTATTTTTAGGCTGAATGGTGATACACTATATATATATATATATATATATGTATATATATATACATATATATATGTATTTAGGTATTTTCTATGAAGTTCAGTTGTAAGTCAAGTCCACATGTCACATTTCACAAGCGCTTTTATTAACAGATCATATGAAATGGTTAAGCTACATTTGAGACAGCAAATTGAGGACTACTTTAATTCAATACCTTTTACAATATAATCTGCCTGAGGAAGACCTCTGAATTTGCAACTTCACAAACAAATGATAGCAATCGACAGTAAGATTTGAATGTGAAATCTAACATTTTCCATAAGAATTAAAGACTAAAGGAGTGCAAATACAAATAGATTTTATTGAAGTGCGAACCAAAAGTTATCATAGGTGAACTCTCAAAGGATGTTTGTCCAAAAAGGTGGACATGACCCCAACAAGGACCAATGCACTTAAAGAAATAAACATTATGTAATATTTTCTCTCTCTCTCTCTCTCTTTCACTCTATGTCTCTATATCTCTATGTCTCTAAAACATAAATATGCGCACTGTTAGCAATAGTGGTGTGGGTGAATCACACGCACGCGGGAATAATGTAACTTTGCTTGCTAACATTTATATATATATATATATATGTATATATATATATATATATATATATATATAAGTATAATCAAGTGACACCAAGAAACGACTCCTTACTAAAGTCATGTGAAAATCTAATTCCAGGTTTGCTTGATTCACAGTTACACTGGACAAACGTCTGCATGCCTTGACAAAATCAAGTCTTGCAATTTACCACATCTCTATATTTTAATATTTTAGGATTGTGTAGTACAATCAACAGAAATCATTATCCAAGTTTTGCCATGTAGTTTCAGGTTAATTTACCGTAAGTAACGTAAGATTGGACGAGTGAGTATCGACTAGGAACAACAAGAACGAAGGGTTAGCTGGCTAGCAACACAGAGCAACCTAGCTCCTAAGCCTTAGCTAGCTCGGTAGCTACGAGCTAGGTGGGCGTGTTTCAGCAGCCAGGCCCTCCTCAGCTCGTCCTCTTTGCCCATTTTTGGATTAGCCAGGAGTTAGGCTGTGTCATCACTGCCAAGATGGACGGCCGGAGCTGCCGACTTTGCGCTTCAAAACTGCTCTTCAGAACATGCAAACATACACCTTTGAGAGCAGGTCAAAATAACACTGCTATTTTCTAATCTTTACGTCTGGTGTCAGCCTAAAGTTTACGTTAGCCATATGTGTGTTTACTGTAGCACTAGCTAGAGTCTGGGCGGTCCGTGTACGCTTTGATAGTCTGTTAAATGGTTTAAATCCTATATGGGAGAAACGCTTTGCTGGGAGGAAGGCGTTCAGCTCCGTAGACAGACCTTCAGCTGGCGGCTGCAGCAACTCGAATTTAGTCATCGCAAACGTCCAACGGCGGGAGTCACTGTGGGATGGAGTCTAACCTGTTTAAAGGCAGCAAGAGAAAGGTTACTGATGGCGCTGGCTCAATTAGAGTTGCTACAGCCACTAACTGGAAGTCTGTCTCCCAAAACTACCGCATGCTTTCCTCCCAGTGGACAAAAAACTAACAGTTCTTGTTTCCTGCCACTTTGGATTAAATTGAGAACAGTCTGGACACTACAGTGACTCACTATCGCCTCGAGCTACAAGTGGTATTACAAAAGACAGACCGGGGCTAGGTGCTTAGCAGCTCATTTCAGTTGATAACACAAGCAACACAATACAGAGATTGACACAATGTCAACACTGTAATCTCTTCACAGTCTGTTGATAATGTTAGTTCATTTTCTTAATGTTTTAAACTAAAATTCTTGCATCTTACACAAAAAAGCTGAATACAACACACTGGTATGAAACAAAACTGAGGGAGCAGGCTAAGGTAACAGGTAAGGTAACAGAAAATAGGACAAACCGGATTGGCCCGATGGCACACCAGGATCAACGCAGGGGAGAAGGATCGACCACACCAGGAAACATAGACAATGAACCGTGAAGGAACAATGGGACACACGGGTATGTATACACAGACAACTCACAAGAACAGCACACAGCTGGAGTAGGCAGGCAAAAGAGACAAGGGCAGCAGGGGGATAAGACACAAGAGGATCAAATCAGGACGGGGCAAACAAATCACAAAAGGAGGGAAAACACACAAAAACAGGAAGACATGACGTAGGAGACATGACACAAGGCGAGTGTTCTTTACAAAGTAAAACAGGAAACAGAAAAACTAAAAGCCAGGATCATGACCCCAAATGGTGCCCCCATGTTTGAAAACAAAGAACAAAAGTTCCCTCTTGGATGCCCATATGGTAGATATAACATGACAACTTGCGATAGGGTA
Source organism: Bovichtus variegatus (assembly GCA_943593645.1). NCBI lineage: Eukaryota > Metazoa > Chordata > Actinopteri > Perciformes > Bovichtidae > Bovichtus > Bovichtus variegatus. The sequence continues at coordinate 8,253,214 of CALSCE010009344.1, read as the reverse complement.
CCCTTCCAGTCCAGAAATTACGATTACGTTTGGCCCTAAATTTGCCATATAGGTTGCCCTGCATGCTAGAAAACTTTCTGAGCGCTGGTGCCCCATCGTATGCAGCTGGTGCCCTTTTTAGTTTTTTTGCCCCTGCCCCTCAGAGAGCCTGGGTCCACCACTGTTCAAATGTCCTGTTTTGTCCAAGCAACAGTTCCAAGATATTGAGTTTACGATGATGTAAAACTATAACAGAAGGACAGTAAATCCTCACATTGGACAAACTAAAATGTTTTTGGTTCAAAAAGGTTATTACATTAACAGTAGTTATTACATTTGTGGCTACTACACAACCAAAACCATGACCTAACCATGACCAAAATCTTTTCCTAACTTTAAACAATTATTTTTATTTTCTAAACCTAACCAGAAAACAATCATAGCAATCTTTTTTTTTTTTTTTTAACAATTATGGCTCTTTTTGGAGGGCAAAAGCCACATGTTGCTGCACACGATGGTGATCTTTTTGGTCCAGTTATTGAGGCATTGACACCCAGGATGGGACACATTTGGACTGGAGTTGTGTCATATATCTAACTCTGGTAACATTTTATTGCTCAAAAGAAATGTTACATTGCAGCTTTAAAGGGAAGTGGCACTGTTGGGACCAATGTCCATTCACTCCTTCCTGGATTTCCCAGGTGATCAAGAGATTGAAACTACTGTAGTTTCCCTCCGGTCACAGCGTGTCTCAGTAATGTTTGGGCTACTGCTACAAACGGTAGGGCAAAAATAAAGGTTACAGTGACGATATCAATGAGATACAATACCGTTCAGGTGTTAGGGTTATGTGGGAGGGGAAGATAGGTGGAATGGCTTTGTGTCTAAACTGACAAAAATGTTCTTCTTTTTCCTCCTCTTCACCTTGTCCCCCTGTCTCGGTCAATAAAACATTAATATAGAATATCAGTAAAAGTGCTGTACTCAAATTTGTGTGGCTGGTGGACATGAAAGGCTTGGAAATACTCATTGTTCTTCATTGTCAAGTGTCGCCCTCTCCATTTGACAGTATAATATTAACAGCACAATTGAGTACCCGAGCTGGTTCCTTCTATTTGGCTCTCTCGAAACTGCCGTGGCTGATTTCAGGCAGGTTTTTTAAAATCCTTTTTTTGAGCTGTGAATTGTTTAAAATGTCAAAATATGCAAATCACTCCTGACCTCTTTTGAATCATGAAATGCGGCATAAAAATCAAACTTATATTCGAGTCGAGTATGAGGGAAATGTGAGAAAAAAAAAATATCCCTCCTTCTTAAACACTTTGAGTGTTCCTGTTCAGACAATATGCAAAGTGCACAACGAATCCCCCCCTACGCTTGAAGTCGCTGACACATTTTGGGCGACGTCTGTGTTCGAGCGGGCCGAGATATAAGTACAGCATGTGGCACATTAGCATTCCTAAAAGTCACACTTTAATTGGTTGCAGATTAAAGTTAATTGATTTAGCTGATAGTTTTAAAGCTCCTGAAGATAATTAAGTGCAGTGTTGAGAATTCTGATATGTTGACATTTTGAGAGTGAACAACCTGCAACACGTGGGCACAACATAACGTTAACTAACATCTTAATCATGCAAATTAAAAAACACGGCAGATTGAATTATCATCGGTCGAATCACCGGTCCTCATTAATTACATTGAGCTTATTTATTCACTTTCACATATCTATTCCACTTACTTCCCAATTATGCAGGACAGTCCTCAGACCCCCGCTGATAGAATAAACAGGGATTCCATTCCTGCTTCATTAAGGGTTGCATGTAAGAAGACGCTGAGGGGATGCAGCGACAAATGAGTATCCAAGGTTGAAGAGCGGCAGCAACAAGAATACAGAGACTTTGTTAATACGCACATACTTATATATATTGAGTCTACTGCAGGGGTGCTGGAATGTGTGACGAAAGGCCTGAACTTACCCTATAATAAAAAAAAAAAAACTTTATTTATATAGCATTTTTCCTCAAAAAGGTTACAAAATGCTTTCCAGAAAAAATGGCAACAAAAATCAGAAACACCAATACAACAATAAAATAATGAAATATAAAGAGAGATCATAAAAAAAAAATGTTTTAAACAGAAAAAAAATTTATGTATATTTATATATATATAGAAAAATGGCGAGAGAAAGATGATAAAACCCACCAACATATTAAATATTCATAAATGCTTTCCTAAAAAAAGAAAGTTGTCTTGTGACACACGTGAATTAACTCACATGACACACTTTGTTTGTTTGTTTGTTCGTTTGTTTTTTTAAATTGAAAGTTGACTCAACGTAGTAGTGAAGAGCTGTTGTTCCGACACTGAGTGAACTTAGTATAACAAGGTTGATCAGCAGATGTTGAATTTGGTTATCTGAAGCATTAATTAACTGAACAAATTCATGAGCAATATTCAAATGATATTTGTTGGTTGTTTTTTCAGCTGAGAACAGGAAACAGCTGTTGCAAACTAAAGATTTTTTCAGAATCTGCATGTATTGTTTGGGGGTCAGGGTTGTATCAGGGTTTGAGATGGCTGTAAGATATATTTCATCATATCTTTAGAACACCTCCATGCCTTCATAACATCAAAGTTTGCAAAAACTGTTAAAGAGAACATAGGCAGTCCATTATATAATAAAATGTTCATGGGATGCCAGCAGTGGTGGAAAGTAACTAAGTACATTTACTGAAGTACTGTACTTCAGTACAATTTTGAGGTATTTGTACTTTACTTGAGTATTTCCATTTTAAGCTACTTTATACTTCTACTCTACTACAATTTGGAAGCAAATATTCTACTTTTTATTCCTCTATATTTATTTGACAATGTTATTTACGAGTTATTTTGCAGGTTCATATTATTAAAACAAAAATATCAACTAATGAATTATGATGTAACATTATTGATCAAGCTACCTGCCGGTATAAAAAGTCATTAAAGTTAGCTCCACCTTTACCAGCTGCAACATTAAAGTGATGTAACACATTTACAGATCACAATCCAGTTAATAATATATAATCCAGTTATATAATATATTTTGTTTCCCAAAAATGGCCATTCTGCATGATTAATAGTTTTAGTTTTGATACTCTAAGTATATTTTGATGCTAATCCTTTTGTAATTTTACCTAAGTAAGAAAAAAGATGCAGGACTTTTACTTGTAACAGAGTAATTATACCCTTTGGTATTACTACTTTTACTTAAGTAAAAGACCTGTGTACTTCTTCTACCTCTGGATGCCAGTTAGGGGGAAAAAAAGCACTTGGTTAGGTTTAGCAAAATATCATGCTTTGGCTTAAAATAAGTAAGTTTGTTACACTATTTAAGTCAGCATTGACTTTTGGTTTCACACAGGACGTGAACAGCGGTCTCTACAAATGTTAGTGCGAGAATAGATATATTTCCTTCAAAAGGTAATCGACAATGCAGTTCCATTGTATGGGAACTTCATTTTTAGGAGACCAGGCTTGAAAATGACAGATATACACAGTACTGACGAGACTTGTCGTTAGTTTTGACACAATTGGCAATTTCTTAGCAATATATCTGATAATAGTTGAGCTATTTAAGTCTGGAACAACAAACCACCATTGCTGTACCTACAGCTGCTAGCGTGGCTAGAAATCAGTTTATCGGGATGTGTTGTACTGGTTGCAAGAGCCTCAGTTTGAAAGTTATTGGGCACTTGTTAAACCAATTAGGTGGAGTGGTTCAAAAGGTGATGCAAAAATGATGCACTTATGAAGGCAGAGCGGTCATAACCTACAGAGGACTGTCAGGACCAAAAGACAGTTAAATACAATAATGGACACAGTTTTGCTCACAGTTAAAGTTTCCAACGCTCTAATTTGTCTCCACTGGACAGTAACCTTTTCTCCTGATATGGTCACCCGCATGATTGCTCATAATTACCCAGAATCGGCATCTCCAACAGTGAATGTTCAGAAACACTATATGTCCATTCAACAATTACAAGCACACAAAGTAACCGACTCAAGTTCTAATAGATACCCAGACTGCACCTGTAGGTTCAAATTGACAAACCCATTCGTATACATTGATTTGATTGAATGTGAGTTTGTTTCACTAAACTACATTAAATCTGTAATGTTGTCCTTTATGGAAAGTCAAGAAAAAATATGACATCAGAACTTAACATGTACCAGCTCTATTTATTAACATCAGGCTGTCCCCCCCATCTCTGCCCACCACCCCCACCCCCCCATCTCCGACAGCTAAGGGGATAGGGATACAATAGCAAAACTGAATGTGGCACAAAGGACATCATTTAACATTAATCGGGTGTAATGTGAGAGGGAGGTTATAGATGAAGACAAGTGCCAGCAGAACAGTCCTATGATTAGATGAAGACGGACATCAATAGACATTGATGATCGTAATGAATGGACAGAGTGCTGCGGTAATGACACTTTACCTTTAATAGTACTCATTAAGAAAACTAGCCACTTGGTTAACGAGGATGAAAGATGAGCTCAGTCGTTGTGCCATAGACGGAGGAAGGGTCTTATGAATTAATTTTGCTGATAAGAGGTTAAAAAAAAAAAAAAATGTATAGAAGCCAGAAGGTTCTTATGGTCATGGTAAACCAGGAGCTGGTCTAGTACATTTCTGAATGGTGGGGAAAAGGGGGGGCACATTTGGAAAACAAATCAAATCGTCTGAGACTGACATTTCGAGCCCTGCCTCTAAACCATAATAAGCTGTACATTGTTAACAGTTAAATTACTTATAAACATATTCTGACTTGCAATAGTGTTAGATTGGATTCAGCTTTATTGCCATTGCAGGTAACAAAATGCAGTTAAAAGGCATACTTTACCCGAAAAAATGACCGTTACGGTCAATCACACTGTGTCAACTTCAATAAAAAAAACTTGAAAAATCATAGAATGGAAATCAAGTCATCAAGTTTTGATGAATTAAAGTAAATTGGGTCCGCGTTTAACATTTACATTTGTCATTGAGCAGACGCTCTTATGCAGAGCGGCTTACAGTGAACTAACTACAGTGACAGTCCTCCTGGAGCAACTCGGGGTTTAGTGCCTTGCTCAGGGGCTCAATGGTGCCCCTTCTGGTGTTCTATGCGGAAGTGTTTTAAATAGTAAGGTTTTAGCCAAAAACGCATGTGTTTGAGAGAAAGTGAGCATACGACTGGATAAATTGAGACTTGGATAATTCATTCAACGTAGAGGCATGCGAGAAAAATGTTGTGTATACACTATTTAGATCCGATATGCACAGTAAAGACAGTGGTATGCACATGATATGCTTTAGGTCCGTATACAGTATGGACAGCAGTATTAGAGGTATGGGTATGTGAGAGTGTGTTGTGCAAAGCAAGTGAATGTGCAGTGTTCAGTGAGTGTGAGCTAGCAGCCAATATCAATAAACAACCACCATTTTTTAACTCCCAACAGCGATGAATAATACAGAAAAGTGCTTTCTCACCCAGATCTTACTAATATTTATTTTTGTTTCATTTACAGTGGGGTATAGGACAGCCTGACTAACAGCTGTAGACATGAGAAAGTCACCGGCAAACCTCTGTGTGAGTTCAGTGAGAGGCTGCAGCACAGGGGTAACTTTCTCACTTCTCCAACTACCAGTGAAGCTGTCCCTTGCACAACTCAACATTTTAATAAGGTCACCATTGAAAGTTGATGGTACCCTTTCGAGTCTTGTTTGTATGCAATAAATGTACATTAACAGCAGAATTTATTACGCACAAAAACACAAAGAGCCACAGTATTAGTCTGATTCTTGCTACTTTTCTCCCCTTACCTCCTTGCCTGCTTACAAAGGTTCTGTTTGCTCTGCATGCTAACATCATACTAAGTCTGATGTAAAATTGAGTATGTAGTACGTTCCAACGCCATAGTATGTGGATGTTATGTATGCGGGAAATGTATACCGGATTAGCAAGAATTTCTGAGTCTGAGCTCATTGTTCATTCTCAACTATCCCAAAATGCATTGCAGCTCGTTGAACTGTCCAATGGTAGACGACGAGTTATGAAGACAATTGTGGGAGCTCACACAACTAATGTACTGTAGAAAAACCTATTTAACATGATATACAGTATGTTATCATTTGAATTTGACTTAAAATAGTACTGGAAAATATTAAAGTGAGTGGAAGAGGTGATTTAGATTTTTGTGATAAACAATTTTCATTCAACGGTAACATGACCGGCAACATAGTGATGGATACAGTCATGTGATGGATACAGTCATGTGATGGTTACAGTCATAATAATAATAATAATAATAAGTTAGATTTATATAGCGCCTTTCTAAAAACCCAAGGACGCTCATGTGATCGGTACAGTCACGTGATCGCTACAGTCATGTGATGGATACAGTCATGTGATCAGTACAGTCATGTGATGGATACAGTCATGTGATGGGTAAAGTCATGTGATGGGTAAAGTCATGTGATGG
>CALSCE010009344.1:8195973-8246718 GCA_943593645.1 Bovichtus variegatus | reverse complement strand
ACAGTCATGTGATGGGTACAGTCATGTGATGGATACAGTCATGTGATGGGTACAGTCATGTGATGGGTACAGTCATGTGATCAATACAGTCATGTGATGGGTACAGTCATGTGATCAATACAGTCATGTGATGGGTACAGTCATGTGATCAGTACAGTCATGAGTTGCTGAGAAGACACAATGCTCGAGTTTACTTCAGTGTGAACAGTCTGCTGGTAATGGCATGCTTAATCGTTACTTTAGTAGGCACTTTGCAGTACACACTCATTGAGTATGTAGTATGTAGCAGGTTAGTTTGAAATTCCGAACGCAGCCAAACTCTCCAGACCCCCCTGACCTGCAATAACCCCGGATATTTCCTTCAGGATTTGGTAGAGACCAAAAAACAGCCAAAGAGTGAATACTGGACTTAAATGTGTACAATGACCAGAAATAAGACGCCAAGTTAATTCTAACGTTGCTCCGTAGCAGCTGGATGTGTATACAAACGACTGTTTGATAAAAAATTCTTCAAAACACACATAAAGGTGATGATGCGTCACACTGTGTTCACAACTTCGAAGTAGCCGACATCATCAGATAGTGTTGGTTAAATGGATACTATTGTTAATAACGACAATGATTTATTATCACAAGTTTCGGAAAACCTATTTCACCGACTGTTTTACAGCGTCATTAACTGCTGTCTGCGGGCCGGCGGGGGGCCCAAGTGATCAACAACTGCGGAATCTTGGAACTTGTTTGCACAATGGATTACCAACTGTTCCCGTCCAGATATGCATGCCAAGGTTTGTATTCATTCAATAAGATATTACAGCAGTGGCTATTAGACACACCTGGTGGAGATCTGGAGTCTAATGAGCGCACTTTTCTAGTTCAATTATTATTTATAAGGATATGTTTCAGTTTCAAATGAGGGTGTATTTCTTTCAATTTTAAACCACCATTTGACAGTACCTACATTGTTGCTGTAACAAGTTAAACAGCAGGTTAATGTGCAACTGCAACCCAGAACAAAAAGCTCATGTAACTGTGTCACTGTGTATATATACACCATATAATCTCACTAAAGATGTTTTGATTGATCTATCAGTACATCCCTTGGATACTTGGCAGTACACTCTGCATTTGAAGATGAACTTGAAATAGCTCGCAGCTTGGCAACTACGGGACTACCTAATTCTTTTTTTTCTCGCACCAAGACGAGATCTCAGAGGGATTTCCAGTTTCTAATTAATAATTGGTATATGTGGCCGACGCTCTGTGAGATTATTTGAAGTCATTAGAAAACACCCCCTTCCACTGAATCTTAGGAGAGAAAGAAGGCGACCAGCAAACCTGTAGGGATTGCACCGCCGCACCAAAAGTGTTTTGTTCAGGAAATTTAATTGCGGCATCCACAAACTTGTTCCTATGAGTATTACAAAATAATGACTCTGTTCTAACATGAAATTAAAAGCGAAAATGTTGTTTTTCTCCAGGCTGGAATAATCTTATTGGAAAAATATTAACGCTAACACCTTAAGTCCTGTTGTTCTCAGTGCCTTGCTTCATTGTTTGATGATAAATTGCCACTTGTCCTGACTCTCAACCAAATTCCCCTCTTTGTTTGGTTTTCCATATCTTGTAGCTTTCACAGTCCAAAAAGGCTTCTCCCTTGGTGCTGCATACACAAAGTTTCCTTTGTTCTCTATAAAAATGTACCAAAACAGACAGCCAAGTGTGAAGTATGTTTGATGACAAACACTGGGAAGTGCTGTGAAATATTGTATCATGAAAAATTAGCAGACGACGTGATTTGCAACAGCTTTTAGATCATGTCCCGACAAATAGGCTTAAAAAAATAAGATGTTTAAGAACAACAAAGAGACATAAATATCAAAGACGTTGTGTGGATAATAGCAAAAAAGAAAGAAGGGTACTTCAGGACAGGAGCGTATGGAAAGGGCTTGAGGAGAATGGAAAGCACCAGGACAAACACATCTAGGCTATTGATTTATTGGAGGGTATAGTCTTAGAGACGGGTGCAAGATTGATCAAATGGAAGGTTATCCTTACTCACAGAGGCAAGCTGTTTGCCAATATCCATCACTAGAAACTCAAAATGGCTCAAAGGATCTTTGACATTCCCCAACACAGCAGAGGCAGTAGCTGGACAGGTTCGGAGATTCGCTGTGTGAGAGGGATTGTTTTAGATGAATGAAAGGCTGTACAGTATCCTTCATGGAGGTAAAACCGAGCACAGTTTCAGCAGATTTATTTTTTTCTTGTCCGAAAAATACATTGTATTACTCAATATCTATCTAGCTTCAAGCCTGACCCATTAGAAATTTAAAATATTGATTATAGCGGCTTTAAGTACTCCTGCCCTCTGTCTGTGACCCGCTTCACAGCTATGCAGGGTCTTAAATAGCCGAAGTAACGCCACAGCACTGATGTCTTGTTACCTCATTTATCCACGACACCTCTTTACATTTAAGGTCGCTGTGACTGTGGAGCCGTGTTGAAGTTTCCCTCTTTCTATCCGACTTTTAATACCGAAACAATAGCACGTGGTGTGTTTAGCTAGCTCAACCAAACGCGGCTGTGACTCTCTGTTCCTGCGAGGCTGCCGCACGGTTTGGTTGGTTCCAAGTGGCTTTGTCTTTTTCGGATGGTGTCTGTTGTCAAGGAAGGTGTGTCGCAGCAAAGTTTCCCATCGCAAAAAAAAAAAAAAAATGTTGATATTGTTTACTGTCCAGGGTATCTATGAGATTAGGCAAGTTGAATATAATATGGCGCTTGCCTAGTCTACCACCACGCAAGACAAGAACAAATACCAGTTACTCTCTGGTGCTGTCCTGTGCTATCGTTTTGGAAATTACATTTTAAGCGCCGTCAAAGAATCCTTTCCACTTAGGTGAAGGAGCAGAGTTGTTATGTAGAGGTGACAGTATATTTAGGGACATGTAGCTGATGCATAGTACACAACACTTTGACCCTCACTGTGTGGGAACAAGTGAAGGAGAAACATTTTTTTTTTGTTCTGCAACTCCACGAGCGGCCTTTTGTGGATACCCACTACACATCCTGAATCTGTCCAGACTGCTCTGGGAAGTTATGGCCTGGTGTGCATCTATTAATTTGCATCCGCACTCGCGTTGACAAGAATCACCACCAGGTCTACTGGCCTGATCTGTCGGGGCATGGGAGTAAAATGAGATACAATTAATTCCGGTGAACCAAAACCCACCCTGTCCATTAATCGTGGAATTGTAACAGAGCACAGCGGCGGAGGCAGCGGTGGCAGCCTGTCAAGTAGGGGAAGTGAGGTAAAGCAGGTCCAGTCATTCTACACACTGCGAAAAGCTTTAACGCACCGCTGATCTTTCTGAAGACGTTTTAGCTCATCAATCGTGCTCTCTTTTTTAAAGTTTCATGTAACTGAATACGAAATCAAATACATGGGCGACGCACCGCGTGAACTCAGCTTTGTACACACTCATTCTACAAAGGCATTAATATGATGATGCAACTAATAATAATGTTTTGTGATCAATAATTCAGTTGAATGTCTCGATTGTTTTTGTCTGCAACAATATGAGTCCAAGTCATCATCATCTACCCGTTGCTTATTCTGACAGCACAGTTGAAAATACAGTCATTCAAAAGCTGTTAATCTTAATAGATCATCCATCACACTGAACCCTTTTGTATTTGGTATTTATAAGCAGCAAATAATCAGCACATGAATTGTTTACTGTTACTGCACAAATACACATCAATCCTAGGCAGATTTAAACACGTTCAGAAATGTGATCAAAACTCATGAAGGCATGTTGAGCTTGAAGGTTCATTCTTGACCTTAGAAGGAGCGGTTTGAGAACACACTCCTAAAGGTCCCACTTGCAGCTTTCGCCTGTATCTTGTGACCTTCAGCAGTGGAGTGGAGTTTGCTTGTCTGTCATGGAGATTTAAAATATTAAATAAATGTTTATTATTTTACTAATGCATACTTAAAAAAAAAACATCATACTGCTTATAAAATACACTTAGGAGCTTCACAAAATGTGTTCAATTTGTTGACGAATAAATTATGTACAAGTTGTTTAAATATACGCTAAATAAATGCTAAACAGTGTAATAATAAGTGTTTCTGATAAAGGGAATATTAAAATGGTTCAATTGGTAAAATAATAGATAGTAATAATAGAGTCTTGTCAGTCGTTTTCGTTCCTATTTAATTATTTTAGCATTGTTGTCATTCATGTTTTCTTGATTGTTTTGGTTTTGTTTTTTTCTTTTTTTTGGTCTTCCAATGTTGAAAATGAATAAAGAAGGTGATTAAAAAAAAAAGGGTGAAATCATGAACTAAACAATGAATCAACTTATTGTTTTGTAGAAAAATACTTTTTTCAATATAATGCTGCCTGGAGTAGAACACATTACAGGTATGAGACAGGATATACAAAAAAAGACAAAAAACATTTAATGTTTCAATGTGCTTGTTGATCGACTCCCACAGTGAAATACACAAGCTTCTCACTTCTGCTAACATTTTAAATCAATTGTGAACGCTCGTTAGAACGTTTCAGAAAGATCTTGGAGAACAAAACGTTTTAACATTTTATAAAGACATTTCACTTTCACTGTGTAAAGTTTGATTTGGCATTCTAAAGTTGCCATGTATCTTTCCTGTTAAAATCCTGACGTCTGTCAATTCATTGTAAACCGACTGTAAAAGCGCAATAATATAATGACTTGTACATACTGTATATGTTTAGTTTAGTATGTCAAATGTGTGTGTCATATGTGCTCCACATTGCCAATGAAGATAAATCCCAAATGCAAAAACTGTTGCATATGAACGTAGTTTCAAAGGCTCAAGAGACTATTTCTTCAGGAAAAAGTAGTTCCGACTATAACTGTCGACTGCGTCCTCTGTGGGTCACCCAGAGCAACTGGAACATTGTTTCTAGAATTGTTATTGCATGTGTCATTGTCCAAAGCTTTAAGCGGCACAAACAATACTCCTGTCCCTTCAATTGCTTAGGGGTTGGAGAAATAAATATCAGAGACAAAATGTTAGCACACACAAAACCAAAATGATCTGCATAGGTAGATACAGTGCCACTAAAGGAAAGTGATGCAATATTTTCTTCTTTCTGATTCGGGTGAAGTGACCCTTAAAAGAGACAGCGCTGTCATGCAACGTCTGCACCTTAAATTAACAATTCGCAAACCAATGGCATAAAGGCTGAATTAGTCACACTTGAGGGTGCCGTGTTCAGGAGCAATCAATGCATCGTGTGCGGGAGTCTTATGATTACACATTCGGAGAAATTGCAGCGCAGTCTTCGGCACATATAATCTGACATAAAGCTGCATGTTTGATTGCTTTGTTATCGTCATTTTGAGTAATCTTTGAGTTGTTATACTTTACCTGCACATGCTGCATTTGATTAAATTGTAATTCCTCCGCACCCTGAATCTTCTCTCAAAGAGGAGCGCCAGGTGTTTCACAGATAGCGTGATTTGTCATCTGGTATGTTCTGTTGGTGTGTAGGCTGCTATATCATAAGAAAAGTCCCACAGTTTCCACTGCGGGCGCTTGTGTCACGCTCATCACGTTTGACAGCTGTTCAAACTTCTCCGCATCTGCTTATTTGGAGGAAAAGTCTGCTTCTATCATTAGTACACTCACAACATTGCCATATTGCCCCTTCTTGCATCTGTTCTCAGAAGTAAACTGTAACTGATGGTATTATCTAAAGCCGTGATTCAATAATCTGGCTAATCCTTTGGGACTTCTTAGAACTGGGTGTTGTAGGACTGAACACTTGCTGTGCTCTTGGAAAAGTAGGGAGCCTTAGAGTCAAGAGTTGAAATCATGGTGTGCGGGATAAAAAACATTGTTTCTTTTCTCCGGGATTAGGAATATTTTGTTTGGAAAATTAATGAACATGCTCCTACAGTGATGGAGAGAAACTTTTATGCTCACATACAGATGATTAAACACAATATCGAAACGATGACTGATTAAATGTGTCAAAAAGAACTTCCGATTATTAACACAAATCAGCAGCGTTGCAGTGCGACAGCGATTAAAATGCATGCTTGTTTAGGGGATGTACTTTATTGGAAGGCTCCATTGTATTTGCAGTGGGGCTATGTTTAGACTGGAGGAACACTAAGGTCATAAGAAGCTTTGGGGTGGGAAAAAAAAAACACATACCACCTCCTACCCTCCATCCCTTATTCCTTCACACTTTCCTGCAAACCCTGCCATTTCAGAGATTTATAAATAGTATTAAGCCTGTTCTTGGCTCTCTTGTCGTTATGGGCCGCTCAGTTTGAGTGGCGGTTGTCACAGACAATTTCAATCATACTTTTATAGAAAAAGGCTGTTCATCGAGGAGTAGAAAATTCCCTTTGAGGAGGCAAAGTCTTAGTTTGAAGAAAAATTGAGCACACCAAATGATCTATTTTGGCGAGTCATTTTAAAAGGCATCAATATTCCAATGTTGCCGAAGGTCTCCGAAGCTTTCAGGCAAACACTTTGAATTCAAGCAAATTATACCAAGTGTTAACGCAACCCAGGAGTACGTTTTTAGAACCTGCGGCCATTCCAACCTAGTTTATTATCCTTTACATCTTATGATTTATGTATTCTCAGGTGGTCCGTTCCACAAGGAAAGCAAAAAAAAAAGTTTCCTGGACTACAGTATATAAACTAACCTATGGCTCATCATTGGCTGCACATCATTCTAAATCATTCTTACATTTCACCTCGAATTGTGCTGCTTATTCAGGAAGTGTGAGTGGAATCAAGCCTGGCTCGCATATCAATAAAACATTGTGGCTACATCTTGTGCCTAATTGCCAGGGAGGTACAACAAATGCCAAACAAAGTTGTAATGTATATTTCAGTGCAGTGTTGAAGATTTAGGCAGACTCCATGGAAAATCGTGACAGGCACCAGGGAATATCAGCAAAAGATGGCAAATCCCTTTTAGACTCAGAACTGAAAAAATATATAACTGATGTAATTGGCTGAAAATGTGTCGGGTCTGAAGCGCTTGTGTTTTGCAGAAGTTCTCCATTCGCTCTGACAAAAGAGTAAAATGTACACACATGCTGCAAATACTAAGAAATAGCCCTGACTCTGGGAATGTTGCGTGGAGCTCCGCTCTGTTCGTAAAGCTCTTTGCCCTCAGGTCCATGAGATGCCCTGAGATCTACCATACACACAACACCTACTCCGCTCCAATACTTTTCAACTCTTTCTGCCTGCTTGCTCAGTAGCAACTCACATTATTTCACTGCTTTCATTATTCGGCACCTCACACATTTATTATAAATGCTATATGTGGCATTGTTTTAAAGGATCTGACGTGATCACACCGCAGACATTTTGAGCTGCAAGATGCGGCCTTTTCCTGTAATTGTTTTTAATGAGTTTGAAGCGTAGCATGCTGGTTCTGCGCCACGGGCACCTTGCATTTACCTGCTTCTGGCAGTTTTGAGGAAGTGCCTGGTATTCTCAGAGCTGAAAATGATCCAACTCTTGATGCTCTCCCGGTAGAAAAGCACCCTGTGTTACTGTCATTATTTTCTCTTCTTGTCAAATCGTAAGAAAACCGAGGAGGACCTTTCTTCTGGTTGTAAGCAAGAGAAACAGCAGAATAAGTTTGATGCCTCTCCAGCAGAGGAGTACGACTAAAAAAATAAAAAAAAAGAAGCTCTGTCAAGCTTGGGTTGTCATTGTCACGACGGCTTCCTCAGTTGAGTTTGTTTTTGTCCATTCTGCCTCTCTGTCCCTCTTTCCAGCCACGTTAGCACTTCCCTGCATTTAGCTTTATTGACATTCTCCAGTTGCCCACCAGATGTGCTCAGACTTCCCTCATCATGGTCAACTGAGTCTCATTTCCCAATCGCCCTGTCAGAACATATATCGGTCAGTTGCTACACGGTCTAGTTTGCATCTGCATTTATACGATTCTCTGCCTAACCCCGTTGCTTAAATTTGTGTGAGACGTGCTTTTACTTTTAGGCTTGCTGTTATTTCTGAGCCATTACTATGGAGCTTTATTTTCCTATCTTTATTCAAGAACGTGATTTTCAATTTGGAGCATGCCTCCTTGATTTCACGTTCAGATTTTATAATGCTTTCCCCCAAAAAGCATTCCCTCACACTCACATAGCCCCTGTTTGTGCTTAGATTTGCTCTGCTTCTCCTCAAACTGCATGCTTGCACTCGGATATATTGTTGCTTGCACACATTTCCTGCGCTCCAACTTCAGGCCTTCTCCTCACACTCAGGCTGCTTCTGCGCGCGAGTGAAACGTCTGCTCTCAGATTTCTCCTCGGCTCTTGGGTTTTTTTGTGCAATAACCCTGTCAAAAGTCCCCCACCAATAGAATACCAGGTATAGTGTTGACCAATGAAATGATCCCTACCTTGTTGTGGGTGCATTTGCTTTAATTTTAGAGCGTCCCAGACGGGCGTTTACTCTTTAACCAGGTTCATTCATCCCCTCCCGCCTCCAAGGACTTATTATATGTAGTTCTCTGGCTTTTTTTTTTTTTTTTTTTTTTTTTTAACTTTTGGAATAAAAAAAAATAATAAAATTAGCACATGGCTAATTAATATGCAGAATGACATCATCGGAACCTTCCTGGTTGGTATGATGTTTTTTTTTCCTGTTAAGGCAAGGCATGACTACTCTGCCTCTAATTTCTAACCCTGATGTTACTCTAATCCTAACACGTTTTTACACACCTCATAGATAAGTATGATTACCATTATTACCTGATTACAAATTAGCATGATTTGTGCTTGACCTCTGCAGCGGCTGATTAAAACGGTCTCAGAACATCATTGGTATCCATCTACCGAGCATCAGTGGTATCAGTGAGGTGAGATGCCTGCGCAGAGCCCTAAGGATATCAAAAGACAATACACACCCTTACAGAATTGTCATACCGTCAGGATACGGGGCAGCTTCTTTCCTCAGGCTGTAAGAGTCCTCAACTCATCCTCCGTACTCCACCATAAAACATTTAAAAATAAAGCATAGAGGGAGGACAAACTTGTTGAAGAATGAGAATAAATGAACCTTGAATCATGATTCATCCCGTCAATGCAAGAAGAAAAAAAATACATGTAGATAAATGAAAAATCCAAAATATTTTTGTGAACACAACAGTAATTTGTGGCAATGAACATCTGAGGTGTTCATTGGCATTGAAGTAACTGAAAAATATAGAGCTTTTTCCGCTTTTACACACCATAACACAGTGGAGCATCTTTTGGTTGCATCTGATGTACATTCTATCTAAATAGTGTTTTGCCCTTTTGACACAGATCTCCACGTCCCTCTGAAGTCAGAATCCCCCCCAAGAATAAACGGACAAATCAAGAAAGTGATAAACATCTACTTTTCATGCAGAGGACTCTTTAAATGTGTGGAATTGAAATACAGCAACAATACCGAGCAATTGAATCGCCGTTCATACGAATGATCTTGAACAGGATTTGTCATCTCTTGACATTTTTGAGTTGTTTGTGTTCAACAGGCAAATCAATGGCAACAGCTCCAGAACTATTTGCAGGGCTCTTTGCCCAGGTCTTCTTCCTACTGTGTCAAAACAACAACACGAGGAAAAGACTAAAAATATGTTGACAAGGGCTGCCTGCCTACACAGCCTTTGGAAGAAAAAAAAAACAAAAAAGCAGAAGAATAAGAAGGGGAGAAAAAAGCTGGTCTTCTCCTCCCACCAAACCCTTGGAGTCTGACCCCCCCCTTTCCATTTGGATCACTTGCTCCTTGTTAAAAGGACCCGGCCCTGGACGGAGCGGGGGTGGTGATACCCGTAATGAAGATGAATATTCAGCTGCTTTAGAAAGGCTCCTGGAAGGTTGCCCAGCCTGCACTCGCTGTTCCAGTCAAATTGGCGGCAGGGTGAGGGAGGGAGGGGCCCGGCACACTGGGCTGAAGTGGGGAAGTTGGGTGGAGGGGGCCATTGGAGATGATTGGGGTGGCAGACAGGCAGGGCATGCCTCTGTGCACCTCTGGCAAATGAGGAGACAGGGATGCATAATCTGTGTTTGCATACACTCCTGCGTACACATACATGTGAACACCAGCGCAGTAGAGGCAGGAAGCTATGACCTGCTGTGGAAAGCAGTAGAGCTAAAGGCTTTTACACGGCGGCCTTTACGTAACTCCAATATATTTATTAAAACTGCTGTTTTTTTCATGAACGCTTTCACAAGGAACACTTATGTGATGCGGCGAAAAGCACTGCATTTTCTTTTCCAGATCAACAGATCGCGTTGTGCAGAAAGCAACATATAAGTTGCGCCTATATATATATGAGGATTAAAAAACAACTACACGGAGGCGCCATACACAGCAAACTTTATTTCCCCACTCTGATAAAGTGAGCGCACGCCATAACCACTCCTTCCGTTCTTACTTTTCACAATAAAAGCGAAAGACATATAATATTCGTTAGTGAGTATTTCGCATTTTCGTGCAGTTTATTTGTCACGCTCCCGGTGGGTAAAGGCATTAAGAAAAAAAATGGACACAGTCATTTATATGTAGGGCATGTTTCTTTTTACCCTTACAACATCTCATTTATGAATATTACACATATTGTACTATCCATACATATCTCATATGTATTGTAATATTTCTGATTTATCAAATGGCTAGCCGAAATGTGTCTAATGTTAGTAAGTGGGGGTGGAAACACACTTAAAGGATCACAGCCGCCTGTGGCACAGGGCCAAGAGAGGGTCAACTTTTGACGATCTATATCCAGAAAAAAATGCAAACAGGTGTATCGCTGAAAAAAGCATCATTTCTGATTTAAAGACATGTTCTAGTTGTATTTGATTCCATTACTGTGTTTTACCTCAAGGTAACACTGTACAGTTCGGGTAAAATGTACGTGTTAGGATAATGTTCAATGCTGAGATCAGAAAACCTCAGAAAACCTTTATTCGTCCCACAGCGGGGAAATTTACAAGATGATGATGATGATGATGACGATGATGATAATAATGATGTAAATTGATGTTCACTGTCTGTACCGGGAGGACATGAGCTTGAGGGCAGTTTTGTCGGTTTTCTTATAGAATTAGATATTTCTTAAACCAAGAATGATCGATATTTATTCATGATATCATAAATATGGAGGGAATAATTATCTAATTTCACCCATATTCTACCCGCCCTACACTTAGACCATGTAGAATAGGGTGGCGTAGTGGGGAGTGGAATAGGGTGCAAGTAAGACACGGAGAATTAGTAGAGAGCATGCAGCCATGCAAATATGTTGTATTTATTAAACTGGAATATGCAGGCTACATGTAAGCAAACATACACAGTGTTGTGTGTGCGTCTTTTTGTACTTGTAGCACTATGGAAGCAGTGCCATGTTAGCAAACCATGATGTAAAGAAAAACCGAGACGACGTCAGAAAAACAGTTTTACCGTCGGTGTAAAGATCCACGAAACAAAGTGAAAGAATTTGGATTTGATCAACTTTAATGGAGGGGAATTTAGTTTCTTATGCTGTGTTGATCACTTATGGCACTCTAAGTTGAAACGTACGCCAAAACGCCAGAAGAGCACAGAAAACTTCCTGGTAGGATGTTGGACAGGCAGGTCTGCGCTTCGGCTTGTTGAGATTTGGGAGGTGCGCACTCCTTCAGCTGTTACAAAACGTTCCAGCTCAGATTTTAGCAAACACTAGAAGACAAAGTAACATCAGCCCTGTTTTTGCCTCTTTTACTGGTACCAGTAAGAATTGATTTTAAGATTTGACTGATTACTTTTAAAGCACTTGCAGCCTCAGATCCTCCGGCAGGGTTCAGCTGGCAGATCTTGAGTTCCGGCTCTAAACTAAAGGTGGCCGGGATTTTCATGTCAGGACCCCTCAGCTTATGAACATGTCTGAGGATTGCAGAATCTTTTAACATCTTTTAAGTCACTTCTCAAAACTAAAGTTTCAAAAAAAGAAGCTTTTTATCAACCTGATCACATCACTTTATTTTTTTTAAAATGTATTATGTTTTAATGTATTACCTTTCTATTTATGTTTCTTTTATTTTCATTTATGTATGTATTGTTATTATTGTCTGATTTTATGCCATTGCAGTCCTGAAATGTTGTGTTTCTGTAACAATGCAAAGCACTTTAAAAACAGTTATAAATAAAGTTTATCATGTTATTATTATTATATGTATGTCCTAAAAAAAATTCTAATGCATATGTTGCCTGTTATGGCATGCTTGTTTTTTTTACCTTTAAACACTGTTACCCTGAAGTAACAACAAAAATTATAAATTCATATTATAGACTTGTTTATAGTACAAAAAACTAGTTGACAATCAGATAAAAAAAAAAAATAAAATAAAATAAAAATAAAAATATTTGCATTGAAACTCTAGTCTAACTATTTGGTTGGGAAAATAGTAATTTTAAACTATTTGGACTCTGTTTCAGTGGGAAAGTGTTAATAAATCGAAATGATTAATTTCCAAGTGGACGTTGGTGAGGCTATGTTCAAGAGCTCTGCACTGTGCCATGAGCTGTCAAAGTTCGGGCTACCTTTGGCTGTGAGCACACTCCTGCCAGGTGGAGAGGGGAGATGGAGGGAGCCGCCGGCCATTAGCGATGTTGGCTATTGGAAGTGAAAAGAGAAGAAATGTGGGGCAGCTTTGCCACCCGTTTGAAGTAGGGACAGCTTGTTTGTGAAGTGGAGGCCGAGCGCTTGGCTTTCATGTGCTGCTCTCATGTGACCTGGGGAGACCTCAACTTCATAAACCATATTGACTATATCGCCTGGGAAAAAAAAAAAAAAAAAAAAAAAAACAGTGACACAATCTATTCCAATACTTATGGGGCTCGGGAGCCTGAAGCTTTATGAAGTGAGATGAATAAGAGAGCACTGGGAGTTTGAAGGCCAGCCCTTGACACGACTCACAAACATTGATATGTCCTCAAGCGTTGACTCATTACCGGAATAATAAGTACAAGGTTTAAGGGAATGGCGTGGTAGTTCATTTCCGGCTGCGCGACAATACCAATGCAGTGACATTTGTTCGCCATTCTTTTAACGACGTTGTCACCCTCCATCAGCACTCACTCTGTGATCCCGATTGTGTGATTAAACATGAATTAAAAGTGAAAGCATGAAATTGCAAGTCCTCCCCACCACCTTCTCTAAAGTCCAAATCTTGTGCTCTTAACGGGAGTTTTTTGACACAAGTGCTGATCCAGCTCTCGGGGATGAGGGGCTTGAGAGACTTAGACGTTTTTTTGTCGTCCCTGCATTTCTTGGGAGGGAATTGGCAGATTATTTGGTCAACCTCGATCAGTTCCACCACAGCTTAGGGGGATACATGCTCGCTGACTAATATTGCCCGGAAATCCATCAAAGTCAGAGGGCTTGTCCCCTTTTTAAAACGTGTGTGTTCCAATCAAGCGCTCAGCGAGTCAAAGCCATCACAAACAGGGGCCACACTCCGCCTGCAACTGACGCTGACAGATCCCGATGAAAATAAATTATGCTGTCCCTGAGCATGAAAGTACCTACTGTAATGTCGAATGAGACGACAGTTAACTTTAATCTTCAAAGCGCTCCTATAACGTAATGCAGTTTTCTTTGCTGGTTTAATATCCCCAAAATAAAAAGTTGCTCTTCACACTCAAAAGAGTTTGGATGTAGGACACAAAAAAAATGTTCCTCTTTGTCTTGGAGTTTGTTTTTGGTATACATGATAGTAAGCATGCAGTCGTGTCAATTCTGGAGGGGTGATTGCAGTTAGGTAATTCAGTAAATCAGGGGATCCAATGAAAAGTGGGGTTAAAAGATTAAACATCGGGAGTAGGTAGAGCTGTTTGCTGGCACAGCTGGTGACTGTATGCTTGAAACAGACTATTTCTAACAAAGTGTCTTCGGACCGCACACGAAGACAAAAGTCTTTATAGCTATTCCAAATAACCAAACCTGAACGGGGGTTATAAAGCATTTTGTTTAATGATGAAGTTATACATCAAAAGCTTGAATTTCTGAATTGAAAGCTGAAAATGATCTTAAATGCTGAAAAACATAAATAAATAACAAAACTAGAATTACTGTATAGTGGATATGAAGTATTGTTTTTTGTTGGGTTTTTTTCAATTCAAAAATAATATTGCATTTTTTTTTGAATAGTTGATTTGTTTCCCTTTTTTATTTCCCTTTTTTATTCCTAAATTAATTAAAACACATTTCCCCAATTCCATAATATCCTGAATTTTCCGAAACGCTTGACGTCAATCAAGATACAGTTTTTAATTTGACTGCCAATTAAACTTCACAAATAGAATACAAAAAGTCCCGCCCCAGTGTGTCAAAGGGTTAAGTCTCCTCAAATATATCGAATGCTTTGGAACATTTTTCCTCCCTCTAACAAGCAAAGAAATAGAGTTCACTGGACTTCTAGGTGAGCTTTAACTTCACATAGCATGTGGTTAAAAGTAAAGGAATCCATTGCTTACATTCGGGGATACATATATTTTAGGACGTTTTTTTTTTCGGAGAAGCAAATAAATTTAAGTTTGAAACAGAAAAGAGGAGTCAAGGTAAAAATACACAGTATTGAAGACCTTTGCCTTCCTACGTCTCGGATGCATTAACTATTCTCTTCTTACCTCCAGCCGTTACAAATGTCAGTGCTCTGCTCTGCTCAGCAGGCCGCCCGACACACAAACGCAGCAGGCATGCACGAAAAAAAAAACCACACACGCAATTTCACATTCCTTCTGGTCCTCCGCTGCAGCACGTGACAGAGAAACAGTTATTCAGCACAGGTCCCAAGGGTTAGCTGTCTGCTCGTTTGTTAATGACAAGCATTTGGGGTAGCCATCGATTTCCTGTGGCACTAATTAAGAGTAGACTCATTAAAGCGTTTGCAATACATCCTGTGTTAACTTTGCAGGTTGTTGTTTTTTTTCTCTCTCTCTCTCTCTCTCTCTCCTTTTTATTCTACTTTGATGGTTGTTTGTCTTTTCTCTTGTTGAGGCAAGTGCTCGTACGTCTTACAGAGAGGCTGATCACAGAGAATAACAGGGAGGCCGTGATCTTCCACCCTCTCCCATCACCCGGGCTCCAGTCTCAAACAGCCACACGGCAGCTAAGTGACATGGAGAGGCACATACGGAAATGGATTGTAGTTGCTTAAAATGTTGGAATCATTGACTAAGTGTTCTTACTTTTGCCCTTTGGCGGAATTTGTTCACCAAATTCGGCATTGTATTCGTAAACAGAGCTCATTTGTGTCTGTTTCACCTGAAGATTCTGTTAGTCATGCACCTGAGGGGCAGCACGGTTAATATAGGTAAGAGATACAGACGGAAAACTCTCCACTCTGATTCCAACTAAACTGACTAGCACCGGGCGATATCTGAGCAGACGTTCACATCCATTTAGCAGAGCAATCTGTATTAAAAGCCCAGTACTTTTTATTCCGAGCAGCTATATTGATCCATCCAACTGTCCTCCCTGTGTGTGTTTATGTCTGGTGCCAGGTCGGATATCTGTTCCTGGTGCCTGCTGATGTCCATGTGCCGCAGGCGGATCTCAGTTCACGAGGTAATTTCGTCCTAGACTGGTCCGTAAAGGGTTAGTTCACCAAACTCAGCACCTCACTGTCTCACTCGCCCTTTGTGGTATCTGCCGATGCAGTTTCGGTTCGATAGTTTTGCTTTCATGTAGCGAGGTTTCGAGATATTCATCCACCTCTGAAATGTCTGCTGTTACCCTAATAAAATAGAGGTGAAAGCAATTTTGTTTGTGATGCTCAAATCTTTGAGAGATGACATTTGAAAAACTCAACAGGAGTGTGTCTTTCCAGAAACAATGTCCCCAGTTGCTCGGCGTAATACAAGCACACCTCGCTTGCTTTAAGTGTATTATTATTATTATTATGCCACTTTATTATCTCACACATGCTGGGTACTGAAAACATGTTTTCAGACTGTCCGTACATCCGATTCTTGTGAACTTGACATCTCAGTAACGCCTGGAAGAAACTTCTTGATGATTACATTTTTGGTGGTCAAAGGTCAAGGTTGCTGTGACCTCATGCCTCTTCTTCAAACTGGGCACAGACGTCCACGTGGACTCAAGTATGTACTGATAAGAATTTGGTGGTCAAAGGACAAGGTAATTTTTTTTACTGACAAAATACTAATTTATCCATAACCTTAGAATTCATATGCTAATTGTGACAATTTCACGTAAATGTCTAATAGGATAAAAGGATGAAGCGATGACATTTTTGGACAAAAAAGGATGTAAACTGCAACTTGAGCGACTGGCAGAGGCACTATTTAATTCATGCAGCTAAAATAAGGATACATATTTTTTACGTTTTTTTTTTTCAAATGTTTCAAGAGTAATGATTCTTCTTTTCCTGAAAAGCATCTGGCTTAAACGTTCACATCCCTTACTCTCTGAGCACCTTAAACCAGAATAGTCAATCAGCCAAACCAAAAAAAAAAAAATCATTGTTAATAGCACAGCACCTTCTCACAGTTCACATGATAAAATGTCGGTTCCGTTGGCACTTTGCGAACACAACGTTTGTCCCATTATAATGGCAGACACTCTCTTCCTCCAATCGTGTTCTGCTAGTGGGCAGCACTTGGAAAATGTGTGGAATGAACAGCCTGCAACAATATCAAGTGTTAGCAGTCAACTCAACAGAAAGCTAATGAACCATAGCAAACAGCTTGTGGGGTTTAGCAAGAGAGAGCAGTTGCATCGAAAGCCCTTCATCGGCGGCTTGAGCATGCTTAAGTGAATAAACTATATCCTAAGGCTGGTGGAAAATAGACATAATCCATTTACATGTATACAACTCAAAGTGAGGGAAGTAGCAGACAGTGTTGCGCTAAAGAATAGACGTCAAACACAACAAAGATTCCACTCTAAAGGCTTTGACAATTAGTCACATTGACTTGTGTGCGGTGACTTCTATGTTTTTAGGGTAATGTACTGTATATTGTACAGCAATGAGAGAATGAACCTTAGACAAAGAGCAACCTATTGCTTACTTTTTAAAATGAACATGAACTCCTACTAGTTGACAATGATAAAAATGCTTAAAATACTTTAGTTGAAGTAGATACATATGCAGCATCTATCTGTCAGAGTAGTATTAGCCAATCGGGTTTGAGTGAGCTTTGGTTGTATTCGGGTGAACAGTCCGTGTGGAGAGCAAAAGAAGGCGGAAGTGCTCTCAACTCTCAACTCCAACTTCTTTCTCGCGCCTCAAGTCGCCAATCCCACTGTAAACAATTGACCAGGGGACGAAAAAGGAAGTCTTGGACTGGATATATTGCCCCCTGACCCCTGCCCCCTGCCGCCAGAGGCTTATCGCCGTCAAACCGATAGATAATACGTTTTAAGACTGAGGTCAGGGAAATAATAGTGCTTCATTCATAGTATATGAATGCCAATCCTTCCAATCAATTTCATTGTCACACTCACAACGTGTTTGAAGTGGTGTCTTCATCATGAAATGCTGTCATGGAAGAAAGATGAATTTATTTCACTTTGCATACAAGAGCTACACAGCTTGCAACATCCTGCATTTTTCCTATTGTCAACAAATCCCATGAAAAGACCAAAATCAACAATAAAAGTATGCAAATAAAAATAACTGACCATGTAGCTAATACCAATCTGACTTCTGATACCTTTATCTAAGGGTATCCACTAAAACCCGGTAACAGTCCAAGATCTCTGCTCACCGGAACTCACTGCTCGGCAATTATTTGTTAATTTTTACTACGTAGGTTAACATGAGGGTGAAATCACACTTGGTTCCTGCTAACTGCTTACAGCGCTGGAATGCTGTCAGTTGATGGTGATCAGAGCTGATGCTGCACTCGCTGTCCTGTGTGTCTGCAGCAGCCGTTCTCAAATGGCGGAACAGTGAACAAAATCTGCTTTTGCAATACCAATGGTGTTCATTCAGACTGATCTGCAGGTTTACAGAATGGACAGATGTTTTTTCAGGGACGGATAGAAAAACAGGCGACACTTCCGAGACGAACAAGACAACGTGCGCAATGGACACTGGTTCACAGTGATGGTGATATTTTACGTCTGAAAAAGACACTTAGAAACATTTCACCGCAGTCTCATCAATAAAAAAGTGGTTTGATGAAGTTGAAGTGGAAGGTGCATTTTGATATTTGCAAGTGAGAAATGACTGAAAGAAAGGTGAAATGATTGTTCATGATCTTTTTTTTTTGTTTTTGTTTTTTTCAGGGGGGGTCGGTGTGAAATAGTAGTAGTATTTATTTATTTATTTTTATCAAGCTTTGTTAACCTTGTGATAAAATCTAACAATACTTCATGCAATGTTTCTAACTGAGTTACTGACAAGAAGTGCACAAAATGTTCTTTTATGACAGCTTGTCAATTTTAGCTAACATTAGCAAACCGTGAACAACGTTGTCAACACTTCTGGTTTCGCAGTACAGTAAAGGCCTACTGCCTTCAAATTATATAATTTTTATTGTAAAGGGCATGCAGGAAGTAATAAGTAGGATAAATACTTTAGCAGATCAAAAGTAGCTCACAGCAGTAAAGGAACGGAGCAGAACAGAAAATGTTCCAAGTTTAATGTTGTCTGGGTGTTAGTCAGTACCAGGGCCAATACCCAAAATTTGATTTGTCTGATTATTAAAAACACAGAAATTAGAACCATGCTGTTGCACTAGCACTGTAGTTTATGTTGAGTCAACAACACATACACCACCCTGCTGCTGGAAATAATCACTGAAGCACCAAATGTGTTTTAATCCACTGGAGGAAATACTCCACAGCAAATGCACTCTTTACTACCGTTTCGGGATAATTTGCTGAAAATGAATATGTTTTTGAAAATCGCACAGCCCTTTTTAAAATACGAACCAATATTTATGACCCATTTCTTAAAGATTTACATCCTCAGTAGGAAGAAATGGGTTGAGGGCTGAATGCCCAAGACAGGCAGGGAATTTGCAAAGTACTTAAGAAAGACTAACGCACTTTTTGGCTTAGTTTTGGATTTTTTTGTTGTTGGATTTGTCGTCAGTAAGAAAATTATTGAATAATGCCAGACATTCAGAAGTCTTTCAATTTATGGAATTTCGGGGAAACATGCCGAAACAAAGCATAGACACCAAGGTTCTTATTAATTTGCTGACTTCTCCTCCATCGCCATTGTAGCATTCAGCCAGAGGTATTAATTAAAATTCTTGTCCTATGACTCGTTGTGATCCTCAGCTAGTTCTCCTCACCACAAATCCTCCCCGTTTCCCATGCAGGTGTTGGACTTGCGATGTGAATGGCAGCATGAATGCTAATCGGCCGTTGTAATAAGGTCTTTGAAGTATGCAATACACTGTTGCAGAATCATAATGTGAAAATCCCTCTTTGAATCGGGAGATTCGGTCCTGCTTGACATTAGTGGGCCTCACTCTCTCTCTCTCTCTGTCTCTCTAACCTCTGTCTTTCACATCGCACTGCTCCTCCCTCCCCTCACTCCTTCCTCCCTCCTCCCCATCTCCCCAACATCTTTTAATAATCACTTCTGGCAGGAAGACTTGCCTTGCTCTGATAGGTCTTAGATGACAAGCAGGGTTTCCAAATACCAACATGTGGGATGTAGCGATCCGTGGGAAAAAAGTGAGGGAGTGGACCCAACAGGGAGGGGGGTGGATTATTGGTTTAGGAGAGAAATAGTAGGGGTTTGTGTGTGTGTGTGTGTGTGGGGGGGGGGGGGCTGCAAGGTGCATTACGCCTTTAATATAGAAGTTGAGGATGCGGTGGTTATAATGTCAGTAGACTTTTTTTTCTGATCACTATCATCATTTCCATGCACAGTAGATTAAGAGAACCTTTCATCCATTTACTACAAATAGTGAAGTGTATTTTTTCTTGAGTTCAATGTAATAAGCCAATAGTAATTTGGACAATTGATGACATTGAAAGCTCAAAGCGCGCAGTTTGGATTGCCATTGCTGTGGGTAAGACAGAGGGCTTTGTTCATTTTGATGAACTGTAGCCTAAAGCAGGAAAACAACCACTTCAACCCCTTGAAGTCCTGTCAGTGATTCGTTTCAAGACCACTTCAAATTTCAAAAGGCATCTCTACATATAATTAACATAATTATAATTAGTGTAGTCCTGAACAGTTTTATAGCAAAGATTATTTTTCCCCTCACTACCCAGAAGAATTATAATATTTTATAAAAAATGTAAGTTATTAGATTTCATCTAAAGCTTTACGATATAGTCCATTAAAAAGGGCTCTTGATCAAAACACAACATCTGTTTATTTCGGTGCAACAGATGTTGGGATGCACATTCTATGTATAACATTAGAAATGTACATAATAAAGTCAATCAATTAATCCTAAATGAAATACATTTCCTGTTGTAAACAACATATGAAAATATATAATTCTCTATGACCTGTAGTAAGCCAGTAGTAAATTCCCTTGTCATTTGGGATTGGATATACCCTTGCTCAAGAGTATGTTGTGCAATAACTCCATTTGTCTGCACAGGATCGGTGATTGTAATGTAATAGTCTTGTTATTTTTTTTATTTAATTCCTTATTTGAGTTACTTTAAAGAACGGCGTCTACTAAAAACCCAAGTGCTTTGCGAGTTAAATGTCACTAGCTCAAGGGAGCAGCCAGACATGGTCGTAACAAAAGCAGACAGTAGATCATCTCTATAAACAGATATCTGCATATGAATGCAGAATCTGTAGGCAATGGGACAAGATTTTGGTGTTTGATTTTGGAAGCGTTCTGTTTTCTGTTTGTTGTCAGAGTAGTATCGACCAAATCACGTTTGAGTTAGCTTTGGTTGCATGCAGGTAAAAGATGTGTGGAGACCAAAAGAGGCAGAACTCATAGGCTGCAATGCAATCTTGGAACCCATCAGCTACCATTAAGCAACTTGAGACGAGAGAATGGAGTTGAAGTTGAGAGATGACATCAATGACCGGATTGTTTCACAAGTAGCCAGTTTACACTCAATAAACTTTTTTGTCTTAAGCTAATAAAAAGCTATATTGTCTCCAGACAATAGCCGATGGTGTTCGAGATTGCATTTGGGCCAAAGCGTTCCGCCTCTTTATCTCTCCACATGGACTCTTTACCTGCATGCAACCAAAGTCTGATCAAACATGATGGGTCAATACTACTCAGACTACAAATGGACCACAAACAGAAACCAGAACGCTTTGGATACCAAAATGTTGTCCTGTTGCTTACGGATTCCACATTTAAATGCAGATCTGTTCAAAGAAATTACAATCCACTTGACTAATGTAAATCCAATCATTACTCTCCTTTTAGCTCTGATTTGTTCCTAACCAACTCCACAGAAAAAGAAAAATCTGGCTCTTCAATTGCTAACTGTGCCATCATGTTCGCCAGGTAGTTGCTGACTCGCTCTGCTATTAAGTTATTCCATAATGGGTTTTTAGAGCTTCTTCATCAGAAACAGCTGTTGTGGCCGAAACAAAACTTTAAATGAGAGCGGTGAGAGCAAATCAAAACCGGATATTTGTTGGTCGGAAAACCAAAACAATGAGCTAAAAGACTCTAAAATGACTCTGCAGAGCTGAGGGGAACTTCACAATTCTCTGTGGGTTCATGATTATGAGCAACCTCTTTCGCATAAATATAGTCACGTGATCCAGTATTTGTATTAAAATATTGATTATAGACGCTTCAAATAAAAGTCAATACTATATTTCTTGTTGAGAAATTAGTATTCAAAACGTATACTTTAAAATATCTTTTTTTTTTTACTTTTTCCGAACTTCAACAAAATGTTCTTGTGCTAACTTTTTCTTCTCTACATTGAGCAACTTGAGTTGTACCAAGAGTAAGTTTAAACATGCTTAGAATCTAGCAGAGACTTATGTCAGATGCAATGAAACTCATATTTAATGGTTGTGGAGTGAAGACCTTTGAATCACACTGACTGACACACTGCAGATTCTATTACCTTGTTCCTGTTTACAGTGCAGCCAATTCGATTAATAGAGCATCATGGATAATGCATGTATGTACCGAGTAAGTGACAGGGGAGCTCACATGCTCACTAGAATGTTCTGCGAATGGATTTTCATACTCCCATCTATTTATTTTTTTTATTCGGTCCCTCATTAAATGGATTTTATATATATATTGTTTGATTTTGTCCACTTTTTGATACAAAAGAAAGCTTACTGCAACTTAAAAGTAAAATGAGTTTTTTTGTCAATGAGGAGTGAAAACATTTCATATCCACTCCAACCTGGAAACAGCGTTGATACAAAAAGTCGCAAGTGAGTCACTTGTTGCAATTTCTCTCATCCTCCATTGTTTACATCTACTTCAGTTAGTGGAATTGTACTTTCCCCAGAAATGTGTTTTTGACAAGCTCTCAGCAAAGGACTCGCTGTGCTCCGTACAAGTAGTTTCTGCAGTCGAGAAAAAAAGGGAGAGGAGAGCAGAAAAGCACTGCTGTAATGTGCCAACATATACATACATAATAAAGATTTCAGGATGGATTTTTCCTTTGCATTTTGGAATACTCGTCTTCCTCCCCCCTCTCGTTTCGACTCTTGCTCCCATCCATCTCCGCTGACGCTTCATCACTTATGCCGCTGTCAATCACCCAGTCATGCTTATAAAGCGGCTGAGTTATGAGGAGCTTTTATTTGCCAGGAGCGCCATTGAACTTGACCTGTGATAAAGCCTTGACAGAGAACGTGTTAATGATGAAGCCAGGCTGACTGATGTGCAGCCATAGAGGAGTCAGGAGGGGAAGTTGTGAGAGGTTGACCTTTGTCAACTAAATGCACTTCTCCGCTCACTTGTTGGCCACTGGAATATCGACCATTATCATCAGAATAATTACAACCTGTTTGTAGAAGTAGACCCGTTTTATTTTCTGCTTCTCTTCTTCCCCGCCGATTCTCCCCTTCCTGCGCGCTTCTGTGAACAGGTGACTCACTCTCCTCTCTGCATCTCCCTTCCACTCTCTTTTTCAAGCTCCCTTATTCCTTCTTTTATCTTCCCGAACATGTGATTCACCCCCTCTGTCTCTGCTTTACTCTCCTCGCTATCTCTCAGTCGTTCTCATTACAAAAGGTGATCACCCATTGAGCTCATCAACCCGCAGTGAACTCCCTCCGCCCTCTGACTGATGAGTCTGAGAAAGGGGGCTGTCGCCGGGCTGACAGCTTCTTCTGAGGAGAAACATATTAATGGCTCTGCTACCGACTAAAATGCTATGTCACTCCTGTCCCACCCACACTGCCGACGCCGCGACGCTCTCCGCTGGTATTTCTTAAATGCCAACGTCAGTCACGAATAGGTCAGGACAACAAGCACTTAAATAAGGCTTTGTCACTGATTAATGAGAGGTGGAGAGAACCGCGGAGGCCTCTGACTGTCTCGCGCAGATAAAACAATGAATGTTTTGTAAATAGCCACGGGTGCTTCTCTCCGTCTCGCTCTGTCCTGTCCTTCCACCATTTGAGAGGAACATCGGCTTCAGAGAACTGACAGCAGCTCGGGGGATCGTAGGAACACATGTTCCCATCCGCAGCACCGGGGAAAATCCAATCAGATCCCAGCGAGCCTGCAGTGGCTCAATTTGCAAAGCCAACAGGCCTTTTACCAGTATTGTTGTAATGGTATTAACAGGTTGGATCCCAGCCAAGGAGAACTATGGCAGTAACATGCTGATGTTATTGACTACTTATCCATAAAAGTCCATCCCTTCTCACTGCATTATACTCAAGCGTGGCACAAATCGACTAATCTGAGCAGATTAAAGTCACTTAGAGGAGATTGGAGTTCACCCACGGTTTTATTAAAATGCACAAATCTAATCAGAGACGAAGTGTAAATTGTCTGGCTAAAAGGCAAAGATGTTACATGGTGTGAAAAGGGATGAATACATTTTGGCTATCAATCAGAGGCATTCATAAATAAAAACCAAATGAAACCGAATATCACAATCTGATTTTTGATTTTTTTTTTTGGAATGCATCATAAGAATATAACATTTCTCTGAAAGCAGTGTGTGACAACACATTATGTGACAACAACCGTGTAATAACGAGACGAAATGTAATACATTAGGTAATACATTTATTAGGTTATAACACTGCACTGTGTAATAACTGGAGAAATGGTAATAAATGTTCCCTTTATTATTATGAGTTATCTTTCATTGGCCAAAAGTACATCAAGTGTCACCGTATCCCTTAGGTTTCCTTACGTGTACTGATGAACACATCCATTTTGGTTGGTTATAACATAAAGCATGTATTACTACATTTTTGTAAAAAAAAAAGTGCAACTCCCACATTTCATTTTGCCCCACGTAACAACATTCGGGGGAAATGTATTACATTTTGCGTTCAAGGCGTTTATTACAAAATGCAGCAGATTATTACAGAATGACACAATGAAGTGAAAATGTATTACGTTTTGTCGAGTTGCATAATGTGTTGTTACACGGTGGCTCAGAGTTTCTTTTGAGAAAAGTCCTTATTTAAAATGTAGACTAAGCATCAGCAAACACATAGCCGTTTGTGTGATCCGTCAGTCGGTAAGTAGTGGCGTCCCCTCGGCACAGACCTGGCTCTCACACTCTGCACAGATGCCTCGGAGTTTCAGCCGTGTTCATTTTTTTTTTTTTTTTTCTTCGTCTTCTTCCAAAGTAATTAACTTGTGGAAATGATTTACCCTTGAATGGCTGTCAGATCAATTTCTCATTGGAGGTCTCTGTAAACCCGTCATGGCCCCCATAGCCTGTCAGATCCCAGCCACTGGGCACATCTTGTCCCACATGAGTGCTTTTAGAGTGTAACACAGAACGGTGAGCCTTGAAACAAAGACCGGACTCCTGTAGTTTCCTAGTGACCGTCTACAAATGAAATATCGTTAGGGTCATTTATGCTGGAAGTCTGTCCGCAAGGTCTGCACTTTTACAATATATATATTTTTAAACATACAGAGTGCAAACAAGCTTAAAAATTAATAGTTTGGCTCTGAATTTCTGAAGACATCTATTCAATATAACAGCAGGTACCTTAAAACTATTGCTAGTAGAATCATCTTTTTTCAACAATAACTGCATCTTATTTATTGGTAATCATTTATCTGGATTGGATGGAAACATAGCTCAACCATAATGACAATCCTGCAATAATGCAAAATTATTATGTCCAAAGGTAAAAAAAAAAAAAAAAATGATGGAGAGTGATCCAGGTAAAGCAATATTGTTCAGTATCAACTGTACAAAAAAACAAACACATATGTTCCATATATGCACCTACTGTAGCGTTATCTGGCAATAGCTCAGATAGTTCACAGACACTTTTGATTTCATGGATCAGCTTTTATATACTGGCTGCTATTGAATTACAACACCATCGGCAAAAAGAACGTGGATTTTGAACAATTCTGCAGAATCTCACTTTTTTTGGTTGTTGTTTTTTTAATTAATAAATGTGTATTATCATTATTTCTTTTTACAATATTTGCAAATCTTGCCATGCATGAGGTAGGGCAACTACAACCATGATATTAGTCAATTCTGTAAAACTACAGACCACACTCAATAGCAAATTTGCTTTTTGACGTCCAAAACCAATTCTTTATTATTGAATAGTTTCATTCTGCAATATCATCACATAGTAATTACAGCATGGTCAAGATTAGGATTAAAGATGATGGTTAGAGTATTGAAAAAACTGTTGGATTGTGACAGGCTCTGAACTCCTGTCTTTTGCATGAAAGTCAGAGGGTTAACACGTCAATACATCTCTCCGATCTCCATTACCCTTTGTAGTTCCCACTTCATTGGAGAATAGAGCACACTGCTTCCTGCATGCCAGGCTGCAGATTACCCAGAGGCAGCCGCTGGTGTGATTGCACACTTGCTGGTTCATGTAGAGCCCTGGACCTAGATGGACTTTTAGACTGCCGACATATTTCCGAGATGCTTGTTGTGCTGAGGCGGGTACATCTGTCCCCTCAACTCACTTTGAAGAGAACAAAGTCACTCCTATAATGGGGATCAACTCATGCTCATCATCAAGGTTTACCTGCATAGAATGGCTGCAGTTGTTTCATAAGGCAACATATGCTGTACGCAGCTGCTGAATCCATGAACCCAACATGTTCATTTGTCTGCGGCGATCAAAATCGTTAAAAAAATGTTGGTCTATATCATGAAATAACAACGTTATAGTTGTGTTTTTTTTGCCAGGTTTAGGCATAATGTGACGGAGTTGCATAAAAACGACAACATGGTTTGGGTTTAAATGACCACCTCGTTAAGGTTACGGGACCAGCGTCGCCATGGTTACAATAATAAATAGCCTACACATGCTCACACTGTTCCAACTCACCTCCTCCAAGTCACATGTGCCTGCCCTTTCTGCAGCGTCGTTCACTCCTTCTGTCTCCCTCTCTGAGTCCATATGAGAATATTTGAATGAACCCTTGTTACATGCTGTTCATATTTGTCCGTATGTGAACAGCATGGGTCAACATGATTACATGACGGATAGCAGTAAGTGAATGCTATGAGTTGATCCTTTTTATTTACTTCCATGCCTCCTCTGCTGCCATGGATGTACCTTTTCTTTTGATTACAACAAAGCGAACCCTCTATTAGGAGCTGTATATTGTGGATGGAAGAAAAATTCCATACAAATACATCTATGGAGCGAGCTACACATTTTCCATTTTTCAGCTCAACCTCTTTTAGAATACTAGTGTAATGTAATCACTAATGTTCCTTTTTCATGGTTATTGTATGTTATATTGTCAAACACGGGTTGAGCGGCCCAAAGTGCCACATCTCAACAGTCAACATCCATCACTATCAGCGTGGACCCCCGTTTACGCTAGAGTTTCTTTGCTGTTTCTTTGCTGTTCCGCTTTAACAATATTACAATAAATAAGGTCACGGATTATGTAACCTTTGCTCTGCAGTCTCAAAAAAAGCAGTGTCCAGTGTAGCAACGAAGAAGGTGATTCTCTCTACTTTTGAACCCAGATTTGGAACATCAGTGTGCTGTTCGTTAAATGCGTTGGAGGTAATTAATGTCAATTTGTCCCACATTTTGTGCACGTTATAAGAGCATACAAAGAGTGGAAGTCAATACATGATTGGGGGGGGGCAATTGATACTTTCTGAATATTGCGGGCTACTTGTACCCCCCTCCCCCTCTCCCTCCAAAATGTATGGCCCCCTTATGTCGTTGTGTTGAAACATCTCGGGAGGACAGTCTCCACAAACCACACGACAGAGTCAATAGTTTATTAGAAATGAAGAAAAAAAAGTTTCCAAGTTTTCGACAAGCATCTTAGTTCACAATTGCATCATAATGACAGCATATGGTGGCGTCTTTTTCATTCATAACTCTGTTGGACAATGCATTAGCACTTCGATATCCATGGTGATGGACACAAGATGTACACAAGCGAGGCTGCACTTTGTTCTCTTGTGATTCAGCTTGCCAACACGTCCTCCTGTAAATACTTTACACTGAGCCACGGAGTCTATTTCCAGACACACAAATGTTTCAGCCGCTTCATTGGACAGTCCCATGCCTGTGGTGTGAAAAGTAATTTGCCGTATTTGAGCTAAGGTCTTTCTCTCATTCACATCATCCCAGTCTCTGATTCTTGACTGAAATGAAATACATGTTTAAACCTCTGCCGTTTTAAATAAAACCCACTGCCACCGATAATTAGACGGCTGCATGTGTGCCCGTAACTGTGCAGGCCCTATACTGTTTGTGCTTTCATTATGGCCAGAATGATTTAGTGTGCTATGGCGTTGAGACATCGGGATGATACTTCTTGCCCTCTCACAGTCTTCCTGGCAGCTTCCCAAGGACAGGCAGCAGAAAGCAATTGCTATTAGTGCACATATATAGTCCGAGCAGATAAATATATGCTGCTTTTAGCAGATGAGCCACAGCACCATCAATTAAGATTAGGGCAAGTGCTATCACAGTCTCATAAAGAACAACAAGACGGCATTCCCTCAATGTCAAAGGTAAGATGAACATGTACAAGCCGTTGGGAAAAATCAAAGAAAGCCCGATAGCTCATATACATAATGCTCACATTGACAAATAGCTATTGATGTTTCTTCATCAATGAGAGTGACACGGCTCAAACATCTTGGAGACGAAACTTGGCGAAGGATGAATCCAATGAATTTATTTCAGGCGTTATTTTCTTCTCTCCGTGCAACGGGTGGGAGGATGAGTTCTTGGTCGTCCTCTTCGTGCAGCCTGGAAACTTTTTCCCTTTTCTTTTTGTTGAAGTTGAAGTCTGCCTCCGTCCTACAGTTTGAAAAGAACACTTGGAAAACATGGGCGAGGAGAACAGAAATAGAGCAGCCGGTGGTGTGTGTAAATGAGTGATGGCAGGGATAGAACTGGTCTTTCCTCTGTTGTCCAATCGCAGTCCGACAGCCGCCGTCCGACTGCACCGACCCCGTTGTTGCCCCGGTGTTCTTGTGTTGTTCCCCTGTAGTGTCCTCTTTTCCCTGCGCTGGTTGTAGCAAAGAGTATGGCAGCGATCTCCATGCCGGGCCAGAGGGACGTGGACAATGTGTGTGCCCTGCGACTCTCCAGTGGTTTCCGAGTAAAGGCCATCACTCTCCCTAATTAGCTGGTCTCTTTTGGGCTGTGACTAAAATCACCTCTGTGGCTCCTTCCTCCATCGGATCACACCTAATTTTAATTAGACCCCTCGGAATATTAGCCGGGGTCTTTGTTCCGCTTCCTCTCATTAAGGAGCCAGACAAATGAGTCTTTAAAATCCTTTATACATTTCCTCTACATTCCCCCCATCCCCCCTTCTCACTATTGTCCTCATCATTTTCTTGTGCGTGCTCTTTTATTTGATATACTGTAGACAGTATAATAAGCCCCCGGCCTAGCTAAAACCCTGTGATTGGTGATTGCCTATTCTATCCAAATATCCCAGCAAAAGACACATTTTGCAGGGGCTGATGTCATTTTGGCATGGTGATGGAAGAGGAAGGACAAAAATTGCACTTACGAAATATTCATTAACAATTAGGTTCGTAAAAAGATTAGATTAACGAGACAAACGTGGCATTTGATATTGGTATTGGCATATATTTATTGTCATTGTGTTTGTGTGCAGTACTAATAAAATAAAATTACAATCCGATTAAAAATATTACAGTATCATAAGCCCTACAATGTAAGTGTAGGATTTTTTTGGACTTAAAAAAAAAAAAAAAAAAAAGCTTTAATTCTATATTTCATTTTCATCACAAAACAAATGTAACGTCGTCAAACAGACATACACAACTCACATTCAAAAATAGAACAGCAAAAAAAAAGAAATAAAAAAAGACAACAACCAAAACAAAAGCCAGACTTGACAGAGAAAAATACAATGTTTTTTTCTATACAATAATTTTTTTTAAAAGAGCTAATCGCTAAGAATAGCAAAACTGGTTATCACGCAGTAGGGACTGAGGCTAACCAACGGGAGAGTGAAGGTGTCCGCAGGTACTCTCAAATGTTTCATTTAAGGTGCAATTTTAAAGTTGACAAATTCCCAGTGCAATGGCAACGAGTGTATGGGTCCCTGTTTTTTTAATGTCCCGGTAATGCGCAAAAAAAGTGTATCAATGCATCAATATTAGAGGGCAGTTATTCATTTAACGACAATGGCTAAATTTGAGGACAGTTCTCCAGTAGTTACAATCCTGCAGTTCAACATGCAACACCGATTATAAAAGAAAGTAACAGAAGCGGCAGGTTTCAACTGCAGATGTACACTTACTGATCAACAGGCAATTATTGTCTTTTACAGCCTCTAGTATTTGTGTTCATGGTTTTATATGTTTCATATTAAAACCTTCAAATGTCAATTTTGACTCGAGCCAATCTTCTGCAGAATAGTTCACTGTGCCACTTTGTGTCCTCTGTCCTTTAAGACTGCCCTTCTGTTTATTTTGTGCAACACCAAAAAAAAGAGTGACTTTCAATCTCTTTCGCAGAGGCCAAAAAAATAAAAAAATAAAACAAGTCTATAAATTATGTAGATTGCTTTTTGGAATTCTGTTCTATTTGACTTTAAATCTGTGAGTCACATTATAAATATTTTATTAAGCTAACATGTAACCCTAACCCTACAAAACACAAAGAACCCAACACTCGCAAAAAAAGCTCAAATCTATAACCTGCAGGTGAGTTATTAAGATGTTGGGCTCACAGCAATTTGAGAAGTGTGAAGGTTCAGTCATTGGTCTGTTAGGTACCTTTAGTGACTTCAATACGGCACAGACCTATTTTCGAGTGGACGATCTACACCTTTAAAACCTACTCTTCAACATGTAATTGTCTAATGTCTCGTTTCGAACTGTGGGTTGCAGTCTATGTAGAGCTAAACGAAAAACAATAATCGTAGCTCATTAAGAAAATATGAGCATGGAGGGAAAACAAGGCCATGGCGCTGTGCCAAGCTCAAATTACAAAAATGCATTCTTGTCTTTTGTGGCTGCTGGAGAAATGAGTGTCTCTTGTGTCTCCCCTTGTATGACTTGATGGCGAGTGAAATGCACGCTGGCTGGTGGGTTCTTGACACTAAGAGCAGACCTTTACTGTTGATATTCCAGAGCAGTGCTTCCTAACCTTTTTGCCTCGTAACACTAATGGCCTCATCAACCTTTTTCTGTCTTGGTTTTAACTCATTTGAATAATTGTTAAGGCTCCGTAGGGCGGAAAAGTGTTCAATATTTCACAAAAGAACCAAAAATTAGAGGAAGAATCTGAAAAAAAATCTCCTCAGATTTACTCCAGGTTGGGAACCACTGTTCCAGTTATTAGCTAAATGTTCTGCTTTTAAAGGCCTTTGTAGATTTATTTAAAAATAGCTGAATGTGGAATAAACTTGTCTTTATGATGACAAGAAAAATACACCATTGAGCCACAAAAAAATAGAACGCAAATTAGTGAATGAAGAAGAAGAGGAAAATGGCAAAGCAAAATTACTGCACCAGTAAACAGTGTCATTTTGATCTGTGCCATCCCAGGAACACAGTCGGCATCAAGCACGTAGAGCGGTTCCTCCTTATGAACAATGCTTTCATCAATGGACATGTTGACCCCCACCAGCTGCCAATCTTCTCGGATGGCAGCAGCACCTGTCGGTAAAAAAAAATTGTCAAAACCCATCTCTCAGTAGCAACTCACCAGAGTTCAATTTCATAATCTTCCTCACTCACAATATTAACATCTGCAACCATTTAGCCCGCGTGCATTTGCAGGCTTCGTGTTTGTCTTGTGCATGTGAGTGAGTGCACGCACTCACACACACGTGTTTACTAGTTGTCTGTGTAGAGCAAGTGTGAGGATTCACTCATGGGTGGTTGAGTAATAGACGCTGGTGCTCTGCCAGTGCCGCACACCCTTGTTCATGAATTATAAAACCATGAGCAATTATGGCTTTTACACAAATTAACCAAAGCATGCTGGATGCAAACTGTAATTGGGTCAGTGGTTATTTCCTGCAACACACCTGGGCTTGCAGTAAACGTTGGGTATCAATTATGAATGGATCCTGTCCTACCCAGGGTGTGCAGCAGACCATGGCCTAACATAGCATATACAAGTGCATTAGCATATACATGATGACTATAATAATCTCCATGACAAGGCTTTATCATATAACATTGTCTCAGTGAAATGTATATGCTTTGCTTTTTATTTTTAAACTACTCATTTTGAGTCACTTGTATTATGTACAGCAAGGTCAATTCTAATATGCTACATTATTTCCTGAGATTAAAAGCATATTGAGACTCTGTATTAATGTGGAGTTACTTTCTCAATGAATGCAGAGTTGTCTCATCGCCTCAGGGTCAGGAACTCTTCCAGTGTGTCACTCAGGTCTCTCTCCTACCATGTAAGATGTACGTTTTAGTCAGTTGCATGTCTTACACCATGAATAAACCGAGTAAAGGACTATTAACAACTCAAGGATTAAAAGACTTTGAAATTTGACCCTAGATCAAGAGAAAAATCCAATCCTTTGGTCTGTCATTTTTTTCAATTTCACAATTTAGCAGCCAAATAATATTTCAATAAATCAAGAAATGCACAGTTCAATGCAGAGTTCATGAAGCGGCAGAATCCAGTTTTTCTCTCTAAAGACGTTGAAATCAGGCGACCATGGCGTGTTTACCGTCTAACTTTAGCTTTTTACCTCTGCCGATTGCATTTGCACTTCAAAAATTATAAAAGCAGTGTTCATTTGTGAAGATTATCTTGCTGGGCTAAACTTGTAAGTATAAGAAAAGTTTGTTTGCCGCAGACCTTACTTTCTGCAATAATTCAAAATCCCATTGGCTTTTTTTATCGAGGGAACCATTGTGATGCTAACTTCCGGGTTGTCCTACAAAGATATGTCACCCCCCGAAGCACTCCATAAACAGATTTATATTATTGATGATTTGGTGAATTAGAAATATTTATTACGTTTTCATCAGTATAACTAGTCAGAAGGAAAACAAAGGTGGTTCTATTTAAAAGCAGCAATGCAGTTCAAATTGTGTTGTCATTTTAATGGAAACTGGCAGAATGATGTCAAACAAAACAACCGAGTAAGTAGGATGAGCTACAGACTTACCATACTCATGTTAGATGTATCTGATGTGGGTTTCCCAAGCATCAACCAAATATTAACCAAAACGTCTAAAGGCATGGTGCTCAGCTGGTTCTTCCTATCTGGGCCATTTACTTCAGCGGCAGTATTGTGAGGAAGCAGCCTCTAGTTGTGAAAGTTTGTTGAAACAGTGCTCAGTGGTGATTTTAAAATTACAATACATGCTATCAGGAAGTGGAATATGAACATGCACAGCAGGTGACACATATTTATCAATGAAGTGACTGTCAGGAGCACTTTCACATTCCGCTTGAACCACACAAATACTCTTTAAGCTCTATTACAAAACGTTCATAACCACTTTGTAATCTGTTACTTGCCAACAGACGGCCGGTTGTTTCGAAACATCTGCGCTCCGAAAAATGTCCCATTGTACCAAAAGCCCAATTTAGTGACAGCCCGTTACCTCGAAAACAACACCCGTTGCTCCAAAGGCCTCTCGAAAAGTACAGATTTTCCCCGCAACAAACAAGAGCACATGGCTAACTATTATGCAAAATGAGAGCAATATTTTGTTTCCTACTATGGCTAGGAAGTGAGATTGGTTAGGGTGAGGGTAGGAATATCATGGTGGGCCAATCAGAGGCAGAGCAGGGCTGGTCAAGCCTTCGCCATCACGCTGCATAATAACTAGCCGTGTGCTTCTGTTTGTTGCTGGGACTGTGTATTTTTGGAGCAATGTGCCGTTGGAGCAATGGCCGTTTGTTTTTCAGGATAACGGCCTGTCAGACAAAATAGGCTTTCGATCCACAGGGACATTTTTCGGACTATAAGGGTTTTGGAATAATGGGCCATTGGAACAATGGCATGGCACCCTCACAACAGCCATGAAAGCAGAACAGTCATATTTAATTTACTCTGTGCCAATCTCCCACCAATGGGTACATTGTGTTTTATCTACATGAGAATGTATATGGATTTACGTTAGAGAGCATGCAGTGCTGCTTTAATGTTGTGCCATAATGGATTTTATGTGCCATAGTATTTGGCAGCCTGAACTACACCTACACACTATATCTGAGGCATTTCTCTAATTACAGAGCCTTTGACAGTGAGGTGAATGTATTTAGTAATGTCTGCATATCTGCATGTGTAAACATTTGCCTGGAAAAAAAAAACAGTGACCCCAGGCTCAATCACAAAATTGTCAACTCAATATCTGTTCACCTCGCAAGTCAAGACCCTGAGGAAAGTTTCCACATTTGAATTTATAATTTATTCTTATTTATAAAAGAGCTATTGGACTATTTTAATGTTCCGTGCTCCCTCAGTTGCACAGTTTAACTAAAAAGAGATGTGTAGAAAAAAAACTTTTTTTTTTTAATCTGAGAAGCCAAGTTTATCAAAGTCACAGCCTTTGGTTCAATAATAATCCCAAACGATAACAAATGAGATGTCACATTTGCAAAAAACAACCTTGGCTGACATATCAGCTATTAAAGGGGGATCAAGTAAAAGAAGAATAGTTTCACTTTTGCTTTAAAAGAACATAATAAGCAGACAGCTGAATAAACTGCACCTCCACAATGTGCTGGATGTTCCAAACAATTGCTTCAACATTGCTTGTACTTTCCAGAAAATAGTGTGATTAGACTGGGACATGTTCCAAGGTCTAACCACACTTTAGTATATGTTTTAATTTGGATATTAGTCCAGGAGTCTCAGTAGGATTTGCAAGGATTCCGCAAGTATTTGAAAGAAAGAAATTAACAAAGTAAATACGTTGTCCGTGAACATTTCACTGATACCTTCAGTATCAACATTTTGTGTTTTGCCAGATACGTTAATTAATGTTTTCTTTTCCGTTGATAAATCTGGGTAATCTGGGCTGCATCTTGTTTCCCACGAAACATATTTGCTGTAGTATACTATAACCATTCAAGTTTTTATTTTATTTTAAAATCTCAGTTTGAATAGATTTCATAAAAAGAGTGCATAACAGATTTGAATCGAATAGGGAAAAAAACAAACGTGCATAAGGCAAAAGCAAGTGTGAGATAGAAACCACCTCACGGCTGTGAGATAGAAGCTGCCAGTCAACCGTGGTCTCATTTGTTTACAGTAATTATGCCAACAAGCAGCCTAATTTGACAGTGATACATTGATGTTTGATGTGTTACTGATAGACGTTTTACTGATCCACAAGAATCAGTGAAAAAGAAATATGCTGCTGCAGAGTTCTTAGAGGCTTGAAAAGCTTATTGCAAGTTATTTGACGTTAATAGATCTCCTGCACATATTTAAAGCCCCAATGGGCAATGTGAATTGCTGTGATATTGCGTTCTAATATGAAATCATTTGACTGTAGCCCGTATAATATGTAAAATTAAAGGGCTGTAAAAGCTTTTCAAAAATCAGCCGTAATTAAGTTACAATTGGCTATGTTTATCCATCTACCCCTTTATGGCTCATTATGGGTGTATTAGGGACTGCTCTTTAAACAAACACTGTTAGAAATATTACTGAAATATGAAAGTGTATAAAATTGGCCTTAAGTCACATCTTCGGGAGA
The DNA here is from genome assembly GCA_943593645.1 of Bovichtus variegatus. Taxonomy (NCBI): domain Eukaryota; kingdom Metazoa; phylum Chordata; class Actinopteri; order Perciformes; family Bovichtidae; genus Bovichtus; species Bovichtus variegatus. The sequence continues at coordinate 8,211,412 of CALSCE010009344.1, read as the reverse complement.
TAAAACTACAGCAACACTTGACTTAAGACTCAAGAGATCTAAACTGGAACAGAAAAAATCCTTCTAGTCGTACTTCTAAGAACTGTGTACAGGGAGCGAAAGAGCTTTGCAAGAGATAAACTAAGGCCAAGCCATGTATTGATTTAAAAGGGATCATAAAACCTTACATCCTAGATCAATATGAACAGAACATACCAGAATAACATGGCTGGAAGTTATTCCATTTTCTCTTCTGACAAGATTCTGAAAGCTAATCTCAGCCAAGGCGTGGGTTTCGCTTCAACATTGGGGAGGTGGGGACGCAAAATAAGTGGCACGTCTGGGGAAATTTAAGGGCGTCAAACACTTCATTTCCTGCATTCTGGTGAATTTTTCTGCATCAATTTATGCTGGAAATGTGAGAAATCTCCGAGAGAGATGTTCTCGGTGATGTCGTAAGATTATGAGAAAAAATAAGTCATAATTTGTTGAGAATAAAGTAATTGTATTATAAGAAAAAAATCTACGTGTCCTACAGTCCACTGTGCAGAGTCCAGCAACGATTTTCGGCTGGAGTACGGCAACACCACTCAGACAAACCACACACAGAACCGCGGTACACTGTAATACTAGAACCGGTAGTAAAAAATAATGGCAATTTGTTACGTTCATTTATGAATGCTAACAAACATTTTCGACGGCGGCGCTGGGTTTATCAATGTGTTGGGGGAGATTTGTCCCATGCCAACAAATATTACAATTTCTGCCTTGAATCACGGTGATTTGAACATCAAAGACGATCTGTCATCGTACAGACAGAGAAGAACTGAATGTGAGATCATGTGTATCAAGGATGGGTTTTGGATTTTCAGAAATCTCCCAGTGTATTCAGCCCTCACAGCAGCTGGTTTTCAGACCTTGTTTCTCTGCAACTACTTTGCATCTATTGATCGGGGCTCTCACAGACAAAAAACAAAACATAATACAGGAGTTTTAAAGTGTAAGAGTTGGATTGCATAGTTGCTACTGGATTGCAGCTGTAATGATTTTGCAGCCACAGATCCCTGTTGAGCTGCAGTCTATTCTATCGCCAGGTAGTCCCATATGAGGCCTCTGGCAGAAAAGCCATTGCGACTTCTCCAAAAAGCCCATCTACTGCTCTGCAGGTGCATGAGTATAAAACTGAGCATGTTTTCAGGTTGAAATGAAGCAAATCATTTTTCTCTCCAACAGCTTTCTTCCCTTTTTTCTAACATTGGCACTATAACCTAGCTTTTCCAACATAAAAAAAAATCACTTATGAAACTTGATTAAATATCAAACTGTTTCTTTATTGTGATCCCAACTGCAGAAACACATGACATTAACTAGAAAGGCTATTACGGGCATTTTATAAAAAAAATAAATAAATAAAAAAAAAAAAAAAAAGGTTTGGCTTAAAAATTCTGACATTTTAGACTCCAAACAGTATTTTTGGGGAGACAGCCGGCGTGATGACAAATCAGGCAGTCAAATCAGGATGATTCAAAAAGAAAAACGGCACAAAAGATGAAGTCAAATCCTAACCACAGTGTTTTTCATCCCTGTCATGTGTCTGATGTTCCTGCTCGAGCCGAGCTGGCTTCAACATTGCTGCGAACGGAGACGCGAGGGCAAAATAGTTTGCACTGCAATGAGGCAGCTCTGCGGCTAGATAATTTTCCTTCTTACAATTCAAGAGAGCCGCGGTCACAGCTGTCATACCAGAATTACAGTTTAAAAATAAGGGGGGCCGATATGTCCTTAACATTTCTACAAAAAAAACCTCAGCAGCCTTTGAGTTCTCAGGAATCCAGCCTATATTCATAGTGACCATGTGTGGTTCTTGTACAGAAAGCTCACATCATGAATATTTAAACCCAATGAATCTATAAAACGTATAGTAGTTTTCAAAAGGAAGCACAATTTGAAGCTGCCCTGAAAGGCACAGGACACATGATATTTTACCCACTGCCTTTTTTTACCTAAGGGGGGCATTAGCAACTTCACATTAATAAAAGAAGGGGAAAGCTACTGTCTGGCATTTCCTCATACATGTATTACAAGGCTATCCCTGGATGGTGGTGAAAATATGATGACCTCATGATATTATGTCTTGTGGATGAACTAGTTACTTTTGCCTCAGGTTTGTTGCTTTAGGGTAGATTTAATTTTTTCCAAGGTATCTAATAATTGCTTAGTATTTAATCAACAAGGCATTGGTTATCAAACATTTTTATCAGAGTTTTATTTATTTCATTGTATCCATTTTTTATTTTATGTTTTTGGTTAGTCTGTCAGAAGGATCACGGGGGGAAAGCTACACGTCGATTTTTTATTTCATAATGTTACTTTTCCTGATAGTCCTTCCCCTCATCTCTCAGCCAGTCACATGGTTCCAGGCTCAAAAAAACTACCAGCTACCTTGCTTCTGGTGGCTACAGATAACCAAAGAGAAGGACTTGTTTGCTTCTTATAGAGTTGTGTGTAAAAGCCGTTATAAAATACATATAAATTACATAAAACTATGTTACTTTTAAAAATAAGAATGATGAAATAACATTGCGTAATTACAGCTTTAGTTTGAATAATTTAGCCAGTTATTTACCACTACTGTTGCTTCTTTCATATTTTACTATTTATTTGTATAATTATGTATTTAACAAGATGTATTTAATATTGAACACTTTGGGGGGCCATACAAAGCTAAGCTAAAAGGAGCTTTTATGTAGAACAGTACAATAGGATTTATTTTTTCTTGTACCTTTGTAAAGAGAACGAGAATACTCCTCTGAGTATGACGAACATAACAAGCATTTTAATATCTGCCTTTAGTTATTTTGGTAAACTATGAAAGCATCATGTGTTCCTGCGGCTTCATGTATTCACCGCTGTGAAATCTGACGCTTCGGGCTATATGGACAGACGTCAGACTCCTAAGTGGTACAACTGCGAACAGATTTGGAGGGCAGAGAATGAAACACGCCGTTGGTTCACCAGACTCCTTCCTGCAGGAAACAAGATCTCGGATCAGCAGGGGTTCTCAGCTATGTGGGTCAATCAGCTTAAAGAACAGTGGAAGCATAGAATCTGTAAATCATGCCTTTCACATTTCCAATGGCATGATCCCTTCTTATGCACTTGTGTTTATGTTACGGAGCCTTCATCAGGTTGCACATTAACTTCAATGATAGATTAGTGAGGGAGAGTGAGTCCGGAAGCGTCAACCTTGAACTGAAGGATGTAGCTATGTGAGACATATGGTAAGAATGCATATACTTGAGAATGCGCCTTGGCTCTCCACCTCCACACTGCATTGTTTCTCTTGCTCGGTTTTGAGTAGCTTACCTTGAGCTGTTCATCTGTTTCTATGGGGATTCTGAGTTTGAGCTTTCTCACTTTGTATCGCCATTATCTTTAAAACCCTTTTTTCTATCAATACTGTGAAGGTGTTGATGTTTTGGATAAGTGTCAGTTAATATAGTTTTTCACCACGTGACACGACTTTCAACATCATTACTGCAGTTGACAAAGTAAAGAATTAGTTTTCATGTCTCTTTACAATTGGCAAGATCTCATTTTCACAAACCTATAACATGCACGTGTCATAAAACTGACAGATGGAATATATACAGTGGACCAACACATGATTTGTAATTATACTGCAAAATCCAATGCCAGAAATAGCACTTTTGATTTTTTTTTTAAATGTCCATGTGTGCTGCATTTATTCAGATTTTTTCCTGCCTCCGGCAGCCTACAAGCAATGTTCCAGAGATGAAGAGATGTTAATAAGATGGAAATCACTGGAATATCCTCTATGATGTATACTGTATTTAGTGTCACCATCATTCTCTGGACGTCATGTTGGGCTTGCCAGGAGGTCAGTTGAGGTTATGGAGGAGGAATTAAGGCAAAATGAATCTCATGCAGTGACTCCAAATAATGACTATGTGAAGCTTACAACTGGGAAAATTATGATATTTTAAGCTAATTCAAGATTTACATGTATTGTGCATGTAAAAAAGTAAAAGAGGTGTGTATTACCATTGAAATGTTAAACCTTAATCAGTACAGTAGTTGTCAAAGTCCATGAAGTACTGTACATGCTTTTATAAACATATGCCCCTGAGCAAGTTAAGCAAACCATAGTTTGCTGAGAAGAGTGTTTGGGTAAAAAATTACTTTCCTTAGAATTGCAGCAAGACTTAACTTACTAGAGGAAAACACTCATAAGATAAAAAAGAGCTCTGAGCAAGCATCAGACGGAGACCTGTGTGACCTGAGCTTTTTTATGCCTCCACGTCAGCGGTAGCCTTGGACGGAGGCATTATGTTTATGGGTTGTCCGTTCGTCCCGTTCTCGTGAACACGATCTCTCAGGAACGCCTGAAGGGAGTTTCTTCAAATTTGGCACAAACAGCCACTCGGACTCAAGGATGAACTCAATAGAATTTGTTGGTCAAGATCACTGTGACCTCACGGAACACTGCTAATTATGACCATATCACACAAATGTGTAATAGTATAAAGTGATGACGTTTTGGACAGGCATGGACGTAGACTGCAACTTCACTGGTTGGCGGAGTCATACAACCGCGAGGGGGTAATTCTAGTTTCATACATAACTTATAAAGTTTCCCTTTCACCAATTGTAGTATTATGGAGCAATGTTTTTAACAGTGGGTCCCTGATTTGTTAGCATCTCGTGGACGTGGTTAACACGATACGCAGTCCTGCCAATGATTTCACGTCATTCAAATGATCGACAATTCCAAACTTAGTGGATTAAGGATACACCAAAAGCGAGAACTGAGTATTTGTGAGAAACAGTGAATGTAAACACAACTTTGTTTATTTGGATATCTTTAATGTTAGCTCACCATGCTAATGCAACGCTACTGTTTCTTTGACTCTTCCCACCGGGCATTGCGTATCTACTTGCAACGCATGACATGGCTGGATTCAGAAGATTAGCTCAATCACAGAGAGGAGAGAAATGTCTTAATAATTAATTACCTTATCGATAAGTGCCTGGTTGGCGACCCCCGTCATCCAAGGCAAAACATCATATGCAAAACCCTTCTCCAAAATTAATTTTGATCCGCTAACTGCTAAGTGTCTGTCACTGAGAATGTGTGGGACTCAGGAAGAGGTAAAATAGCATGTCAAGTTGTGACACTTAAAAAAAGTACAACTTGGAAGTTTGAGCGTGAAGAGGTCCCCTTGTCCTCAGTCTCCTCTAAAGTATATTGCCTTCTTTCTCCTGCAACCCACAGGCCCCCGCTGCTTATGAAAGTCATTCAGAACAATTTAGCTGCATCGTCCCTCAGCCCCATTGTTCAGTACACTCTGAATACACTGCCACCCAAGATAATGCTAGCGCAGCAAGCCAATCTCCACAGAGAGACACCTCAAGCGTGAATCAATACCCCTGACTTCTATGAGACAAAAGCTAAGACCTTGCCAAGCCCAGAGCCACTCTGCCAGGGACATGTACTCATGACTTTCCCATGTATGGCAAAAGCCCAAAGACACTGGATCAACTACTGCATCAGTGGCCAAACAGTGACAAAGCCTGGCTTAGGTCAAATCCACATTCATTCCAGTCCATTCAAGATGCTGACATTCAGTAATATGCAAACACTGAATACTTTTTTTGACCATCACTTTTTTTAAACTCGAAATATGAATGCTCCTTTTGATTAATGCGTGAAGTTTCAGCTCGTCACCTTGCTATTTTCTGAATATCTGCGAACTACTGTGTCTGTGGCTAAATACCAAACACGGTTTTACTAAAATAAAACTGCACACAACAATACACCCACATGGGGACAGAGAAAGAGGCAGAGAAGAGAGGAACACGAGGAAACCCTACAAAGGTGAATTATAAAACACTGAAGTCACTTTTTCCTCGTTCTCCCAGCAGATTTGTTCAGGAAACAAAAACACGTGATTTACTCAAAACATTCAAAAACAAATCCTATTTATTACATTGCTGTGAAGTTCAAAGAATGGCAATGGATTCAGTTTCTCAGGCAGCGACTGCTTGTCACAAGTACAGGAAAAAGTGTGGGAGGCAGGATTGTGTGGGTGGGTGCGTCGGTCGATGGGGGAGCCACAAATCTGGGGTGCTCTGATGAGTTTGTTTGGAGCCCAGCTGAGTGTTTGCCTGTGACGCCTAAAATCCATTAGAAATCTGCTGGGGGTCAGGGCTCCACTTCGACTGCAATGGCTGTGTGCCTTGGAGAGGCCTGAGTGGCCCACCTCAACCTCATTTTCTCCACGGAGCGGGGGCTATGAGGCAATCAGGCTCCACAGGACAGATGCCTGGAGAGCCCTGAAGCATCAAAACATGCTGTCCAACCTTCCCCAGAGAGCCTAACACAGTGTGGCCGGCTTGAAAAAGATCTTTAGGTGAAGGCTGATTATGTAGTGGTGGGTCTGTGTGATGCATCAATGGCTTTGTGGAATATAATGTTTGAAGTGTATTTTTTTAACCCGACTGGATTTTGTTTTGAGTTCCTCTTTAATGTCGTTTTTTTTTAAGTTGAGGACAATCCAACAGCAGGTTGCAATTGTAGCTGTACAAACATTTCTGGAGGCAGAGCTGCTATAGCATATCCAGCCTCCAAGCATTTTAGTTACCGAACCGGAAAAATTGTGAGGAGAAGGAACTCCACAACTGTCATTATCACCTTTGCCAAGGAGGTTACATTTTTCGGCACTGTCTGTCTGTCTGTCTGTCTGTCTGTCAGCAGGATAGGTAAACTTAGTAAGGGTGTTGCATGTGCCAAGGAAGAACCCATTACATTTTGGAGGGGATCCTAGTCACGGGGCAGATACACAAGTTATGTTTCATGTTGCATTTGTGTGGTGTTGGAATAATGTGAGAAAGTAAATCCTGACTGGGAAGATTGACCTGAACAGTACCAACAACTGTAAAACAGATATCAATGTGTTGTTTCAACAACACTCTGAGCAATGACATAGAACTCATCTTCTTTTGAGCGTCGATGTTGTTTCAACGTTATAACTTAAAGCTCATGAACACACAAAGAACTCTGGAAATGGGACCATCCGAGGAGCACATGAATGCACCATTGGCCTTGGCTGAGGTCTGAGCTCTCTGAGAGCCATTCTAGTTATTACAAGTAGTAGTAGTATTCATTGCAGTAGTACTAGTCATAGTAGTGGTAGCAGTACATATATATTTTTCTGTTTGGAATTCTAGCTGACTCACGTAGTTTACCTATGGGCTTGTTGTACTGTTGAGTATCATTTAGAAAGTCAGCCAGGCTAACAGGGGTTAAAGGATGAATCAATTTTTCTGAGTTCTATAATTGTGGCTATCATTCCTATCAGTAATTATGACTCTGTAACAATATATCACCATAATGCTGCTCATGACACTAACCCGACCCGCAAACCGCCAACTTAATGCATTATAGTAGCACTGAAATGGAGCAAAGGAGATCAATAGACAGACATACAGAACTGGGATTCTTAGCTTGCTTGGTTGTAAAGATAGAGAGAGAGAGAAAGAGAGCACTGCTGATTTGACAGAGAATCGTTCATAAATTCAAAATGTATTAAGCGCTTTGATAGTGCTACGCTCTTACGTAGTGCTCTGATTAATAAATGCATTCTTTGGTTTTGAAACGATAGCCTTGTGTTGTCATTATTTAGCCCTTCTGAGGCTGTTGCATGGTTAAATCATTGAATTTTATTTTATGAAAATATTTGCCTCCTCACAGCTTTCAACAGCCCCCGCAGTCCCTTCATCAAAAGTGTTCTTTAACTACTCAGTACTCAGTAAAAAGGACCTATATCTATTTCACTGCATACACCCCCCCCCCCCCCCCACACACACACACACACTGCCACCCCCTACGTGTGCCTTGAAATTACGCCCCCATTGTTCAAATGTGTTCCGCAGTCCATAATAATATGATATATTAATAATAATGATATAATAATGTAATAACGATGGCCAATGATTTATTTTACTGGTCTTCTTAAGTAAGAATCGAATGTGTTGACATCCAATTCGATCTACTTTCATCCCCATGGTATTGGCAGGGCCTGTGGCGAATGCCAGGTTTCCTTGGGCAGCCCTTGAGCCATCCCAGGGACAAGTGTACAAGTGAGTGATATGTGCGGGAGCCAATCGGTGCCACCTGCTGTGAAGAAAAGGCAGAAAGCATTTTTTAGGAGAGGCAGATTTACTAGGAGCCCCCCCCCCCTGTCTGTGGTAAAGAGCTGGTAAAATGAGCAGGTCTTGACAAGACTTCAATTCACGGGTCACAAAACATGTCAGAGTAATGGCAGAAAGGTTGAGAAGCACACTTAGCTTGACAGGTTCCTTTTAATGCTAGCTGCCTCCAAGCTGTGATCCACGTGATGCGTTGCACATACAGATTAACTTTCAGTGGACATGGTTTGCATGTCAGTTTCCTCTCTGATGTCAATCTGAGGCAGTGAAGGGATCAGTAGTGTTTTCACCCTGGTAACAGCAAGCATATATCCATGAATCTTTACACCATATAAATTGCTCTGAATAAAAATAAAAATAAAAAACTGTGTTTACAGAGCTACCAACACTGTTTTACAGGATGAGATAATAAAAAAAAAAAAAAAGCTTAAAAAATTACTTTTGAATATTATGGTTTCTCATCAGAGCTATGAATGGTTATCCAGCATGTTTGAATCAGAATGATTTCTCTCTGATTTGTGGCCCTTTCAGAGGTGACTTCATCATTGGTGCCTGAAAGACACGGTGCCCCTGAGTAACAAATGATTACCTCTGAAAGAATCCCTTAAGTCTCACTGCTAATGCAGAACAATAGGTAGAGAGAATAGGGAGTCTCTGCTTTTGCTTCAAGATCTTTTTTTTTTTTTTTATACCCGGCATCATTTTTTGCTTCACTGATCTATCACTAAACAACAGCTGCTGAGCAGGAGCCAGAGAGACGCACTGCGGGGAAGACGAGGCAAAGTGGGAGTGGGAGAGACATGGAGAAAGCAACAGAGAAGGAGAGGAGAAGAGAAAAGGCATCTTAAATTGGAGACAGATGAGATTTTAAGAAGCGAGGTCACTGGCGGTAGCCTGAAGCTCTTAGGTTTGGTGGCCCACTGAGAAGAAGTGAGAAGAGGGATCCTGGCAGGTCTGCCTCTCTCATGACGGATAACAAGTCACCTGAAATGGCTTCCTAGGGTGGCAGCCATTAGACAGACAATTTGCAATCATCCCTGGCCCAATTTCTCTCACCTTCCCTCCCTCTCTTTCTCTCTCACTTTTTCTCCTATTACCCAGCTTCTCGCTCTGGTGCCCCGTAGACCTTGGCAGCTTGAGTGACAGGGACTTAACTAGTCTAGTCACACAAATGTGAGAGGGGAAATGAGGAAAAGAGAGGGGGAGAATTTCATTCATCTCACAAATACCAAATAACCTCTGCTGCCTGGTGCATTTACATATTCTCTCCACATTCATTCTGTTGGCCAGGTGCACTATCCTGTTTCCAAGTCACCTCATCTGGAACTCACCGACGGCGTGTGACACCGCAGAGGCATAAAGCAGAGGTGTAACTGCAGTAGCAGATGCGAGGGCACAAAGGCCTGGACTTGTGTCTGCATCATCACAAATATGAGATGCAACATGTAGCGGTAGTGGGCTGCTGCATCAGATCCCTGCCACTGGTAAATACAACGTGGCCAAAAGTATGTGGACATGTGGAGAATATTACACTCATGCGAGTGTTGAACTTCTCATTCTAAAACCACAATCCGATGGCGATGTAATAAGTATGTACATGATCCTGTCGTACTAAGCCTCCTGGGAGGAGAGGAACTAGGTCGTGGGCCCGTAGTTGACGACTTTGTGTCATGGAGTCTTTTCTTGAGTTGAGCGTGTCTAAAACAAATGACATGATTATTGACTTTAGGAAGTTGGCACCCAAACCAAAACTGACAGATATTGATGGGAATGAAATTGAACCTTCGCTAAGCCCCACCCCGCCCGCTGCTACTCCGTCAAGCTGTCGAGCTAGCATGGAGCCCACACTGCACTCCCTGAAAAAAATACTATAGAATTTTTGTAACAAACGAAAAAAGCAATTTCAGACATAAGCAGAGAGAAGGGTCTACAATATGCATTTGAAGGTTATATCGAGGATGTCAAGCTGATTCAGCAACGAAAACAGGTAAAAAAGATTAAAAAAAGAAGCTAAAGTTAAAGCCTACCGATCACAGTGTACGTTAAAAGTGAACGACCACATCACCTGGTGGTATAGACCAATAATGAAATTAAGGAGCAACACTGTTGGTAGATCTTTATTCACTGTTACATCATTAAAAAGCAAAAGCATCATTTGTATATATTCAGTATACCTTCAGGAGCTAGCCTAGCATATAAGTGCTAACGCTAATTAATGATTTGTTAACGTACTTTTTTAATGTTGGCTCCACAGGATTTTAGGTAGAAACGTAACATTTTAGGAACATACACAACGTTTAACCATGACTATCTCGAAATCCTCAAAACCAGCCTGAAAATTAACAAAACATGAAACAATTGCATGAGAGTCTATGGAGGAGACACGTATCTGCCTTCGAAGGGCGGAATTTAGCGAAGGGTCAAATAACCTGGTGGAACATCACAAGTATTTGTCTGCCAGTGTGGACTGTCCTGATCATCCACTGCAGCGGGAGTTTGAGCTTCTACATTCAAGTCAAACATACAGAGTCTCGGCTGAGAGGGCGAAAAGGTACAAAAGTCTCTTTTGTTTGCACAGCAATTAGTTGCCTGAATTTGCACATGGGATCTTGCACCTTAACTCGTATTTGACTGTTTGTCCCTGTTTGGATTGTGCATTATGTGATTACGTTTTTTTATGATGACTGTGTTTGTATACCTGGCTGCAACCCAGTTTTCCCTGGTAAGATAGTAAAGTTTGACTTGACCTGACCTGACTTTGGCATTAATCTGCTGCTACGCCTACATTCCCCAGTGGGTGTGAAATATTGGTTTCAAATCTGAGGTATTTCTCTGTAACATTAAATATCCATGAGTAAATAAACAGTAAATCAAGAAATCAAAGAACCTTGTAAAAAAAAAAAACAACATTAGTGTGGATATTATGGTGAGCACTCAAAAACCCGGCTACTTTGCTTCATCGGGACTGTCTGTGGTTTGATCAGATTTAATTGAAATTGACCGAGGCCTGGCTAAATAAGAAAACCACTCAGCAACCGTCATCATATTTAATTCAAGCCTTGCAAAACTCTGATTGTTTCATGAAAATATGTGACATCATCAAAACTGACCATCACTAAATACTAATAATAACCCAAACTGTTCCAACTTTGAAAGAAAGGTGTTACATGGACATCATTGCTCATAGTAAGAAGCTGATTGTGGAAATAAAAATGCTTAAAACTAAAAGGACACTTTTTAGCGCAGACCTCCACCAATGTCGTTTCTATAAATGAAAAAATAATGCGTGTTTCCATTTAATGAGTTCTTCTTTTGTCCATGCTACACCCATCCACCAAGTTCCATAAAAATCAGGTCAGCAGTTTTTCCGTAATTCTGCTGACAAATAGACAAACAAACAAAAAAATAAATAAATACATTTAAAAAAAAAAAACATAATATCCTTATTGGAGGTAACAAAAGTATATGGACAATGGTGACCACATATGGACATATATAGTACCACTACTTTTTGGAACTTGCTTTTAAGGTTCTACCTGTTAGTATTTCTTTTTGCTGTAACATGAAATGTGCTTTTTGAAAATTAGTTGTCAAGAACTGTGGGAGTTATGAAGTGTCAGCGTACGGGTTCAGACGGAGTGATGAGGCACACAAAGCCCATTGCCTTCTTTAAGAGCAATAATTTCCATGCATGACTACCTACAGTCACCAGTTCAATAATCTGTTTGAAACAAGGTCCCCTTTTAAAATTAACCAAGGATGCACACAGTGAACAAGAAGAGTGTTGAGCTGTGTTTAGGATGGAAAAAGCAGCTCTAATCAGATGCAGAACTAACTTTTTTTTAAAGCCAGAGCTCCATGAGGTGAGCAAAAGATCCTCTGACTCAACTGGTGAGCCAGATGTTTTCACTGTTATCCAGTATGTGGCGACACTCTGAGGCGCTGACTCTGTTTCATTTTGTCAGAGCGAAGCAGTGTGGGGTGTAATTATGTCGGTGGTCTCGTGTCGTAGTAGCACCATGCTACAATAACAACGAGTACGTTAGCAATGTGCACTGTGCTGATAAATCTCACTTAAAAAGAGAAAACTGCTTGGCCCTGATTCACTCCGCAGTGATGAAGATGTTTTCGACCACGACACCAAATGCATGATGGGAGCAAGGCCGACAGTCTAAGTTTAAGACAAGGTCTTGTGCATTACATCGCTCTCATCAGAAACTGGGACATTTTGTGTTTAATAAAGACGGACTGATTGCTCACACGCTGAACTCAAGAAAAAAACAAAACAAGATCCAGCTGTTCATGGGCTTCTCTCATTTTGAAATGTCAGATTAACCTGAGATGAGCATCAGTAGAGGAGCAGCTATCAGGCCTGATGTAGTCTTCCTCCAAAGGTTCAGCCGTCTGTTGCTGCCTGCTGTTGCACCCCCCCCCACACACACACACACACACACACACACACACCACACCTACATGTCCCAATGCTCCTATCTTCACACAACAGACACGCACACATTCTTGCTCACAGTGATGCTAATTTCTCAAGAACAGCAAGCAAATGTTGAGCAATGAATTAACACATCATTAACACCTGACCCACCAGACGGACAGTGGATTTGAGGCCAATAAAAAAAATAAATAAATAATAATAATAATCTCTCCACATGATTTTGGTTCTTTTCTCTGATTTATAGGAGGTCTGCCTCGTCTCCTCCTCCCTCATATTCTGTACTGAAATGCACAGCGCAGCAGACTGAGTCACGCTCGTCTTCCACGTTCAAAACATTTCTGAACGTTTTAGAAAGGAACATACTGCGCTGTGAGTGTTTATTTCCTTTAATAGCACTTGAGCTGTGCAAAATAGGGGAGTATGAAGACCGTATAGAAAACAACTAAAAGAACAAAATGTCAGTTAACACTGAAGACAATAACACCGGAGAGAGAGAGAGACAAAGAGAGTGTGAGAGTGTGAGAGAGAGAGAGAGAGAGAGAGTGTGAGAGAGAGAGAGAGAGAGAGAGAGAGAGAGAGAGAGAACATGAAAGATAACAGTTTTCCATTAAGAATATTTTGGCCGCTAGTGTCCACTTTTCATCGCACAGGTTTTAAAGAAACCTGGATTCTATGACCGTGTTTTTTTTTTACTTCAAACAAGAATACTGACTCGTGCAATACTATATGAATATGGATATAGGGCTCAGAACTGTTTAGCATATTCAGGTTTTGTAACACGCAGTACTCCATGAGAATGATTGTGTTAGCAATGCAAGTTTCACTGGTTACAAAGGATTGAGGAGTAATAAGCTAAGCATCAATCCGTCTCTGTGCCAAATGGCAGTAAGAGCTAGACTTGCCTGTCTAAATATTTTCCATGTAAACTCAGAAATCTCATAAATCCACTCAAACAGCACTTCTCTGTCGTATAAGCAATAAAGAAATGCGTTTATCTCACAGAGAAATTGAGCAGAGGCAGGTTCGTCTGGTTTGCTTGCCTGTCCAGCCTTTATCACATACTGTATATACTGAATATCTGACCCTGCTGTTTTGTATATCTTAATGTAAGTGGATGTTAATTAAAGATGTGGCTGTAATTAATATTTTAGTCATAACAATAGATCATATAACTACTTGGATGTAAACATTGTTGTTCGTTGTGACAAACCCACAGAAAATCATCACCTGCCTCTTCAGTCACCCTCATTTCTTATTGCCTTGGTTTTTCTGCAGCTTTACCTTGGTGAGAAGGCTCTGTATGCTGCCTGTCCAGCAACAAAGGGCAGACGGACAAAGTTGGCAACTAGCTGGTGAACTTCGCAGAGCGTTTAGCAGTTAAATATCCAGATGTTTCCCTAAGGAGTTGGTGGAGACCAAAACCGAGCAAAAAGGAGAGTGACTATTATCCTCATATTGATCAGATGGACACAAACACGACAAGCAATTAGTGCTCCATGTCTGCTAGATGTGTAAATAAACAAATGTTTGTTAATGAATCCACAATATCATTGTAAAAGGAGATAATATGTCACATAATAGTTTTGTTTTAGCTGCCCCCAAATTACCAAAAAAGAAAGATATCGCCACAGGGTTGTTAATGTAAGCAATCACATGTTGTCTATGAAAGTCTTTTCTACTGTTTCATTGGCACATTTCTACATGCTAATTGCCCATGCCATGCATTAGAAATACACAACATTTTAATATTTTTTATAGGGAACATGAGGACAAAACATTTTTCTTAATGAATGTGACTGTTACCAGTAACACAACGTGTTATGACACAAACAAAGAAATGAGATTGGTCCCGTTTATAAGGTCAGTGTCAGCACAGATATCAACATATCTAATCAATGCATCCTTAGATTGAAATATGTATTATATCAGCCTGTGCATGTCCATCCTCATGCACATGTTGCAAGAATGAGGGGATGCAAATATGACATTGTGCACTTCAAAACATGTTTGTTTTGCACCCCCGCTAGTGGTCACACTCCACAGGGTACCTTAATTAATATAAAGTCTCTCTTGGTTCAAAGTGTTTGTTAGTGATTGACCCAAAGTATACTGCAGCCTTCCGTTTGTGGGATATGACATGTTAATTGTTACCTGCTACTAGAAAAAAATGTCATGTTGATAGCTCAAATGAAATTTAAATTGTAGGCAAGACTTAATTGAATGATGTTTGGCAACTTTATAAATAAGTTGACTCTTTTAATTGTCTTACTCAAGCTTTAGCTGTCAGGACAGATTCATTGACATTGAAATGGCTGGCCACAATCCGCAATGTGCTCGCAAACCAGCCGTAGCCAAAAGATGACACATTGCACAGATATTGCACCTGTCTCGGTTTCAATTTGCATGCAGTGTCTTATTCGGAGACCACCCACTGCAATGCAGGCAGGGGGGCTTCTTCCCAAGAATGTTTAGTGAGCATCTGGCACTCCCTGATGTCAGTGTACTATTTAGCCGTCTTTTAAGGACTTAAACTTACACCCATAATGCTTTTAATACCACCTTAATTAAAGTCAACAGTGCACTGTGATGCTCTACTTCATTGTGGTATCTACTGTTATTTCCCAATGGTGTGATTTACTGCATGATGCTGCTTTTCCTTTATTTATTTCCATCTATCTACCGATCTATCTATCTGTCTGTCTGTGTGTCCGTCTGTCCATCTGTCCGTCCGTCCATCCATCCATCCATCCATCCATCCATCCATCCATCCATCCATCC
>CALSCE010009344.1:8152310-8195963 GCA_943593645.1 Bovichtus variegatus | reverse complement strand
TCCATCCATCCATCCATCCATCCATCCATCCATCCATCCATCCATCCATCTATCTAAAATTAGGTTTTATACAATGTTGTCTAATATAGCACTGTTTCACCAAAATACTTTTATCAAAAGACCAAAAAGGGTGTTGTGGATAGTCAATTGAAGTGTCCATTGTTATAGCTGTACTTAAAATTGTATCTGGATCTTTGGCCGGCGAGTACCCCCCAGAATCTGAGCTGCCTAGAGCATCAACCTCGGCTCCACCTTATCCCCCGATCATCCCCCAATTAACATACGGTATGACAAGCTGGACTCAAGCAACAGGAGCAACACTTAAAGGTCCAGTGTGTAGGATTTAGTGGCATCTGGTGGTGAGGTTGCAGATTGCAACCACCAGAATACCCCTCCGCTGTTCTTTTCACACCCATATATCTGACCCTGCTGGTTTTGATCAGTTAAATGTCTTGCAATCAATATGTTTTTCCTAACAATGCTTCACATAACTACTTGTATATGAAAGGGTACTGCTCGTAGCTTCGCATTGCCTACGTAGGTATGGAATATTCACTAGCACATCATCACAATGTTGTATGATCTTTTGTAGTTGTGTCTTTCAACTGTTGCATGTTCACTCTGTCATAATCACTATTTTACTAACTTATAACTGCATTTTTTTGATTGATTTCATCAGTTCATGATTGTTGTTTATGTCCTATTGCTTATTGCTTCTGCATGTTGCATGTAGCCAAAGAAATGCATCACAGTGACAGTGTCATTTTGATATTAGTCAGGAGTTAATACAGGTGTTTAAACCAATATCCTCCATACACACACGCTCACACACATCACACAATCGCATTACTTGTCTTCTTTATTTTCGGTAAATTTATTGTTCTTTTTTTTATTGTTGTCTTTATTATGTCAATAGTTTGCCATCACGATTATGAAGTTAAATTATTTTCTGTATATTAATATTATGTTCTTTATAACATTCTGAAATGTTAACATTCTTTAGGTGGAGGCTTCAAATGAGCTCAGTGGGGTTTCTGCCTCTTCCCGCACTGTGTTTCATTTGTTATCTGTGTTATGTTTGTGTATTTGAAATTGTGCAGACAAACACATAAACAAATTTGCATGTGCCAAAAAAATTGCTGTACTCAGTATAGCTTGGCTGTGTTTCATTGCTCTGTGCTGCTTGCTTGCATATACATGTACTTTGTAGGGCACCTTGTTGCTCTACTACTGTTCTAAAGTGTTGCTGCTTCCTGTTGCTCTGCATGGCTTCTGCACTGTCTTAAGACCTTACTGGTTCCAAAACATCGTGCCAAAGGACTGCAGTTTAGAATCAGCCAGCTGGCTAACACTGGCACAGAAATGTTAAATTAATGTAAATAAATTGCAACACACACAGACTAAAAGTCCATCCACTCACGGTGCTGTAAAGCACTCGCAGAGAAGCATCTCCTGTCCAAAATGGCAGATATAAATGCATGTGATCATGTGAATGTGTGATTACCAGGTGATATGTGCTTATGATGAGCTGTTGGATGGCTTACGACCCCTCTCAACACATTATTAATCATATCTAACGACTTCAGATACTGCACTAAACAGTTTGCCCTACAGGATTTCCCCACTGCTGCAGCCAGCGCTCAATATGCTGCCCAAGGCATGACTGTGTAGCACATGACAAGATGTTTGTGTGTGTGTGTGTGTGTGTGTGTGTGTGTGTGTGTGTGTGTTTGCATGGGAGAGAGAAAAAGACGGTAAGGAAGAGAGAAGGGGGGGGGAGAGGGAGCTGCCTGATCTCAAGCGGCAAATTAGGGCCTCTCTGAAATCGATAGCCTTTGGAGCCATGCACAGATTTCATTAGTTGGCAAACGTGTGCGGCTAAAGGGATGCAAACGGATATTGATGTTTCAGATTGATTGATCTCTTCTTTTCTTAAAAATGTACACACTGAGTTGCAATGCAGAGTTTGTTTTGGGTTTGTTTGCTCTCTGAGTGCACATTCAATCTTAAATAGCAGTTTGTCCGTGACCTTTTTCCTTAGAAAAACAAACTCACTTTTTATTCTACAGATAGTCATCTGTTGAAAGCTGATACCACAGATATATAAAATGGGACTTGCTAGGTCAAATGACAGTCATACCCGGCCTGCCCCGCCCCACCCCTATTCTCCACTACCAGCCACAAAAATATTTCTTCCACAAGATTTAAAAATCAATAAACAGAAGTGGCATTCAGGCCTTTTGCATCTTAAGCAAGTCCACCATGTCACAGAGGTGGCATTACAAAATACATCTAATGCACTCTCTCAAGTAAATGTAACAGATAGGCCTGCATGGCCAAAATTCTATTTGCTATTACATTAAGCCTAATTGGGTCCCAGATGGGTGTGGCTTGCCACAAAGGGAGAACAGGACAGGGCTAGAAAGGTTTGGCAATCACAAGTTGAACGCCGATGTGGGGTGACATTAAGTGATGGACTACTTCCTTTATATCATCTGAATTCCTCAGATGAATTAAAGCCCACTCGTGGCGGTTAGAGCAGGTTAAAAACAATGCAAAAAAAAGAAAAAGGTTTGCATGAATGACACTACACAGGAGTGGAGGCTGACAGATCAGCAATGGCCATATATATGTATACACATACAGGCCACTTTATTAGACACACCTGTTCAACTTCTTTTAACGCAAAATATCTAATCAGCCAATCACGTGGCAGCAAGTCAATGAGTGTAGACATCGTCAACACGGTCTGCTGAGGTTTAAACCAAGCATCAATATGGAGAAGAAAGGTGATTTAAGTGACTTTGAACATGACATTGTTGTTGGTGCCTGACCAGCTGGTTTGAGTTTTTCAGAAACTGCTGATCTACTGTGATTTCCACGCACAACCCTCTCTAGGGTTTAGACAGGATGGTGAGAAAATTTCCAGTGTGCGGCAGTTCTCTGAGCGAAAATGCCTTGTTGATGGCAGAGGTCAGAGGAGAATGGACAGACTGGTTCAGAGAAAGGCAACAGTGACTCAAATAACCACTGGTTATGACCGAGGTATGCGGAAGACACAGCACGTGGAACCTTGAAGCAGATGGGCTTCAGCAGCAGAAGACCACACCAGGTGCCACTCCTGTCCGATAACAACAGGAAACTGAGGCTACGATTGGCCTGGGCTGCCCTAAATTGGACAATTGAAAAAAAACGTTGCCTGGTCTGACGAGTCTCGATTCCTGCTGCGACATTCAGATGGAAGGGTCAGAATTGTCAGCGCATGGATCCATCCCGCCTGGTATCAATAGTTCAGGCTGGATGGTGGTGCTGTAACAGCGTGGGGGGAGAAATTTCCTGGCACACTAAGGGCCCCTTAGTACCAATTAGGCATCGTTTAAATGCCACAGCCTGCCTGAGAATTGTTTGCTGTCCATGTCAATCCCTTTATGGCCACAGTTAACCCATCTTCTAATGGCTACTTCAAGGAGGACATCGCGCCATGTTACCAAGCTCAAACAATCTTAAACTGGTTTCTTGTACATGACAATGAGTTTACTGCACTCAAATGGCCTCCACAGTCACCAGATCTCCATCCAGTAGGGCGCCTTTTTAGGATTTGGTGGAACGGGAGTTTCACATCATGGACGTGCAGCCGTCAAATCTGCAGCAACTGCACGGCGCTATCATGTCGATATGGACCAAAATCTGTGAGGAATATTTCCAGCACCTTGTTGAATCTATGCCACCAAGAATTAAATCAGTTCAGAAGGCAACCCGACACTAGGTGCACCCTTGTGCCTAATAAAGTGGCCGACATGGTTTGGTGTCATGAACCAAAGCCTTGTTTTTGCACCATAATTATTTACTATCGGTAACTTTCCATAGAGTTATTGCTATTCAATGAAAATGCATTGTGCCTGTCTCTTACCTTTACGTCACTTTATATATTAGATGCACAGTCGGACAGATCCATGGAACTCGGCCAGGTGCCTCAGCAATGTGATACTCCACCATCTTTCATTTTTCATTACTCCTTTGATTTCCTGCAGCCATCTGATAAAAGCGATGTTGTGATAGTCCTAAATGATTAATTGAGCTTGAATATGTGCTTTAAAATGTCCATTCATTACGGTGCGTCACATTTTATCTGCCGCACATTTAATCATTTGCCATATGCATATTAATGATTACAGTGGTACCTGTGTAATGGGAGTGAGTCGCTTAATGTAAGTGTCTGCTTCTGTACAGTCACACTGCCCACAGCGCCGTCTGTGTGACACATATTCCCTCAGTGGAGAATTATCTGCCTCACTGTTTGAGTTTTAAAGTTACAGCGAGATGACTTACAGCTTTCTCCCCCTTGTTAGCTGAAGACGTCATAAAGTACACTGACTGTAGATGCTGTCAGAAATAGACCTTTATATTTTGATATTCTTTAAAACTCTCGTTGCTCTTCCTTGCGAGACAAAATGTGTCGCTGGTGGATATTACATATCAGAACACCAAAAACATCAAATGTGGTTACTTAGAAACAAAACCAAAAGACAGAGCAAGGTTGTGTGTGCGGTGTACGTGGCTTTGAGTGTTTCTTCTCCCCCCCCCTTTTTAAGCTTAAAATTACAGTATGAGCAAAGTATTGAGTCACTGTCTGTGTTGGTTCTGGTGCCACCTGCTCAATTTAAAACGGCCTCTCTCTACTTAATGTCCTGCTGCATCCTGTTTCAACTTGAAAATAGTTGAATTAACAGAGGCATGGTGCCATTGTTGAAATCTCGTGAAAAGAGGACTGTCTGAAAAAGCAAAAAAAAAAAATATTACCTTGCATTAAAAAAAACTAATGGAAATCGGCTTCCTCGTTAGAAAAAAAGAGTAGCATGGGGCAGATGTTTAGTAAGGGGTACATTTATTGGTTTACTTTTTTTGGAAGAAAAAGTGAGCGGTAAGGTGATTATTGAAAAGTGACTATACAAGAGGGAAAACCTTGCGTGTCAAGCAGATGATGAAATGTCTCCTTTCTGATCGTATACTTTGGAGAGCTCTCGGGGCGTCCTAACCTGTTAGGAGATGGTAGTCAGACAGAGACATGCACACACATTCTGTAGTAGCAGGGACATTCATCACTGACTGTGAGCTTTCTAAAAGATACAGTTTCAGCAAAAAGTCTATCTTTCTGACGGACCTAGGATTGCAGAAAAGGGGCACATGCTCTCTCCGCGAGGTCCTTACGACCTCAGAGTGACAATGTTTCCATTGTTAAATATTTCAAACCGAAACGTTCAGAAAACTACATGTCGTCATACAGTCTTCTCAACTCGGTGTGTGACTGTGTTGTGAAACAGCGACATTACACACTCTGGAGTAGTCCTTCTCCTTGCTGAAAGAGAGTGCAGAAAGCTTAATAAATAGAACAATAAAGCAAACGTTTTCAGTCCTAGGTTAAGTTTCCGCACGATAGGAATTCTGAGATTCTTGATAAATAAGAGCCCTGGTTTATCGAATGTGCACTTGCAGCAGTCCAGTAGATTTCAGCTCAAATGGAACTCTCTATATTCTTGCAGGCAGGATTTCTTCAATCAATAATCACCTATCACCTACCAGGCACTTTTCGGCATTATTCTCATCCTACACCTTTTTTTTTTACTGTCACTCTTTCACCTGTTTTCTCTACTGTCAGTCGTCTGTTAGTGCTCCTGCATCAGGCCCATCACACACAGCAATATTTTTCTTCCCTCTCGGATGCTGCTGTTGCTGCCGCTGCTGCTGACAGTCCAAAGTGCTGTGCCGTCATCTAAGGATGGGCGGCGCCTCAGCAAAAAATATATCGGATCGTACTTTAAAAAAAAGTTCATATCTAGATTTTTCTTTCTTCTTTTTTCTTCTTCTTGGTGGACTGGCGCCCCCTCCACATGGTGAAAAAGATTAATGTTGTGCTACATTACCCTTTAATGAGTCATTTATTTTAATTCTGTATTCCCGAGACATGCACATAAACAAACTCTAGAAATCGCATTATAATAATCGTAATTACACAACTTTTTGGATTGTATGTCTTCACTGTATTTATGGCTCAGTATTCACGGGGATATTCGGCACATGAGATGTCCCATTTTCATAACATAACCACCAATTTCAAACCATAATGGGAGACTCTTAGATATCCAATGAAGCCTAAAATGATCCGAACAGACTACAAAAATTGAATAAAGCGACACATTAAGTTTCTTTTAACAAACACACAATACATTCCCTTTTCTTGCAGTCATGAAGATCTCAGAAAGCAGTCATTTTTTTGGACTGGGCCGTCTCCTGCGAGTCTGACTGTGTGTTCAGTCTCTGGCAACTGAGATTTTTTTTATTTCTAGAGGAGCGCAGAGGAAAATAATTGATGGTGACATGAAAAACAGGAGGTGGAAATAGAGAGCGGCGGGGTCGGTGGTGGGGTGTGGGATAGAGGGGATGAATAACAAATTATTTAGCCTGAGTCGGAACCTCCACCACCTCCACCACCCCCACCCAGAAGGAGAAGAATTTTCTCTGTGTGACATCAATCCCATTCCTTCATGCCTCCCTGCAGTGCACAGGTCAATTATTTCTTTATTACAGTAAAATGCAGATCGTATTCCTGTAGAATGTAGGCGCAGAAAGACTGATGATCGGGGACGGTTGCAGAATCTCTTATTTCTCAGATATGTGCTGCTTATACAGTAGGCATGTTGCGAACGGGGAGTTCACGGTCATAAACAAAGGCAGAATTTCACTAATCTAATCGTGACCTACTCTCAAAACCAGCCATAACTTTAAAACACATTAGTGTGGATTCGGCTTGACACTTTGAAGCATCAGCACCTTTGCCTGGGTGGGGAAAAGGTGTTGTTTTTGGCACTCTGCATCATAGGATTGATGCCAGAGCGCAAAAGCTAAAGGTTTCTGGGTAGTGCTTTTTATTCATTTCACGCAATATTTAAAGATCAAGGGTAGGTTTTTTTTTTTTTTTTTTTTAATTTGCTGAAATGTGACCCATAAATTAGGAAACTATGGGAAATATGGTGTATTCAGCAGATTTTAATGCTGCTATCCATTCTTCAATCTGTCAGCGTATCCAGCATTCCCACAATCCTGAAAATCCTGGAAAAGTTTAGGAATTGATGAAATGATGTTACAGCTCTAGGAAAAAACAAACATTGGAAAGGTCATAACAATGTGCTCATAATCTTTTCTTTTTTTTCAGCTGTGGAAAGTCTTTAATTTCAAGCCTGTCTGTTGGTAGGTTTAATTAGTCTTGATGGAATAACAACTCATAAACATGTTTCTGTTTACAAAATGAGGCAACAGAGAATCTAGCATTCAGATCAGCTTGATGAAAACAAATATTGTTAATGGAAATGACTCTACATGTCAGGTAGTGCCAATGAAAAAGTCAATTACTTTCAATAGCCACTCAGGTTTTTTTTCCAGTGGCCTTATTGGACTGGCGGGTCACATCTACAGGCCTCTTGATATTTACTGGCCCTATCATCCATCCATTTCATACACCTGTCTGTTCTGTTTAGCCTTGAGAGGGGCACAGCTTCTCCCAGCATGCTTTGGGCAGGGGAAACCCTGAACAAGTACTGTATAGGCAGAAAAACATTCACATTTACACATACAGGTAATTTAGAGTTTCCAGTTCATCTATTCCACAAAGGAAGGCCATCGTTGGCCCTGCTCAGCACCGGTGTTGGGCAAGTTACTTGAAGAATCGAATCAATTACTCATTACGTTTACTGAGTGAAAAAGTAATTACTTTACTTTACTAATTACTCATGAGCAAATGTAATCAGCTACATTACTAATTATATTATTTTTAGTGCTCAGGACAAGTCCCTAAAAAGGTGCCTTTAAACAACTCAGAATCATCCAAGCTCAAACAATTCCACATCTCCTGTATTTAAAAAGTGTAGAAATAGAAAAAGATACAATAGGGTTTGACAAGAAGTAACCCAAAGTTTTGGAGGTATTCATTGACCATCAACAATTAACTTCATGTCAGCCTTGGTGACTGCTCACACCACTCCACTACACCCTCCAACCAAAAAGTAAAGCCAATACAGAAGTGCCTTAACCTTACAAGTCAGATTGTATAGAAGTCTATGAGAAAAGGACCCTACTTCTCACTTGATTTATCACCTCAGTAAACATTTTCCTAAATTTTTTTTAATTCAGAGTAAAATAGACGATAAAGCAGGGTATGCATTAGGGCGGTTCTACCTTGTGATTGACAAGTTGCTACCACGGCCTTGTCTAGTTGGGGTGATCGCCGTGTTTTCATCTTGGAATTTTAACCCTTGTGTTTTTCATGAAAAAATGTCTTGTTCAACATTTGGTAGTACTTTGCTGTCACTTCTGGTTAAAAAAAAAAAATAGCAATGACCAAAATCCAGGATGGCAACAACCAAAATGCCCAACTCGAGGCTTCAAACCGTATTCCACAAACGAATGGCTGGCATCAAGGAGGCTACGTCCACTTCTTATATACAGTCGATGTTATGAACAAAACCAAGGAAATTCAGAATGTAAGCTTACCAGAACATGCAAATAAAACAACTTTGGAGTTACTGGGAGTCCCCATCCCTCCTCTTTAGTAGAAAAAAAACACCTCCCACACACCTCCAGCCAAGCTAACACATAGCTGTAGCTGATTAGGTATTAGATTTAATGGTGCATTACAATTTATTATAGTTTCAAATTGGGTAGAAGTGTACATGAGAAAAGTCATGCATCAGGTGTCAGAATAGGGCTTACTTTGTTCTTTTGTTTGATCATTTATTTTTTCTTTATTATATATATATATATATATATATATATACAGTATATATATATATATATATATATATTATAATTGTGAGCTCTCAAGTTTATTGTCCTGGTTTGACTTTCCTAGGCCAGCAGGGGTTCTACATCCAGCTGGGGTGTCAAAGGGACTATGTAAATTCAAAACTGCAGTAAAGTTTAATTTTGTTTCAAAATTTTAAATTCAGAGTAGATAACAGTTTAACTTACTATGTAAGACACATCCATTAAACATGTATCATTGAACTTTACAGGATCACATTGCTAATGCTATAGGACAAAATTATTGCCGATAATCAACTGAATGAAATGCATTCTCCACGTTGTCTATGTCTGCCTCTTGGTGGTCAGGAGAGGCCATATTTGAGAAGTTTCTAACTGTAAGAAATAAGACTCATCATAACAAAATTGTGCATAATTATTATCGAACTTTGTTAAATGTACCGTACTTTTTCAGACATCAGTGTCTGTATTTGGAGTACTCTAAGACAGGTTGGAACATCAAACAGTAAGTGTGTGTGTGCAAATGCTGGTGTACGTATGCGTGTGTGTTTTCAAGCTTTTCTATAATACACCACAAATGTGTTGTCTTTATTCACAAGCTCATTACATCAATCTGAGCTGGTGACCCACAATGCCATATTTCCTGGGTGCTGCTGTTGCTGCCTCCTTGTCCTTGTTATGCCAGATGCCTCACGCGCTACAGATGTTTACCGAGCACGTGCGTCAGCCTCCCCACGGCGATCGAGCCGGTATGAGGATAGATGGAAGATGGGGAAAGCGAGCCTGCCTCCCCCTCTTGCGCAAGGTTAATTTCGTCCTCCGCCGCAACTAGCATGTCACCCTAATGAAGCCCCAACAGACGAACACTTAATAAGAGTTAAGAGTAAATTAACCTTGAAGACTTTGTACGCATCTCTCCTTTTTTTTTTCTTCTTTCATACACTTTATGCATCCATTTCCCACGATCAAGGACGAGCGTTCATTTAGCTGGAGGAGGTCAGAACAAAAACATTCCCTCGATGGTTGCAAATTTCTCTCTGACATCTATGTTCCAGACAGAAGCAGCGAGGAAAGGATGAGCCTCTGTTTCCCACTGTAATGTTGTCTGAGGCAGATAAAAAAGCTACAAGCTGCTCCCCCACCCACTCACTGTGTTTCTCTTCTCGTTGCTGATCAATGCTCTTAATGGCGGTAATCAATCAAGAAAATGAAAGATTTACTCTCCAATATTAATTTTGCTCAGCATCGATTGAGGAGCGAGGAGTATTACTGCCATTAATGCGTTTGAGGTGCTGTATTGAAATGCTTGCCTCGAAAAAACAAGCCATTCATCTTTCATTTCAACAGTTTTATTACACCTTTAAACATAATTAGAAACAGATAACAGTCACCTGAGGAGATATTTAGTAAACTCTTTGATTATCTTGTTTTTCTTCGTTTTTAAGATAATTATGTTAAAATCAGACCTCAATTCCCAGGCGTAAATGTTCTGCTACACTGAATTTGCTCATCTAGCTTAAATTCTTCTTTACTGTCTTGTATCGAGACTGCTGTCATGTCGGAAACCTTTTCATCTCCAACACGTCAGCCTTTTCACAAACAAACGAACAAATCCAAAAAATCCTTGTATTGAGCTCGATGGCCATGCATTGCATAAGGTACAATTTCCTGTCTTCACCAAGCCATAATGCACATGTAGAGACACAATGATCTCAGTCTGCCGCGCTCACTGGCGCTATAGTGATGACAGCCGGCGCTAATGATACGCCACTCAGTGAACCACCAGGGGCAGACAACATGCCAAACCGACGAAAGGATTTATGCCACGAGCCGATTCCGCCTGCGATATGGTGTCATGTTATCGTATCAGCGGATCAAAGGCTGATAGGGAACTTGAAAGCTCTGCGCTGCTTTTATTGGCACTTGCACAAATCTTTTCTCACCTGTCTTGCAGTTTGAGGGCTGTGATGCCACAACGCCTCTTTCAGTCATCGTCTGGACATGTTGAACATCGTGGTGCACAGATACGGAACGCCAAAGTTATCAAGAGGTTGCATCCTTTCACAATGTTGAAAGGAAATTGTCAACACATTTAATTGATGCTGTTTAATTGATTCCTGATGTGTACATGTTTGTCCTCTTCTTTTTCTTCCCCGTATTGATTTTTGTGTATTTCTTGCCGGTTCTTTTTTTTGTTTGTTTGTTTTAGGTTTAGTTGTTCTGCTCATTTTGTATGCTTCTTGTTATCACTAGTTTTTGGTGTATTTTCTACATGATTTAACTTTTTTTTTGTGATTGTTTGTTTTCTCTTTAAAATGAAGGGATGCCCGTGGTTTCTTGACCCTTTCCCTGACAGTTATTTTTCATTATCTGTATTCTATGCGGTCTTATGTGTATGCAAATTTGTTTTGTTTTTTCTCCATATATTTTATTAGATGTTTTTATTTTACTCTACCCTTCATTTAGAAAGCAAACTTTTTGCTGTTGTGGACATCAGTAATGTGCAGATAAAGATCCTAGTTATCGTCACTCTCTTGTTATCTTTACACGTACAGAGTGCCTTTTCGCTCTGTTATTCACAAGTATAACACAGCATAATACTTTTAAGCCAGGTTGCCGGAGCGTCTTCTTTATCCCCGTCTTTCCTTTCTTTTGTCAGTAGTATACATACTCCTCAGCCAGAGTGAGAAAAGTGGAGCAGGTTTTGTTGATGACTTAAGGGATGGAAAGCACACCGGGGCTTCTAATGCACCTAGTATTTAAATAATCCCCGGGTCTCCTCCATCCTTTTGATGCCTTTGTTCACTTTGAAAAGTTATCACCATACAGCCTGTACTGTTGGCTTGGGGATGAAGAGAGGGAGAAAGAGAAGGAGAGAGAGAGAGAGGGAGAGGGAGATGTCGAATCACGGCACCATACCTTTTCTTCTGCATCCATTTCCCAGAGCGTGAAAGAACATCTGAATACACATTCGAAATCTTATCTCACTCTAGCTGTACTGCTGAATTCTTCCTTTTTCCAGACAGTCTAGAAAGCAAGGCAGAAGGGAACCCAGAAATAATCAGCCATGCTTATCTTTCTGCAGTACTGAGGGGAGCTATAATGAGACTCACTCATCCATAGTGGAGAGCTTAATAATTCATTGTGGTAGCTTTGCAGGTGAACCCTATCACATTACAATTTAAAAGCTCTAAAGCTAGTATTGCTGAAGGGGAGAGCAGCTAGGATGAATGCTAGGCTGAAAAGCCCTCGTGCATACAGGTATATGGACGCCACGCAGGCGCACACACACACACACACACACACACACACACACAAACACACTCTTAATGAGCTCCAATTTTCCCTAAATAGACTTGTATTGCAGTGTGTAGGCTTCCTCACAAGAATATCCACACTTTAAACGACAACCAAGTGCTACTTTAAAGTGGTAAACACAAACAGCGTTTATATTGTGAAGTGGCCCCTCTTTTCCTTCTTAATTTAAAAAGCGTTCATTATATTAGCGGGCGTAAATCACTCCTCCCCCTGGGAACAAAAGTTAACATTCTGTAGGCACCGCAGCTGAGAGAGAAAAAGACATAAAACAAACCATTTAACTTGTTTTTCTCTCAAGGGCACGGGAGTTACTGTCCAGTCTTTTTATAATGCCACTCATCTACCACATCTCACCCCCCCACCGCCACCACCACCCCACCCCACCCCGCTGGCAAGCTGCCATAAAAACTCTTGCAAGATGGGGGAACATTAGTATTTCTGCGCTTCGACACCCTTGTTTTCATGTGGACCTTTGCTCTGATTAAGGATCTAGAACAGTCTGTTGGCATTTTTTATTCCCTCCTAAAACTCATTTTCTCGCAGGGAACCTTCAGACATTCTACAAAGATGGGGTCGGCTTTGTCAGTGACCTCTGGCACCGCCTGTCTGTGGAGCGCATCCCAGATGGGTTGGACTGTGGCCCGCACTTCTTCCAGCTCCCTCTCTCTTTCTGTGTCTATCTGTTGCTCTCTCTGTCCCCCCCACCCCCCCCACCCCTCCTCCTTCCTCCCTATAGGACAGACCAAAGAGCCTGGGTCGCTTGGCACAAGGACTGCATACTGGAGTGACCTTGCAGGGCTCCCTAATGGAGAACTTGGCTTTGTTCCACAGTTTCTCAGCCAGCCGACATGCCCCACCCCCACCACCACCTCCTCTTGGTCTATAGATCCGGGCAATACTCACCTCTAACCCATTCTCTCCACCCCACATCCCCACCCGAGAGCTGGAACACATCACATCGCTGACATTAATTGTCACCAGCGACGGCAGCTGATAAAAGCTCCCTGCCCTGTTTCACTGCGGGGATACTGTCGAGTCATGCGGGAATTCAGTTTGCTTTCAGGAAACTGTAGAATAATCTGACAGAATAAGTGCCCGCGCGTTTGCATGTATGCTTAACATGACTGTGTTTTTGCATGCAATAATGAGTGAAGTCAAAACACGTTGGAATCACAGTTGCCCACTGTAACCCTCAGGAAAGAAATGTGATGGGATTAAATAGATAATTCGCATCTGAGAGTATTATCTCGGGATAAAACAGTGCTTGAGTCATCTCAGATGATTCGCTGCTACAACACACTCCCTACAGTGAGCCAACATTAATATAATGATGTATCTTTTGTGAAGATGAATTCACAAAGCCAGTATCTCATGTGGTTGATGAATTGCGAATGCTGTGAATTGCTATGAATATTGAATAACCTAATTCATAGAAATGTACCTCATTCACATACCATAACATAGAATATTGCTTCAACATGAGCACATGAAGCACCACCAGAATCTACTGGGGGAATGCTAATCAAAGCCACAAATTCCCATCTACACTACGGGTGCTGTCTTATAACGGCTTAATATATCAACAAAGCCCAATAAGGATTTGATTTTTTTACCGCTTTTTCCAAGAAATACGTAAATGTAAATCCTGTTGAACCTGTTAGATGTGGAAGACGGCCATCACAGGTTATAATCTAAAACACTTAATGGCGAATTCAAAAAAGCATTACACGACTTTTGCGGCCGCTAAACCTGTGCAAATGAGACTAAAAGAAACTTGGTAAGTCTTAAAACACCCGCAAAAAGGTGAACTGCACCCCCAACTGTGCTGCTCAGAAATGAGTGTCTCAGGTTTTCTGTGCTATTTGCACGTATTTTAATTGGGTAATATGCATAAATTTGGCGCAAAATTGGCCGCTTTCTATGCAAATTAGCCTCATTGCAAAAACATTTAAATTCACAGATCAGAGCTAATAGCCACAAGCAGTTACAGTGAAATTATTAGCGTCTTCAGAGAGTTGGTGGTAACTGAAGCGCATTTATAAGGAGTGTCACGCCGTGACTTTCCAGGGATCACAACAGCAGTGAGTATAGCCAGCGAAGGCATCATCCTGCTCCTCTCAAACTAATTTTTTGGGGGATTCAGTGACAGTGATGCCCCCCCTATATGTTATTTTTGAAAATACCTGAGGGAAAAAAGGGAGGAAAAAAACTAATGAAAAATAAGTTTAATAAATACATTAATGAACTTGTCTTGCCTCTCCCTCTGCAAAAAAAAAAAAAGGGCAAATTGCACTCGGCTGCAATACTTTACAGACGTGTTTGCACTGTAAAATCATTAGCACAATATCTTTTGTGAATCGGACCCTGAAACTTGGCAGATAGCGATTACAAATGATGTGCAATTTAAGGTGCTATCAGTGGCTGCAAACCATCCTATGGTTGCCATAGTAGCTTACCTAGTAGAGCATGCACCCCAGGTACAGAGTCCTTACAGCAACGGCCCAAGGTTGGCAAAAACCTCTATCTTCAGCAAAAAAGAATGTTGTCCTGTTTTAAAATACTAGACTGATTGTTTTGTTCCTCAGATTGTTTAAGATGTTTGTATAATTATGCATTTCATTTGATAGTGATGCAAGCAAACATGGATTGTTGATTTACAAGCATAATCACTACCCAGTACATTCAGACACAGTTGCATTTTCCCAGAACTGTCATAACCAATCTTGAATGAGAAGTTCAGAATAAAAATCTTCCACATTGACAGTGGGCTACTTTAACCTGCCAACACTGATCAACCCAAACATCTCTGCTTTTGTGAATGCAATGAGTTTGATTATGCCACTGTTGCAATGCCAGAGGTGCTAGAGAGCACAACACATGAATCAGCCACCATATTTATAGAAAGAGGGCTTGAATTCCTACTGTACGGAATGAGACGTCTTGCTAAAAGACAGCCACGGCGTCAGCCTGGGCTCCAGAGAAATTGAAACTGCTTCATGCTATGACCTTGTTGACACGTGTACAAAAAGGCTTTGATCTGAATCAATGTTGGACAAGACCAAAATGAAGGTTGATTAGATCAGTTCAATGGATGATTCCCAGATCTCATCTGAGATCTGGGAATCAGAAAAAAAGTCATCCTCCCATTTTGCTTCAATAAGGTCCAAGTTTTTGTCAGTAGGATATTTATGAACACATCCCTACAGTAGATTGGTAAGAGTTTGACAAAGGAATACTGAAGAGGTTTTTTAACAAAGTTTCTACTTATTTGAGGGTCAATTCTTGAAACATCTGGGTAAGACATGAACATGTTATTTTTGAACAAGTCTTTTACTTAACCTTTTCTGGACCACAGATGGAATCCATGTCTATGTCCAATATTGGAGGTCTAAATATATAAGCTCTATATGAATAGAAAAGAAGAGAATGCTTGATTTAGTCCAACATGGGTTTCCTGCAGCCTTCAAGTCAATAGGCAATGAAGCACAGAATAATAATATTAAACTTGCAGGGCTATCCTGTTCGGTGCCCATATTGGTTTCAGTAACTAAGTCAAATACTACCACCAGACAACTTTCGTTTAAACTCCTCGCATATGTAGTTTATGGAAAATCAGAATGTATTCTTTTCAATCAAGACCTTGGAACAACCAAAAGTGCCCAGCCCGAGGGTCTCATCCTGCACTCCGGCTTGCACAGGACTTCAAGGATTGTGATACAGCCACGAGACATAGACAGCTGAGCCATGAAAGTAGAATCTTAAAAAATCAATTCTGAAACTCACAGGTAGCTGCAGCTGAGATCATTTCTACTTCAAGCATTGCTGCAGCATTTTGGAGGAGTTGTAAGGGGGAAAGAAACACTTTTCAGAAACTGCAAAGAGGAACAGAGTGAGTCACAGTAATCCAAATGAGAAAAAAAAAAAAACATGGAGGACTTTCTCCAGGTGTCCCTAGGATAAAAAGGCCTCAGTTTAGATACACTTTACAGGTTCGCAAGTGGTTCGCTTGGATGTGCAAGTCAGCCAGGTAGATAAGATAAAGCTTTTGCCTACTGTCACTGTGGACCGCAGGGACAACGCTAAGGCAAAGTGAATAGGAAAAGGTAAATGAGCCAAATATTTGACACTTCACATTTGATGCAGTAGCACTTTTCCTCGTGATTTGAAGGTGGCTTGGCGGGGAAAAGAGACATGCAGGGTTTCTTCTTTCCCGAGAGAATCTGTACAATCTATGAGCAATTTGACAGCTCTGGAAGGAGTAAAAGGCGGTGAGAAATGGTACGTCTTTCAAGAAGAAAATTCACACATTATCGTTATTCTTTTTGCTGGCAGCAAAATGAAAATGTGTTAATGTCCAATGCCCCCACATCAACTGTCAGCTGAGTGTTGTTCAGTTAGAAGCTGAAATGGCATGAGCAGCTCTCGGTTATTTTGTGAACAGAATGCCTCACACTCTTGTGACCTTTTGAGTGAACTCTAAAATCTGCTCCGAGTCATAGCAGGTTAATGAACGCAGTTACACGAAGCTGTGCTTGTCACATTGTAAATACACATCCAGAATATGCAGTATAGTATATGAAAAGTAAAACCTAAACCTTTCAGAGACACCCGGAAATATGTTCATTGTTCCCTCAATGGCTAAAAGTTGCATGTAAATAAATTACATTAACATTAGTTTAGCTTCTTTCTTTTTTTTTAACAAACTATTCATGTAAGTTTAATGTGAAAAATGTTAACAAATTGTCCATATCAACAGTGTTGGTTTAGTATTTTAGGAATCACCTTACTGTGCACTCATTGATTTGCTATTGATAGTGTATGACGAGCTTTGTAACTGCCTTTGGGTATTCTTGGTGTTTAAGCTGAAATGAAAGGTTAAGCATCGACACGAATAGCAGCTGGTGTTAAGTTGCAGATGTACAGTGGATCACAAAGGTTTCCATTACGATTCTCTTTTAACTATGTGCATATTAAGTGACATTCATGACCCTGCCAGTAATTGCTTTCGAGAGCCTTTTGCTCGATGTCTTTTCCTGATCAAGCTCTGTGGACGTTTTTTCACACAGAACTTTAAAAGGAAAAAAAATAATGTGAGTAAATAGAGAAGAAGGAGTTGCATTAAAATTTTAGAAAATATTATCAGCAGCTGTGAGTGTAAGTGGTGGCAGCTGTGCGACGGTCATTGTCATTACCAGGAAATTGTCTAGATTATCTAAGCATCTCAGGACGGATCTCTTTGTCACTGTGTCTACCTACCATAGATTTCCTAGAGGAGTTATATATAAGTCTCAGTTGTGATCCCTTCCTCCCACACTAACTCTGGGTCTTTGAAAATATCCGCAAAATTCAAAATTGTCTTCTTTCTGGGAACCCCGAGATGAAATTTGCTACTGCTGTAATACAGTAAACCATAATTCCACCACCACTGTTTTACTTTAGCAGCTCATACACTAGATGCTGTTTGACAGTTGGTGGTCAGCCTTGGCAGCAACTGTTTGGCGAGCTGAGTCAGCAGGATGTTTAATCTCACAGCCTGTAAAGAAAGTTGGAGGAAAGAAATGTTGCAAAGACAGGACACAGCCACCTGAAATAATGTACTCCAGTTAACTCATTATGTATGCTTTCCAATACAGCCATGTTGTGTTCAGCTCTGCTCAAACTGAACCACCAACATCGTCAAGCAAGTGGGGTTTTGTTTTTTGGTTTCTTTTCAAAAAATATTAGTTGCAGGGTCTTATCAAAATGACTCCAGCTTGTACATCATTGCACAATGACCATTCTTCAGCCAGCTGCCCATTATGCAATCTCAACAGAGACTGGAATTAGTGTGTGTTTGTTTCTTTACCATTTTGCTTCACTTTCTAGCCACAGGTTAGATATTCTTCATTGAAACACATGGACACTAACACAGAAATGTTAGTTAGAATATGCCAACTGCATTCTCAATTAAGTATTGAGGGAAAAATATTTTCTCCATGGTAAAATTAGACATCCTAGTATTGGGCAGCTTTATAAATTGCGAGGAGCATTGTGGGGGTCCAGTGCTTTGCTCCAGGGAACCTTGGCAGTGCCCTGGAGGCGAATTGGCACCTCTCCAGGTACCAGTCAGCACTCCGTACTTGCTCTGTTTGGGGACCAGAACCGGCGACCTTCTGGTTCCCAAGCCAAGTCCCTACATACTGAGCCCCCACAGGACACAAAAATAGCCTCCTGGGTGAAAGTCCAGTGTTCGTTTGACCCACCCATATACCCTGATCTCCTACTTAGATCTTCCGCAGACTTGTAATACGTCTATAACAAACGTTATACGAGATAAAATACGTTTCCCCCGAAACCTAATTGACAATGCAGTTCCGTTGTTTGGGAATGCAATTTTTAGGAGACTATGTTAAGTATGGAACACTGTTTTTTAGTCTACTAGCGTCATTAGTCTGACTGATTGCCTCCCCTCTAACAGACAGCCAGCCATGACCTGCAGCACTCACAATTCCAATCAGTGTTGGTCAATGAAAACCAAATACAACACACACAACTATGTGAACATAAACCATAAAGAAGTGTCTGTTGAGTTCTCCTCATAAGATGACTTTGCCGCAAGGGGCATTTGTGTGAAGTGAAACTTTACAAGATCAATAATGTCAGGGACTGTCAATAATGACTTGCTTACATTTATTGATATGCTGACAACCCAAAGAATGGCTTGTTTGTCCAGAGGCTTACTACAAATTAATACACTTGTCCAAGTTCAGTGACATTATGTTCACTGGCCATCACAGGACGTGTTGCTTTTTATAAATGTATTTCCCCTCTGGTATTAGCTGTGATAATGGATAGACCGAGTCATACTTGTAGCACCTGTATTGTATATTTAGGACGGATTCATTTACAGCCAGCAAATTAAACTAATCAATCTGCTGGCTAATCTGACATAAACCTGCTCTGAGATCAAGATAATCTCTGATGGATGCACAAAACCCCTAACCAGGAGGTCCCTGAGGTTGTCTGATTGTCACTGTTCTGAGAAGGTTTTCTAAGAAGGTTTCCACAAAACTCTTAAGGGAAATTTCACACATGCGCCAAATTAACAATTGCCTGCCATTCACTTCCGTTCTATGCGAGCGAAGAGGCCAATCCAAAATTTGCTTCCAGCGGCGATACAAATTTGCATCGCGTGGACTTGAACTCTCAGCATGAATATCACCACGGCAAGCGGCCCTGCTGTAAATCTTTACCCAAGTTTCCTTTAGCAACACTGATCGGAGTTGCGGAGCGAGTGCATGCACATCACTGTGATCAATCAGTCTGTCTCCGCAATGGCAGCTTTACATGACACGAGGACAAAAAAATGATTGGATATTATATATATATATATATATATTTTGTAAACTTAGTTTGAATTAAAGCACCATTACTAATCTTAAATTAAAGGTATGACTAAACTGGTCAAAAACTCAATGAAATATAACTCAATCACAAATGTAGTTTGTTGTTCCTCCTGCAGGTTCCAGAGCTTTTGAAAACACTTTTGGACGGCTTGTTGGGGCTTTTTGGACAATTTTTGTATTTTTTGGCCAGTTAAGATTTAGGCTGTATTCCAAATTAATCCTGTCCTCCAATCACTTTTAAAATGGACAGTTCCCTGACTTCAATGACTGATGACTGACAAAACCAGATGACATTTAAGTACATTACAATGGGCTAACACAATTTTTCTATCCATATATCCTTTCTATCATAGCTGTGTGGCAAAAGTTCTCATTTGTAAATAAAAGTACTTTTACATTTGACGTAATTTCATCAAAAAGAGCTAACTTTTTTAAATTGGATTCGACTACATATTTGTTAATAAATCATTACAAATGTAAAATGTTATATACATTTGAGGGTCTCATTGGGCTATTTGGTGTCTGTGAAACCTGGCAAAACTGGTAGGAGGCATTTCTAAGAGCGCTGTTTCCTTAGGGAAATCTTACCTGCAACTTTATATTTCTTACCAAATAAAAATATAAAAAAGATTCTGTCATTCAGATCAATTGTACTTATAATTCTTATAAATTATGTAAACAAGATTAGGGAAGTGACTGTCAAATGCCACAGATACTGGCTTTAAAAATACTACATAATTTTAAAACAAGTTAAGTAAAATCTGGCCACTTATTGGAGAAGGTTTAAGCAATCGAGTATTTGTTGGCTGTCAATTTATTCTGACAGAGCAATTCATAAAATTACCTTTCTAATATACCTGATTTGTAAGGCAACATTTTCCTTCATATGATTTCCCATACTTGACATGTTTAAGATGATGTAAATATTGCAAAAAGAAGTTATGTGCCCAGCAATCTTATTTCTGCAAGAGAAAAATCAATGCTACGTACATCAGCATGGACAGCAGAGATGCATTTTAATGTCAGGTGTGAATGAAACCAGACTAAATCATATCAAAACAGAACTTGGTGCGTGTAAATGCCCCATGTAAAAGCCGGCAATGATTTTGATGTTATAATAATATTCAGCAGGTCGAAATATAAGTGCAAGCTTTATTTATCTGTGACCGAATTCCATCAGTCACTGTCTTAATGCATTTCGCTCCTTTCAGATATCCCAGGTAGTTTTTCATCTTGATCGAAACACATTCAGGGTTAGCTGACAGTGTCACGGACAGATATTATTCCCCTTCCACGTGATTGTTCCCCAAGGTTTGTGCTGGGCTTTGCCAGACTTAATTATTAAACTATGAACTTCCATGTGAGAAAGCCCAACACCATGTCCGTTTAAAACTCATTCAGCACCACGGTAGAAAGGCTTGAGAAGGGAAAAGGATGAAAAAGGAAGAAAGGAAACAGACAGGATGACATAAAAAGGAGGAAAAGAGTGAGAGAATGAGGAAGTGGCTCTCCACGGATGGCTTGTCATCTGAGGTGAGACTGAACAGAACAGAGGTAAACAATGGATGTTTGGTAAAAGGCAGAAGCAGTCAGTCAGGCAGTAATAAAAAAAAAAAAAAAAGAAGGGAAAAAGAGGGAAAAAATAAAAAACAGCCGCAAGTCTTTCTGAAGGGAAGCTGCCAGACTCCATTTGTCTGAGCATGCAGCATACTCTGTCACCTGCCATAACTACCCATCAACCCCCTGGTTTTTCAGCCCCAACAATCCTTTGTAGTTATGTGGTGAGGTTTGTGTGTATGTGCATATACTGTATGTATGTGTAGCTATGCATATGTGTGTGTGTGTGTGTGCGTGTGTGTGTGTGCGTGTGTGTGTGTGTATGTGTGTGTGTGCTTGTCACATGGTCCAAACTGGTGTGAGGGCTTGTTTTGAAGTGTATATGAGAGACGCAGGTACTGATACCAGATGACAGTTTTGACTGCGTTATAGCGCCTTGAGTGTTGACCGGCTCAGATGGCTGTGCCAATGCAAGGCTTCTGTCTGGGCTTATCTAGACCTTCACTTCCTCTTGCTCAGAGACAGGGACTGTTTGCATTTCTCTTCCTGTGAAGATCAAGGTATTACATGTGTCTGTGCACCAAACAAAAGCAAAATGGTAAAACAAAAAAAAAAAATGAGTCGGTATTTAAAAGGGGAGCAGAGAGTGTGGATGTATTTAAAGTAGCAAAAGAAAGCAATTTTTGCTTTACCTTATCATTATGAAGTAAGTGCTTTCACTATGCTGCTCTGTCTGCTACCGGGTTGTGATCCTTACGCTCTTACCTTTTACAATAAAAGATTGGGGTTTCCAGTTAAAATTTGGATTCTTATGGTTGTTTCTCGCTTTGGACAGGCAGGCTGCTAGTGGTGGCCACGTTGCTAACGATATGTAAACAGGTAGATCCATCTACCTGTTTGTATGAAAAAAGTATGGACAGAAAATATGTTATCAACGTCTCCTTGGCAAAGTTTGTTTGGAAAAAATACGCCGCGTACCTTGGAAACACTAGGGGGCGAACAGTTGAAAATTGATCAGTTTATCAGCAAACTTATTTTCTGTTAACTCTTTTTTATGTTCAGCACTTTCGATGTATGACTTGTGCTATATAAATACCGATTGAATGATTGATTGATTAATTGAACAATCATCACCATGATGTCACAATCCTTAATTTGTGAATCGTAAGAAAAGGGTAAATCAGTAAAATGTTACATATAACGGTATGTAAACATTTTCTATAGAAGACAGGGTTGCAGAAAACACACAAGCCTCCTCTCTGCTATAGGGAAATGGTGATCAGTTGTGTCCTTTACATAATGTCAATAATGTATGTACAAAGCCGGCACATTCACACAGTCAGTCATTTATTTTTAACACGTCAAAATGCCAACGGAAGGCCTCTGCCGTATCCTCGACTATAACTCTGCCATCTTTCCTATAGTTCCACTGTCACTTTGTCCACCTCTCACCTCTGGAGAAGCTGACACTGTGCACAAGTTTCAGATTTCAGCTTTAGATAATATAAATGTTCGTCTTACCCAGTGCAAAATGTCTTGTCAGGAGTGGGAATTGAACCTACTGGAAGTTGTGAGATTGAAGGTAAATGTATTTGCCCATGTCTATGACTGTCAGACTGCTACCTGTGTCTGAACCTCCCTAGTTTATTCTTCAAGGATAAACAAAGAAGAGATTTCTGGACACCAGCCTTAAATGATAAATCTTATAGTGTTTTCTACCCCGGTATGATATATGTGTAGTTTTCACCCACCTGGTTTGTTGTCTGTGAAGGACAGCAATTCCAGGTGCAGCCAGGGGCGATGCAAATCAATCATTTTATTCTGAGAGAGATAATTTATGATGTGCTCGGAGGGTTACAGATTCAATCTCCACCATGTTCCCACTGTCATGTCCCATGTTTAGGGCTGTCATCAGTCTTCATCAGGCGCCCCACTCCGCTTCTGCCACCCCTATCTCCAGAGTCACAATTTATCCCACAAATAATTGATTATGACAGGTTGCATGCAAACAGAGAGGGAGCTAAATGTGATTAATCACTTTGTTCGATTAATTACAGCTGATTATGCATTTTAAGCGCCAATCTCACAGCAGATGATCACTGGAGAGGCGCCCATATATTCATTAGACCTTCACCTGGGATTGACCATCCTGTATGTGGAAAAATCACACAGCGTCGGTCATGTTGCAAAGGCTTGGCATACTCTTTCAAGGGGAAAGTAAGTCATTCCCCCCCTTTCAGTAGACTGAGTTTAAGAAAAGGTAATATATTAATGCCCTTTGTTGAAAAGAACAATTTAACTTGCCCTTTTTGACAATTATAATCCTTAAATCCTTTGAACTATGTTTTATGCCATTAAAAGTCCAAGAGCACATTGTGGAAAGCTTGTTGCCCTGTTTGACTTCCCTCGATATTTAAAGTAATACAATACCATTCCCACTGAAAATTGCAAATCAGATCACATAAGCAGGTTCACAGAAAAGCAATTAAGATTCAGTGAAACATGTAATTTAATCAGACAAAAAAAATGAAATATATTAAGGTTAAGAGTTGAGTATTCAGCCCCTTTTTTCCTTGCCTATTATTCAAATGTAGTCTCCATGCAAATGGTGGTTTTGACAAGCACACACCTGTCTGGAGTGACAGACTGTGCCAGCTGATTGAGAAGACAAGAAAATGGCGGAGGCCAAGCATGCGCCGTGCCTCTTAAGTCACGGCGTCTCCAATAACATGATTGTGAAGAAGAGGAGCGTTTCCACCGAGGTTGTCAAGCATTCCCTTGTTTCATCGCTTTTTCATTGAGAATTCTGCTGCAATGCTCACCATCAATTAAGCCTGCCTTACAACAATCCATATCAGTAAAGCGTGTTCTTGTCGGACGGAGGCACTAAGTCGATTTCTTCCAAATTACAACAAATTAAAGGAAAATAGACAACAGCTGCCGATATGTAAGGAATAGCTTCACTAACTTCTAATTGTAACAATAGACTACTGAGGACGGTTAATTTGATGAGCGTCAATTCTTCAGGGGGGATTTACATCCTGTCCGCCTCTTCAGATGTTTCTTATTCCACTTAAGAGAAAACACAAAGTGGTAGCTGCATGGGATAATAAAAATGGTTAACAATTCTTAAGTGCTTTGAGGTATATTTAGTCTTGTGTACTGTATACAGTTTGAACACCCACGACAAAGAGAAAGTCTCTTGCCATCAAGTGTGTATATTGAGATGTACTGTAACTTCTCTCTGCAAGGAGAAATGTTTATTTCTGCCGTACAGTTTCCTGTGATCCTTGGACACTTCCTCGTTGTATCACCACTATCAGCCAGAGAGGGCACTGGGAGTTCATGGCATGGATGGACAGAAGCAGCACCAACAAAACGCTCAGATAAGGAAGCACTGGACTATAAATTAAGAGGTTGTTGAGAGGATAAGGAAAAAGCTGAGCGCCTGTCGTCTCTTGTGAATGCTCCAGACTGCTGATCTAGTGAAGTCTGTGAAGTCTGTCTTGAAGTCGAGTCCTATTCCTCAGAGTCTGTCACGAGGAGCCAATACTTAGTCCCATCACAATGATAGATGGAGGTATAATCACACACTGACACTCTTGACTGAGGATCGCACTCGTAAAAACACTCGAGTCAGCTCGATTGATCATGCGTTTTTTGGAGGCTGGATACTTGAGAGAACTTAGTTTGTGACAGTTTTCCTTTGTAAGGTCAGGACGCTGGAGCTAACGGCCGCTTCATCACGACTGTGACCCATCGTGTAGGCAGCTGGCTGTATGATAAGAACAAGTTAAGGTTAAAAGGATTTTTTGAGATTGACCTTCCATCCTACAATTGCATACATCTGCCAGTTCTAGACAGATATAGATTTAGTAGAGACCGAAAAACTGAATAGCGGAATGACAACTTGAAGACTACCTTCCAGTATAAAATATTACAGCTTCGAAAAAGCAATGATTAAGGGGAACTAAACAATTCAAAAGCATTATAGTGAGCAAGATGGCTGTAGTGAATCATTCTTGTTTGACAACTTTTCATTGATCCATCAGTCAGGCTTTGAAGCTATGAAGCTCCTTTTGGGCAACAATGCGATCCAAGACACTGAAAGAAATCTGAGAAATTCAAACACAATTTGTAAGGGATCCATTTTGCTTTAGAGGCCAGTTTGTGACAGGAAAAAATGATGGAAAGTTATCAATGATATAAAAAGAAATAACAAATACAATAGCTAAAGTTTATTAGACAGTAAATAAAAAAAAATTGACATCCCCAGTCCATGATACACCAACTCTTGAAATCCTGACATATCTTAATATTGACTATGTATCTCACAATTTTGATTTAGTGAGTCAAAATATACAGTACATTTTACTTGCTGGGTTAATGTCATTATTTTTGACTTATAGATGCTATTTTCAATATTTTAATATTAACAATGGATTAACTTCACTCATTACAAATAATTACCACCATACTCTGCTGTTTCCCTCAGCTCCACTAAGTGTAGTGTTGTATCCATTGCTTTGGTTTTCCAGCACACAATTGAACTGCCTTTCACTCTCACCAATCTCATCAGTGTTGTTTCAAACAAACTAACCAATGGCGGCAGCAGTAAACCAGCAACTCCCGTGTTCTGCAAGGTAAAATCAATGTTTTTGTCAAAGGAGTCTGGTAGCATATAACGGCTTCAGTACCCAGTCACACAGGGCTGTCTTACAGCAACGTAAAGTGGTGAAAATACTGAATATAGCGTACACTTAAACTGATATTGATTTTTTTAGATGTCTAAAATAAGTTTTTTGCTGCTTCCCCCAACCACTTGCTTAGCTTCCGTGCGGTAACTCCTGTCTGTTTCTCCAAACTGCAGACCGTCATCTACCAAAGGTAATACACTTCCTATGGAGAAGTCCCTCATAAAACCCCTCTTCAAAACATCTGAACTATCCCTTCAAAAGGGGATGTCAATGTTGTGTTTACAACTCGTTATTCCCCCTGGTGGGCAAAAAAGCCTATTAAAGTAGGTTCATGGAGAGTTAAGAAAGAATGTGAAGCAAAACTAAACTGCTTTTTGTTCAATCTGTATTTTTTTTCTTAACATTCTCAGCAAATGTTCCAACTGCAGAGGCGTTAGCTGTGAGCTAGCTAACAACGTGTACACCGACCTTGTGTATGCGATGTGTGATGCCGTTCAGCTCAGATTTTGCCTCTCAGAACTCACTGGGCCCTCCAGTACTTGTGCTGATATGACATCAG
Source organism: Bovichtus variegatus (assembly GCA_943593645.1). Classification (NCBI taxonomy): domain Eukaryota; kingdom Metazoa; phylum Chordata; class Actinopteri; order Perciformes; family Bovichtidae; genus Bovichtus; species Bovichtus variegatus. The sequence goes on along the minus strand of CALSCE010009344.1, from coordinate 8,169,633 downwards.
TTTGTCTGCTATTTCCTCTTGTCTCAGTATGTTTATGAAGTCGATTCCAAAAGGGCCCCGGTATATGCACCAATTCATCTCCTAAATTGAAACCCAAGTTCATCTTAAACACCGCCTAGAGCAAATTTGCAGCCATTGACAACTATCCATTGACTGGAATTGCTTTGCATTTAACATTCCCATTGTTTTCTGTCTGGACACACCTTTAGTTTATCTCATAACCAGCAATGGGCTTTGATGTATTCAATAAACATGGTTGTGTAAACGTTAAGACCTGCCGCTTATGAAATGCCATGGAATCTCTCTAAGCAAAGACCGTTAAACCACAATAAAACTCACATGTGGAGATCTTGTAATCTGATATCTGTGGATTACAAATTCAGTTTAAATAGATAAAAGGTTGCTACATGCAATGTGAGATCTTATCTTTGCACAGCGCAGGTATTGTACGGTTGTGAACAGCCTGTGTATTTGCAAATATTTGTCCTCGACATGCGCTTAGCAATCATTTCTTTACTTTATATAATTATTATATGAATTATATTACAATAACATCCAGGAGTCATCATTTATTCACAGGTTTCTCTCCGTACAACGTTTCTCCCAGAGGCATCAACATGCGGCATTAAAATGTCAGCGTGCTGACCCTTTACTTCTGATTTGAGGCATCTCATAATGGTGGTAGCTACTAATGATGAAGGAAGAAAGTCTTGCCATTGCACAGGACCATTTTTATCCTCAATTAGAAACCAGAGTGCATTTGCAAAATGAAAGCAGACATTTATTTGAGAGCATAAGAAGTCAGATCAAAAGGTAAGTAAGAAAGCAACACAACATGATAAACACAACAACTAGTCAACCTTATGATCCCTGAGAGATCTTAGAAAATGCAATTAAACATTGGGAACAAACCAACATATCAATCAAAGCCTTGTGTCTTTGAAATCTGGGAGAAGAAAAAAAAAGGATCCTTGCTCTGTTGGAAATGTAACAACTCACTGAAGAGACAACAGAACCAGCATATTTATAAATGTACTTTAGTTTTACTTGATAACCCCTGTCCTTTTTTTAGAAAAAAGTGCTACCGTTGCAGTGTTGTGTTTTCTTTGTAACAGAGCTCCTTTTTTATTTAATTTATTTTTTTTCTGTACAAAGCTTGAAGCATCATTTATTATTTTCCTGTTTGTTCACTATCCCTAATATCTACCTAATCCCAGTCAAGGGCGAAACAAGATGGTGAAAACAGCCACTTAATACAAATGACATATCGCTGGGACTCACGACACAAGCATTTGACTCATCGGATTAATAAAATCATTAAACTGCATAAAAGCCCTTGCCATTCAACTCGGGTCCCCACAGTGTTTCACCTTGTCTGCTTGGCAGCGAGGGGCCCTCTGTCTTGTTGAGAAATGAGAAGGGGTTAGTCTCGGCTGCAGCTCTTGTCGAGCGCCTCCGTCGGCCGGCACGTCCGCCCCACTCGACGCCATTGATTACGTGATGCAAGTAAAAGCCAAGTTTGCCTCTCTGATCATTAATCCTCGCTGCTACAGCCCCCCCCCCCCCCCCCCCCCCCCATCTACTTCTTTCCCCCTTCTTCCCATATCTGGCATTTATTGAAGTCAAGGGAGCTTGGGCTAAATGAGTCCTGAGTGATGGAGGCTTTTTCACATGGGGGACGTGGATTCACCATCTACTGACAAGAGCCTGAAATTATCAATGTACTTTATGCTATGAGGAGAAATTCCCACTGAAATCGATAGTTCACGGCAAGGGAGAATCCCTAGAGCAGCTCTGGAAACAGTTTTTAACAGATATGTTTAGAACTTAATTTTCCAAAATGATAGGGGTGCTGAAACAGACTAAACCAGGGCATGTACTTATCACACTTGTAATGTTTTTCGCCTCGCGTTAATCACACAAGTTTGACTGTAAGATTATTTTGTGTTTATTTGTGCTACTTTGCCTGGCTGAATTAATCTGGTTTACTACAGCGATATGAACCCAATGCACAGAATTTGCCGCAATTTTATTGCAATAAGCCGATCAGAAAGATGCCGAAATAACTGCATCGTGACGCCGGTCCCTCTTTTTAAATGATTGTTTAGGAAAGTTATCCTACAGCCAGTAGATGAGGAACATCAGAGACATTCTGTATACAAAAGGGAGAATTAAGTTCCACACTGACACATGGAGGACAATGGAGATGCATGGACAGTGCATCACATAGACAGTGATTGCAAGCAAAAGCAATGATAGCATTTACCACTGATAAAAATGTGAATAAATGTGAATAGAGAAAAAGGAAGTTTTGTAGCATCTTACCAAATTGCTGCCCTATTCTGAACTACACATATTGCTTTCACTAACGTAATATTCATCGTGATCAATAATATTTCGTACAATACCTCCGAAACATGTCTGAGAAGGTTTGTGCTCACTTCTGTTTATGTACCCTAGTTATTTAGGATCTTCTCTTAAATGACTAAAGAGAGATCTGGAGTATTTTTAAATTCAAACTTCAGACAAAATTCAGACATCAGCAAATGTTCATGTTGTTGTTACAGATTTTCAAAAGCACAACCTATTGTTTCCACATCTATTCAAAGTCAAAACATGTTTGGAGCTCTTAACTGTGGTTTTTCTTTTTTTCTTTTTTTTTTTTTTTTTTACGAAAAAAGAGCAAATCATAAAGGAAAACCATTATTTTTAGAATTGCTCCTTTACCCCTGGGAGGGCACCTCCAACACAAGCACCAACACAATAGCATCGTTGCATATCCTCACAACCGCAGTCAAATATGAGTTCTGTGACACCCACAATGCCGTGGCGGAGACGCTGACTGCGAGGAAATTTCACACCAGGTAATTATCTGCTGTTTTTCTTTGCATTTGGGGGGAAGGTGGGCGATGCTGTCTGAGGGGGGAGGTGGTGGCTGAGGAGGGTGAGGTCTCCCTCACACCCTCAGATGTGAGGGTGAAAATTACACTGCCTCTCCACAGGCTCGGAGAGCCACCAGACCTCATCAAGCAGCAGGTGAGTGCTTTTTTGCATTTCTCCCTCAATGTCGCCCCATCCAGTATAAATAGAACAGTATGGCGGCACAAGTCACATCTCATTTGGTGTGTTGTGTTTCAGAGCACCTCCATTGAGACGCCGGGCACCGAAGGTAGCTGGGAGAAAGTGGAGAGCCTCGCTAATGGACAGGAGCCAGGCCTGGAATTTACAGTCCTCAGTGAGGAGCCATTCTTAGGGCCCTTCAGTGGTACCATGGTGTGTAAGCACACTGGGCGACATTCAGGGCTTTTTTTTCTCCCTTTCCCTTTGTGTTGGTGGAGTGGAGGAGCTATCTCAACGATCTCAACGATTTATTCTGCTTGCTGAGACATACTGCTTGTTAGTGTTCGTCTGATAGAAAAAGCCAACATTGGCCTTTTATTAAAAATCAGACAGCGGCATATGATTTGACTCAATTGCGTATTCAGTTTTGCGAAATCAAACTTCACACTGTTAGATTGGCCTCCATGGTGTATTTATTAATGAGAAATCAACTAAGTTTGATCCTGTAGGAACCTTAATCATGAAGTGGAGTGAAATGTGATCGAAATGTTAATGATCTCTCATTACTGCGCCCAATTTGGGGGCAAATCTAACAGTGTGCCAGCTCTCTGAACCCGTTTGATTCTGATGCTCCACCTCGCGTGAATCTGAGAACCAGAATGTGTGTTCTGCCTTTTGGAGGCATCCCCTGCAGAATCCAAAAGGAAACGTGTTTTTCGCTCTGCCTTGATCAGCTAGGGTCAGATCTGACAGGCAGGAGTATAGACGTCTCATTATCCATCTTTACTGATCATCTGACTGGCTGTAAATCTATAGCTTTCTTTCAGTTTCGGCATTAGTTTAGGCTTTAGGTGATTATTTGACTTTCGGGATCATTCTGTAAAACCAACACACTCCTTTAATACGAAGAATTATTTGTAATAATTCAGGTTTAAGGTATCAAGTGACAGATTAGAGGGTGACTGCTTTTATTGCCATTAAAATATCCTGAGACTTCCGTTTCATTTAAGACTTTTGACTTCCGTACGGGTCATTATCAACTTCGGATCGTACCATTTAAATGTTTTTCTTTTGCTATGTAGAGCTATAGCAAACTGCCTTCAGGTCACTCAATCCGCTGCTGTCTGCACTTAAACAATGATAATTGTAAACATCCAATTTTAATTCATAAATTGAACCTGCATTAACTGACTTTTTTTTTCTTTCTTTTTAGCCACTAGGAGGCAGCGGAAACACACTGTAAACACTATACTGACATTATATCACATTATAAGCTGATATACATAAGCGTTCATTTGGAATTGTGATTATGTCCAGGTAATGAACGTAAGTCCAGTATTCAGCCTGCTAAATGCTCCTCGATGCTCAGCAGCTAGTCTCCAACTCTGTCTTTCTGCTGTTTCCTGCTGTTCTCGGAAGCAATGCTGATGAGAGCAGTGAGAGTGAAGCAAGTTGTGGGCCATAAAACCAAAACATCAAGAGACAAGTGCCTAGTCGAGAGATCATTCTCTGTGGGTGCATCACGACGAGCGACTCCCTTCACATACACAGAGGCAGTTGATCCATTGTTGACATTAAAATGTGGATTGTAGCAGCTTTACAGACATGTTAAATAATACTTTACAGCTAAAATATATTTCTTCTAACACGTTTTTAAACGGCAACAAAAACGAGAGGGCGTTGATTGTCATGCTAGTACAGGTGTGTAACCTCTTCACTGTTTGCAAATGTCATCATTCAACCAGGTAACATGAAAACAAATGTAACAATTATGTCGGATGATGATGTCGACCAGACAGGTGCAACCCAACATACATTTGATTGCCAGTTTAGATAACAGTAATATGAATGCTGAAAAGAAGGTTTCGTACACTAACAAGAAAAAATATATATTGCCTGAAATAAATGGAATGATTATTGAACAGAACATTGCCTTACCCTAATAATTTTGTCTATAGTTTAGACATTTACATATTATGGAAACCAAGAATAGTCTCACTCGCAATCATTTTTGTAATGCCCTTATATATTTTGTTATCTCAATATAAGAAAGCTTGTTTTCTCGTGATAGCGGGTTCATTTATGTCCATTCTTGAGAGAACCAACGGATTTCTCAAGATAACAAGAAGGACAAGTAGTCCAAGAAGTCATCTTTGTTGGCTGTGGAGGGAAAGCAAGCTGCTGCAGGTGAACAGTAGCCCTATTAGCACCACAGGAGCCTGGACAGCTCCTCAGTCTAACCAGGGTTAAATCATTTTTGAGGGTTAAATATTGCCAGCTATATATTTTTCAAACATAAAAAAATAACGCATGTATGTTAACCCAGACTAAAGTCAGCACTAGGTTCAAATAAATAAATTATAATAATAAGTATTATTATTATTATTATTATTATAGTCTTCTCCTTAAATGACGAGGACTGATCTTAATTAATCTCTAACAAAAATATACAATACACCCAAGAGGCAATCTCCGTGTCTGAAAAGTGAAGCCAATGCGAAAGTTTCTTAAATATGCATTCTTTCAGGGGACGACCCCAATGGCTGAAAAAAGAAGTCGGATTGTATAGAAGTCTATGAGAAAACTTCTCACTTGAGTTGTCACCTTAGTCATTTTGTAATCGATTTATGGTCTCAATCACTAGTTTCAAGTCTTTTTCAATACAACATGATGTTCTTTTTCTAAATGATGGTCCAATTTAGAGTAAAATAGACAAATACAAAGCAAGGTATGCTTTAGGGCGACGGCTACCTTTTGATTGACAAGTCGCTACCGCACAGTGTTATCTGGTGTGGTTGTTGTCCGTGTTTTCATCTTAGAACCTTTCACAGTGTTTTGAGTTCATCGTCGCCTAAAAATGTTCGGTTGTACTTGCTTGACCCTCTCGTGTCACTTCTGGTTCCACAAAAACAACATAGCTACGACCAAAGATAACAACGGCCAAAATGCCAAACTTGAAAGTTCAAAACCGTAGTCCACAAACCAATGGGTGACATCATGCTGACTGCATCCACTTCTTTTATACAGTATATGGTTAGAACTTGATTGAAGTACAGTCTGATCAATCGAGGTCTAAACACTGATAACAACCAGACCAGACAACACATGCCCATAATTTAGGGCATGGCAACCTTGTGATTGACAAGTAGCTACTGCATGGACTTGTCAATCTCAAGGTTGCCATGCCCTAAATTATACCCCGCTATATATGCCGTTATGTAAGCTGAAAATGTCAGATCAAATAAGTTGCTACATAACTACGAAATAACTAACTTGTGACCTCAAACCTAACGGCATTGAATAAAACAATAATAACTGCAATCCCTGACATTCTCGGCTTCCGATTATATACAGTACATGCAAGGGTATTTGGTGAACCAGATGCTCTACATTTCAGTTGTTGTTTTTATCACTGTGTATTGTGTTTGGGTTTCTACAGTGTTTTAGAGATGATGCAAAAATCCCCTTCAGTTTTTTACTTAACAAACAAAAACCTCTCTTTGTCATTCTCTCTCACACACACACACACACACACACACACACACACACACATACACACACACACACACACACTCACGCGTGCGGAACAAAGTAAAAACAAGGACAACCACAACAAATCTTATCAAACCCCGGAATGAGTCAACCCAAGTTTATTTGCCAAAAGTTGATCCATTCCTTCAGCCTTCATCAGATAAACACCCCACCACTGCATTTTTATCTCATATATGGCTGAGCCAATGGGGGGTTAACGTCATTCTCCTTCATTAGATATACAGTAGGTGCAGGAGAGAACAGGAGAACAATAGAGGACTCACCAGCATCTCAAGAGGCTCCCAGCAAAACATGGATTAGGTGGAGATTATTAAATGTCAGCTCTTAAGACGAATACTTTTTACAGCCTCACAAGTAAATCAATACTACTTATCTTTGATAAAAGAGGCAGAGCAGATGTGCCAGCGTAGCAGTCTGACAGCTCTTTCTTTCTCTCGTTCTCTCTCCGCAAAACCTTTACTAATCAAATTGAAAAAATCCCATAGGAATGCTTTCAAAATGCATTATAAATGCGTTTGCGATTTTTTTTTTTTTTTTTTACATATGTATGTGTTTGTCCCTTTGTTGTATTAGTGTACAGTGCAAAATCTCCCTTTCATTTATGTCCTCTTCGGTGGCTTGACAGTCTCGCTCTTTGTTTTTCATTTTAAGAAAGGCTTTACAAATCAAATTTGAAATTCCACTGGCATGGTTCCAATGTGCAACACAAAGCACTCAGAATCTGTCATTTTTGAGAGAACCAAGTCTTTCAGGATATTATTGGGCAGTTCATAATCTCTCCCTCTCTGCCTGGCTGTCTGCCTGGCTGTAGATATCAGTGATATTTGCAGGTGCATATGTGCATCTCCTGGTGTGTTGCATCTGTCTCTCTGTGTATGTATATATATATATATATATATATATATATATATTTCAGTTTTCTCCTCAGTTTCTGGCAGCGCTAATACCAATGATTTCTATGAACATTCTGCTTCATGCTGGAAAATCCATTTTCTCAAAGGCGCCCAGATTGACATCTGCAAATATTGATGGTAAACAAACCAATCAGAACGGCTCTGTCGGTAGCTATATGGAGCCTGCTCGCGGACCTCATCTCCCTGCTTTCAAAACAAGTGCAGGATGCGCCGCGCTGCACCTGATCCCACATTACTCCTGCGATGAAGCCGGCATGGGCAGTTTGAAGTTTGAAGTGCATCTACCCAAGGAGTGAGTGCCATTGCTGCACCTTTGCTCAGTGTGTGTGCGTGTGAATTTTTCTACATTCGCAGAGCGCCCTCAGTGCTTTCTCAGTGCTTTCTCAGTGCCTGCATCCAAATCATAATTACAATGTAATATCACGCGCAAGGCAGTGCCCCCGCTGTTGTTTCACTTTCTCCTCCTTTTCCCTTCTATGAATATCAAATGCTCTCATGCTGAGCTCTGAAAGCTGCACAGCTCTTTCCCAGACACACAGACGGTGTGTGTGTGTGTGTGTGTGTCTGTGTGTGTGTGTGTGTGTGTGTGTGTGTGTGTGTGTGTTTTGGAGGGGGTGGGGGTGGGGTGGAGGGAAGGGTAGTTGGATTGTACTTTCCTCATCTGGCTTTGACAGGAAAAGCCAGCGGCGGGACCTTGATTATAAAAGTACGCCTGGCATCCCTCTGGTCTGTTGTTAGCCCTGTCCAAGCAAGACAACCTTACAGCCTATTCAGCTGTCCTCTGTTGGGTGTACATGATATTTCTTATTCATGTCACATAAACTGCAGAAATCACAAAGGCTATCTCAGATGCAGTGCGAGGCTATATGCCGGAGTCTTGGTATGGCTGTGGTATGGAATAGATGAAGCCTGCGTGGCTGCTATGCCAGTGGCTGAAAAAAAGAGAGGACATCAGTCACGCGCTCATCAAAAGAGCTTTTCTTTTGTGGAAAAACTGCTGAAACACTACCAGTGTGGTATATGGAATGCTTGTTTGGTATTCAGCTGTACTGTACTGTGCATGTCATTAGTTTCCCAGTGCATTTTCTCAGATACAGTTTCTGCCTTTTGATTTAAAAGGTTTTGTTCCCCTCAGAGAATAGATTTTTCCAAGGGATCATTTGACAGATGTTGTCTTTTCAACCCACGACCACAGTCGAGAAGAAAGTCACTTTTTTTTTTTCTCCCCCGACTAAGCAGTGTTTATTGAGTAAAGCACTAATTCAAAGAAACTGCCTCAAGCAGTACTATAGACAGACTATCCATTCAACCGAGGGTCTCTTTTATCTATGAATCACAATCGACAGCCACGTAGCACACATTCTTATGTTGGCTCTGCAGGCAACAAACAGATGCAAACACAAACAAATTAATAATGTTTGAGCGCTAGATAATATCAATTTGTGGGAAATGGAGACGTGTTTAACTCCGATAAAGTGCTGACTGACAGACAGAGAAGTCTATTTTCGTAGAGCAAACTCAATAAACGTAGTTAAAAATCAGTGTTCATACATCCAGGTATTTTCCACCGGTCGTAATAAAACCCGGAGAGAATAGAATTCATTTCGGATTATAGTTTTTTTTGTTTCTGTGTCATGTGGAAAAACATTTGGCCCATCTCACATCAGGTTACAAGACACCATAGAAACAGCAAGAAGAGCATCAGTCACAACATTAAACACATCTATATATACTTTCAGATTACGTATTTACGTGACAAAAATAAATTGTACACTGAATATCAGAACATCTAAACAATTTTCAAGTCTAAAGTTTACCCTGATAGGGTTTTTAGTTTTGATCTCTCAGTCTTTGTCCAGGCGGCTAATTAACATGTTTTGTATGTTTCGTACATTATCCATGTTCAAACATCAATTTATGTTTTTTGACATTACGAAACAAAGTATTGCGTATAGTTCCCAGTAAAAAGGACAACAGAAAACCAATGTTTCCATATCGTTGAATAACCGTCTCCTGAATATTTCTGTTTGTATCAAATTAATTTGTCACCTGAGTTGCATTTTCTATCAACAGGATAAAATTAGGAAATGTTGTGAAGCAACATCTTGCCAACGCGTTGACAGCCTATTGAATGTATAAGTAAAATGTTCAAGGAGAATGTATTCTATTTGTTTTTCCCTTCAGTATCCATTCTTGCAAAACAATATCCACTGGTACCAACTACAGCATTAGTATGCATATATTATACTTTATGGTATTCAGGTTAAGGGACAAAACGCTAATAAAAGAACATTCTATGGCAATTATTCTCTGAATGTACTTGTTTTTGTTTGACAGAGGGTTTAACCTGAGCCAGACCAAACAGCAAAGATAGCAATTATATCACATTCATACACAGTTAGTAGTTTATAGCTGTTAAAAAAATAAAACATTTATATTTTTAACGCAGTGGTGTTTGTGTTTGTTTGATTTGTTCTCTGTGTCGGAATTTGTATTGGGAAGGAAACAATGGTAAACATTTCTATTATCAAATGCTGAGTTTAGTCAATATATCCTCTGTTCTTTACTCCCACTGTTAAATGATCTATTCTCTATTATATCTATATGCCACAACGGGACCAGATAACTTTTAATAATGTTGACTGCAGCTGCTAGTTTCCCATAATCTGTGACTTGAAGACATTAACTGAACCTTACAGGATCCAGTCATATGACAGAGGTGCTGCGGAGCGAGTCAAAATCCATTTGGCTATGATTCAGTGGAAACTGCCAGAATATCGAATCAGATTAATCTAATGAGGAATATTATGAGGGACAAACATTCCCACTGTGCTTGGCTGCAAACGTATAAAACATTTTGGCTGTTCTTCATTTCTCAACCTGCTTCAACTTTTTAATGTACTTGGAGTCAACGCGTTAATAATGATGTGTCCCCCCTAAAGCAGCGCAAATTTCACACAGGTACACGCTTATTCTTCTGTCAAGGCTCACATTAGCATTCTTCATTAGATATGGAAGGTATGGAAACATAAATCAATTGAACAGCATTCCCCACATTAGTAAGGTGCTTCTGCTGCCTGCTGTCTCATGGGAACAAGTGAGATGATGGCTGCAAATTAATTTGTGACACTCGGAATTGATTTCCTAATCCCGCATGGTATTTGATAAATAACCCTTCAGAAAACGAACACCTCAGACGATAAATACAGTTATTATCTCTTAGAGGGATAATTAGTGCTTCCTGCTAAGACGGAGCACCCTTGGTCCTCTGCTGCATCGCTGCAACCCGAAAAGTAACACAACTAATAAAAGTTACATTATTCAATGATCCACAAACACAAGGAGCATTATATTTGTTTCAGCTTTAGGCGGCGCTGGGCCTCTGGTCACATGTGGCGCGAGAGACAGACAAGTAAACAGCAGAAGCTTTCCCAGAAGGTATTAGCAGTAATATTTAGCCAATTATGTAGTGTTGTTTTAAGTGAAGTTATGAAACTCACCTGAGGGCACGTACTGACAATTAAATACGGTTAGGATGCTGTCGTTAAGACAGGTTTTCTATGCCTCTGCTCGCTCATTAATGGACTTATTTATGATGACATATCCTCTCTATTTTAATTGAGAAATAGTTTGCTGTTCTTTTATTTGTTTGCACTGAAGGTATGATTGTCCCTGAGTGGCATTCAGGGACTACCAAGGGGTCTTTTAAGCGGTTCAGTGGGGCTTCAGCAGAAAAATATGAGTCACATTTTAATTGTATTCATATTAAGAACAAGATTGAAACTGGATGAGTGTTTAGTTAGTTTATTGCTTATGCTAGTGGCGTGGCTCTAGGGAAGGCAATGTTGTTCGGCCCACCACTTTGGTCCAGACTGAAATATCTCAACAACCATTGGTTTGATTGCAGTAAAATAATGTTTACAGACATTCATGGTCCCCATGGCGATGTACTTTGATGGACTTCGACGATCCCCTGGGTTCTCCTCGAGCACCACCACAAGGTTGAGATTTGTGGCTTTGAGTATAGTATATAGTATATCAATATTTCTTGCCACCCTCAGGATGAATTGTAATAACCTTGAGACCCCTTCACTTTCTGTGCCATCATTGGGTCCAATACGCTGTTTCATGAGTTTAATACCTGAAAACAAATTCAGTCTCAATTTTACTTTGTGTTTGGTGCTAATTAGTGAATATTAGTATGCTAATACGTTAAACTAAGAGCATGGGTGTGTTAAAAGAACAGGATACTGGGCGCAAAGATGCTGCCTACTTCCATGAATGAAAATTGTTTGCCCATCGCATAAGCAAAAAGTTCACTGAATTCTTGGGTTTGTGTCCGAGCTGTGCCGGCCAGTGTTTCTCCTGCTGGCCCTGTGTTCCCGCTCAGGCAGCAGGAGTAACAAATGACAAAAAATGACAAGAATGACAAAAAATAATACCTTGTTGGCAGCTGGAGGTGTCCTGTCAACAGTTTTACAGACATCTCTTTTATAATGGTGGTCCGTTGTGGAAAATGCTTTTTTGGACCACGGGAGATTTTTTTTGTTGCAGCAGCATGAGCTGCAATGGGGACTCACTGGGTGAGCATGTTGAATTTAGCATTTAGCTCAAAGCACCATTGTGTCACGTCAGAAGACAAAAGTTAGCCAAAGACGTAGTGTAAACAGAGGGACAGAGGCAATAATGGTTAAAAAATGTCACAGATTTTCTCTGTTGGAAGACATTTGGATTCCCACACAAAAAGTAACAGAAATTGTTTTGTAAAGAATGAAAAAAGAGAGCTCGTGAGAGAAGTTCATACCGTCTCACCTCTACCAACCGCTGCATTAAGTGGACGTGAATGTCCATTTCAGAAAGCAGCCCACCCAATCCCAACGTTGGAAAGGTGTGGGGTTTACAAAGCTGTTTGACCATCTGACAAGCACTTCTGATGGAGTACACCGGCTCCTTAAGTACTAGCCTCACAAAGAAGACTCTTGTTTTCTGATAAGTATCTCTCTTCAGTGTTATCTCTGCACCTGCAGTGGAAGCAGTGACCAGGTTCCAACTAAATGATCGAACTCTGCAGCAAAATGTCCTCAAATTGCCTCAGTGGTCTAATGTTGCTCCATTCAGGGGTTCTTGATAAGAAAAGCTTTGAATACTCATGGAATAAAGTATAAGGACTCCTTCTAGCTCCGTTTCAAAATTCATAGAAAAAAAAGTTCAATTTAGCCAGTTTCGACACGCTGAGATTTAGTCTTTTCGATCCCACCCGTTAAATAATACTTATCATTCTGGTAAGGACTTTTGCCATAACCACAAATTAGTGTGTCTGATGCCTCCCCATCACGGCCGACTGTTGTTTTACTCTCTGTGTTTTTGCAAGGTAGGAGGCAGAGAGGCTGTGAGGGGCTCTGTCCGAGTGGAATGGAGCCTCTCTGACAGTATGGCATTCACTCTAAATGTAAATGAGAGGGTTTAAGGAGTGCGGTGGTCAGGTAACATACGCCTACTGTAGAATGTGCTCCTTTAGTCTGGTCTCAAAGATGACTAATGCTGTTACCAAGCAGGAGGCCTGCCGATTACCATCACACTCTAATGTCATTCGTAAAACACATGCAGTATGAAGAGGAGACGCATGCATACAAGTGCAGCGACACTTGAGTACAACGAGGCAAACAATAAGGCGCCTAAACACATACAAAGTATTTTACCAAGACATTTGTAAGTACACGTAGTACATACCAAGACGCGATAGGCATAATCCCACACTCACAGTCATCAGATTTAAATCAGGCAGACTTGTAGTATCTTCAGATCACAGCAGGTAGAAGAGAACAAGTGTTTATTCCTGTTTCGCTTAAAATCACCATCCCCGACTGCCAACCATTTTCTCGACTGCATCAGATATACACATCACACACGCACCTTTTATCAGTTTTGTATTTCCTTAATGGCTTGGTTGGTCGGTTGATTCGCTTTTAGAGTTTTTTTTTTTTTTTTTGGAGTTTTCATTCTTAATTTTTCCATAAAAACACATTTTAATGACCCGGGAATCCATTAGAAAGCGAGTCTCCCTTAAAATACATCCACCTCAGGATACTCCTATTTGGTGAAATCAAAACTCTATTCAAAAAAGAAACCATGCATTATTTTGATTTAAATTAAAAGAAGCTTGTATTATATTATATTTCAATAGAACTGAGGGGAAAATAATAAAAGCCACCGTATATTGCATTTCCATTAATCTATCTGGAGAAACGTTCTCTAAAGAATCTGTTTAAGGCCTTAAGTTATTCAGCTATCTACTTCTTAGGTTTTCTGTAAAGCATAGCATATTGACTTGTGGAAAATCAAGCTTACATAACTAGTATTGCTATATTTCACTACAACTCCAGGTTAAAAAAAAAAAGGAATACACCATTAAACTTTTGAGGTATTGTTTTTTTATCTTTAAACTGCTGGTGGTGAAGCTCTTAATTATGTTAAAAATTCAAATGATGTCATTTATTATATTTCAGCCTTGAGTGCGACTAAATAGCACAAATAGTACATATAGTACTAGAAGGGCACTCGGAGAGCACAGAAGTCCGCCGACGCCATGCCTCATGCACTTCGCAATGTTAACAAAGTGAAAATTTGCCATGATTCGGATCCGCTCCAAATCTAATGGGTTCTTTGGCCCATGGTACATCCTTCCACCAAGTTTCATAAACACTTGGGCCAGTAATTCTGCTGAAGAACAAACAAACAAACCGAACTGAAAAGCTTCTTTGGCAGACGTAATAATGTATTATCTGGTCTCTTAGTAAGGCTGGCAGTAAGCTAGGTCATCATGTAATTAAAGTTTTTCTTAACCTAAGTTTTCCATTATCCCAAACACCCTTTTGGAAAGATGGTGTCATCATTCTTCTACCTCAGACAGATCCTACCTCAGACAGAAGTACTGCATTCAAATGAAAGATAAGTGAAAGTAAGGTTATAAAGAGAGCAGTGCAGGGGGACCAAAGAGCTGAAAGGTAGTTCAAAATATGGTAAGGAATCATTTCTATATTCTACTCGTGGAGACACATGAGGCAGCTTTGTGAACAGAAAATCCTTTTATATATATTCGTTGTGATAATATATCCCTGTACAAATAGAAAGTGCCCTCTGCTCCCTAATGACAGGGTAGTGATGTGAGTGTTTACTGTATTTACGCATTTATGCTATCTGCAATTTACGCACGATAATCCTAGATATGGTAGCAGTAAATGCTATTTACTGTTATAGCTCCATTAATCCGTTTATTTATCCAGTTTCTGTACATGCTTATTTATATCCAGGGTCAAGAGGATGCTGTATCCTTACACAGAATGGATTTTTACAAATGAAGCACCTAGGACGGGTCGTCTATAACACGGTTAACAAACATAGACAGAGAAACATATTCATAGCTACAGGCTAGTTTAGAGTTTCCAGGTCTAACTTGCATGTGTTGGGGCTGTGGGGAAAAAAAACAGAAAAACTGGAACAAAGGCACAGGGAGAACACACAAACTCCACACAGGAAGACTGCAGCCAGGGAGCCCGTCTGGATTTATGGTTTGGATCATTTCTATTCCTGACACAACTTGAAATATAACAAGTTGTTAGAGTCAATTAAGTTTAGCATCACTTTTATGTTTTATTTACTTTCAATATTTTTTTAAACATTGCATAGGCCTATGTATATAGTTATGCAATGACAAAATAATTGCCGACACTGTTGACAGTTAGCGACTTAGCTGGTTGGCAAGCTGGGACTCTTTGACCTGCAAGCTGAGTGAGTAGTAATGCTAGCGTTACCCCTGAGTGAGCTGATCCGCCAATGTGTTTACAGTGGCATCTAGACACCCTGCCAGGAAACAGGAGGAGACTCCAAGCAGCTGGAATTGAATGGACTTTGGTTGGGGGGGTCTCAAGGTGGCTACATCTGTAGTTCTCGTTGACCTCTATTGGCAGTGTCAGACATTATTACAATGTTATCCTATAGACAGCACTCTCTTAGGTATGACAGGTATCATTTTTATGAGAAAATGCCACTACGGGTGCAGTTCAGTAGAAATTGATTGTTGAAAGTAAGGGTTAGTTATTTAATGTGTGGTTCTGTCGCAAAAGACTTTCACCCACTCTGCTTGTAGTAGACAACAAAGTAAGTGATGACAGTGTGACAGTGAGCCAGCATGCATAACACCAGGACCCTGAAACCGAAGCAGCTAAAAGGAATTCAGTCATTTTTCATTTTATTATTTACACCTGTGCTTTTCCTACTGTGACATGTCAAAAGGTCTTCAGCAAAAAAAAACAATTGAAGATTGCAGGAGTCCCTCAAGAGTCTCTCGGCTAGCTCTACAGCTGCTAATGTTGAAAAATTATACACTATATATGCCTAATTGTTGATGATAAAGATTATGAATGTAAATAAATAAAATGTCCAAAGTGAGTGAAGGAACTCTAGGCAGACTTCAGTTGCATGATATAATAGCCTGCAACACCCATTTCCACTGTGGGGAACACAGTCATTGTGTTTGCACCAATGGTAGAGGGGCTGTAAATTTAGCCTGAAATTTCAAAGGTGAAGAACATATGTACCTTTAGCAGACTGGTCCAGAGTAGGTAGATCAGAGTATAGTGAAGTTCCCTGAGGGCAGGACTGATGGTGCATTCACTGGCCAACCAGAGAACTCGTTTGTACTGTAAAAATGCATTCTGTACTGCAAACATATGATCAAAACGCAGTGCAAAGTCTTGCTATCCAAAGAACAGAGTGGAGTGTTAAAGCATCAGAAGGGGGCTGGCAGGCAGGGCTGTAACCTTAACTGCAGGTGTTTTCCTGCTGAGGGGAAGGCGGGGCACTGAGTGGGGGGTAATGGAGGGCCTGAGCCAGGTAGGAGGCAGGCATATGCCAGAGTGCAGTAAACCGCCTTCCAGTTGCAATCAGAGCACCTCCTGCAGGAGAAAAAACTGAGAACACACACACACAAAGTGTCCATAGGCACACACACATATTGAGGCCTCCTCCGGGCACCTTTCTTCAGACTTTCTGCCTTCTTTGGCCCGTTGGAATGCACAAGCCTTTTAACTTGCAAGAGAGGGCATACATAGCACTTAGTATGAAGAAAACACATTTCCTAGCATAAACAGCCTGTGGCTAATCTTTGAAGGCTCGTATAAAACTCCTTTGAGTATCAAATTCAAACACAAGTTTGTTGTGCCATGCTGTCAAATGAATAATCTGTATTAGGGAAGCGCTTAAAGACCCAAAAAAAATGCGAGAAATAGAGGAAATTAAAAGGTAAGACACTGAATATGGTTGATAATCAAAAAGCTCTATCTAGTCATAACTCCATTAAATATTTGATCAGAAATTGACATGTTTTATAGCGGAAGGCAACAAAAGATTTCCGATTTTCTCAGAATTTCTCAATTTAATTTCAGCGAGAGAAACTATGACGTACATTACCCCATAGTCTCGATTAGCACTGAGCTGTTTGTGTCAGTCTGCATGTGCAGGGTTATTGTTGCGATGGAAAACAAAAGAGTCAAGTCCTCTGGGTACCTTTGATGGGGAGGACGTTTAATCCAAATTTATGCAGCTCAGGTAGAGCTTCAGGTCAAGGACAGTGTGGGCTTGGATCTCAGAGCCATGTTGTAAACAGAGCAGCCACTTACCTGCCAATCACCGGCCCATCGCTGGAGGACCGGACACGGATCTGCAATATCCACAGTCAGCAGGCAAATAAGATGTGTGTGTGTGTGTGTGTGTGTGTGTGTGTGTGTGTGTGTGTGTGT
>CALSCE010009344.1:8087976-8152300 GCA_943593645.1 Bovichtus variegatus | reverse complement strand
TGTGTGTGTGTGTGTGTGTGTGTGTGTGTGTGTGTGTGTGTGTGTGTACGTGCGTGCGTGTGTGTGTGTGTGTGTGTGTGCAGAGAGAGCTTTGCATCCAGAGTGCTTTTGACCTCCAGGGTGAGACAATTTGGAGTTCCTTCAAGCAGTATGAGTGGAGACCTCGATGGCCCCGTCCTCCTCTATCACACTGCCGGTTAGTCCTAATCAGAACCGACATATTGTCTGTCGGTCAGTTCATTCAGCGGCCATGTTGGCTTCAAAGTTTGCGCTATTGCCAGAAATTGCTTTCTGAGCTATGGGATGAAGGACAAAATGAGAGTTACAGAATGTGAAAGTGCCACTTTAAATTGCCTTCCTGTGTGCAAAGGCTTTGCGCAGAGTCACAATAGTCATCATGCTAAAAATACGCAAAGAAAACAGCTCGCAGAAAAAGGAAGTGCCATTAAATCTGGCAGTATCCCATGTTAAATTAAAACCATATGGAACACTCTTCCTCTCCCTCAGCCTCACTACCCATTACTCTTGTCTGCCTCTGATTGGTTGATGGGATCCATTAAAATGTCCAAATGAAATTTGTCTTGCATTACTTTTCAGAGAGACAAGAGAAAACGACTAAGAATACAGTAAATAGAAAAGCGACCTAGATGTACATGCAATAAAGCCTCAAGCTAAGCAGGAGCTTTTAAATTATTAGGTGCGCGCTGGGCACCGCACTTGATGATATTTGCATTTTTATTTTGGATTTCAATTCTCACAAACCTAATCATTTCATTTCTGCAAATGTGGACCATTTGTTAGACTCCTACATGATGAAGCTTTCCTGTCTCCCATAGGCAGAGAATGGCAGACTAATGAAACAAGGTACTCCGCATGGTATTTTAGGGCTTACTTTTTGTGTTATGCAAATGCATGCTGCAGTGCAGAGAGTGTGTAAAATCTAGATGTGCAAAATGTTTTTCCCAATAGTGGCAGTGAGCAAGGAATCGTTGCTGGAGTAAACACACACACACACACACACACACACACACACACACAAAGGACCCCCACCACAGATGTCCACATGACAAACTGTCAGCTACCCAAAGAAAACTTTTAAACAACTTCATTAAAATGTAGACACATTCTTTGTCAATTTCCATTGGGGGGATTAGTTGGGAAATTGTAATGGAATTTATTAAAATCAGAAATAAAACGCTCATCGCAATAAAAACACAGCAACAAAGTTTAGAAGTTTTGAGTGCCCTACTTCAACAGAACTAAAACAATACGCAGTCATTTCTGTGATTTACTGGATGTAAAAATCAAATTGAGATTGCATATCCATATAACAGATCTCGTCATTATTATCATGGGGAGATATAAGAACGCCGAATTCCATTCCCATACAGCCGCAGTACAGCTTTCATCTCGATGTGATTGCTCAATTGCATGTTTATCATCCATGACATTGGCGAAATGTTTCTTTCTCAGAGTCACCTCATAAAACCCTCATTTACAAATGTTTAGCTGAGATTAGTCCATTAGCCAAATTACCTAGCCAAGCAGTTGATTTCCAAACGCAGTGTCTTCAATCTGCATCACAGCATGGGACCTCGCTCTCGGAAGAAATAAGGCGGAGAGTGGGAGACGGATGGAAGCTTGGAGAACGCGGGAAAGTGCGCGGGCTGGGGGAACAATCTGAGCTCTTCACGCATTGCTTATAATGTCAGATACCTTCATAAAAGCCAACTCTGCCCTGACACTGTGTCCTTCTCACACTTAATTGAAGTATCGGATATGATGTAAGAGTTCACTCTGAATGTCCTTCGCAGCCAGGGGTAAATATGAGAATGAACTGAGCATATGCAGCATTGATTCCAGTCACCTCTCTGATTAGGCGTCTGATTCCTGTCTGCACGGCTTAAAGTGGGAAGGGACTCTTGAAAGGGGTTTCTTAAGGGCTCTCTTGAGAAGACGCCTCAGTTTGGTTGCCCTCGTATTAGGTCAATAACACATGCACTGCGTTGCGAACTCTCAACGCTGTCTGTTCTTTTTCTTACTTTTTTCATTATCACTCAATGGCCGAGGGAAAGATTAAAAAGCATTCATTCAGAAGTACAATTACTCAATTTTCTTTCCTCAGCTCTTTTGCACTCTATTCTGTCTTCCTCCTCTGCTCTTCGGGACAGGTCTGGTGTCTAAACTAAGGCTTGCCTTCATATTTGAATAAGTTAATGCGATGGCCTGTTTATGTGGACAGGAATGGGGGGTGGGGGGGGTGGGGAAGCCTGTATCAGTTCCATACAGTTGGCTTCGGGGAGAATATGATTCCTTTTCATCTGTCACTCTCAAGGTGTCATTCTCCACCCCAGGTTGTTATCGGCACGCAGGCCCTGACAGCTTCAAGCCGCATCCTCAAGGGAGAAGAAAAAAAAATGTTCCAAAGCTCGACGATGAATGCATTTGGAAGGAGATGAAAATGACATATCGTCGTGAACAGACGTCCATTGATGCTGCATTACACACCGTTCAAATAAACAGAGACAGCACAATGTTCATTTTGTGTTATTCAAAGGTTTTTCCCTTGGATTAGTTTGTAAGGTCTTGGTAATGCCCATTGTAATACCCATAATAACATTTTGTTATGCATTAGAAAGCCAATGTAAACAAAGCCATGCGTAGTATGTGTTTTTCTAGTATGCTGTGGCAAGATGCAGCATTGAGCTGCCATACGCAACCTCAACAACAGTGTGAGAGAACACGACTGAGCTGACATTTCATGCCAAGAGTAGAATGTGATCAAAGCATAATAATGCACTGATAATGTATAACTAATATAGGGCTGCCCCCTGAAAGTCCACGAGTCAAATCATCGGTCAGTGACCCCTCAGTCACAAGACGGGTCCGTGTTTTACGGCGGGTCGGGTGGCTTGCTGACATCGTCGCAGACCCCTGACGCACTGAGCATCAGGGTACTTGATATGAAGGCTGTGCAAGAAAATAGTTGCTCATTTACACACATCTATTATGAATGAGTGTTGATGTGTGCGTATGTGTGCGTCCCATGACTATGACTGATGCATTGTTGTCAAGTACTTTGCTAAACTATGTCTCTATTTTTACTATGTCTAAAATTGTTGATAAATACATACAAATTGTGTATATTGCATTACTGTAATTACTTCCTGTCATATGGTGCCTTGAGAATGCCACCTTTCCCCTTATATATTATATATTCCATCTTTTTTTTAAATTTTTTTTATGTTTTTTCTATGTGTCAATGAGGAAACAAACCAAAAAATCCACTAGATATAAAATCTCCAAAGAGCTGAGGGGCAATGCATGAGTCACGGGCGAACACACGCATTATAGTTCACTTTGCGAGGGAGGGCATTCGGCCTTGGTGGAGGTCTGCACTCTCCAAGTGCCCTTTTAATTCTCTATGGGTTTATCACTACAGGAAGTCCCTTTCACATTACACAGTGTTGGGATTTTGGTGGGTCTAGTTATCAACAAATATGAATGATGATTAATATCAATAAAACTATTAATATTAATATGTTCATTAATAGGGGTTGATAATTACGTGGCACTACAATTATGTAAGTGAAGTAGCTCAAAAGGCATGAAAATGTCAATCAGAGGCAATGAGTAATTATTAAAAAAATATTAATTCATTAATTTAATTTACATTAAATCATCTCGAAGGGGCAGCAACTATGTAGCAAAGGAAATTGATAGCCAGTTAATGTAGTCTCATACAATAGCTTTTTTATGTATTTATATTTAAATATACTAGACTATGAATGATGAACTCTGATTGATAACTAAATGAATAACTATTAACACAATTACCATATCAATAGCTAGGAGTCTTTGATAGTAGAGGTTGGCAGTACTCACTCTTGTACATTTCACAACATTACACAACAAACCAGCATGTATATTCCAAAAAGCATTTATTAAAAAAAATTAAAATAAAAATGTAAAACACACTATATTTAATTCAACTAAATATCTAACTACCAAAATAGAAAAAAAGTATTTTGTGTATGTTTGTGTGAAAGAGATCTCCGTTTGTGTGCTAGGTTTAAAGGCCAATTCACGGTTCATGTGAGGGCACAACCAGTGGTTGCGTTAGACTTTCTTGTTGTCCGTCAGGGTCGTAAAATTTCCGTCTTTATTTAGTTATTTTTTTTATGATATTAAGGCATATTTAATAGCAGGTGTAATCAATACATACACACGTTGTCATATCAGACTACGCCGGTAGATAACGTTTTATATAAAATGTGATCGTATTCTAATATTGAACTACTTTATAAATTTCTGTTATTGATTCGTCAGACTGGCTAAGGTGTGAGACGAGAGATTTAACGTTAAACAATCCTTTATTAAAGACAGAAAATATTCAAAATAAGAAATATGTATCAGGGGACGTTTCAGGTGTGACATTCTGACAGTAGCCAACCACTTTCAAGCGGCATCTGCCGTTAGGAAACAGAAACACGATGGTATGCCACTCCAGGGATCGGTATATGCCGCTGAACTATAGCGCCATACCATCAGCCACTTTTCGATCTCTGCGCTGTTGTTCCTGCAGCATGCGCTCCTCCTGCAGCAGCAGCACCTCACAGAGGGGAGGGGAGACGTATTGTGAATGACTTAAAGTTACGATAGATCGCCCCCAGTCAGTGTTCCAATCCGTCAAAATGACAGACGGCCTTCAGATTTTTCCGTCATTCGAAAATGTTCGGTTCACGCGAATGGCGGCAGGTTGAGAAGAGGGTTAGTTTGCATGCGACTCTGTCTGTGTTTACAATACCAACACGTCAACTTTCCAATGTGGTGAAGCCATCTAGCGTTACCCATCAGCTCATTACAACAGATTGCACCATAAAGCTCAGTGAAAAACAACCAAATCAACTTAGCTTGCTAGCTGAGCTGGCAAATCCGTTGTGCCAGTTAGCTCCGTCTAACTGCTCCTATTGTTGTCAAGACTACCCAGCTGTGGGGATACACTGCATGCACTAAACCTGTTTACTATGGATTAGCAGTGCTGGCTAACCAGTTGTTTTTCAGGCAAGCTCTCGTGTCTCTACCGTGAAAAGAAAAAAGTCTGGTGCATCGGCTTCCAAGCAAACTGCACGGTGAGAAAAGACAATGAGAGAAGTCATGTTCCTGATTTTGGAAAATTACTATTTACTGCCCTTAGCCCCTATAACTGCCCCTATCAGCCAATAACTGTATGAGGCCAACTCACTGAAACTGTGTATAGGCTTATCAATTTCCAAACGTAAGCCTTACTAGAGATCTTTATCATTGATACAATATGTCATCTCATTGAGCATGTGGAAACATTTTTTATTCACAAAGTCCACCTCATATGCCGCAAGGGCTGTGAAGATCAGAGTGCAATATATTGCATCAATCACTCTGGAATCCTGTGAATTAATTCCAGCACACTAAATATGCAACACATTCATTATTGATAACTACATTCAACTAATGTAAGCTACCTGCAATGTAATAGAGGTCTGCTTTTATAGGGAGAGTGGCCTTGAATAGGCAAAAAACATTTACTATACCTCTGATCATTGGGGTGAACAAAGTGTGTCCCTTGTACTATCTCATTAATTCAATAGCACGCTTCTCTACAGCCCTAATAATTAATCATTCATTTGCAGGCATTGTTTTTGTATATACAGTAACAAGGAATATTTTTATACATCTGGTTCTCACAGCCTGAACGTCACCTTCTCTATAGCCTTAGTTTCATGTTCCCAGTTCAAAAGTGAACCATCACTGTCAGAGCATGAATATTACTATGCACTTGCAGTGTCACTGCCTTGAATTTCAGCAGTAATGGTTGTTGCATTTCATCTTCCCTTAAGGAAAAGCTCAAACGGATCCCCCAAATTCTGTCACATGCGAAGAGTATTTATTTTAACTTGCCACATCTCCTTGTAATTTGCTTCACTTCTCGAAATGCCTGGTAGTGGGTGCTAAAGCCAAGAGACAGCTTGTCTGTGAGTACCTATAAAGTCCTGAGCACTGGAAACATGTGACCAGGTTTAAAACCTTTTAAAAACGTTTGATTGTCAGCTTCAAGTATCATATCAGCAGCATCACCAAGGTTGCCTTTTTCCAACGCAGACAAATGTCCAGAATCGGAGGCTTTCTTTCACAAACTGACTCAGAGAAACTCATGCATGTATTGGTTAGCAGACCAGATTGCTGCAGTTCTCTGTCTTTCGATTAAAACAATCCATATATAACAATGTATCCAGAACTCAGCTGCACCAGTTCTAACCAGGACAAAAAGATCAGACCATATTACTCCAGTCATCCGAAACCTCCATTGGGTACCTGTTGCTTTCAGAATACAACTCTAAATCCTCCTTTTGATTTACAACGCACTTGCTGGTCTGGCAGCACAGTACATCTCAGACATGCTGTTAGTTTGTAACCCCAGCAGATCTCTCCGGTCACAAGGTGGACATTTTTTCCATGTGCCCAGAGCACTTTCAAAGTCTGGCTTTCAGTATTTATGCATCTAAAGAATAGAACAATTTGCCTTTGCTAATCTTAGCAAGACCATAAACGTGTAAGAAAAATGTTTACTTATACTAATTTACTCCTAAAAAATAAAATAAGGTAATTTTCTCATAGACTACTAGACTTATTTGTGCCACAAGTGGAGTCATCCCCTGGGGGATAATAGAGAGAGTGCAAGTTTATGTCACTTCCACATTGGCTTCACTTTTCAGACCCGGAGGTTGCTGCCTGGCGCCACCATTGGTTTTTTTTTTCAGCGATGTCTCAACAACTATTGGATGGATTGCCATGAAGAAGTTGAATCTTTTTGGCTTTGTATGGGATTAGTTATCTCCTGACGTTTCATCTAGCGACAACATCAGGCAAACAATTTTATACGTCCAATACTTTGGTTTATCTGTTTTCTGTACAATAATCATTACAGTATCACAGAGCAAACGCTCCCCATGTTATGAGTATTAGAGCAAAATGGTCTGGGGAAAAGCAAACATATGTAAAAAGATAAATACAGCTTTTGACTATAAGACACCAACAAATTATGTGGGTTCATTAACACCAAGCAACAAATTAATAAAAAAATATTGATTCACCCCCCGAAAACTTTAAAGTGTTTAAGAATAGAATTTCTCTTTAAGAATAATTTACTGAATTTGAAATTATATGAAGCTAGTATTGACTGGATCAGCCAATATTTGATTATGACATCAGCCTTGTCTCTATTTGGCACATCTTTGGCCATCTCAAATTATCCACAGCTCAGACGAGAGAGTGCCTTCAGCAGAGAATCCCCCCTCTGCCCTCCCTGACACTTCCATTACTTCTTCACATCTCTCTGGGAGAAGGAAAATAGAAACACACAGTGACGCTAGAAATCCCCTGACACCCAGAGATTGTAATAATCTCTTCTCTTCTTTACATTCTGCGATTCCTAATACGTTCTGACAAAAACAAATTTATGGTAATCCCCCCGTAGCATTTCCATCGCTGTTGTCAAATCCACATGAGGGCAGCCAAACATGCTTTTTCTGTCCGTTCTGTATTCGTAAGTACGGAAACACAACAGCATTGTGCTCTGTAATAATTACTCCAAGCACACTTTCATTCACATACTTTAGCAGCCCTATTTAGATGTTGGATTACCATATCGCTGCAGTGATTTTGAAGTTCACCTACAGTAATTCAAAACACCCTGGATCTACGCCTGAATTTCTTGTAGTCAAATATGAACACATGCTAATCTGCTTTCATGTTGTAGGGATGTATGTACATATGTATGGCTCACACGTTGGACTATGGTTTCAGAAGCTAGCTGAATCAGCATATGTGAGGAGGGCTGTATGTTAATGGCGTGACGCTGCTGTTGGTTTCGCAGATTACAAGATCAATGTGTTCCTCTCAACTAACCACTGGCAGACGGTTTGTATGCACATGCAGGGTGTGTGTGTGTGTGTGTGTGTGTGTGTGTGTGTGTGTCTGTGTCTGTGTGTGTCTGTGTGTTTGTAGCAGTGACATAACCGCATGTAAAATGGCAAATGACAATGGCAATGCCATTTTTACACTCTGCTTCTTGTACAGTTCAAACAAATGAGATATAACATCTTTGTTAGGGAGTTTTAGACGTTCTCAAGAGTATTCTAGACTGTTGTTGTGTGCTAATCTAAGATAACCTGCTGTTAGCTCTATTTTAAGGATGGACAATATTGTCAAAAATGAAGATATATTTTTTTGCAGCGATCGATGTCAATAATTATCACTATATATATGAATTAATAGTAATGCTCAATTTTAATTTAATATAATATGTTATAACGATAACAGTATTCTCATTTAGAGAGAACCCTAAATAAACCAACTCACTGATGCCTGCTACTTTCGCAGAATTGTAATGCATTGCAGTGTCTATTTTGCCAAATCCAAAGAAGAAGAAGTCGAAGAGACATCAGCCGGCTAATTTACCATTTAGTTAGCCATACGCAAAATTTTGGATAGCCTTATGCTAACTTGAACGGAGATAAAAAAAATTATTAAATCATGTAGATCTTCTAGACTTTTCAAATGTAATTAGACCGAATATGTAAAATTCTGATAGTGAAACAAGTCATTTTGCGGGGCTTGTGACAACCAACACGATTTATCCAGTTTTTTCAGCCGCAACCATAGCGACCGAGTAGGCTGCAACGGAGCCTATGACGTATTGGGCTGTTTGTCCAGTGTTTTTGTAGGAGGAGGGAAACTGATCAAAACATAATCTTATTAAAAATAAATCTCCTAAATGTATCATTAAAGATTTTACTGTGAACATTTGCAAGATTGTTTTATCGCCCTACTCCAGCTACATATTTAGTGCACAGACAGGCAAGTGGTATCAATCTGCTCATCTAACTTTCTGCATGAAAGAAACTGAGCAGATTTCCCAAAATGTCACACTATTTCTTAAAGACCGTTTTAATATAACTGTTGTGGTTGCACGTGTTTGTGCATGTTTAAGTTTAAGTGCACGCTGCCAGTGACGCCACGGTGGTAGCTTTCATAAACGGCCGAGCTGTGTGTGGTTCGGCTGCTAATAGGTTTCATGCGAGTGGCCCTGCTGCTGCTCTCTAAAGGTAATATGTCACAGTCCAAGTCCCCCCGGCCGTGCAGCCTGTCTCACCAGCGTCCAGCCCCACTCCATCAAGTCGTCCCTCTGCACAGACTAGCCTCTGGGGGAGACACCTGCCCAGGAGTGTCTAGAAGTCTTTAGGTAATGCTAGATAGAGATATGGGACTGCAGTGGTGTGTGTGTGTGTGTGTGTGGGTGTGTGTGTGTGTGTGTGTGTGTGTGTGTGTGTGTGTGTGCTTGAGAGAAAGAAAGAGAGGCTGTGAGGCTTTCAAACTGTGTGTACAGCAAGCATGTGTGTGTGGTTAAAGAAAGAACTTCCTGCTCCCTGTTGAAGAAAAGCATTTTGCCTTGACTGTCAAGTAAAAGAAAGAGACAAATCAAGTGGGTAATTATTGTAAGGGCTCACATTCAAGGCCATATGCTGCTTCAGTTTTTTTCTTCTTTTTCAGTAGCTGGAAGCCTCTGTGTATCTGAATGTCATAATTAATCACTCTGATTCGGGATCACTGGCATTTGGAAGTTCACCTCGAGGCCCATAATATATGCTCAGACATTGATTCAGTGTCAGTCTTTGATGCCTAAATAACCAAGATCGTGTCTTGTCTACATTGTATAATAATATGTTCAGTAAAGATATCAATTTAACTAAATCTGTTATCAATAAATTTGGGGAAGTTTGTCAACCTGGGTCTGAAAGTCGGTCTAGGTGACATCTAACTGTCACTCACTTTTTTTGAAACAGGAATGAAAGATGAACAGAAATCTTCTTAAAGGACAGCTATGGTTCATTACAACTTGGATTGTGTTTTTGTTCCTCTGGCAACAATCAGTTATGATAACGTTGTGCTTAGGTTGAGATTACAGAATGGTGCAACATTGCTAAAAAAAATAGGTCCAACAAGGCAACAAACATGTCAAATGATTTTAAGATTGAAAAGAAACACCCAGGTTAGTTTAATTTCTTTCAGAAAATGAAAGCTAACTAATTAACTCTGACCTGCTGTACTTGCCGTTGTTGTGCGCTTTCAGTTTTCCTGTAATGATGGATTATCAGCAACATAATTTGTAATCTCCAAATGAAGCGATTCACACAGGTTAAATCTAAACCGGTGCACAAATAGAGTAAATAATTTAAAATGAACCGCTGTGGAAGCTAGGGGCCTTCCAAAAGACTCTTTTTGTCTATCTTTTATCATGAAAAACAAAGTGTTCAAAATGATTTCAAATAAATAGCATTACGCTACTTTACCCATGAAACAACATTGTTCTTGCAAATCTCGACATCAAAAATGTTGAGTAAAAGTATGAGAATAAGACCTAGGTTGAAAAACATTGTAATTTGCCCTTATTATCTCTAGTGTAGGGATTAAGACACAGACCATAAACTGCAACACACCGTTTTCTGTCGTCTCTCCATTATCCCTATATAGGAAAGGCTTAAAATGCCCAAAACATAATCAAAAGAAATCTCTGAAGCCCACGCATACTCTCCTTAAAGGAAAACTTCCCCCCCAAATGACCATTTGGAAATAAATTACTCAGCCCTTGTTACCTTTAATTATATTTTTCTGCAGCAAAATGCAGCGTGTTCTGTGCTGTACCATTATGTACAGAACTCTGCCTGAACGTTGAGAGCCCTGGCTGGCAGTTATCAACCTGGAAATCAGTATGTCACGGCCGATGTGCTGGCAACAAAAGCAGATTCATGGTAGGTGTTGTTGCACCTCCATCTGTCAGCCGTGGTGTTAGACCAACAGACCCTCGCTCTCCCTTTCTCTTTCAGTAGAAGTATTAAATCGGATTGATTCTCTCTCTCTTTCTGTTTCAGCAGAGGTATCGAAGGCCGTTGATTCTCTCACAGTTCAGGCGAGACCAGCCGCTGTGTTGCCTGGCGAGAGGCCGAGACGTAGCCAGGCGAGAGAGAGGTCACCGATATGATTATCCCCGAGTGTCAATACAAAAGGGAGACGCGAGGAAGGTCCCCGCTGAGCTGGAAAATGAATGGCTTTGACCTCATCAAACCTGCGGAAGCATCTCCACTTGCTAATTAGGATTGAGTGGAAGAAACTCATCAGTGTACGGGGCCGGCCGTCTTAGCCGAAGCTAATCAAGAGCACTTCACTTCATTGCTCTTTGTGTTTTATCAAAAGAGTACGCCCAGGACAGGAAAGGGAAGAGGTGATGCTGCTGGCGGCGTTTTATAATCATGATGACAACACTTTCTCAACAACACCCCCCTTTAGTCTGCAGTGTGAGACCCACTGTATCGGGTTGTATCGTGTGCTCATTTCATCCTCATAGTAAGGGAATGATGTTCCAATAACAGGCCCGTTATTCCCAATTAAACTCTCTCACATCCATCATAAACTGCCAATGTAAACTAAGCATAGGGCCATTATTGGCTCCCATTAATACTCTATATACAAGCAGATGGCGCTGGTGTGGGGACTATGTGTAAATGTGCGTGTGTGTGTGTGTGTGACGGTTGGGGTAAAACAAGTACAAACCAGCTCCGTATCGGTTTAAATATTCCGGAGTTTGCAAAGAACTATTTAATGTGACACAGGCGCACACAAAGCACATGCAAACGAATGCACAGCCACATTATAATATGCATCGAGCAATTAGTTCAACAAATAACCCGTCATTATCTGTGCCGTGCCAGCCGCCACACAGTGAGGTCTCTCCCCTTGGTTAGGAAGGTAAAAATCTCCCAGCTCCAACCTCATACAACACCGTCACCCTGCCTCTGACACCTTTTAGAAGCTCTCAGCGGGTGTCTTGCTTTCACCTCTGCAGATGTGTAGTAATCACACTTCCAGCGCCGCAGAGTGCAGCGCCGCAGACAAGAGACACTGCCCAGCCTTATCAGAGGGAGAAACATGGATGACCCCGATCACACGAGAAACCTAGTGATCCCTGTGAGTAATGGGGATATTTGAGGCTGGATCTGATTATCGTACCACTCTGTGCCTACCCCAACCCTCAAAGGGGTAAAAAAAAAAGAAGAAAAAAAAAAAGCACAAAATAGCAGCTCCGGTGTCAAAGCTGCAGTCGGATGACAGCTAGCGCAGCGAGGTGCCCAAGGCAGCCGCCCGTCCGCTCCTTTCGCTCGCTTTTTCTGAAGGTCAATCTTCAGCTGCCCTCCACGTGGCCGCAGTCCTGTTTACCTCTCTCTGAAAGCCAATTACATCGCCGCGGTGCTGTGCCAGACGAAGCTGTTATATTTCACACACAGACACAAGTAGGCATGCACGTACACAAAATGCACCGCGCGCACGCACGCACCCACACACGCAGACAAACACCTGCAGAGGCTTCTTGGCTGCAGTAGAAGGCTCGGATTATGCCTTCTGACCTGTCAAAGGTGAAATATATCAGCGTGCGCGCACTCGACGATTACTTACTGCTCAGGCGCATCACGAGGCAAGTTAGTGAGTGCATGAAAAAGCGATGGTTTATTTACCATGGGGTTTTTATATTGTGTTGAATGTGAGATGATTATAAACCTGTCTTCATTATCTGAAAAATGGAGAGGTCTCGCTAATGTTTGCTGATTTATTCTATAATCTCAAGGGTTTAGGTCTTGATTTATGCGACTCAATAAAAGCTTTTGTAATCATACAAGTGTTGGTAAAGTCATGATGGATGGCGGGTTGTTGTCCTCTGCAGTACTTTGGCTTTTACCTATTACACTGAATGATGGCAGCCTTAAGCCTGATCATGGAAGAGTGTGAAATCTTCTCGAGATATCTTTCTCAGATAAGGCGAAGATTTTTTGTCATGTTATTATTATTACTACCAGCATTTAAAATGAGATTGATGTGGTAACGGCCAAAAAGTCAGATATATATGGGAAGAATGTGCACCCCCCCCTCCTGTCTTCGTTCTTCTCTGCCATCCTCAGATAGTATAGAGTAGAGTGTCAGATGAGTAACTGCATACACTTTTTATGTATGTCACTCCCTGCAGTATACCTGCCGCTGTCTCATCTGCTCGCTGATGTCTTAAAACTTTCAGGAATTTTGTGAAGACTCAAATAAATATGAATTCTTATTTGCGTTTTTGGGCTTCTTAATATTTAATGCAACAATGGGCCTCGCAGCAACATTCTCTTGTATTTCTCTCACATTTTCTCTCCATTTATTGAGAAAAAACAAGATTTACCAAACGCTCATCCAAGTCTGCTGTTACCCAGGTGTGCTGAATGACGAGTCCCACTTGATCATAAATTGAAGGCTTGTAGCCATTTGCTTATTATTAGCATAGGTAACGCCCCCGTTGCATACTATGTAAGAACAGGTGTTGTGCCGTTTGGAAATACTCTGGCACATGCCCAGGCATTGGAGAGATGCATCCAAATAAAAGGCTGTAAGAAGAAGAAGAAATTCAGCGTCAGCACTGGCCTTACAGGAAAAATCAAAAAGCATCAAAATGCCAAATGTAAGTCATTCCGAAGCTAAACGCACGCAATATCATCCTCCAAGGGTTTTGATAGTCCTAATTGGTATCAATGGACAAATAGCATTTCTTTAGCCAACACACGTAATAATCCAATCATTATAATTACCCTAAAACAATATAATAATGATAAACTATATTGTATTCATGTTCCTCATATTTAAAATAGTAAAATGTTCTCTTACTTAAGAGGAGAGCAAAAATAAGAACCAGAAACCAATGGCTCCTAACAAAATAGTAACAAATTGTGGATACGAACAAAACGAGAGGAAATATTGTTCCTGAGGCCCAATGCATACAGTATATGCATCGAGAAACACATGTGTGGATCCAGCAGAAGTAGGGCAGCAGATGAGTGTAAGTATCCAAAACCAGATGACTGCCATCTGCTATTTGTGGCGTTGCTGTTGCCGTGTGGACCAGAGATGTCGCGGCAGGAGCACAAAGAAGATGCACAGGTTTCCGTCAAAGTAAATGAGTTTGGTTTTGTTTGTATGCTTATCTGCAATCCAGCCTCGGGTAACCTTGGATAGAAGTTTCTGAGACAGAATGATGAGCAAAAAACAAGAGGGAAAGTATTTAGCATGCAGACAGGGTGTGATGACATCACTGGTGGTAAAGAAATCAAGATGGCTCTTTTAAGAGGAGACACTACGGGTGAATAGGGTAAAATGTTTAACTAATAGATATCACCATGACACTTCCCCCGGATGATTAATTACATTAAGTTTTCAGAAATTTTGTGTTTAAATATGCAAAATGAGGCATTTTCTTATTAAATCTGTGTTAATTTGCGTATATTTCCAGAACAGAAATGTGAACATTGGATAAAGCCAGGCTCCAAATTATTGTTTCAATTTGCGTCAAGGGTTTTTTTTACGGAGGGAATCTATTGTCTGTCTATTTGTATCACTGCCTAAATATGAAAATACTGCCATAAAAAAATATATATATTTTCGCCATGTTTTTAGGAGAAATAAAATGTTATATAAAGAAAAGCTATGAATGATATATGAACAAACTCCTCCCAGAAAGCTTCAGAATATAGATAGGAATGAAAAAAGAAAGTTTGGTGTATGTAAGTGAAACTGAAGTTGAGAGTTCGGGCTCAGTAGGAGAAAAACCTAATTTTGAGAAAACGATATGTATTGTAAAATTCCATACATTTTGCAAGACACTACATGTGAATAGGGTAAAAATACCTAATAGACCCATAAAACTTCCCCAGTTGATTACTTATATAAAAACAAAAAAAGTTTTCTGAAATGTTATGTTTAAATATGCAAATGAGGCATTATCTAATTTAGTACAACCCTAAAAGACACAAATAGACAAACTTAGTAAAATAAACACGTACATTTTATTTTGGATGTTTTGTTTTCCACAAGTCTGAAAGAATACGTGTTATGGGAAGCAAAATATCCCATACTCTCAAAATTGTCTAGTGTAAGAAAAAAACAACATTTTTGCCTGCTTTGTCTTGAGATAATAAATGAAGCCGCTATACTAACTTTACCACACATCCAGGACAATTAGGACACCTCAATATATGACCATGTGATGAAAAGAAAAGAGATAGTGTCCCTGTGTGTATTGCCAGTGTAAACAGGTCTTGCTCTACCTGCTCAAAAGGAGAGAACGAGCCCCGGGGTGGAGCAGAGACGACGGGCTCCATCTGGCGCTTGGGCAGCCAATGAAAAGAATAGAGAACTGTGGCAGCCGGGACGAGGGGGGAACATCATGAAAAGATCCAATTGGATTTGTCGTCCAGTTCATTGGCACCGGCTGCAAGGTGGCTAACGAGGCAGGTGGCAAAACAGGAAGGAAAGGTACTATCAGCAGCATCAACTCTTCACGCAAGTGTTGTTTTTTTCCTCCTGCTGGTGTTTTTTGATGCTCCAAAAGAGAGAGAAAAAAAACTAATCGAGAGGGAACTGGAAATGGGTATCTGGGAAACAATTAGGGCTCCTGTGCAGTGCTTGGGCTCGTTCGCTCCTTAAAAATGACTACCCTGTAGCTACTTCTTCCCATGGGGCAGACCGGGTGCAGTATGTGCTCGGTGCGCTACGCTCCTGAAGCATTATGGGAAAGGAAATGATGGTAAGCAGAGAGCCATCTGCTTTGCCACTTGCCACGTCTGCCTGTGCCAACGCCACCTCCTTCCCTCTATTTCTCAGGTGGGGAGTGGAGTGGATTCACACTGTCAGTACACACATGTACACACTCAAAGATCCTCCAACTTGAAATTGCCAGATGTGTAGACACAGAATGGAGCTGTAGAGGAATATCACATTTTTGGAACTCCCCCGACGGTTCACATGTCTGCCACGTTTTCTCATGCATTATTCCAGGCTATAGTAATGGACAACTGGAGGTGAGGTGGATGCATAGTGATGTTGGCCACAGATGGATGGCTTCTCATTGATAAGGGGACCAACAGACAGAAAGGAGCGATAGTATTCTTTTTTTTTTTTCTCTTTTCTTTTTTCTTAAAACCACCGGTCTGTTTTCATTTGATCGGAGCAGGAGTTCAACAGAGATAGGCCCGAGCGTCCTTGACAGTGGTGACACTGAAGAGATGGATGTACAGCCGGTCAAAGGAAAGTCATTTATTTCCGTTGACCCACTCGGTCAAGTGGATTGAAGCTGAGCCTTTTGATTTGGCTTTTACTTTGCCTTTTTCCCCCTGCAGAGTCCACACTGCTCCCGCAATTACTGCAAACAGAGAAGGTGATGGGTCTAAGATTTTGTCCAGATAAAGGAGTCAGGACCCTATCTCTCCTGTTGACACCATTAAGCCATCACTGAGACTGAGAAAGTGGGGGGGAGCAGTGAGGGACTGTCAGTCAAAGCTTACCACCCAGCTCTTGTTTAAAACCGTCCGCCACTGAACTCCCACTGGCCTCTTTTTGTATCTGATCCCAAAACCAGCAGCGGAGGGTCGATGGACCTAGTCGTTGGGAAGCATATTCACCACTTACTGTCTTATCGAATGCGAGCAAGGGAAACCAGAAGCGCACATATTCTGGGATCGAGCTAGAAGGTGGAAAGCGCTTAAGGGTTATTTGTCATGCCAGGCGGCACTGACTGCCAGCGCCAGAATAGAAAGCCGTTCCAAGTAGCGTTCGTCTGACTGAGGGAGCGGAAACAACTGCAATCCAGCTGTCACGCTTTGGAAATACGTACGATTTGAGGAGCATCATGTAAAAAGGGTGCGGTTTATTTTGAGGGAACAGCTCAGGAGCATGAAGGAGTTTTGGGGATTTTTCTTCTTTCTATTTTTTTCTCAAACCGTTGCAGGCTAGAAAGTGTTGTGCAATTTAGTCACTCCAGAGCCAGTTCAACTGTAATCTGACGTCAGTGTCAGAAAGCACACCTAAATCTCTTCATGGTGGGACTTATCAAACAACAACAGACGCTTTACAGATCCATTTATAGCTGGAAGAGATGAATATTGTGTTGTGACTCCAGGGATGTAGCGGCACATGTGTCAACTTGTTGTAATACTCTAATATTTGATCTATTGCATAAATGTATGAGGAGTTGTCACTAGCATTTTATTTTCACATTTTGTTCAAACATTTGTGAGGAGATTATGCCGGAAATTGAATCAGCGATTACACGTGAATTCATCTAATTCCACCTCAGGTGACAATTGAGGTCTGAAAAACAGACTAAAACAATCTCACACAACGTGCTAAGACAGCTGTCTCAAATCAAAGCAAAACGCCCACCTCTGCTTTCACATGGGATCATCTCATAGAATAGTGATTTTTTTTTTAGTTTGTAGTTGTTTTAGAACTATGTTCTGTATGGGGAGTTGGCAGATTCATAGAAATGGAAGTGAAATAAAACACTGCTGTTTGAAACAGTATTAAAATAAGTTTGTTTTTCATATCAGCATGGGCAGTGATGGACTGTCCACAACAATTTGATCTCCTCTGTTCGACAAAAGTATCAAAGTGTTGGTGTATTTAAAATCTTTGGACAGAGAGGAACTGTCTTTGGTAGAAAAGCATCAGCTGCTCTGTAAAATGAATGTTACTATTTTAAGGGATAAGGCTTGGGATATTCCTTTTTACACTATTCTTTTGTTAATATCAATTCATATGTAACCACACTAACACTAAGATATCTCTATAGATGTCAATATACAGTAGGAAGAACAAGCAGCATGACTAGGAAGTGTTCTGCTTTCATCAAAAGTTGCAAGTTGCCCAAAGTAAAGTGGCTTTTCTGGCACGCGGCTGCTCATTCAGGACAAGCATCAACTATATGCATGTACACCTGGCATGGCTGACGATTGAACAAGAAAAATGTATCTGTGTCTCCTTATGCTACTGCGGAGCGTCATTAGTACCGACAACCCATCCAGCTCGGCTCATCAGATACATATGGTCTGGTTACAGCACAAGAGGTGCAGCCTACGGACACATAATGCTCCCGGCTCCAAGAAGAATTTTCGAAAATGTATCATTATGTACAGGTCATGAGCACTCTGGAGTTCTCTGATGTGCATTCGAAACTCAAACTACTTTTTTCATGAGGAAAGCCACTGAGAAAGGGAGAGAGATCAGACCATCTGAATACCGGTGCTGGTAAAAGAGGCAGCGCAATATGGGATAGGATGAGCCTCTCTATCTCTTGTGTAATGAAGAATGACTGAGAGGGATTGCATGGGCCAACAGCATTCGAAGACAGGGCCATTGCTATGCGCTGAGCGTTACATTTCAGACTGAGCAAGTTGAGACCTACAGCTCGTGAGGTTGGATCGCAAAAAGGCGAGAGGAGCGCAAGGTTAAACGTCTCTCCTCCTGCTCTTTATCCCCTAAATGACAAGGCAGGTCTAGTGAAAAGGGTTAAAAAAATAAATAAAATAAATTTAAAAAAAGACTTGAAAGGCAGTCTTATGAAGAGTCCAGAAAGAATAAGCAAAAAGAAACAATATAAAAAAATTAAAAAGAGCTGGCGGTGGAAAAGTGACATTTAATTAAAGACTAACTCTTCATCAGTGTCCAAAAAAAAAGAGAGAACAAAGCAGCTCTACCAACCATACTTTTTTCTTTACATAGTTTTAAATGACAGGAGTTAAAGGAAAACGGTTCTTGCTGAGATTTCCCTCACGTATAGAGCATAAAGTCTTTTTGGTTCTTACTCTGTAATTCTTTAAACTAGCTGGCAAACACATGAGACATTTAGTTTGCACAGTTGGTAACATAAAACTGAGCTGGGCCCTTTTGCTTTTCACACAGTGAAGTGTCGTGTGGATAATCTATAGATAGTCTTATGGCATCATACTTCTGTATAGGTCTGTAGTCAACCAAAGACAATCTTGGTCAACTGAAATCCTACCCATTCTTCAACCAACTGATTGTTATCTCTAGTTTAAAAAGCAACATATGTTGGTGTCATTGGGCAAAAATGCCATAATAACCGCTCAGAATTTTGTAGTTCAAGTGGTCAGAGAGAAAACTAGACTCTGCACGTCCTCTTGGCTTCGTTTTCAGACTTTTGAGTGTCTGGCCCGTGACGGGAGACTTTGGCCAATCACAGGTCAATTCAGATGGAGGGCGTTCCAATTGGCTACAAATGTAAGTCCCTTTGGTGAAAGCCTGATGCCTGAGAAATATCCTGCAGAAAAAGTTGCTATTCCAGAATTGGCAACAACTGAAAGAAAACCAAAAACAGGAAGACAGACTTATCAGAGAGTTGGACAATATCTTCAAAGTGTTATAGAGATGTAGAGAAAATGTTGCCAATAGTTTAGCTTCTGCTCAGAACTGAGGCTAGTGTCGTGAGCTTACGTTAGCCTCATGGCCAAGTTACAGTCGCTACGGTTTAGCGGTTACCAGAGAGCTCAACTATTAGCAACATTTGCTCTGCATCTCACTTGAGTTTTCTTCAATAGTAGACTCCTGTGTGGTCCCACCAATCACCACTGCTGTGGCTCAGTGGTTAGCAGACGGATGAACTACATCTGTGAGACGCCTCGTCAATATTGTAGGGCGCCTCGAATCACAGTATGTCATCTCAAAAGGCTTTACAGGCCCACAAGTCTGCAGAGAATGCAGGCAACAGGATCACAATCACGATATGGATGATGAATGTAATGAATGACTAGTATCGGTACAGGTTACTGTAGGACGCACGTGCCTGTACTTGTCTGGTAGGAGAGGCTGAGGACAGAGAGGGGGGATTGGAGAGCTGCAAGAGAAAGGCTGTAGTCTCAAATTCTGCCGTTTTTTTTTTTTTTTGCCTTTTCCAGGAAACAACATACCCTGGGGTAACACGTGAATTATAATATGCTAAAACTTATTATGGAATTTTTGCCCAATGATTCTTTTTAGCCTAGCTTTAATTCAATTGAGTACAATGCACTCTACCTGGTGGCCTACATTACTTTTGAATAAACATAAAAAGCTATTTGCAGCATATTAAATTATTTTTAACCTAATTGTTTTATTTTACACAGACTCAAAGCCGACCAGCGCGCTCCTGCCAATAATCATATGATATCCAAAAATAGGTGTGTCTTTTGCCTTTTATCTCTCACACACACATGCCCCTCCCACCCCTCAAAAGTCATGAATTAAGAAGCACTTTTCTCCTTATAAAAGTGACACCAGCGATTGTCCATCGACAAGAGCCTATCGACCAACCAACCAGAAGGTGTCAGCTCTACTCCTTGTGTGACTTTGCACACCTGTGTGTATTTTTTAGATGTGTGTGATATGGCACAGTCCTTGAGGAGGAGCAACAGTAAGTCACTGACTTATTATAGAGAGGGATAACTAAATGGATGCTTGCTGAGGGCCTTTCTCTTCTCCAGATTTCAATCCAAGGAACCAAAATCATTTATTCACATCAAGAGGCTGCTTTGTAAAGCATGCAAAGGGATTGCATTTGACATTGACTTTATTTATTCATAATACATTACCACAGGCGCTTGCGCAACAACTGGATTTCCCAGCTGCCGATAGCAAGGTGCACTTAAGCACATCTGCACTTGGAAACTTTTCTACACCGGGGAGGGCAGCATCTACTGCCACAAATAGCTATAATATGAAATTTTTTTTTCCTTGATTAGAAGTCCTTTCCGGTAAAATGATTCCATTCATTGCAAGAGGTACAGAAATAATTAAGGCGAAACTCACTAAGGATTTCTCTTCTAATTGGCCATATGGACTGGAAAGAAAAGTTTTATGGTTTTCTTTTGTCTTTCAAAGCAGATGTGCAGGGTCTTCAGACTTTTGGCTTTAGGGACAATGTCATCTCTCCCTTGGTGATTCCAACCATAATTACTATACCATGTCTTGTGCTATTTTAGTCCATGCTAAGGTTGGAAAGTTAAGTACCGTCATACTTTTCCTCTCATGGCTTCCTCTAAGTGTATTCAGTTGTCAACAGGCTGCTCTAAGTGTGATGCATGACGTCAGATATTCCGACTCAAACATCCTTGATGCCCTCTCGTGTGCTATTTTTATTTACCATGGGAAAATGTGTTTTTATTGAACAGCAGTGTTAAATGTCAAGTGTTAAAGCACAGACCCCAAAGCAGACACCCATATGGCTCTTTTTGTTATTTCTTTTCTTTCATAACTGACATTTGTGTAATTAACAGTAGTTATTATTCATTTGCATGTTGTAATGGGGAATGATTTCACATAAATTAGTAACATAAGCAGTGCTAAACTGGGGCTGGTTTGGGGTATAACCCTGCCGTATCCCAACCGAAAAATTATCAGATTTTTGGAAAAAAAATCCAATTAGATTTTCTCTTATTCGGGTGCTGTCTCTCATATTCTCCAGTTAATCTGGTCCAATAGTTTATCCAATTCCAATAGCAACCCTGCATGCACTGGAATCACCTGGTCGAGTTCACAATGTTCACGTAACATGAGATGTATTTACCAAGCGGCAATAAATAAACCTGGAAGTACCAAATACTGCAGTTCCTCAAATGACCACTTGAGGTTGGCTCTGAAAGCAAGTCAATCAGCATATTACATAGTGAAGTCATTTAACAGATGCTCTTATCCAGAGTGACTTACAGTGAACTAACTACAGGGACAACCCCCCTGGAACAACTTAGGGTTAGGTGCCTTGCTCTGGAGCACAATGGTGGTAGATGGTATTGAACTCCCAACCTTCTGGGGTTCTATTTGGAAGCCTGACCACTAGACCATTAGACTATTAGACTACCACCAATGTCATGTCAAAAAGAAGCCAAACTTCACAGCAGAAATAACTGTCTTACTTTGAATGTTTTGAGAGGATTTGAGGAGCCATCTAGGGGATCCATCTTTAGGTAAACATTTGATGGAGTATGTTGTTTTAGGATAAATATCGAGGGAGGGTTGGCAGAATTGATAGTGGCAGACAATGTGACTGCATCTCTGTGTTCGCTTGTACTGTTCATTATCTGTTGTCCTCTTACAACATCTAATAAATCTTCAGCGTAAGACATCACTTTGGTCTTCTACAGCTTCTTTAGTTTCCGGTACTCTGCTCATTAACATGTTCCCTCACACAGAATGCTGATACTTTGTTTAACTCATTGTTGTTTTTTATTGTTTGTATCGTGAGATTTGTTTGATCATATTTATTACAAATTCCATAGCCTTTCCAATAAATATACAAGTCCCCAACTCGGACTAGCGAGAAACGTCTCTGCTGCTGCAAATGATTGTTTCCTGCTTGTGTTCTGCAGCTTACCATAGGACCTTTGTCACAAACTGCTGAGGCTGGATCCCACTTTAAGCAATAAACACTCCTTTATAATAATTGTACTTGTCGAGGTGTGTATGTGTGCGATTTATAATCCAAGGAACTCCAACACAGTCAGATATTATGAACAAAAAAAGAAGAGTAAATCACAGATATTGTTTTTTCTTAATGTGTTAAACTATGATTTTGGCTTGCAATCCAGAATAAGGGAGTATTCCAGGGCTCGTGTGATCCCTCTGCAATTGCACAGAGAACGCCACGAGCAAGACCTGAATAGAGATTAGTCCCGTTTCTTCGTCTTTGATGTAGGGATCCAGAGCCAAGCCAACATTTTTAAATGACTGTCACCTGCTGTGTCGCCGTATATCCCCCAGGGATGCTGTGATCATTGGCAGGTTGCTGCGAATCAGACAGATACTTGACTACCTCTCAATGACAGAACCATGGCTGCGTGGCTGGAAGTCGCTATCTTTTTTTATTTTTATCTGTCTTTCTGTATGGATCTGAATGAGACCAGTGAGAGGCCAGACGTGCATACATGAATACATTAAGGTGGCTGATGTCTTGGCTCTGGCCAAAGTGTCATGTCTACATAGTATCCAAAAGACAACATTGATCCCTTTTCTGTGCTATAAACGGAGCTTCACAAGGACAATGTGTGCATTGGTTGACACTTCAATTGCAGCCTTTTTGTTTTGCATATTTCCCTGATAAAATTATGGAAATCAAGTTGTGGTGCAAAGAAGCCCCCTTAGAAAAGTGCAAGCAAATATCTCCTCCATTACCAATTACAAGTGCAAATTGCCTCAGCTTTAAAATTAATCCACCATGGCTGGCCCCTTTGCACCCTAAAGCCTCTTTATAAATGAAGCATTCTCTGATCTTATCTGAGTTTCTAGGATGGAAAAACCTCTCTCTTGCTTACCTGACTTGCTGGTGACAATGATGTGTTTTAGAAGCAGCGGCAGGAGTCATTCTGAATAGGGAAGAAATCATTGTGGAAAGTCGTTACACTGCCTTTTCTAAGAATCTTTCAGGGAGTGTGGGTGGTGAGTGTTAGTGGATTAGACACAATCTCAATTTGCTTTACTTCAACTACAAATCACTATTAAGCAGGCAAAATGGGGAGATTTACATGAAATTTACATATGTATGGTTATGGCACAAAGAGGCTTTTATTTTTTTGTCAGTAATATGATACAACTTAGTGCTTGCTTTGCACAGTTTTACCGTTAGCCGTTCAAGGGA
Source organism: Bovichtus variegatus (assembly GCA_943593645.1). Classification (NCBI taxonomy): domain Eukaryota; kingdom Metazoa; phylum Chordata; class Actinopteri; order Perciformes; family Bovichtidae; genus Bovichtus; species Bovichtus variegatus. The sequence goes on along the minus strand of CALSCE010009344.1, from coordinate 8,128,725 downwards.
GAGGATGCATGCTGTTCCTGCATCATTTCTTGGTCACTCAGTGAAGAAATTCCATTTTTGATGCTATAATGATCTGCATTTTTTCAGCAGCAGTGCGCCAGCAAAGGTGGGAAAGAAGAAGACCGCAAGCTAGCAAACATGGATGAATAATGCAGCATTTAAAATACTTTTTTGAAAAAAATGGTTTTGTAAATATTTTAGGAGAAAGGAAATGCACTCGATACGCTTGTTAGACCTCAAGGATACACACGCGTTTTGGTGAGTAACACTGAATGTATAGGCCTTAAAGGGGTTAGTACTATGGGAAACACTAGCATCAGCTCTGCTACTCTCATGCACATGGTCATTGATCAGAATGCAGTTTTTGGCGGCCAACAGAGCCTGGACGTAAAGTTAAGGAAAGTATTTTTGTTTACCGTATGTCCTTTATTCACAGGAGCTACACAGACAAGTATATTCGTTTACGTCCAAGTGCGAAGAAGTCCCGCTATAGCCCATCTAGTTTGCAATGACTGTAGGTTTTCCACTCCTGACTGTGCATTTGCATAATGGAATTATGGGCTCAGCCATGCTATGTCTTTAGTGGACCATTAGGCAGGCCTTTACTGGATTGTAATTAGTGGCTTCTGCCCTTCACCTTCATTAGCATGCAAATGAAAATTCTGAACACCAAGAAATATTTGGCACATTGGCAGAAAAATGCCAAAGTGATTAACAGGCAATCCGAAGTGGAATTGTCTATTTCTATCTATCACAGTTTAGAGCACTTGAAATGAGACATTGCAAAGTGGTTGAGTCCTCACAGGTTGATCTGAACAAGCAGCTGTTGAAATGAATTTTGATGACATGACTGGTGACTGAGAGTTCATTTTGACCAAAAGGTCTTTGGCCTTAATTGGGTTGGGGAAAAAAATAAACCTGATGTTCAGGCTGGATACAATTCAGCCTTTAATCCTCCGATTTAAATCAACCATTTCTGATGTGCTTCCACTTCGCAATACACAATTTTACCTCTCTTTTCCTCCTTTGCATTCACACATACCTAGATATTTTTTAACCCATCCTAATAAGACGTTGTACTTGAACTTCTAAACCATCTAGTAGCATTTGCAATTCTAATGCACTCATTTGAATTAAACGCTGCTTACCATGAATACAATTGAACTTTGGAGACACGTCAGACAGGAACCTGCCAAAAGTAGCCCTCGACACATACACATTAATCACAGGAGGTAGCCGCTGGGCCGGCGAGTGAAAACATCCTTCCAGCGGCGGCATATGCCAGAGAGGGGTGAAGCCTGGGGGTCGCTCTCCTTTTGTTAACCCTGTCTAATTAAGAGGCGAAAGTCATTGTGTAGAGACAGGCGGAAGGCAGCGCCCGTTGCATTACTCTAACAAATTATCCAATGTAGCTGTAATTTATAGTAATATGAAGAGAAAATCTTTGAGGATAGATAGGTTTGCAGGCTCCGTCTCAGGCTTATATTTTTAGACATTCATTCAGAACCCCTAATTTGCATTTATGAAGGCAGATGGGGACCAGGGGGAGAGGACTGGAGGCACCTCTGGTCTTTAAGGGGTGCTCTTTCGTGTTTATTCAGCATTATCATTCCACTATCTACTCTCCAGTCCCACACATCCTAGAGGTAATCCCTGGCCAGATGATTTGTAGCTGTTGCGGTTGAAATGAATCCTGCTATAGTTCCTGTATGTGAACTTCTGTCTCAGTAGAGTCTGCCCTTTAAATTGAGATGCATTGTCTGCTGTTACTGTACAGAAAAACAACAAGGATTCATAATTAAACCAACAAAATAATTGTCACAGGAACAATCCTGTTTAGTACCAACATGGAGCAGTAAATCTTAAAGCTATACTGTCAGAAACTCAGAGTCAGAAGACAAACAGTAAACAAACATGAACTCTTCTTTAGAAAACAAAGAAAAGAATGAATAATGTGAATTTGACAGCTCCGTGTGTTAAAAATGGTGCAGTTCAGCAGTCATTATTATAATAGGTGCTTGGAGATTAATAACTCTAATGCATCACAATGACTAAATAAATAGTTTAATAAATGATTATGGAAAATAAGGATAAAATACAGATGCAAATATAAACAGTAAGCCGACTTCTTCAAACATTATATTGTCAATTGATTACAAACTGCCATCCCCAGTCTCCAAATCATGTTCATAGTGGATGGTTCTACAGGTCACGAGGATTAGTGACCTGTAATTAGTAATTGTAATTTAAAAAACAATTTCTCAGCAACAGTAACTCATTACAATAACATTTATTTTTTTATTTAATTACTTAATGGTGTTAAATGTAAATATTTACTCCCAACACTGGCGACACTGGAGACCACTCTTCACTAACAAATACTGTTAGCCTTACTTCCTTCCTTTCTTCCTTCCTTACTTCCTTACTTACTTACTTACTTACTTGAAGATTCCAAAAAAAGCATTGTTATTACGATATGGATGAACACATACAGTATGTTATATTAAGATCAAAATGAAGGCCGAGTTTGAAGATGGTTGTGGGCCGAGCAAGAAGGCAAGCACCAGAAGTAGGAGGGTAGGAAGTGGGGAAGAGGCCATTGGCTCCCCCACTTTACACCTCTGGCCGATTTGGCGTCACGGCTGGTGTGATCCCAATGCAAGATTAGGAGTGCAACGGATCACCAAACTCTGGGTTTGGATCGTTTCACAGTTTTGAGACACGCATTGGATCATTTTATGGATCAGCAAAAAAAAAAAAAAAAAGCTGAAGACTGACTTTTATTACCAAAATAATTTCAACCGCCCCGAAATGATTGTGAACCGTCAAAAATTCTAAATGTTATACTTTACTTTGTTTTTGTCATCTATAGTGGTTTTCTGAATAAAAGCACACAATACAAACAATCAGGAACATTTTGTATTTATATTTAATTATTTGCATTAATAAAAAGAAAATCTAGTAGTTTTAATTATATATTATAAGCTGCTTAGAGCTAGAGGTAGGCAGTTAAACAGGTAATAATTCCCTCTTTAATATCTATTTTATATTCCTCTAAAACATCTCCTTCAAACAACTGTATTTCTTAAAATTTCTTGCCAAAAACTAAAATTGACAAGATTACATTTGAACACATTATAATTGACCTTTGCCCAATACAATTTTTTACTGAATAGAGCTTGAATGAATCATAATGTCTCTCAATGGAACCTTGCTCCGCGGCTGCTAACAACTATGCTATGGCTCTCCTGCTGATTTCAACACGCATATGTTCACAGTGAAGCGTTATCAGTGATCAGCGAATAGAAAGCATGAATAGCGATCTCTCTATTGCATATTTTTTTTTTGGTATTGTCAGATAACGATTGGCATTAGCACGTTACACTAGGATGGCTTTTAAATGAATCTACGGTTCATATGCGTGCTGAAGCATGAGGGGGGGGGCTGTACGGATCACGGATGAACTGCGGTCCGTTACATCACTACACAAGATGGTCTCTAGTAGTTATTTATGGACTAAACCTTCACAAATGTTGTCACTGAATGTAGCTCTTTTTTCTTTTTTTTAATACGTACAGTAAATCGTCATATGTGGAGCTGCTTGGCATTGCATCTGACGTTTAGTGAAGCTAGTGATGGTATCACATTACAACAGGTTTGTTACTTTTGCTCGAGGAATACAAAAAAAAAGACAATTATTTCTATATTTGTTAAATTCATATTCAAGTTAGTCAGTAGTTCATCACAGAGCTCCAGCACTGACCTGCAAAGATGTACATCTTTTGCTTTTCATGAAGAACCATGCCTGCCTCAAAGATCTGTCTTCAGAGTATTTTTATAAAACGCTGCAATGATCATAAAATGTACTACAAGTGTAGAATTGGATTAATAATGTTATAATTTTTCACACTGAAATTCTAATACACACAGATCTGCTGTGTAATCAAGCATAGCAGATGTCAATTGAGAGATTCAAGTAGGTGTTAAAGTGGTTAACTACCTGTATGTTAGAGGAGGAACAGCAGAATCGTTCCAGTGACCCTGCTGCCCTTTCTTACATAGGCTGCATTCAAAGTATTGTGAAGAAATAGAGAGCTCTTATTTTTCACTGGACATGCTGTGAGTTTCCATCTGAATAGCAGCAGTAGAACATTACTGACACTCAAATTGTGTGTTAAACACATTTTCTGGAGATTGGTTTTCACAGCCAGCCCCTACAGTGAGTTGTGTTTAATAAATTGGATTAAAACAACTTAAGTATTTAATATGAAATAGGCGTTATGCCTACTCCTCAAGTATTTCAAAGTTGTCAGTAACTGATTTCTGTCAATATACATTCATCTGTCATGAATGAGGGATTCATTTTTCATAGATTTCCACAGTGTTAATTACATGTCTTTGAGATTATAAATCTGAAACCATTCATTTGATTGGTAAATATATGACAAATAATCTGTGTTAGATTGCAACAGCACTATAGCCACCACATATTTTCCCGTCTCCGTCTAGATGGACGGGCAACCCCCGCACATCTGTCTCATGTCTATGTGTTTTTGTTGTGTGTATCGCTTGATTTCAGACAGTTGTTATATTCTGTTTCCATCTTCAGTCTGACTTTGCCTCCAATCAAACCAATTTCCGTGGGGGTTGGTTCGATTTTGCCCGACCATTCACTGGAGACCAACATATTTAGATTATACGGACTAACAGCATTTTAAGTTCACACCGATGCGTAGCCTTGCCGACATACTTGTTTTTTTCTGGGGTTTTTAAGAGTGGAGTTGCCTAGGTACAGACTTTTCAATCGGTCCATTCCTAGGAGTTGACTTGAATTCTGTCGCGTATAAGGCAAAGAGTGGAGTGGAGCGGAAAAAATACAAACTACCGATAATGCCGGAGATGCTCCCCCTCAGTCAACTTGATAGAGTTAGCGGATTCAAGGGTTCTGCACCCAAGGCAACAGATTTCTCCTTTCAAAAAGATCTTCCGAAAACTGCGTTGAACAAATGAAAAGAATATCATGGGTTGACAACCAGGATGGCAGCTACTCCCCTTAATTAGACTCTGGACATCCCAGACTACAGTGTTCAACAGTTCAGTTCAGTTCAGTTCAGTTCAGTGGTATTGTTACCAGTTGGTCCATCCACGGCCACACTTCTCATACAGTAAGTCAAGGTAAAGAAAAATGTAGGTCCAGTGGGTACATTTCATTTCATTATTTATTTATTTTCTTCCTCCGAAAAAAAAAACAAAAAAAAAACAATTGCATCATTGCTCAGAATGGACAGCTTGCTCAATAATTCATACAATTAGTTTTTCTCCTTAAGCAAGCTCTCTTGTTTCAGTAACCTGCCTCAACCTTCGCACTGGCCCCTGTCTTATTAATCAGCCCCCATCGATTTAGTGTTGAAGCTAATTAAAGCCCTGACATGTGCAGTTGATTCCAGACATCTGTATGTGTCACGAATGCAAAAGCACACCCTCTCTGCCACTCTCTAACTCACTGCCCCTGACACCCGCGGAGCAACTCGTTCCACTAAAGCCAAAAAGAAGTGACACACTTAGTGTTTTTCTGCAGATTCATTGCCGCCTTGAGACCATGTTTGAATACTAACAAGCATCTCTAAAATGTTGGTTTCTTTTGTGTTAATTCTTATCAGAGTATCTCCACATACATTAAAAGGTGTCTGGAGGCGGGCTTTAAACTTTTGAAAAGAAAAATATTCATATATTCAGGATCTTTCAATGACGGAGAAGTGTATGTGCAGAAGCTTAAAAAAGGCATTGAATGGCTCAGTATATATAAAAATGATACTAAATGATGACTTCAATTAATATTAAAGTTCCTCAGGGTACCACCCTTCGAAAAAGGAAAATGATAGCCAGTGAATGGAGTCTCATAAAGTATGCTTGACTATCAATTTGGAACTCTGATTAAGGATTAAATTAATAAAACTTTCACTATGCTAATGAAAACTCATATGTGTCGGCGTTTGTGTATAGGACGATTGGCTGTTTAGAATTTGTGACGTACCTAATCTGGTTTGCCCGGAGCAATTTTGAATCTCAGATTTCTCATCTCCCCCTTCAGCAGAGGAATGTGAAAGCAGCTCTCTAGTGACAAACTTTTCACAGGTACAAGTCAATATAGTCAAGGTTTTAGGGGACATAGTCCATTCTCAGTGTATGTGCGGCAGTTTGGTAGACATACAAATGTCCGTGTCGTGCTTGTTTGTACAGCACATGTCTTAAAACTGAGATTTAAGGTGAGCACAAAAAGATTTTCCCCCTTCAGCAGATGAATGTGAAAACAGCCTTCTAGTGTCAAACTCTGCACAGACATCATTCTGCACAGTGAAGCTCAAACATCACAGAAAAGAAACAAGAAGAAACACACATTTCTGAGTGGAGGGGGACTTTAAGATTTGATAGTTCGCAGGCACTTTGTGTTGCAGAGGTTGAAGGAGAATATTGCCTTCTGATAAATGTTCAAATATGGAACCGAAAATAATGTTATGCTCCGTTTTAAGTTATCAACACCTGTACCTTTATGACGATATAAAAACAGGATTGTAAAAACAGCATGCCCCCGAAGACAAACCTATTTTTTTAGTTGATTTAATCTCATGAACGGTTCATTTAGAAGTCTTTAAATCCTTAATTGTTCATACTCAAAAACGCTCAAAGAAGTGTTCTAGAGCTTTCAACTACAGAGGCATTCAAATATTGTGCTGGTTGTGAAACTGCTGAGTCACCTCGACTGTGAAAGACCACAGACAGCAATAAGCAGTTATGCAATGCTCTAATTATCTCACACACTGTACAGAAGAAATTAAGTCAAGGCTAAATTAGTTGAGCCTTTGGTCCCAGCAGTGGCTCTGTGTCTTTTAAAATATATAGTTTGTGTAGCAAATGTTCCTTGCCATGATAAGCACTCAACACCATTCATTACATAGTACAAACACGCATAACTAGACTTCATGCCCCTGAAATGAATATGTGCTACTTAAAGTAGCAGTGGTGGGTAAACAATTAGCGTACTCAGCCCTTCAATGATGAAGCTTCCCACTACCCCTATTAAGACATGGCATCTTTATACAGTTTATCCCCGCTGTTTTATGAATTCACAATTACACCTCATTAATGTGTCATTTGCATAATTACAAGGAATGGGGACACCATTCACAGTGGGAATACACACTACCTTGAAGGGGGGGGGGGAGATGCAACACAATGTTGTGAGCTGTAGCAGCACAGAGATTTTGATGTTGTATTGTTCATGTTTTTAGGTGGGTTGATTATTAATGAATTTACAGCTCCAAATCTGGGCCAAAATTCACTTCTTTGTGCTGTGGGAATTTTTGTTCCAGCAAAGCCCATTTGAAAGCCGGAGTTCACAAAACTGAAGATACCTTTGTTCGTATTTTATTTTCCCTAATATTTCCAGCCGCATTAATTCTCAAAATTTAATTCTGTCTCATCACAGGCATGAAATAGGGTGTGAAAAAGCGATATCTGCAATAAAAGCTGTGAGAAATTCAGCAAAAGAGCTTATTTGGCCTGCACAGGTACTTTAACCCACCCTCTCTAGGTTATTTGTAAGATAAATGAAACCACAGAAACAGATGACAGGTCTTTAGCTCAACTATAAAATGCAATTAACCAGCAAATGAGGCCAGGCAAGCCACTCTGACCATTCGGTATGAGCAACAGCTAGAGGGGAAGGAGGAGAATGGTAATTCAAACCCAATCTGCAAACTGCTCTGCTGCCTTTAACCCGGTTGATAAATCGCATTAGACGTTTTAAACTGCTGCTGATTTGGGTATTCAAATGTATTTAATTCCGATTTCTAAGAATTTTTGTCATTGCATGCTAGCAGAAATGATCAAATATGACCTCTTTTAGTGTGGTCTGTTTGTTCAATAGATTTTTGTGAAATGGTTAAGAAATGCACCAGTTCACCTAAAATATATATACTATATATATATAGTATATATATAGTATATAGAATATATATATAGTATATATATAGAGTATATATATATATATATATACATATATCCACGCTAGCAGCTTTGTAAGTGGCAATAAAAACAAAGTACGTAGTAAAGGCTGATTGAGTTGTTATTAGTTTTGCAGGTATTTTGTCATAAACTAAAGTAAATTCAACAAATAAAAATGTTGACCTGATCAACAGAGACACCAGGATTCATCTTCTGGCCACCATGTACAGGTATATCTGTACCAAATTTTATGATAACCCATTCTATCCAATCCGACAGTTGGTGAGATATTTCCCTAAAAAACAAAACCTGCTGTTGACGCTAGAGGAAAAGTCAGGGTAATCACCGAAATCGGTGGGGTCGGATGGGGACGATGAATGTCTATTTAAAATTTTATGGAAATCCATCAACGAAAAGTCTGAACCAAGGTGGAGGACCAAACTACAGACCGACCAACTGTTGAATTAAAGAAATCCACAGGATGTCATAGTATAACTTCATCATGGTTTCTTTTCCATCACTCTTTGTGTTCAGAATATAATCTGCAATATCACTGAAAAGCATGCCTACATTTCATCAGGGAAAAATGTACAGCTCAGTGCATACCGCCCACCTTCCACAACCAACCCACAAGTCCCAGTGGTCGGATACCTTGCCAAGGCCTTTTGTTCTCAGCCATAATACATCTTTATTAGTATAATCCCGCTGCTCCTCTGCTTTACTCACACTCCATTAGTCTTTATCCAAATCATGTAGTTACAAACAGACTGTCATTGAAGGCAGGGGAAATACTCTCCGGACATCAACGATGGGTAATTGCTTTAACTTTTCGACTAACTGTTTGCTGCATCAAGTCTGAAAAGCCTTTGGCAGAGAGACAACAAGCAGCCCACATTTTGAGCTAAGCGCTGAAATGAAAAGCCTCCTTCTGACAGCTACACTGTTTCCATGCGGAAGAAACCTGGCTCTGCTTAGTCCCTGTTTCTCTTCCCCGGTCTGGATACGACATTGTGCGCAGGGGTCCTGAGATTTATGGCAGCAGCTCAATGTAGCTGGTGGGGGAAAGTCTTTGGGGGTTTTCACATCCCTCCATTTGTTTTGCACATTACTGATGTTTCCCTTAATGTGCTCGGAGCGTCCCCTTGAGAAGCTTAGATGGGGCTGTTCTCAAGTTCAGGCTTCATTTAGTTTTCCCCCTGTTCTTCTCTGGAGATAAAACCTGACATACAGACCTCTCTGTCTCTCCCGAGGAGCTATTAATACAGGAAAAGGGAACAGAGGAGAGAAGGTGGCGAGCTCCACATCTACCTGGCAGACCAAGCACTGCCATGTTTATTTGGATCATACATGGGAAATGGGTGAATAGGCAAGCAATAGCTTTTAGTAATGGAGGCAAAACTGATGCTTCCAGGGTCCCTTATGAGCAGTGAATGTTTGTTGCCAGGCAGAGATTTCCCTCACTAATAATCATACCTCTAAACATCATTAATATAACTGTTCAATGCGTATATTACCCCTAAAACTTTATAAAAATTGTTGATGTACAACCTTGAGTATATTCGTGAATATAAAGCAATTGTAATAGGTTGGCTTTGTACCAGCGTATAAAATATTATTAGTATGCTTAGCATCACAAAAAAAAATACTTTGCGTACACACACATCTAGGCGTACATTTCCATGTATTTTGCGACTGACCTCGTTCTCTACATAGTTACTCCTCATAACATTTATATACCATGACCATGTGGTTCACATTAAAACAGTTTAGGTGAAAGTTTGATTTACTTTATTATTCAGAAATCCTCTTACCTTTATGGTGAAGCCAGCTTTCACTGCACAAAGCGCTCACACATTGTTGTCCGAGCAATTTATTAATCATATCTAAAAGTAACTAAGTGCATTTCCTCAAGGACTGTACTCAAGTACAATTATGAGTTACTTGTACTTTACTTGGATATTTCCGCTAACTGGTACTTTATTTCTACTACACTACAATTTAGATGCAAACACAGTTGTGTACTTGTGTACTGCAAATCTTTTTTGTCTTTAGGATTAATAGTAGAAAATATAATCATATATTATTATAGGTTAAGATAAAACTGTATTGATCTCTTGGTGAAATTCACAAACTACCCAGCAGTATACAGTATAGAGTAGAAGAAGAAAAAGTGCTGAGCACATTAATACATTCAATATTATAGCATATACTATTCATAAATGGGCGGTTGTGCAGAATGTTTTTTGTATTTAAAGTACATTTCGATGCTTGTACTTTTACACTGATTTACTATAGTAGGCAGAACAACTTAATTGTTAGACCAACGTGTTCTCCCTGCTGGAGCTATGTTAGAAGGAACTAACAGCCTAATCTGTTCCTCTGCTGAGTTTTGACCATTATTGAGTTATTGTATTCAATTCTGTAATTTTTCCTGTTTGTGTTTCTGTTGTTGTGGTGCTCTCATTTTTTAGCGACTCAGTTGAAGACAGTGTCAGTTGCTAAAACAGCCAGCAAAATCATTGGTCTCCAGCTAAAAATGAGGAGCCTGCTTTTGTCTCCCGTCAGAAATGAATGACCCGAATTTTGAGGTGGAAATCTGCCAATGTCACCTCTGTGAACTACAGTACATGTGTGTCACTCTGAAATGTAAAGATGCAGGCATAGCAACAGAAACAAACGTGGTCCCGAAGGCAAAGAGTCGATGGGGGATGCTCGTGAGATATTGTATTCTAGATTTGTGTTCAGGGCAAGTCTGCGTTTGTTTGATTGTCACATAGTCATTTACAGCCCATCAGTGAAGATTCAAATAATAATTGTCCTTGTGAGTTTCTCCTTTCTGCCTATTTGCTTTATTTCTTTTAGATTTCCCTAACCAATCCCCAGGAAAAAATTACAATACCCAATTCCATGCAATCTACCTTTGACATCTAGGCATGGAAATACACACGGTCTACACTGCATTCAGCTACATACCCTGTCTTTACCACTGTGCCAGATAACTTTGCCATGCCTTACTCTCCTCTGGCTGGCCTCGCAATGCCTTCACATAAGGACAATGAAGAGAAGGCGATAAATCTTTATTGAAGCAATTATAGAGCAAATGTTATTTACACCACCTAATTGGGCCTGGGTATCTCTCCGCTCATAGAAATTAAGGCTCGAGGGGAGTTAAAATGGACACCAATTAATTTTTGCTGACAGAATCAGCAAAACAGCAAATGGCAACAAAGGGAGTTTCCCCAGGAGGTAGTGACTTTAGAGGGAGGTGAGAATAACTCGCCTAATGTAGTCACAACATCACACCATTTCCATATAAATAACTTCCAAAGAAATAAGAAACTCATTTGCGCTGCTGAAAAGAAATCAATTACGGCTACAAACAGGCTCACACCATTCCCCTAGACCTTGAAAAGAAGGAATGACATGGTTATAGTACATTCTAATGCTTTGCCCGGATTCTAGTAGAATATGCATAATGTGCACTGACGGACAGGGAGGAGTAACGTCAGCTAGTAAATGTCAAGCACACATACAGGACCACACACAGCTTATTAAAAAGCTGTCACTAGGAGAGAAGAAGCTAACAGGATGTACCAGACTTGATGAGGATTTATTACCCACTGCCATCTTTACTAAATGGCATTCTTAGACTCTTGGAGTCTTAAAATAAATCACCCTGCCGATGTGTGTGTGTGTGTGTGTGTGTGTGTGTGTGCGCGCGTGTTCGGGTGTGTGTGCATGTGTGTGTGCATGTGTGTTATTGGGTCACTTTTGAAAAGTTGCTTTGTTTAGCATAGTTTTTGACAAGATAAGAAATTACAAAGGGCACAAAGAGTAGCCTCCGTTTTAACAGCTTTGTCACGTTACAGTAATCAAGTGTAAATACGGGCAGCATGGCTTATCCTTTGCCAAAACTTTGGCTCCATTTGATAGCTGTCAATATCAATCAAAGAGTATATTGTCACCACTTGAATACACGGGGCACACAGTCAGTGCCAGCAATCAGCGACGCCACATGAGTAAGGGGCACCCTGAATAATTTAGGGGGGCCCAGAGCTGTACTGGGACCCTGTGGTTTACATATTTATTGTTTAAGAGCTCTTGAGTTGTTGTCATGGGGCCGCCTGCATTTCAAACGACCTGCAGGCAATTAAACAAGCTCTTTCTGTGACACACACATGCGCGCGCCAGTTTGGTCTTGTAACAGTTCATAAAATAAGCAGTTTCAAAATGTGAATAATATCCCTGTTAGCGAAAAGGTGAGGTCTCGCCATTTTTCTCACCACAAAAAGACTGATGAATAGACTACTGGAAACAGGCAGTCGTTTGACATTGAGGTGTGATATAAGCAGAGGTGGAAAAAGATCCCACTCAAATAAAAGTGCTGATACGTTGCTTGAACTTTACTCAAAGTGCACTCCCAAGTTTGTGTTCGCCCTATACTGCAGCTACAGTTTTCACCAAAGACTCCCTAAAAACGTGGTTTTCACCCGGAGGTGGTGCCTCACTTCCTACATCACACAGTGAAAAATATACCTTGGCTATCGCAAACAAAATGTGGCCTTAAAACGTGAATGTGGTGAGAAATATTTGAGTTTTCTGAATGCATGGTGTCTCATCACAAAAGTGCATGTAGTTAAAGTGTCAGGGCAATGTGGGAAATAAATACTGAACAATTAACCTTTTTTTTTTTATTATTGAGTCAGATTTGTCTACCATTATTTTTTTAATCTGAAAGAATTTAGCCTTAAATCTAATCTGACAATCACAATTACTGGGGGTTCTACCAAAACTGCTCTATGTATTGTACTGTATGAAACTCACAACAACATTTCTCTATTTAAAAATTTCTAAAGAGACATTTCTGACTTCCCTCTAGACCACAGGTTCTAATTTTTGATGATGATGGAAAATATACCAGGTATGACATATCCAGGTATCATGTATGCCCCTTTGAATATACTGGTGTAGCATACTTTTTAAACTTCTATAGCCTTACTTCTATGAAAGAACAACAGAGAAGAGCAATGTATTAGAAAGATGTTAGACATGTAATTCAAACGCAAAGCAAAAATTTGCATGAATACATAGCAAGGCAATGCAAAGACGCAAATTTGCGCCGGGCAATGAGAATAACGGGAATACAAACAATATACGTTATTTGCGTATTCGCACAAGTTGACTTTCTTTTTTAACTAGAGTGAGAAATTCTGTGACGCTGAGTCCGAGAAAGCCTGTATGCATTGAGATTCTCCTGACAACACTGACCAGACGTTGAATCAGAAATGGAGGGAAAAGTTATTGTTGCCATCTGTGGGCATCTTTCATCAATAATAATTATCTTAAATGTTGGTGAGCTTAGATCATTTTAAAGTTATACAGTATGTAGATATCTGTGAGTATGAACAATAACGTCGCTGCCATATTTATGCCTACCGTAATTTTCGGACTATAAGACGCACCTGACTATAAGCCGCAGAAGCCAAATTGAATGATGTGTACATATATAAGCCGCACTGGACTATAAGCCGCGTTTTTTTAATGTTTAATTACCATATGTAAGGGTTCGTGCACAGAGGGGATTGTCGGGAAAGAGGCGGCTGTTTGAGGAAGCTCTCATTTATTAACGTTTCAACAAACAAGTTGCATATTTGCATAACGTTTTCAAGTGTTACCATTTAGTGCAATAGTAGCTACAGAACATGCACTATGCTGTGTAAACTGTACTGTATCACATAGCGTTTCAGACACACAAACTTTTCAATTTTCAAACTTAAACGGTGCACTCCCAGCGCACGTACCGGCAGTGATCTACAGCAGTGGTCCTTGGCATGAAAAAGACAAACTGTCTCGCTCTCGTAATGTCCGTCTGTCTCGCTGTCGTTCTGTCTCTCGTACCACTCGCGGTTCCACTTTTACTTTTGCGCGCTCTTTTCCGGTCTCCGGAGGACTTCCGCCTTCCGGTGGACTGTAACCTGTAAAATCCCCTAGTGGCCGTTAGCTGTAAAAATCCATAGATTAGCCGCACCGTTATATAAGCCTCAGGGTCGAAAAATGGGGAAAAAGGCGCGGCTTATAGTCCGAAAATTACGGTAATTTAGATTATGTAACTTTGAGTGTTGATGGAGCAACTACAATGTTCACGTAGCCCTTTTCGATCCATTCGATCCATCAGCCTCCATTCAGAAAACAAGCGTTTCAACAGTTCTTTGCTTGTCGTCTTGCGGACAGACCTGATGCAGCATGAATTCAGACTTTTTACAAATCGGCATTATGATGTAGTTATTTCGGCTACCTTTTGATCTGTTTATTTCAGTTAAATCACAGAAAAATCGGTTTATTTTGGGTTCATGTCGTAAACCAGAGAGCTGCACGAAGTACAGTGGTGCAAATAAACAGAAATGATGCCACGAGGTGAAAATTTGCTTTGCGTCAGGTGTGAACACAGCATTACAGTTATAGATTTGTTAGACTAGAATGTAATCTATGTACGCAAATGTGTAATAAAATATTAATTATTGAACTAAGCCTTTTGTAAAAATGTCTAAGAATAATTTTAACAATTTGACATCATAATCATTAAAATGACTTAATCTGAAAGCTTTTCTCGGACCCCCTGGCAGACTGTCAAGACTCCACTTTGAGAATCACTGCTATAGACTATTCCTATTGGACGCAGAGTCAGTCAGCATGCAGCTGCAACACCGTTTCTGAACGCAAGTTGCTATATACAGTACAGTGCGTCATCCTCCGTCTGGCACAATTAAATGAAAGATATCACTCACACAAATACAAGCACATTTTCAGTTGTAAGTATGACAACTTGTCCTTCTCTTTTTATTGGATGCTGGTAAGGATTTTGCACATAACTTTAAATTGAAGTAGCCTGTGTGTCAGCTGTTTAAAGGATAACGTGTTGGAATTCAATCTGCTGAACAAACTGGGAGCAGTATTCATTTGGAGAAGAAATGAGTGGGGCACCAATGGGAAAACGCAATATTGTCTGCTCTTCCCTCACTGGACAAGGTCAATTAGAGAAGGACATGGATTGGCAATCAAAGCTGACACCAAAGATTGACTATAGTGATTATAACCATGCATATGGGGGGCTTTAAAGGTTATTAATAATGATTTATGGAATTAATTAAAGAAGTAAGATAGGATTCCGTGCTTTAAATACAATATATAAGTCCAGCTGAGGGAACATTTACCACTTGCGGGAACTCCAGTTATAAATGCAATATGTTCTATGACTGGATGGTTTGTCATTTGTGCTGTGGTGGAGTTATGATTATGATTACAGAGAGTAAAGATAGATTAGAGAGGCGCAACATAAATATCAAATAGGAGATTCCATGGATTGATTTTGAACACATTTGTCCCAGCATTATGCATGCATCATATATGACACATGCATTGTCTATTAATAAAGACATGGGTTATTATTCGGCCACATTAGACATCAAAATGTATTTTGTCTCCAGCTTTGCTGAGGTTTTTCTGCACTTCAGTGAGTTAAACTGTGTTTTCAGTTCTATGAATGAGAGTTTCTGTGCGTAATGTCATTTTCTTTGTCTCTTCAACTTTGTGAACTGCTCAGCTCATGTTGCCTGGGATGCATTTAAGGACAGGGTAATGGTGCCACAAGATTCTTGATGTACATTTTAATAACATTTTATCACATTGAGAAAATAAAAACTGCAACATTTACTTAAGACTGCAATAACAGTTTTTTTGTTTTAGCTTTTTCGGGGGGGCACTGTGACCACAACATTTAAACATTTTAGAAGGTACACATCTGCACATTTTAAAAAGATTAACTGATTGACGGTGGAAAAAAAGAATCATTTATATTAAGATGCTGATCACTTACAAAATTGTTAAAAACATGGTTCCAAAATACTTATTATTCTTTCTCACTACAAACAGAAAGTCATAGATACACTTTACAAGAGTTAGCTTTACAGACTTCATACCTTTTAGATTCAAAAGCCTTATGAGTAAAAAGACATTTCTTTACAGAATAATAATCTGCCCACACATCTGAAACTGAGCATTTCACCAAGCATGTTTAATGTGGCCTTAAAGAATTGGTTACAAAGTACCATGTAGCATATTTAATTTCCATTTCAAATGTTTAACTTTTATGTTAACGATAATGAGAGTGTGTTAACAGCTACCCTGCCACCTGCTATTGCTATTTATGCGTTGATTGTATTTGTCTGCACTAGGGATACCATTGTGAAGAAAATATCCCACCGGTTAATAAACTTGTGACTACACCGGAGTTGAGGACCAAAAAGAAAAAAAAAAAAAAAACAATGAGGCGAAAGATGCTAAAACACGTCATAGAGCGCAGGTGAACTGCAGAGAAATAAGCAATAAAGAATCCCAATATTAAAAAGCATGTTAAATAGCAGCTATGTTGCAGCCAAAAGACATGACAGTTCTCCAGACTTTCTGGCTTTTCAAGTAGTCAGAAATGAAAAAAACATGTTAATACATCTCAGCCCTCGACATAGTCCGAGAAAATCACTATGGAGGGGTGTTTGGTTGAAAAATGTTTGGGAACCACTGGGATAACACATTATTTATCTGACCCTGTCAGTCTCCATTGCATCATTAGGAACCTTCTATAGCCCACAGAGAAGAAGTACATTATCTAAGAAAATGAGTTATTATCTATGCTTTCTATGTTACCTATGCTGTAGGCTGTGCCTGCCTATCAATATGTCACAGGGACAGCTGTCTGGGAACTGCAGGCACTGTATGTCTGAACATTAAAACCCAGTGGTGACCCTCTAACCCTATGGCTGGTCATTTCCTCCACAGGGGACAAAATCTGTCAGCATTGTTTTTAAGGTACTTTGGAAAAACTCTCCTAAGATGTAGCCCTAAAGGTGATA
Source organism: Bovichtus variegatus (assembly GCA_943593645.1). Lineage (NCBI taxonomy): Eukaryota > Metazoa > Chordata > Actinopteri > Perciformes > Bovichtidae > Bovichtus > Bovichtus variegatus. The sequence goes on along the minus strand of CALSCE010009344.1, from coordinate 8,111,815 downwards.
AATACATAATATTGAATAAAAGGAGGTTATTTGATACGCAGGTTGAATATATTTTACCCCAATGGACTCAAAACAAAAAAAGTCATGGGCCACATATATATTTTTGTTTACAGTATATACACAAGAAATGATATTGGTTTCTAACTAATGAAGAAAGACATGCAGTTGGTATATTTAAAAATTGTTGCACCTTTCAGTCCTGTTAACACAGCAAAGCTCACATCAATGAGAGTAGCAACACAGACATTTATTTATTTTAAAATGTTGCATGTTGTTACCTTAAAGGAAAATGCAACCCTGAAAAGAGAAGTCTTTTTGTTGCCCAGTGGCCATTTTCAGACTGCGAGACAGCTCTTCTAGCTTGTTAATCATTCCTCATGCACAGTCAAAACTGGCATGATCATTTGATGCATTACTGTGTAAAGCTCCAGTAATTATTCTTTCCTTTAACAAGGCAGGCAAGCAAAGCCAGGCTGCCCTCCTTCCCTCCCATGTCTCAGTCATTTATTTCTTCATTTTCTCTCAATTTAGCAATCTCAGTCGCACTGGAGCATGGAGGAAATATGACCATGGTCTTTCGCTAATCCAGGATGATGTTCAACCACACCAAGATACACTTTTCTTGTACACGTTATTGTTGTTAGGAAGCTTGACTTAGCACAGATATTCTTTTCCTGTGCTGAACTCTTCTATTTTTAAACATACACCTACATATGCGGGGCGCAGAGTCAAGAAAATGTCTTCAATTATTATTAATTATTGCTATACAGACAAAATTGGGGGTTAAAGGGCTTAGCTTAAAGGCAACCGATTGGTCATTTTTCACAAAGGTCAGAGAGTTCCTACGCAGAGATTTTTCCACCAGATGAACTTGAGGTTGCATGCCTGCTTTTACCACAGAGGTAAAAGCAGTGTTTTTTCTGCAGCTCTCGGGTGACTGAGCTACACAGGGTGTAATTACAGGTCAAAACATAAACAGTAGAATTATGTTAGCAATGTGGTTTGAGTGAGGGTGATTACCATGGAATTTGGTGCATATGTTCTTCCAAAGATAAATTGTAATAAACTTTCCTCTAGCGCCCCCATCAGCTCAACATTTCAATTTATCCGGTACTTTTCTTTACAATTTACTGCATAAAAAATGTTTTTATGACAAGAAGAAAAGCATTTATGTGATGGTTCATTGATTTTATTGATTTGGTTGACGTTGTAAAAACTGGCACGGTTTGGATTTGGTAACAAAACTACTCGGTTAGGTTAAGAAAAAAAGATCACGGTTGGGGTTTAAATAGCTCAGACGTAACCTCATGTGATTTAGTGACATAGTGTCACGTGATGTAACGTCATCAGTAAAAATAACTCAACTTCTTTTTTCACACCGGAGATGAACGCCGGTCCCCTGGTGAAAGTACCGTACTTGTTTGACCCATCCGCCGCTATTTCCCTCCCACCTTTAGCGGACTTTCTCGCTCTTTACAAACATCTGTGTCTAATAATGACTGGAGTTAGTGGAGAGCCTGGTGCGTCTCATAAAGACGCTAAAGGGTGCCTGGTGGTTCGGTATCAAGACCATTGCCCAATCGTCGGTATTTGAGAAACCTAGGTATACCTAGAGGAAACTGTAACACAAACATTACATTGCTAGCATGTAGAGCTAGTTCAGTGCCGAGCATCTTCCACCTTACTGTTTCATGAACATGCGAAGGTCAATAGCAACAAAGAAATCAAAACCAACAGTGAGTAAGAGAAGGGGAGAGTCAGTGACAGAGAATGTGAGAGAGCGAGAGAGAGAGAGAGAGAGAGGGAGAGAGAGGGACAGGTATAAGTGAAAGTAGAGGAGGTTAGCCATCGAGAAACACATCCTACATGGTTCAGGAGACTAATTATACAAGAAGGCCAAGCTAAGTCGACCACTTCAGAGAGTCCGCAGGCTACACAGGGACCAAGCGACATGGATACCCCATTCAGAGGAGGGAAACAGCTTCTCATGCATGCCTTATTACCCCGAAGACCCACGTCTGTGGCAGATAAGTCACCTACTCCTTCTAGCCATGCTCCTCTGCGGACACAGAGCCTGTAATGATACATTTCACTTCTGGCGATTTCTAGTTTGATGGGTAGAAATGTGAAAACAAAAAAAAAGGAAAAAACTGTGCAATAGGGGACATCATCTCTGACCCCCATCAAAGAGTTCTCTCCTCACATCGTGTGGTAAGACGAAACAGTGCCAACCCCTCATTTTCCTGTGGTCCATCTCTAATGGGATTTGGGTTTTATATTAAGTCCACCTTCCCCTTCCCTCCCTCCCCTTGTCCTGACACTGTGATGTGAGTGATTTGAATATAAAAAGTGGCTAAATCCACAGAGCAGGCTTCAAATAGGATTGTGTGCGGCTTTCACTGTTAAACAGGGCCTTCCAGGTAAGCCTGTCCTGTAAAATGACAGAAAAGGTGAGGGGTGCGGTTATGTAAGGCATCACATACACACAGGCTCGCTCACTAGAGGAAGCTCTCTGAGATTGTCTTGTAGAACTCAGTCAGTCAGATATTCTGTCTCAGGATTACTGCCGGACAGTTTTCATCTAAAAACCCAAACAGAATGTCACCGGGGATATTCCATGAACATGAACAGCCAATGCGTTGTGTTTTTTGCCCATCACTTTCATTATTCACAATAATGAAGGCAGGGGTGAGATTCTGTTAAATAAATCACTCAAGGTCAGGTACGGAGTAGCATCAGTTACATGAAGCGTTAAACTGCTTTCAGCTTTACAGTCTATCTTATGGAACGCTGCAGCTATATTTAACCTGCATGAGAGCAGCGCAGGATATTACAGCATGTTTAAAGCCTAAAGATATGTTGCAGATATTCACGTGTTAAGCACATAAATTTGGAAGTCTTTGAGATGATTCCATATAAAACTGGAAGGGCGCAGGCCTCCACCAAGGCCGTTTCCATAAGTGAAAAAAGAATGCCTGTTTCCACAGTGTGATTTGGATCTACTCCAAAATGTAATGTGCTCCTTCTTTGACAATGATACACCCTTACACCAAGTTTCCTGGCGAGTCGGGCGAGTATTTCCTCCATAATAATGCTGACAAACAAGCAAACAAACCAACAAACTGAACAGAAACTTTTACACCGGAGGTAAAAAGAAGTCTACATGATAATACTCACATGTTGATGTTTAGCTGGTGATTTTCACCATGTTTACCATCTGAGTTTAGTGTCTTAGCACACTTATTAGCACTAAATGCAAACTACAGCTGTGGCCAATGGGAATGTCATTAGTTTTTGCAGGTATTGAACAAATAAAAATTGTGTCCTCATGGTGGTGCTGGATGAAAAGTCAGAAATGTGATTACGATTCCTCCAGAAGGGGACAAGAATGCGTGCGCACAATTTCATGGCAAACCATCCAATGTTGTCGAGACATTTCACTTAAAAACAACAACCTCATGGGGGCACTGAAGGAAGAGTCAGGGGATCACGAAGGTCATTAGGAGTCATCCTCTGGGAGCCATGAATGTCTGTTCAAAATTGTATCCAGTAGTTGTTAAAATAATTCAGTCTGGGCCAAAGTCTGACTGAAGTAACGGTGGTGGACGGACAAAAACTATCCCTGCCTGATGCTATATTTCATTTCATGTCAAAATTAATAGAAACATGTAAAGCTGTTGCTCATGTCTATTCTTATTTTCTTAAATAAGTGTAATATAACGTCCATCTACGACTAAGATAACATATCTGTCCCTAATGTATTGGCATGCATCTGTCAGTGTGTGGTCTTTGTCATGCATTCAATCTTAATCTGGCTGACATGTTCGGTGTCATAGCTAATTACAGAAGTAATACATTGGTCCATTAGTAGTCGCCTCAACAGCCCTAGACTAATTTCTACCATAACTAGTTGGGACATTTGCATTGGTCTGATAACATGCACAAAGCCATGTCTTCGTCAGAGAATGTTCTCCATTTTCCAAAGCAATTGTAGTTTTTCTGAGCTATTCACTCAGTATCCAGAGATAAACAGAATGAAAGCTATTGATACATTTTGGAAAGAAAAAAAAAACGTTATTTCTTGTAGGTGAAATGTTTTGTTTTCTCACGGGAATACAGGCAGATTGTGACCATATCTCAAAGTTATCACAAAATAATAATAATAATTAGCCATCCCTTGACCACATCCCTCCGGGTCCGCAATGTTTTTGGCAGAACAGACCAGTATCCCTAGGAGGGACATAGGTATTTGACGATTATGCACCTCATGATTGATGATGAAGTCTAATGCCAATGTTCAGTGCCAACACAAAAAGCAATGTGTCCTGTACTGTATCTACTGTAGCATTGTAGTGAAAACAGTGGAGCGAAAAACTTAATCAGATACCTGTGAACGTCAGACAACAAACAGTCGCAGGTACTACTGGGAAAGGGGTCAAAGGTCATCGACCAGGAGTCAGTTGAAGGCTGGGGCAAAATCTAGGAAGACATTCAAATCTAACGCGAACGATCATCTTTGAACAGAGAAAGAGGAAACGATCTCCCCCTACATACGACCAATTATTATTATGTTACTGAAGTTCAATACTTGTGTCACCTGATGACATATGAGTCATCTCTATGACAACTAAGGAAAAGAGGATGTTGAGTTGACTGTTTGTGGGTTTTTTGGGGGGGTTTTTTGTCCAATTTTGACATTTTTCTCACCCGTTAATAAAATGATCATCAACTATGATATTTGTGGAAAGGCTAAGAGCAAAATTTACTCCCAACATATAAAGGTTAATCAGGAAAAAAGAGCAAATAGAGCTGTGACAAAAGAAGAGCGAGGAGGTCCAGAAACTGTTGCAATCATCGATCATCTATATTGTACGGGAGCTCTGAGAGGCAAATGAGCCACAAAAGGCTGAAGTGCACCACTACTCCATGTTCTAAATAGGATTAAAATCCTTTATGTTTTCAATCCAGGTGAGTTTTAATTACTCCCTACACTCTAAACACAAGGTACTATATTGTGTGTTATCAATTTATGTTACATTACTGTCATGTATTTCTTGTATTTTAATCACATCAATATATGTGTCTTGTTTTAAGAGTGTATGGAGAATTTTAAACTCACCTGGAAGAAAGCATGAATTATTTTAGTTCACCTGCACCTATGTTCATAGATGAAAAAAAGGTTACTTCACCTTAAGTCATAAACACAGGAGAGAAAACAGTTAATGAAAAACAGAAAATGGTTTACCAGACTTTTTTTTTCTTACAAGCCTCTCTGGGCTTCTGTAATATTGTGTCAGGCTGCACTGCTGCTTAATTATTATTTTCATAAACTGCTTGAAATTTCAGCTAACTAATATATTGCATTTCAGATTACATTAAAAAAAACGTTTCTCTTCAATGAGTTTGTAATATACTAACAAAGATCTTTCCAATGAAAAGTTAGATATTATTACCAGTCAGTGATTCCTGCTTTGGTTATATTCAGTATGAAATTGTATCTCAAAGGATATACTGTACCTACTTTCTCACTGTCAATAATACACTTTTATTAAAGTAAATGTTGTTTGAAAAAATGTACATTCACTTTTTTATAGTGGTTTGTTTAGTTTAGACGGACATACATTATAATCTTTTTATAATGCATTATCCATTAACTAAGTCATTAAGTCACCATAATTGCTCATTGTCTGTTGTAAATAAATTGAGAAAAATATCTCAAATCTAAAATGTCAGTGAGTGACCAGCAATAATGAAGTATTAAGATACTTGACCTTTTAAGTAATTTAGAATGCTTTGTAAAGTGTTATTATTATTGTTATAAAGCATTATCAATATGTATGTGTGCTTATAGCCATAAATATATAGTGCTATAAGCAGAATATAACACATATTTGAATATGTTTGTAATGCGTTATAGACATGGGCTTCATAGAAAGTGTTACCCAACAAACAAAATGCTGCGATACAGAATGTTCACTCGTCTAAAATCTAGAAGTTCAATTTCCCAAAATTGTATATTCAGATGCTATATCTACATCCTCTTCCAACACAAGCACAAACACAGAACATAGCAAAAATATTGACTAGCAAAGCATGCATCTACATATGCAGGCTCTGAACAACATGTGCTCTAGTTTTTCTTGACAAAAAGAAAAAAATCCTTCTCTCCAAACAGTTCCTGAGTGGCAAAGGCTCCCCCGTCTTCGACAGTGTCCCACAGTACATCCTGGGCGCAGGGTTCCAGCCAGGAAACGTAGACCTATCCACACCTCTGGCCTACAAGTCGTCGACTCCAAAGTACACGTGCGGGAGATCGTAGAGATGATTTAAGGATGTGTTGCTTAAATGGGGGTCTTTGTCAAGATTCCTGCAGTGTTCCAGAGACTCCTCCCGTGTTTTGTTCTCTTTCACCAAGATTAGATTATCATAACACAGAAATGCACGTTGGTCATGGCACAGTAAATCATACCACAATAGAGTTGCCGTTGCGACACAATTCTCCTTTCCAAGATCGTTGTCAGGTTGCTTCAATCCGTGATTCCATTTCGTAAAGATGCGTTCTTCTCTATCAGACCAACCCCACACATTGGGGGGACCAATCCAACAGCGTCATAATTATAATAGCATGGATTCTGTCACGCATCATGGTCATTGCTATCTCTGAAAGTGGCCAGGTCAGTATGGTGCTCCCTGCAGCACTTTTGGACCAAAGACCAGGTCATTCTGACCTTCTGCGTAGGTGTGAGGTCTGCTCCGACAGAGGGAGGTTGAAGATGAAGTTGATGAAGTTGATGAAGAGAGAGGTGGCGCTGCTCTTCGTCAACATGATTCCGCAGAGGTTGACTTGACTTGGCTCTATGGCAGCTTTGACTTTCAGCATCAAGATCTCTGCACTGCACTTCTCCGTTTTATGTCCCTGGTTAAATACCTCAAAAAAATAAAACTACATGGGCTACATCGCCACGGATTGTGTGGTTCACATTCATATGGGATGGCCCACACAACACACAGGCTCATCCAGTAGAGGGATTATTCAATTTAAGCTTGGGTTACTTTACTTTTAATACTTTAAGCAAATGTAAAGGTACTCATTATGTAGGCAGAATGACAACTGTGATTTTGCCATGTATTTAATTATATTATTATTATTATTGCTCATGCATGTAGGAGACATTCTAATTTCATAGTTAGCGAAGATGGAGATAGCTTATTTAATAATGTATTTATGGCAATATTTAACTGGGGAAGTGCACATAAATAAACTTTGCTGTGGTATAAAACAAAAGGCTATTTTCTTTTTAAATCTGTGGTGGTTCATCATCTGTGGACAGATGTTGCAAAGTCACCCTTGGAGTTGAATGCCTAAAACACTGTCAAGCGGGAACGACCATATATTTCAAGTCAAGTCAATTTTATTTATATAGCCCAATATCACAAATCACAAATTTCGCCTCAAGGGCTTTACATTCTCTACAGCACACGACACCCTCTGTCCTTTTCCACCCTTGCTTCAGACAAAGCAACCCCCCCCTCCCCGAAAAAAAAGACTTCAATGGGGAGAAAATGGAAGAAACGTCAGGAAGAGCAACAGAGGATGGATCCCTCTGCCTGGACGGTCAGACGTGCAATAGAATTTCCGATATTTTGCACATGATTATTAACAAAATATGATGAACAATGAATAGTGAATGTAGATAAAAGCTACAAATTGCCTCTAAAGTGTAGAAGTCTAATTGGCACTGTACTTATGTAAATGTATGGCCGGTTATTAACGACCCCTATTTATGATTTTATGAATATTAATAGTGTTATTAATATTAACTATCATCCATATTTGTTGATAACCAGACTTGCTCATACCAGAAGCCCAAATTAATGGTGACACTGGCGTGAGGCGTCGCCGCGTTCCGACATAACAAATACATAACTTACTCACAGCCTACGAGGTCTGCGGCGTCTCTTGTTGTTTTCAGCTCATTACTCGAGCTGCACAGCTTAAAAAATCAAATACACATGAAGAAAGCTCTCAGCAGTATCTGGCCTCTGCACAGGCTCATTCACAAATCACACAGTCAACAGGTGACTGAACGGGCAATAAATGCAAAACTGGAGAAAAACCAAGTCACTGCGTCCGCGTAGAGCGCGCACTATAAGGCTTGCTGTGTTCTTGTTAAGGAGTCACACACACACACGCACGCACACACACACACACACACACATACACACACAGACACAGACGGCCACTGAGACACATTTGACCATCGGGAAAAAAACTAAGGAGCAAAGAGTCTGACAGACAGATGGTACGGAGAGAGAGACCTTTATTTCAGGTCAAAGGCCATTTCCCTTCCTTTCACATACTGTAGATAGTGTCCATATAAAGCCCCACTGCGTGTGTCGCTGTGATGGTCAGTTGACAGAGCTTCATCACAGTTTATATTAGTAACACTGGAAACACTCTTTAACCTGTCGTCACTATGACTACATTGAGACACACAGAGCGGTGCTGTGTCACTAATTTGACGAAACCTCGTGAAAAATGTGACCCAGAAAACAAACTAAGGGTATTCACAAAGAATTGATTGTGATCGCTGGTAGCTCAATGAATTGCGCGATTTACAAATACATTTCTCTAATGATATTATAGCGCAAAACTATAAATTAATATACTATAATTTATTTATTCGTTTCCATAATTACTTTGACGTTTTTTTCTTGGTTTTTTTTCTCATGTATTTTCAAAAAATGACATGTAGGGGAGCTTCATGACAAAACTTTTATCGCATCCTGTCGCGGTATCCCAAAATAAATAGGTTCTGCTGAGCATGAAGATGCCTTCACCTGGCTACAATCACTGTCGCCGTGATCAGCGGAAAGTCTGGACGTGACACGATGTGCTACAGTTACCACCAACTCTCTGAAGACGCTAATAATTTCACTGTAACTGCGGCTCATTTGCATAGAAAGGGGGCAACTTTCTGCCAAATGTTTGCATATGATCCGATTTTTATACATGCAAATAGCACAGGAGCACCAAGACACTATATTCTTGGCAGCGCAGTTAGGGGTGCATTTATCATGGACTTTTAACACAGGGGTTACAGTTATCAAAGAGTAAGAGACCTTAAAGATCCATTTTAATTGCTGACATTATACACAAATCAATTCATAAAGGCACAAAAATGTATATAAAAAGCTTTAAATTAAGAGCAAAATAATATATTTTAAAAAGAAGTGTGTAGTGTCCCCGGGGGCTTCCGTCTGGATGGAGAGAAGCAGATCAAATTTGAGGCTCAGAAGCACAGATTCATTGAAGGGGGCCTCTTTGAGATCCATGAATGTCCTCTGCTGCTCTTCACCTCAGGCCAGCTTGGTTTTATTGGTAGCAGAGAGGCAAAAGGGCAGCAAAAAAAAAAAAAAGAGCAATACCGGCCCCACTAGGGCCAAAAACATCCGTATCTGTCAACTGGTTTTATGTGCCACTCTGGTTGCCTCCATTTCGTCCGTTTGTCTGAAAACACTCCCTCTTATGGTCCAAAGGCAACTTTCAACTCCCAGAGAGAACTTTTTCTGGATTTATGGTAAGACCTGACAGTTTGATCTTTTGCAAACTGTCTTCCATTTGAATGAGAGCTCTTGCCATGAGTTCCTGAAGATGACAGGGTCACCCAGGCAGGCTGAAATTGATTCTGTGCTGGAGAGAACTTTTTCCATCAAGGTTGGAGAAACCTGGCCTCTGTATGAGGGCCTGTGAGTCAAAAGGTATTTTCTGTGGACATGAACCCATGTACAGAAGCGTCTTCCTCCCCTGTGAGCCTAAACAAAACAACAGGGTTTCCTGTCTCACTTTGGTATTACATTACATTGCAGGTCATTTAGCAGACACACTTTTCCAGAGCAACTTACAGTGAACTAACTACAGGGACAGTCCCCCTGGAGCAACTCAGGGTGAAGTGCCTTGCTCATGGGCTCGATGGTGGCAGCCTGCTATTGCACTCACAAACTTCCGGTTTGTCCCTTGTTTGTCCCTTGTATGTGACGGTACCATAGGCTGTATAACGTCACCGCAACATCACAAATTGGTTTGCTGCGGTGGAAAACAATGCTCTGAGAGCTATGAGAGTCAACCGAAATGGTTGCAATCGGACAGCTAAACAGTGAGCTGAAGCTCAGTATAAAGCTTTGTAATCCCACGAGGACATCGGGTGATATTCTCGCTGTACAGCCATCACTACAATTGATCCCTTTCACATTACATATTGTTATTATAAAAATATACATGAAAGCCGCTTTACGTTTCGATTGTGTAACCAGATTTAGTAGATGACTAGCTAGTTGTTACGGATTTTAGGAAGGAGTCCAGGCACAGATTTAAATTATGGATTTACAAATAGCCTGTGCAACCCAATCTAGATGGCGGGATTATTATCTGAACTGTACTTTTTCTCCATTTTCTCCCCTCGTCTACTCAGAAGCTGTGTCAATTTTCATCTAGTGTCATGTATCACACGGTCCTCTCCTGAGGGTAGACAAAGCATGGACTACTTCCAGTAGAATGTGAGCAGTTCGTTCCGCCTGTCTCTGAACATGGGGTTTTACTTGATGATAAGATTCGTCCCTTTTCTGAACTAGACGCTGTCTCGCTCCTGATACTGGGCCTGCTCCTGGGACCATACGGATACATTTACAGCCCACACAGAGACTAGCTGGCTTCAACTTTCATCTCACTGTTGACTCCGATCGCTACTAAAAATGTAGTTCAGATTTTGTTTAAGGTAAGTTAATATAATGTATTAGTATGTGTGTGTATATAACCATATGTATTTGCTTTAGTTATACTTTTATTAAGTATTTTAATCTGGAAAATGTAGCACTAATTAATTCTAGTCATGTCTAAGACTATTTTCACTCTCAAAGCAGCAAAGCTACTATCAAAAATGAAAAATTTGAAATCATGCATTTGTTAAATTGTAACAATGTGGATTAAAGGACACTGCAATCCCTGTGATTGGCCAGGGTGCATCTTCTGGGCGGTCAGACGAGAACTTTAAAATATGTCTCTTATCTGAGAAATGCTTTTGGCTTTTGCCTTTCTGCTGTTTCATTTTGCTCTCTTCTTGACTTTACCGCTCGCTCCACTTTGGTGGAAGCTCGCTCTTTGTTACCCCGACGATGTGTTTTGAAAACAAAAAAAGCCAGAGTTAAGAATCAAGAGCGCATAAACCAGGAGCTCTCTTCCAATGGGAAATGTGGGTCCACACTCCAACTTCTTACCCCAGCAAGCAAGCGAGTATTTCTACAAAACTTGCTTTAAACCCCCAATTAAGCTGTTGCACCGTTGATTTCACTTGCTGCTTCTCAGGTAAAAGTCATCTCATCTGTTAATTTCTCATACCAACCATTCACAATTGACAACTCTGCATCATTTATTGAAGTCATTCCCTGACCACAGCCTTGTGTACCAGTTTCCCCTTCCCCTCTTAAGTCTTGTTTGTAAAATCCTGTAATTGTAATGTTAATTACTTGTAGCTGATCATCATCCCTCACTTGAATAACTGAGGTGCCTTTTTGCAGGGCTTCCTAAAGCCGATGGAGAGGGTTCTTTTTTGTGCGACCTTCTACTTCCCGGACTGATGTGTCTTCCTGTCTAGAGTTACAAAAAAATGGAGATTTCAGCTATTTGCTGCCTTATATGCCTTAATACTAGCTCAACAGAAGAAGGTCTTGATTTCTTGTCTCGTCTGTTTCATGGTCGGTCTCCACCATTTTGTAACTGTGTGAGCCATTTTCTGATCATGTTTTTTTTACCCATACTCTGACCCCTGGTGACAGCATGCAACCGAACAGTTCAAGAATGAGATTCTCACCTACCTGTTCTGTGGTTCTGCTTGGTTACTTTCACTTGTGGAAGAGATCCGTTGGTGGCAGATCTCCCAGGGGGCCTTGTCCCTCTTGATGTCAAGCTCCGTGAGCTTCAGTCTGAAGACCTCTACAATGATTTCACACTTGGTTACCAAGGCTGTGCAATATATAGAATATATCAAATTTTTCTCAATTGTGGAAGAAAAAAAAAAGTGACTGCATCTGTATTATATTTGATTGATTATATTAGATTAACTTTATTGTCCACCTCTGGGTGTATTTGTTTTTGGCTTCTCCCAAGTACAGCAAATACGATACTTGTACCACAACACACCATTAAAAACATACAAATATACAATAGTGCAAATGGGCAGGTAGTGGAAAATAGGTTTCATAAATAATAAAAGAGAGCAAATCTTATAAAATAACAAATGTTCCCTAATGCAGTCCTTCTGTGTTCAATGCCTGTGTGGTATAGGGAATAAAATACTTTTCATATGTTCCAGCTGGCCCTTGGGACCCTAAATCGACAGCCAGATATAAGCAGCTCAAACTCTGAGTGTAGTGGATGCGAGGTATCTGCAGTTATATGTTTAGCCTTCCAGTGTACAGCACTGTCAAATAGTATATTGCAAAGTTGTTTCTGTGAATTGTCAATCACCTTCCCAACAACACTAACACTTTTAGAGAGTTTGTTTTTCCTCATTTTGTTTTTTGTCCTTTTTAAGTATTGGAGTAAAACTGAAGACAGTATTAGAAAATGCAAATATATTGCAGAAATGATCATCACTTATTATAATTATGATAACATTTCCATCTGGCACCAAGTAATAATGTAATAAAAGTAATGGCCTCATTTAATGAATATCATTCTCCAATAACATCACATTACGACTAATGAAATGTTACATTTATATATCAACCATGAAGTTAGAACACATGAGCCTGCAGTGTCTAAACTACACCAACAAGTTACATTTATACTTTGCGTCAGCAAAAGTATGTTATATCTAGGCTTTTTGGACAAGGCATTTATTCATTATTTTACTACAACATATTGCACAATACCATTGACATGTAATGCAGCGTTTCTGAACAAAAGTATTACAGATTTAATAACAACACGCAGACTTCTTGGACTTTTATTGCACACATATGAGAATAAAACTATTAGATTCAAAAGGTGTTGTAGTGCTTCAGCTCCAGTCTTGAAGGGCTGCAGTAAGTTTTACCAGCCACTGGGTTTTCTGCATATTTTCTACAAATAGAAATAAAGCCCCATAGGTGTAAATGAGGCTTAATTTTTTTTTTTCAATTTATGCTAATCCATAAAATAGAGTGCCCTATATGTGTCTTACAGCCCCCAACTACTGTTTTCTGTTCTCATATGCCTTGTACAGCCACAGAATTGTAATATAGCAAATTAAGCAGCTAAAGAACGATGTATTTCCATCAAAAGCTGGTGGAGACCAAACAAGAGCTTAAAGTTAAATTTGGACTTAAATTCATCAGTTGCCAGCCACAACCCAAATGAGTGTTGATGTTGCTTTGCGCCTGCTGGATAAGCAACTATTTGAGTAACAACTTTATAAGGTGAACTGTGTCACTGTTGGGTTTTCAGCTTGTTTTACTGTCCCCGAACTGGCCAATCATCAACTAACTTTGGCCATGTTGCCATGTTTATTTATACTGTTTTGTTAAACTTTTTTTTTTTTAAACATTGGCATTGAGAAAAACGTAATATGCTAACATAACATATGATGCTGTGTTCTGCTGAAGGGGGTTGCCTAAGCATTGGTTGACGTTTTAAATGGCTTTAATGCCTTCCGAAGCCAGATAAAGCAAATGAACGGACGAATATGATGATGAAAATAAAGTTTATGAAACACATAATTCTAAGATTATTTACCAATGAACTGGTACAAATTGATACAAATTAAGCAGCTGTTTGTGAGTTGACTGTTTTCCATCACACATGACACTTGACTTGATCCTTGCTGACTTCAAGTAGTGCCATGGGATGTAAATGTGACAAGATAATCCTTTATATAAACTGGTCATGTCATGCACCATAACATACAAATGTGTGTGTGTGTGTGTGTGTGTGTGTGTGTGTGTGTGTGAGGGTGAGGATGTGAGGATGTGAGGATGTGAGGAGTGATAATGAGTTCATAGAGGTACAGGTGAGCAGACAGTAAATGACAGCCTGCAGAGAAGGAAATGAAGAGAAAAAGAAGATTGCGGGTACCTTAATTGACTTATGATTGGAGACATGAAATGAACAGGGCTTTATTTAACCACAAAATAACTTTTGTCATTTTGTGTTTCCTTGCTGAACTGGCCAGCAACTCTCCAGTTGCTACTAAGCCAATCAAAACTAAGGCAAAAAGCTGCTTTGCATCAGAAATCTAATCTTCTTGTTCCCATACATACTTGTTTTTCCCACTGACAAGCAATTCATCACACTAGTGATCACGTGATCGGTGGGGGGGGGGGGGTCAGGATGGGCAAGGAAAAAAAGAAACCCTTAACAAAGACTGAATGTATTTCTGTGATCATCTAGTACAGATGTTGTGAAGATCCAGTATGACACTAATGACAATGCTACTCACCCCCAGCCCCTCTCCTCACCACCATTCTCTGTTTCCTCAAATGAGACTGCATGGTCCAATTATGGCTTGTGATCTTTCAAGGCAGTCACAACACAGAGAAGTCCTCTTTGACAGAGGAGAGTGTAAGGGACAGCTCATAAAGTGTGTTGTGTCTGTACCACACAGGATTTCCAGTACATAGACCTCAGCAATGTGAATTTGAAAAGAGCGCACTGCCTTCGCTTTCCAATGATCCTTGCCTCATCATGCTTTTTTGTCTTTAATTTTTCTCTTAAAAAAGTGAACCCTGTTTACACTTAGTAATTTGGCCGATCGGATCCTAAGAGTACGGCGCTAAATATAAGCGAATCGGATCGGATCACAATGTGTCCTGGTAATTGTTTTCCCTTGTATTCAGCGGGAGGCATTTGGCCACGTATCCTTTGTAGTATAAACGCTAATGCATCCTGATGCGTCCCTGACAAGGACATAACAGGAAGAAACATCATCAAAGCCATGGCCCTTCTTTTGTTCCTCCCGTTTCTCCTTTGCAGTTGGTTCTGAAATTGCGTAAACTGGCTTTGTCCACAACGTCAGTGCGTCCATCATCTTGGGCGATCATCATCTTAGTTTGCCTGGAACATGCCAAGGAGTGGACCCAGGGTGCTTTTCATTATGCTAACTTGTCTCCCCGCTTCCCCTCACTCGCGTATCTTCCTCGCTTCATAGCTCCTCCTAGCGAGGATGTGAGAGAGACGCGGAGACGGAGGAGCCGAAGCTGCCTACTGAGAAATCCTTCGTCAGAAAGCGTCATTCTTAAGCAACGGCAGTTACTTCTGACATGCTGCACAACTGTGTGTCACAACGTGGAGGTGCTTAGGATAAACCTGTTTCTTTGATCTAAGCTCCTCCAGAAGCCTCCTCTCTCCGCTCGCTCCTTGTCTCCTGAAGGTGCATTTAAGGGATTGGAAGATCCTTAAGTATTGTGGAGGGGAAACGGTTTCTGGGACATGGGAAAAGAGAGGCTGGAGGATGCATACGTTAGCGTAATGAAAGGATCTCCAGTCTGTATTTGTTTTTATTTCTTCTTCTTCTTCTTCTTCTTCTTCCTATTCTTCTTCTTCTTCTTCTTCTTCTTCTTCTTCTTTTCATTTCCGGCAGAAGAGGCACAGTGCATTGCTGCCTCCCGCCAATTAAAAACAACAAAGCATTTGGTCTTTGTAAACAGAAATGATGTACATGTTTACTTACATATAGAGCGGGAAAGTGAGATCCGATCACGAGTGGTCACTGGAGACAGATGTGGAGACGCTGGTTCATGCTAGGTGTGAACAGGGCCGTTCTGAAAGTCCTGCAATACTGTTATGGTACAATGTTGACATTTCGCATGAGACGCTCATGAACAGGTGCCATATTGCTGCCGCGCTGCAGTACAGACAGCCCTCATGTGCGATTTTAGATCCTTTAAAGCAATATCTCACTTTTGTAGGACATTTTTACCTTTTTACACACATGCTTCAACCACTGATATTTGCTGCCCGAGGTATCTATAATACAAAATTTGCTTTCAACTTTACTTCAACAAAATGTAATCTTATAATCTTCTATTGTTCATCGCACCTTACAGCAGTTTGAGGATTTTGTTTTTTCCGCACAGCATATTCTAAAAGAGGTAATTCTGCCTTCTGCAGACAGTACGCAAGCATTCTGTGAAGCTACTGAAGCTCACAATGAGACAACACTTGGAGGTAATTCTTAATCACATACTTACAAGTCAAGTTTACATCTGTGGACATCTCAGTAAGCAACCATTATAGCCTTGAGTGTGTGCATCAGGTCCCATGCAATGGACCAAATACTGGTTTAGCAACAATTCCATTTCAACTAGTCAGCTAAGCAGTGACATCTGCTCTTGCCAGTTTGGAAAGCCTGAATCTGTGTGATGAGTTCACTTAATGACATCCAGCTTGAAAGCTGCAATTCATGTTAAGGTATAAAAGCAAGCAACGTTCTGAGAATACTTAGTCTAACAGTTACAGAATAACAGTGTAACTGGTGGAGCCCTCAGGAAGATGACTTGTTGTAAACAAACACATAAGAATGGAACCATAAATGATATGTAACATCTGATGAAGTTTTAAGGAATATTATAGAGATTGATTATAAGAGATAAAGTATGATGAGGTCAAAAATAAATAAAGTACAATGCATTTTATTTAAATCACTTATCAATCTTTTAAAAAATGCCACACATATGCTTCATTTATTTATTTTATTAATGCTTCTAATATGTTTTATCTGTTCTTAGTGTTTATTTTGGCTTTACCTTATTTTATTATAGGGTATTTTAATCAATTTCATAGATGGATTTGCCTGTTTTTAATTGTAGTGCTAGTTTTTTTAAATCCTAATTTCCATGTAAAGCACATTGTTACTCTGTTTTGAAAGGTGCTGTATAATTAAAGTGTATCACTATATAAATGTGCTAGATACCATTGTAATAACATCATAGGAATTTTATAATGTGCGACAGAAAATATCATAAAGCAACCAAAATGTGTATTAAGGACTCTAGAAAAACTGTACAACGACTGCAATATTTCACGGTAAAATATCACAGGAAGATTACTGTGATATTTCTGTAAGGATAAAACCACTATATTGTGCTATTAAATTGTCATCCCAAGTTTATCAGGCCAGCAAACGTGACAACAGCACACCAGCAGCCTTTTCGTTGGCCGCGATGAGACATGATCGCTTCTGAAGTGTGAGGACTTTCCGTCAGAGGCTAATTAATTGTAATAAGGCAGGCTGGCACATGCGTTGGCAATGGCAGGCATGGGGTGAGAGGCGAGGGCTCGGCTTCCCTACTAAAACCAGTGTGCAGTTTGAGCCGTCAGGCCGCTGTGCTCCAGAGACTTGCTCTGGCACTCACCTAGATACACATCTGCTCTGATTAATCGCCTGCTTCGCCCAGTGCATACATTTCATTATCAGCTTTAAGTGGGCGAAAACAACAAGGATCAGGGCACGAAGCAGAGCTGTGACGAGAGGAAAGATGAAAGGGGGGTGGGGGGATATGAGTGGAATATATTGGGTGTGTAAAATAGGAGGATTTCTAATGGTCTTCCTGACTTTCCTCTTGGTCACATTAAATAATGTTTGACCTTTATCAACTTCTATTGATAACCAGTTGCCACCGATCATATCTGCTCATACTCAAGCCCCCTCAACCCTTTTATTAATGGCTTGCCATTATCGCCACAATCAATAGAAACAACTAAAACATCTAGTAAAAACCAAGATATGAAACACTGCTTTGTCACAAGAACTAAAATATTTTTTGACGGAGGTTGCTGTGGTAGGAGATTGAGTCACCTGTATGATCAAAGCCCACAGATGTATTCACTGCTGCTGCTCATGGTTAAGAGCCTTGCTCAAGGGCAGCTTGCTAAGAGGTTTTCGAGGAGGCTGTGAATGCTACTAGCTTCCCAGGCTTTTAATACTGCATTCTGCAAATGAAAGTGGTTTAGACGAGGGGGCTTTACCCTCCACCACATAACTGATGAAGGATGAACATTTACTCAGGCTACATCCAAAGGTAACTCACCAAGATTCTCTTGTCCATCAGCTCTTTCATTGATTTTATGATTGTTCGTGTCCTTGCTTGTCAAGAGCAAAGGTCCTCGAGTCTGGTACAAACCCTTCATACTCATACACTTAAGTATTTCTTGCCAAGCCTAGTCGCAGATTCCGTAATAGAGCAATACTGCCATCCCCTGGCAGCCTCTGTTCATCACTCTGACTTTTCGCCATACAGACCCATGCTGCAAAGTCACCAAATGTAAGAAAGAGCAGAGATATGCAGACCTGGTATCCAGCCTTCAGAGCACAGCGGTGGAACTTGAAATAAAGTGGGTCAAGGAGATTTAGATCTGGGCCGTTATTGTCAAAGAGAAGAATGAGCATAGACTTTGGAGTAATTGGCATAAAAAGGGTAAGCATTTGTCATGTAAGTGTAGACTGGTTTCTGTGCATACCTAATAGGGTTTTACACCATTTACAAAGGCATATTTGCTTTATTGAAGCCAATGCCGTATTAGCTATTCCCAAGTATAATTAATATGTGTCACCCTTCAGCTGCTTGATAAAGACACCATCTTTCTCCATGGACTGAAACAGTAAAGCATAAGTATAATTACATGTTCACTTATGCAACCGTGGTGTTTTGTTTTTGTTTTTTTAACAATTAAACAATCTCAAAACCACATTATCAATTAATAATATTTGTAATATAGGCTGCTAGAATGCTAACATTTGATAATTGGCACTTAATACTAAGTACAGCTGAGGCTGATGGGAGTGTCAATAGTCTTGTGGGTCATAAACCAAAGGACTGGACAAATTAAAATGTTAACCTGATGATGGCACTATATTGACAGTTTAAGGATTACCAAGGTAATTACAATTCATCCTGATGGGGACACGGATGTCTGTTTTAAATATCATGGCAATCCATTCTAAAGTTTTTTTAAATATTTCGCTAATAACATAACTGTCAACTTCATGGTCTGGACCAAAGGGATGGATCAACTAACCAACCATCACAGCCATCCCTAGAGCCATGCAACAAACATGGCTGGAAAAAAATGTGTATATAATATAGTATAATAAAAACAAACTACGTTTCAAACAGTAGCATTGTTGATTTTCTCAAACGTAGCAATGATGGACAATCTAGTTCAAAATAAGTTCGAAAAATGAAAGCAAAAAAACACCATGAAATGCAGCTACAGTTACATGAAGAGTTTGGGATGTATTCAAGTCGTATCACTCTCCTCTGGACGCTACCATTTCTCTGTGATGATCAGTGTCGGACTGTACAAAAGAAACTCCCTATGATGCAGGAGTTCAGATAAGGTGGGGAGGGAGAACGACACAGATGACCGGAGACTGTCCCTCTGTGTCTGTCTCTGTCTGCCTCGCTATCTGCTGGACTGCCTGTCAATCTGTCTTCATCCATCTCTTTCTTTTACTTTGTTAACTCTCAAAGATCCACGCACGCACGCACACACACACACACACACAGACACGCACACACACAGACACACACGCGCGCGCACACACAGTGCCTACTTTTCAGAATAGATAAAACTCTAAATTGATAAAGATTTACTAGTTGAACTTGCTAAAGGACACCCTGAAACCAGACCCTGGCAAGCAGATTGGCCTTATTGGAAGAGCTTCAAGTTTGAGTTTAACTTCACTGAGCAAAGCCTAAAGAAAAACTTCAAGTTCTGTCTGTCTGTCTACATAATAACGGACTGAAGCTTAGAGGTCATGGCTCACCGGAACACTGCTGGAACTGAGCCTTCGTCAATGTTATTACTTACACCTGCACATTTCCTGCTTTGATCAATTAAAATGTCCGGTGTGAAAAAATATTGGATTGGATCATTTCTGCCCCCCAGGAAACACCAGCCATCAGTCCCTGTCAGGTTCTTTGAGTGTATCCGAAATGTGGCAAACTAAGTCGTAAAAAGGTTTTAAAAAAAAAAACACACACAAAAAAACTACTCATGAGGTGGCAGATTGAGTTTCAGGAAAAGTAGCCATACAGCGGTTTTGCTAATGTATAGTTATTGAGTTTGGTTTACAGCATGGTGGGTGACAGTGAGAGAGCATGGGGTGATTAAACGGTGCGGGAAAAAGATTTGAATGGTACACCTACAGTATACACTGTGGCCAACTGAGCCACCATATTTTTCGACTACATGGCCACAGCTACCAATTCCATAAAAATCGAAGACTTAAATGTATATTTGGACATTTTGGTAAATATGCTTATTCACTTTTTTGCCAAGAGTTAGAAGAGAAGATCAAAAGTATTCTAAGAAACTGCACATAAAATATGAAACTACAGCCAGGAGCCGGTTAGCTTAGCATAAAGAATGTAAACATGGTGAAACAATTAGCCTGTTTCCAAATGTAAGAAAAAGCTGCCCAGCAGCACCTTTGAATCTCACTAATTACCATGTCATAACTCTTTTGTTTAGCCTGTACAAAAACCAAGGTGTTGCGGTATTACAGGGGTCTTATGCCAGACCTTTTCTTGGCGTCAGTGGCAGTCACTTCCTGTGTTAATTTGTGAGCTTTAAAGGTGCTGGTTGGTAGGTTTTATATTAAGACTCTGCAAAAAAAGAAGAGTAAACATGCGTATTGCCAAAATGTCAACTTTCTTTTCTTTATTTCTTTAAACACAGAGATAATTAAAAGTACATGAGCATTAAACATTTCCTGTTTGTTTTCCAGTTTATTCTGCTGGTTTGGAGATAGATATGCTCCTAATAAAACTCAAACCAGCTGGTACATTACTGCCTAACTGGGAGCTATTAAACCAGTTCAGCCTATTGGCACTACAATCCGAGAGAAGCTTCCTCCTACACTATATGCCATTATAAACACAGATACAGCCATGCATACGTGCTGCTTCTTTCAGATCTCCGACTATGTCCCATGTATCTGTGTGAGGGTCATATTTCTCCACGCTCTGCAGGTAGGTCCTTCTAGAGCACGAATAGCCCCCAGTGACGTACACACAGCCCAGCATGGCCACCGCCCCGCACTCTATCCTCCTCTCCTTCATGCTGCCAAGCGGGAACCATTCTTCTGTGTCTGGGTCGAAGCGTTCAGCGAGGGTGGTCTGGCCCCCTACCAGGTACAGGCTGCTGTTCAAAGACACCAGGCACATCCCGTACTCTGCAGGGAGCAAGGACATGACAATAACTGGGTTTCAATCCAAACATGTTTATGTAAATGGAGATTTATTGAGTTATAAAGGCGTTTTTATGACCTTTTAATAAATTGTGTATGTCTGTCTTTCTGCACGTATAATCTAGAGCAGTTGTGATTTCTTTACTGCAGTATATTTTTTAATCTTAGATCAATTCTTTTATAATTAGGTTTTGATATCAGAACTACCTGGATGGGGGCAAGTGGTTAGGATACGCCACTGGTCGATGTTCACCTTGTAACTCTGGATCTTGCTGTAGGTGCAGCTGCCTTTGAAGCCATAATTACCACCTGCTACATAGATGTTGTTTCCAAACACAGTCGCGGAGGCGTTCCCTACGCCTGGGGAAACAGACAGGATCATTTTATCAATATTATTCTGGTCAATTTATAGGAATAATTTGACATACAGAGAGACAGTCTTATTCACTCTCTTAGATTCTTAGTTCGATGAGAAGATTGAAACCAGCTTCTGTCCGTTCAGTATAAGTGGAGAGTCAGCAGCCAGTTAGCTTAGTATAACAACTGGAAACATGGGCAACAGATAGCCGTCCAACAGGTGATAATGCCGTGTCTTTTACTGCAGGACTCGACTCACTTTTAGAACCAGGTATCTTTCTCTAATTTATTTTGCAGTGCTGATTTTACCCCCTCAGTGTAGGGAGGGTTTTCATCTGATCGCCGCATCGATGGCGCGTGAAACTGTTGTGAATCCTTCCATCGGCAACCAAACAACTGTCTGCACTTTGTCAGTTGTACGGAGTAGTTTTGTGGGCTGCCGATTTTTAATATGTGGGTCTCGCAAATTAAATAATTGCTGTCGCTATTGCTATGCTTTTTTATCTTCATTAGATGTATATGACAGCTTCAGTTGCTACTTTGAAGATTCAAATTGTACATGCAAACACATGACCTGTAAAGTAGTTGATGTCAAGTAAGAATGAACAAATGAAAAACAAAACAAAGTACCTGGCAGTCAACATGGGCTGCCCTTCAGTCCAATAGTCAGAATCGCTGTTGTATTCCCAGACTGTATCCAAAATCTCAGTTGAGTTGGTTCTGTACCCCCCACTCACATAAATGGTACAGCCCAGTAAGGCTACCACATAGCTCTCCTTAGAGTGATCCGACATGACTTCACCCAGCACCCACTCCCCACTCAACGGGTCCCAGCGCTGAACCTCGGACAAAGGCCGCCAATGGTAACCCCCAATTACTATCATCTTTGAGATGGATCTCCTCCTATTAAACGCCACAGAGGACTGTTTGAACATAGGCGTTAAGGTGAACATGGAAAGGACGCTGTCAGAGTAATTTCGCTCATTGTAGGCACGCATCTTCAGCAAGGTATCGCTGATGTTTGTTGGGTTAATGTCCAGGGCAAGGGAAGAGAGATGGTTTGTTCGGATGAGAGGGTCATGACCCAGCCACCTGACCACTGCCTCCACCACCACTTCCTGCTCCTCCTCCGCTAGGACAGTCCTCAAGGTGTCGGGGTCCAGTTCTAGAAATTTCTCTTCTTTGATCACCTCCTGAGACATGCAGCAAAGTGTTGAGTTAGCCTAGCTGGAACTTAATCACTTAATTCTTCGACAGAGAATAGAGTGACTTTGGCATATAGAACATATATGTACATGACCAAGGATGGATTACTGAACGGGCCTACCGGGGACAAGCCAAGGGGCCCAAAGTGTTGGGCTCCTCCCTGGCCTTCACCTACAAAAATGTTATTTAAAGAGACACACATCGAGCAGAAAGAGACTCAAAATGACCGCAAATAAATATAAAATGACTTAAAAGAGACACAAAAATGCGAAAAACAACTACAGACAAGAGTATAACTACAAAAAGACCAAAACAATAACAAAGAGAAACAAAACAACTACAGAGAGACAGAAACTTACCACAAATAGACATGACCACTAACAACCTCTAATAAAGAGGTGATGGCGCCTTTTGCATGTCTGTGCCCAGGGGCACATTGTCTTATAATCCGCCCCCGTACATGACACATAGAGGGAGTACAATAGATAAGTAGGATTTATTATATCCTAGAAAAGAGCACTTAAATAAGAGCCAAGATTTTTTTGTATGCATTCATTTGTTGAAGTGTAAAAGCCTTACCTTAACGACTGACATTTTCTAAATCACCATGCAGTGGAAAAATACTCAATGACGTGAAAAGCAAGTACTGAAATTCAGAAAAGTATTATTCTGCTTTCACTTTGTCTTAGTTCAAAAAAGTGAAATTTCGACACTGCAAAAAACAAAAAAAGCTGATCTCTGACCTGCCCACTAGCAGCCTGCGGGCCTCTTTCTCAAGGGTAAGGCATGCGTGGAGCTGGGAGAACGCCAGCATGCCAAGGCAGTTGTCTACATCCAGAAGACGCACCAGGAAGGCCTCACAGGCCCTCTTCACAGCTCCAAACTGCAGCAGGTCAGCGGCCTTTAGCAAGCTGTCCACATTCAGCTGCATTATGGTGAACCTGGAAGAGTAGATGTAGTCTACCAAGGCAGACAAGACCTCCACTTCCAACACTGGCAGCCTGGGAGGAGAGGAGAGGAGAGGAGAGGAGAGGAGTGGAGAGGAGAGG
>CALSCE010009344.1:8077101-8087876 GCA_943593645.1 Bovichtus variegatus | reverse complement strand
GGGGAGGGGAGGGGAGGGGAGGGGAGGAGGCTGAAAAACTGTTTTGCTTCCCCCACTGGTTTATTTGCCTTCATTTACTTACTTATTTATCTTTTGACTTATTTTTATTGTCAGTATTTTTTCCTCTTTTTTCTTTCATTTTTTATTCAGATTTTCTTCTGTTATTCTTATTGTGTATTTCTTTGAAATAAAAACCTTTTCTTACGTAACATTCATTGTCACTATTGCTATCGCTCTCTCCGTGCACATTTACCTGTCCGGAAATGGACATTAAAACTTAAAAAATGAACTGCTGATCTATGTATGACCTGAAAGATTCAATAAACAAAACCATTAAGGGGCAGTTCGTACACATTCTTTACAATACTGTCATTTTAACGTGGGGGACACCATGTCATCACGCACAATACAAGGCTACACATGTTTCAGAGGATTTTGTGATCATTTATTGATCCCTCTGAGAATCCTTCCACTGTTTCCTCCTCCCCCATCTCCCACAGGGAGGTCAGAGGTCAGGGAGATTCACATCATCTTGTCTTTTTTGCAAATATATGCAAGTTGCAACATGAACCAAGGTTGTCTACTTGAATTACTGCCTTTTAAATCACTAAACCATTTCAATTTGCACTTCTTTGGATTGTCCGTCTTCCAACTAAATGGTACCGACATGTTCACGACGCTGTAGGCCACAATATGAACCAGCATTCTGCTGTCTATGCTGTTGTATTAACTTTGTCATGATTTCATATTTCTGATTCATACATTTAATATGGCCTTAAGGCTGTGACTTAGGAGGTGGAGTGGTTTGGTGGTTCAATCCCCGGCCTCTGCGGTCAGCATGTCCAAGTGTCCTTGTAAAACTAACACATAATGTGTATTTTGGATGGTTAATTTCCACTAGTATATACAGTCTATGATTTGAAAGAAAATAGTCCAAAGTGTCAAAATTGACCAGTGCGTGGAAAAAACAATGTTTTTTGCCTGCAGTGTCTCGCCCTCTCTCTCTCACACACACTCACGCATACCTAACGAGGCTGTTGGTCCTCTCCCTCATGTCAGCAGTGAACATGACCCTGAATATGAGCTGCGTGCACAGAGCGCCACCTTGTGGCAGTGCAGGACCTGGCCGGAGGAGCACTGCAGGGCGATGTCTGTGAAGAGGCCCTCAGAGTAGAAGCCTCGCAGGGCATCCAGCACCTCCTCAGGGTGGCTCACATCCTGGAAATCGTACACGTAGAGATCCTGGGCTCTTCTGGGTGACGCGGCTGTAGACTGTCTGTGCATTACATAGTTTGGCACAGTGCCATGTGACATAATTGTTATAATAGTTTTGGATATTCATTGTCAGTTTGATTATGACAAACCTATTTTTACAGCAAGACACTACAGGCAAAATTCATTTTGAGAGTTTGAGAGCTGTTTTCCTTTCATAACAAGTCTCCTTTTAGACTAGTGGAAAGAAAACATCCAAAATACACATTCAGGTGTTTATTGGACTAATTTTGTCTATTTGCATCAGTATTTTTCTCCTAAATTCACCAAAAGTTAGCAGTAGTTAATGCCTTATTTACATCATTCATACATAACATTTTCGAAAACTTGTAATACAAAAATGAATTCTCTTAATGTAACTAATCAACTGGGGTGGTTTCATGGTGATTTCTGTTAGTTGAAGTGTGTGTCACATTCGCCTGTTGTGTTTTGCAAAATGTATCAAATTTTACAATACACGTCTTTAAAGACCGGTTTCTCAAAATAACTTTTTTCTTATAATGCCAGAGATGTCGACTTCAGTAGCTCGACTCTAATGTCAACTAAAGGAAACAATAATTTTGAACCTGGCTTCATCCAATGTTCAATTTATGTTCTGGAAATCTATGCAAATGAGCACATATTTGATAAGATAATTCCTCATTTGCATACCTAAACGTAACATTTCCGAAAATACAAAAAATGGTTGTCTTAATGTTTCATCGTGATATTTACTAGTTAAATTCTTTACCCTATTTCTTCTGCATTTAAATTGTAAAGAAAACATATCTGGGGTTTTCTGTGATGAAATGCTGTGTTTTGGAAGAAGGAAAAAAAAGTATGTAATGTATCAGAAAAGAGGGACGTAAATGATTGTGGTGCCCCGGGGGTCAATTGCCCCATTCTTCAGTTTTGGTGTGCAGTTTGGCCTGCTGAAATCAAGGATTGCTCCTTTAAATATTTATCAACACTTCATGCTTAATAAATGGTGTTATGGTGATATAATACATATACATGCATCATTTGAGGTGTTAAATGATGGTGTTGCGTTTCTCCTATAGATATGGTTTCCCTCGAACAGCTCTTGCTAATATTGCAAATACATGGAAAACACATTAGGAAAGCATTAATATTATTCTAGGCAAACCCAGTGACACACAATTACAATACCGCCTCTTGTATTAGGATTTTTGACTTTGCAACTCGTTGGCATTGGATAGCCTCTTTCCCCTTGAGAATGAACTTTAAAGAATGTGGTAAAATACTTTCTCCAGTGAAGTGAGAAAAAGTTTGAATTTCCACAACAAAAACACATATTTTGAGCGTGATAGCTTACAATGTGAATGGACAAGGATCACAACATACCTGATCAACATGGTCCACAGGGTCTGATGTGGGTTCCACTGAATTAAATCCACTAAATAAAAAACTCAGGTCAACAATTGAATTTGCTCTTTGAGGCGAAAATAATCGGGACAGATGCTAAGGGTGATTTTTGTCATAGGTGTCATGGCCTTTAATTCTGGCGACGTCACTCTGCCTTCGAGCAGAAAGACACTGCTCGGATGACAATCCGTGAGGCCACCGTTAAGCAAGCCAGAATAACCTCTGGTCGTGACTTTTCAAAATAAAACGCTTGTTAAGGTTTTTAGCTCAGCTCACACGTGTTCCTTTTGAAGCATAAACCAGACTTTGTTTCCCTCTAGATGTAGATGATAACCTGATAATTGAACAAATCTATCAATGCCAGTGGTGGTAAGTAACTTTATTCACGTAAAGATTTTAATTTAAATAAATGTCTGCTAAGTCACTGTCTATCGGCCGAAAGAGGTGATGGTGATTAAGCCACTGATAAAGTATTGTAATATTTACATATTTGCAGCATTACAAACTGGGTGTTTGAAAAAAAAAAATGTTATTACAGTTTTACTCCATTGTATACACACAAAAAAAAGGCACTATGCACACAATTCTAAAAGACTTGAAGCTAATGTATAAACAACAAGACTCAAGCCTGCGAAACGTTAAGCACAATTTTCCAATTTTTTAAGCAACATTAGGTACAATTTGAGGCCTACTTTTGTAGCATTTCTATTTTCTGACTCTTTATACTATATTCCACTACATTTTAGAGGGAAATATTGTACTGTTTGCAAACAACATTTATTTAACAGTGGTAGTTATCACAGAGCCTACTTGCTAGTTAAGATTTTATATTCGTAACATTTTATGAAACGTGATCTATTATAATGAACATCAAGCACTGTTTACGTGTTCAACATGTACTGCTTACGCATCAATAGAAATGATCAAATACTTTCACTGACAGTGTTTCCAATTTTTTACATTTTAGATTTCCCTTTACGCTGCCTTACTAACATGGGTGGATTATGAGACAGTGGGCCCCTAGGCACGGACATGCAAAGGCTGCACCTCCTCTCGTATATAGGAGCGAGACACAGACTTAATAGTTGTTTAGCCTCTCTGTGTCTATTTGTGGTCTTTTGTGTCTTTTCGTGATCATTTTGAGTCTCTTTGTAGCCATATTAAGTCTCTTTGTAGTTTTCTGTGTGTCTTCGTGGTCATTTTGAGTCTCTTTGTAGTCGTTTTGTATCTCCTTGTGGTCATCTTGTGTCTCTTTTGTAGTCATTTTAAGGCGTTTTGTGGTCATTGTAAGGCTCTTTGTGGTCATTGTAAGGCTCTTTTCAAGTCATTTGAAGTTGTTTTGTGTCTCTTTGTGGTCTTTTTGAGTCTCTTTGGGGTTGTTTTGTATCTCTTTGTGCTATTTGTTGTCTCCTTGTGGTCATCTTGTGTCTCTTTGTAGTTATTTGATGCTCTTTGTGAATGTTTTGCCTCTTTCATCGTCGTTGTGAGTCTCTTTGTGGTCTCTTTACAGCTATTTTGGTCACTTTTTAGTTGATCTGGTCTCTTTGCAGTAGTTTTATGTTTCTCTGGGGTCATTTTGAGTCTCTTCTTGGTTGGTACATGTCTCTTTGAATGACATGTTGTAGGTGAAGGCCAGGCCCGACACCTGCCCCTGGGCCTGTGTTCAGTAATCCACCCATTCTTATTCATTTGTTGTAGAAACAAACATCAGGTTTATCCATGGACAACACTGTTTGTGACTACCCAAGAAGTGTGATTATAGTTACACCATCATGACATAAATGCCACATTTCATAATATGATGCCATAAAATCTCCGGTCATTCACAGATGCCAGGCCTCTCTCTGGCCTAAACACCAAACTTTCTGAGTAAACTATTCCAAACTTCCAAGACTTGTATCCCAGTTTGACAGCCTCACTTGAGCCTGGCTGTTACTTATGCAACTAAGCATCTTCCTTTAAGCCTCATCTAAAGCTTCTTCTCACTGTAGAGTGAATTCAGAAAGTAAACAAAGCCTGCTGAGTCTTGGATCATAATACCAGGTTAGAGCTGTCTCTGTGAGTTGTTGGCGTGCATCCCTCCGAAAATCCATCTTCAAATCCCACTCCATTTGTGCCAATCCAGTGATTCTTTTTTTCTTTTGTCAGTCTCGGGAAGGAATATCTTTGCATCTTCACGGGTTTATCAGCCTATCCGAAAAGTAAAGGACGAATCAGCTCTTCAGTTAAACGCTGGCTGAAGTTTGGCTGGAACATCCATACATCAATAACAATATAAGAAAAAGGATGACGCATCAATAATCATTACTCATTTTCATATATTTGACATCCCTAATCATTTCCAGAGGATAAAGCCCGATGGCTTTGGTGATCCCCGGAGCTACCGCGGGGTTTCGAGTGAAATGCTTTCAAAAACTACTGGATGGATGAAATTTCCCCTCAGGATGAATTGTTACTTTAGTGATCCTTTTATCTTTTCTTCCAGTGCCAATATCAGGTCAAAATATTCATTTGTTTAATATTGTTGGTTTAAATACCTGCAGAACATACAGTCCCATCAGCCGCAGCTTTACTTGTGTGTTTAATGCTAGCTAGCAACTATTAGCATGCTAACGTGCTAAACGAAGATGGTGAACATGGTAAATAATATACCTGCTTAAAGTTCAAAGCACAGCCTCACAGAACCACTAGCATTGCTGTACACTTGTTTATGGATTGTAAAAGTGGATTTGAAAATGTATATTTCACCCGTTCTTTCGAATTCTAAACACAGTAATACAGGTTTTAACTGTACTTTTTTTGTTAGCCCTAGCACTTGTTTAATCATTTATCTATGTCCCATTTTTCTGTGACATTCCTAATATTCTTCACATTTTCCATTATCCCATTCTCAATTGAACACAAGATTGTTTCAGCCATTTAACAAAGGGCTCAAACGCCCCTTTAAGACATTTTATAGACTGCAATAGATGTTTCTAGTATTTTGTCCACTGCATTTATTTATACAAAACCAAACTCTTGCAATATGATGCAATCCAACACCATCACAGCTTCACAGAGACAAACGTACCAGACTGTTACACTGTTGTTTGAATGCACTGCAGTTGTTCTGGTCCCTCAGTGAACAGTAAATACAGAAAAAATGAATCCAAAAGAGGTTTTTTGGTTTTAATTGCATCGTAAGAATCACAAGATTAAGAATAAACAAAATCACATTTCACATCTTGCTTTATGACGGTGTCAACCTGAATCTCTCAACGCATGATTCCATGAACATTTAAGTTGGGAAAACAATACTCTATCCAGGATCCTCACTATATATGGACAAAGTCCCATAATTATTCCTAATCATTTCTAAGAAAAAGTGTCATAGTTGTCTGGATAATGTTACTGAATCGAGCCTGGAGCCTTCAATGTGTGAAGCACGGATGGATGGAAAAAGAGCTGTTCTGAGACCTGAACTTTTTGTTCATTTAGCGTAAGCAATTAGTTGAGGTTCAATGACGCCAACTCAAGAGTCAACATGATCAGGTTAATCCAAAACCTGGTTCAAACAATCAAGACAGCTCGACATGTAGGACTACGAACCACGTGTGATACTCAAAGAGGAGCCAGAGATGTTCACAGTCACAGAGCAGCACATAAACACATTGTATAAAGAGCAAAAATATAGTCCAAAATCAAACTGTGGGTAATAAGCTCTGTTATGCGTGTGTTCTCCTACTGTATGATCCTAAACAAAAATCTAATCAAATTCCTATTAGAAGTGATGTTATACTTATATTAGTTGTAAGATTAAGTAACATTTGACAACTTTGACATATTATCAACAATGTATTTGGCACATTTTATTTAATCTTAATAGCATATAGGGTCACTGAGGTAAGTTAATGTAGTGGTGTTGCATTCAAAACGCTGGCCCTGATCTCAAATTATATTTACTAAATATACTGACATTATAAGACGTTTCGACATAGCACACTAGGCAAAGCACAGGTGTAAATGATACAACTAATGATTCCGTTGAGCTGCTTCAGTGTCAGGGTCCTGCTGCTTGCACTCCGGCTGACTGTCGCACTGGTATGATTTATTGGGACACTTGCATAGAACAGAGCCATGTTTTGAAGTTACACCAGTGCTTTCTTACTATGACAAGTCCAAATGTCTGTTCTAAAAATAAAACAATCTAGTTTACTTATTTTTGTTTAATCTTGCTGGTTTCTCCAATGTTACCTACCCAAATTATAAGACACTCATAAGGGATTTTTTTTCTTGGGGAAAGATTGTTTTTTTTTTTGCCCTGAGTTAAATGAGAAGTTAGGTACTACGATCGTGTCTGTCATTCAAATATGGAGATTGATTAGCTTAGCTTAGCACGAAGACTGAGAGCAGGGATAAACAGCTAGTTCCGCTCCGTCCAAAGGTAACAAGGTTTCGTTTGTTTTTGACGTACAACAAAGACGTTTCTCATCAAAGTCCGTGTATGGAGGTCGGGGTGGATGGGCGTGTCAAACAAATGCTGTTAGTGTCCCATACGAAACCAAAAGTCAACGATGACTTATTTTAATTTACGTTTGTTACTTAAATAACGTAACAAACATACTCATTATACCCCAAACCACGATATCATACTAAACCTAACCAAGTAGTTCTGTCACCTAAATATAAGTAGTTTTATTTTTTGGTCCAATTTACAACATTAACCACTTGTTTAAAACTTTGAAAGTATTCCGGGATAAAAATTGAGAATGCAGTTTATTTTTATGGGAACGTAATGTTGTACACATACGGAGTTGCAAGTCTACCTGCTGTCTCGTACAGGTTTGTTTTTTGTAAACCTTGATCCCTAAATTTTGGTTCAACTTTGTATTTGTATTGTAATAGGGCACGAAAGCCTCCATTCTCCACCTCAACCACTGATTAAAAGGCAAATCATTAATAAACACAGAGTCCGACCTTGTTCTAGAGGGTTGTCACTGTTTTCAAAAGACAATATAAAAATTCAAGGATTTGTATCTTAATTAAAATAACTCAACCAACAAAATTGTACTTTAAAAATTATAAATACTGTCTTGACAATGTGAGAAAAAATGTTTAACAATTAAGGAGAGCAGCATGTGCCTTCTACAGTACACACTCAATATTTTCCATTAGTGCAATATTTCAGTTACAACTGAGGATTCGATCAAGTATTGTACTCCATGGCCCAGACTAAAACTGCATACTTGCTTTCAGTTCCTCGAGGATGTCAGTCCCACTGCTCCAGGCAATGACTTTAGCTCTTAGAGAAGCGTTAGCGTCCTGATCCTCCAGTTTGGCCAGCAGTTTCTCCAGGGTGAACCCCTTCCTGGGCATCACAACATCATTCCCTCTGAGACAGGAAGTAGGGCAGAGATCATTCCCACCGTCCCCCGCGTAAAATATCTGCTCGTACTCCACACCTCTATCGGTCTGCTCTGACAGATACAGCTCCAGGACTTTTCTCTTGCAGAGGTTGACGGGGCATCGATCGCAGTTGTGAGAGTGGCAGCACT
This sequence comes from Bovichtus variegatus, assembly GCA_943593645.1. Lineage (NCBI taxonomy): Eukaryota > Metazoa > Chordata > Actinopteri > Perciformes > Bovichtidae > Bovichtus > Bovichtus variegatus. The sequence continues at coordinate 8,079,705 of CALSCE010009344.1, read as the reverse complement.
GCACCTCCATGTACCCCAGCTCGTTGAACTTAGCCGGGTTGGTGAAAACTTGATCGACGGCTGCGTGGAAACCGGATGCGTGGAGGATCCAGTCTATAAACATGGTGTTGGAGTCAGAGATGACTATGCAGTCAATGGTGCTTTTATGCTCCGATATGAATGTCAGCAAGTCTGTCATTCCTGCTGTGAAGGGGATGGTCTCCATAACACTGCGGACCCTGTCGGGGCTGACCTTCTGCTCTCCTGCATGGACGGACAGAAAAAAGATCAGAGGACTGAAAAATAAGCAGGTTTGTTTGGAAGCCCATTTCCACCAGTAAAATAAATAAACGTAGCCTTGTGATGAAAAAAAAAACAAAACAATGAAAAACTTTCTCAAAATAATGACTTAGCATTCCAAAATAATGACTTAGCATTTCAAAATAATGACTTAGTGTCTCAAAATAATGACTTATCTCAAAGAAAATTAATGTAATGTGGCAAAATAATGACCGAGGATTTCATTATCTTGAAATACTAAGTCATTATTTTGAGAAATGTTCTCATTATTTTGCAATACTAAGGGATTTTTTTGCAATACTAAGCCATTATTTTGAGATACTAAAATCATCATTTTGAGATACTAAGTCATTGTTTCGAAAAAGCTTCTCATTACAATCAATAAAATGTCAATGCAAAAATATTTGGAGCAGCTTATGGATGTAAGAATGAATGAATGGCCTACAAACAGGATAATGAACTCTCACCTATGTAGTTCATCACTCTGCCCATGAACTCTGTCCAGTGGCCTTTTCTGTAGGAATTCTTCACAGAGTCAGGAAGAGTCTGACCTGGAAGGCATCTGGGAAGAGAGAAAACAAGATCCACAGTGGATAAAGTGGTAATGTTGCTTGTTATTCAAACATAGGAAATCTGTGGTTCTTTACTATCCAGTGTGCTATTTCGATCTGCTAGTATCAAACAGTCTTCTCCTATAGATTTGTATACATTTTACAGCAGTAAAAAAAAGCATTGCATTGTAGAGTGAGGCATTTCTTCATAGTGATCAATGAATTGATTCAATCAGATTATTTACCTAATCACCCAAGTGTCACTGTTGTCATCAACCACAGTGTGGTCGAAATCAAACACCATCAGAGTCTTCATTTTTCACCTGGAAAAAAAAAAGACATTGTGTAAGATAAAGAAAAATGCAGAACTAAGACAAATTATTATTATTATTATTATTATTATTAATAATATTAGTATCCTCATTGTTATCATTATACAATAGTCTCTTTAGATAGGGTTGTATTACGCATGTTTGCTCTGTCTAACAGTGACATCAGGGTTGAGTTAGTACATACAACTATCTACGTTACACCTTATCTTTCATCAGCACACACCGTGACTGTATCAACCAACTGTTGTACCTCAATAAATCGCTCCCCTTTATATGCCGATCGTACCACAACACCTCAATTAACCCGGATACGTTTTCAGTTCTTTTCTAATAACCACCAAAAAGGTCAAGTTAAAACTCATTGTGTTTTAAATTACTCATTTTTACAAGAGGTCTGGTGTAACTTCGTCTCCTTACAAGTTAACGGCCTAGCATCCCGGCTAATCCCTTCATTATGATTCTGCTCCAACCATTCAGCTCAGGGTGAATACCACAAGTTGCGGGGATTTCTGGACAAGACTATAGCCCAGGCAAGGAGACATAACATACAAGATATTAGGTAAGACTGTAAACAAACTTACTGTTTGACATTAGTCCACGGTTCTGTCTTCCTCCTCGTCTTCTTGTTGTCGTATTACAAGATGTGAACCTGTTCTGGGCTCATTACCGCCGCCTGCTGGTGAAGTGCCACTTTTTGGACTCTTAAAATTACTATTGTAACAATTCTTATTATAACAGCCTACAATGTCCCGTATAAACATACCTGGAGATATTATACTACCTTAATGTTTTTTTAAAAAAATGTTTTTATAAGAGTTTTTCTATAATGCATAATTGTTTAATAATATTGCAAAAAAGAAATGCACTTTTAGCAGTATATTTTTGTTTGTGTGTAACCAAGTACATTTACTCAACTACTCTACTTAAGTACAAATTTGAGGTACTTGTACTTTACTTGAGTGTTTACTTTTCATGCCACTTTACACTTCTTCTCCAGTACATTTCAGAGGGAACCCCATGGGGGAAACGTTGTACTTTTTACTGCACTACAATTATTTGACAGCTTAAGTTACTGTACAAATTAAATGAAAACAGTACAGCTGAAGCAATTAGTCAATTGACAGAAAAGCTATTTGATTGATTATCAACATAATATTATATACATATATACATTCAAATATATTTCATGATGCCAGTTTTTTTTAATGTGAGGATTTGCTGCTTTTCCTTTTATTTATTTCAATTTATTTGTAATAATTTTTCAACATTTTCTGAATTTTTTCAAAGCAGACAATTAATCAATTAATCGAGAAAATGATGAGCACAGCAGATTAATCAATAATTAAACTAATCATTAGTTGCAGTCCTATAAATAAAGATAACAATAAATCTATCTATCTATCTATCTATCTATCTATCTATCTATCTATCTATCTATCTAT
>CALSCE010009344.1:8024195-8077091 GCA_943593645.1 Bovichtus variegatus | reverse complement strand
TATCTATCTATCTATCTATCTATCTATCTATCTATCTATCTATCTATACATACTAGTTCAAACGTGAGCTCCGCCTCAACCAACTACAACTGTAAAATCCTGCTTTTTGACATGAATGCATGAGTAATAACAAGCTTTTAATACTTAAGTGCATTTCCCTTATTACATTTGCATACTTTTACTCAAGTAAGGTTTTAAAGTATTTTCGCAGTGTAGGATTAGTACTTGCATTTAATTAAAATATATGAATACTTTCTCCATAACTGGCACCATGTCGCATTCACGACAACTGAAAGCCTTTGACCCATTCAATCCAGAGAAGACTGAAGACGTCTTTTCACCTCTTTGACCACTAGGCGGCAGCAATCACACGACCTGAACTACACAAAAAATTAAACCGAGAAGAAGAAAACCTGTCGGTTTAGTTCCTGGTTGCTAAAAGTCAAGAATCACCCTCTGTTCAGATTGTTGTTTTTCTCATCATTAAGCTCAACGGTCGCTTGATTTCGACCAACATGTTTAAAGGTTTCGGGACGTGGTTGGGTTTGGAGAACCAGACGTACACGAAGACGTCGGACGACAAAGAAGACCTGAGCGTGGAGCAGGAAGAAAAGGTGGTGGAAGCACAAAACGAGGTAAACAAACAGCAAGCAGCTGACCATGGAGAACCAGAGGCGAACCAAGAAGACTCTGAGCACGTCCAAGGACTCGGGGGTGAGAAAGCACTGCGAGTTATTGCTGGTTTTTTTTGCGAGAGGAAAAAAACAAACATTACTTAACGTCAAGCTAGGTTAATTAGCTTCTCAGTGGCTCGAGGATGTGGTTGCCGTGCCATTCATCTGTCAGTCTATGTAAACTGGTCGTGCACACATTAAACTAGGAGAATGTAGTTGTTGGTGAAAGCTCCCCACATGCCATTCCTCACTCTTGGAATGTCACTAAGGTTTGCTCTTCAGCTCTGTTGTTTGTTGTCCACTGACAGCAGGAGTTTGTCTGACTGCAGGAGGAAGCTGTCTTATATATTTGCCTTGTCTTGTGTTGTTGTTGTTGTTGTTGTTGTAGCAATGTTTTGAGTAATAGTCCCACGATATGATGTTTTTGTCACCCGTGCTAACTTCTCGTCTCCCTCCTCCACCTGAAGATTACTTCTTCAGTTTTGCCTCCAGTGCCACCAAGAAGATCTCTGAGTCAGTGGTGGAGACCGCGCAGACCATCAAGAAGACTGTGGAAGAAGGGAAGATCGACGGCATCATAGACAAGGCATGTTGGTATTGTCGCTTGTCTGGCGAAGTTTGGCAGCATGTAGAAGACAACTTTGTGGAAGGAGTTACTTGTTGTCAAGAACAGCAATTTGCTCAACGTGACATAATACTAGGGCTGCACAATATGAGGAATATCCCGAGAACCACATTTTTCTTGTGATTTAAAAAAATAAATAAATAAACAGATATGAAAGTGTACTCAGTTTCTGCCGCTTTCAGTTCACTGCTAACATCCAACAAATTACTTGTTGAATACAAAAAAATTAAATAAAAGGAAGTTATTTCCAACATTTTCATTGAACTGAACAGGAAAGGCGTCAATAAAACAAAGTGCATTTTAAAGTGCCGTTTCCTACTTGTTTCCCCGCTGCTAGTTGCCACAACCGAAAGGCAAGACTTGACCACTACTGCCATTTTTTTTAGGCTCCAGTTTCTCTCTGGCATTCACACTTTCGTCTGCACTCATCTTGTCACACTTTCCTATGTAGAGTAGTGCGACAGCACTGGTCTAATAAACCTGGTTTGCATGCGATGCCTAACTGCAAGGGCTCTGTCTGATTGGCCAGAAAGTTGGCGCATATTGGACAAAATAACGAACAACAGACTGAATGTGATTTAATACGTTGTTACTATATTCAAAATGCATTTTCGCAGTCTTTGACGATAAAAAAAAAAAAACTATATATTGTGCAGCCCTACATAATATCATGACAATATTCCATCAGAAATGTTGCCCCGCTTGTCCTTTCTGCCATGTAATGTGCATCTGTATGTGCGTGTTACACTTGTCTATTTCCAGACTTTCCTAGGAGACTTTCAAAAAGAGCAAGAAAAGTTTGTCCAAGAGAAGAAGGCAAGAAAATCAGGTAAAATCAGAATCAAGAGACAAGACTCTTTAAATGAACAAGGTTGAGACGGTAACAATATAAATAGTAAAACAATTGAAGACTTAGCCCACACATACTCAGGTATGTTTTTAAAACAGGGTTTTTCCCAAAAAAATATAAATACCCTTGTACGTGTCGACCAAGGCAAATGCCCATGAAAATTAGAAATGATAAAAGTGGAATATAAGAACATTTTTAAATTAGAATTGAATAGTTTCATAAAGTGAAATGTTATACTACACATATAATTGAAAATGTAAGGCATGTTATCCGTATAACGTATTGACCTGTTCCATCTAGGGTTACAAAATTCCAGGAATACTCAAGGTGGAAACTGTCCATGGAAATTAACAAGACATTATGAGAATTCACAGGAAATAAGGGAAATAAAATGGAAGTATAAGGGTTATCTGCTGAGGATGTATTTAACATGTCATATGCATATAAAAACAAAGATTTTACCATATCATAAGCAGACATAATCCATTAATTTTGTCAAATACATACAGAGTGAAATGTGCCATATTAACTAATGGGGAAAGGCCACAGCCACCAGCGTGGCCTGTATGCAAACTTATGGTTTAAAGTGAACAGCTAATGTATAAAAAAAAACTTCCAACCCTAGTAATAAACATTGTCATGTATCAAATTAGAGTGTGGATTCCACCCTTTTTTTCCTTTTTTTTTTTATGTCAAAATGAATTGAAATGGCAATCTTGCAAGACCGTATTGATTTAAAAAAATAAAGATAAATAAATAAACGTGGTAATCAGGGCCCTCACATTATCAGCTCCTATAACTTTCGGGCCAAACCGCTTCTCCAACCGCAGATCCAGGTGTGTGTATGTATGTAGCAGAGAGATAAGACTAGCGAATGATGAAATACCTCTTGTGTGCTTTGTATCACAGCACGACTGAAGGTTTGTGTGTGTGTGTGTGTGTGTGTGCGTGTGTGCGTGTGCGTGTGCGTGTGCGTGTGTGCGTGCTGACGTTTGTGCCTAGATGCAGCGGTGCCTCCCTGGGTCGGCTACAATGAGGAGGAGACGATCCAGCAACAGATCCTTGCTCTGTCAGCTGTAAGCAAAAACGCCATATGAATGTGTCGACATGTCGCTCTTCATCTCTGGAATAATTAGCCCCTTTGTTGTGCAAACTGAGCTCTCTGGCTGCTGATTTCTAGGACAAGAGAAACTTCTTGCGCAACCCTCCCGCTGGTGTCCAGTTCCACTTCGACATGGAGCAGATGTATCCTCTGGCTGCAGTGATGCTGGAGGAGGACCAGCTCCTCAACCGCATGCGCTTTGACCTGGTTCCTAAACAGTCAGTAGACCTTCAGTATTGTGTGTGTGTGTGTGTGTGTGTGTGTGTGTGTCTGTGTGTCTGTGTGTGTGTGTGTCTGTGTGTCTGTGTGTCTGTGTGTCTGTGTGTCTGTGTGTGTTTTACATTGTGTGCCTCTTTCTGCTCGGGCTCTACCGGAATGAAGATTTGAATGTCTGTCATCATATTGAAGTCATAACCCTAAAAAAAATAAAAATAGATTTGCTTATAAATTGTTATGGTAAAGGTTATTTAATGTAATTTATGGTGCTGTTAAATTGTTGTTAGGCCCCGTTAGTATTGGTGTGTGCTGACCTTTTGTGTGCGGCAAGCGGGAGATTGTTGTTTTTTTCCAAAGGCTAAATGTCAACAGATATGGATTGAAACGGAATATTTTGTGAGATGCAAACATGTCGCTGATTTTGGGAATTAATATTCTGTATCTATCTTTTTTCAATAGATGTTTGCTTTTAGAACGTTCTGGAGTTATTGGTGATTTTAGAGTTCGAATTTCAACGTTCTGATTTGTAGCTTCAAGTTTCTGCGAGTGTGTCAACAGGACACACCAACATTGAAATCATATTGTAAAACGGAAGGGTGTGTGTTCGACAGCGTCAAAGAGGAGGTTTTCTGGAGGAATTATTTCTACCGGGTGTCTCTGGTCAAGCAGTCGGCTCAGCTGACAGCACTGGCAGCCCAGCAGCAGCAGAAGGGCGGTGAGGACAGAGGGGCCGGTGTTTCACCTGAGGACGTCGTCTTAACAGGTCCGACTCGCATCCGCAGACTCATTTTGCCCGTTCATTCACATCGACAGCTAGATGCATTAGATTCAAACTGACTAACATTTGTATGCACTGTTTTCGTCAGCGTTATTAAAGGGACAGTTGACCCCAAAATCAAATTTTTATTTAATTTTTTAGCTCAGGTGAACCGTCTCGTCCATGAGTAGATGCACGCTTCTTTCTGCACGGTGATACGTTTGGCGGGTGTAGTTCGTTAGAAAGAAAATAGTCCCGGCATGAAACGGCTCACAACAAGCTCTGTGGACTATCTTCAGTAACCAGGTCATGATTTCTAGAAAGAGTGATTGTTGGTGAGTTTTTCAAATGTGTTTTTTTTTTGGCGCTTTGAGTACCACATGCCGAGGGCCCTCGAGTTCCGTCTTATTGCAGCGAAAGCAGGCATCTATACAGCCGATATCTCAAACACTCAGCAACTCGCACCAAAACAATCTACATTGATAAAAAGCACTTCAGGTAAAAGGACAAATGTGTATTTTTGAATTTGGGGTGAAATGTCCCTTTAAGTAATGCGAGTGGTCGCTCTTCTCGGCGTGTTCAGTATTGTAAACCTGTTTACATGCATGAGCCTGATATCCTCTCCAACAGTTCTATTAATCCTCCTGCTTGTTAGACCTGTCGATGGAAAGACGATGGCATTTTATAGCATGGGTATCATTCATTTATCACATGTTACTGAAGTTAATAAATGCCATTTTTTTTGGGACATTTTACAAATCACTGTGTGCAAAGTATACTGTGCAAAGCAAATCGGACAAAAGTGAAATTGGCTAACATCCTAAATGGTCTAACGTTTTATTACCTTTATCACCTTATTCGCTCTAGACTTGCTCTCGAAAACACATGCGTATGTATGCAAGTCCTTGAGGTGCGCACATTCTCGCCACACGTCCTTTTAAGAAACGCCAGTTAACGTGGTGAATGGCATATGCATTTTGTAAGTACACATTGTTTATACATCGGGCCCCCTGGTGAATTCTGTTTCCACTCCTTAGTCACACCAAATAGGCACACATTTGTAAAGACCACGGGAGACGTGCTAAGAGAGAGTAATCTGCTTTGTCACCTTCTGGGTCCCCGATTTGTGAATATTTCATTTCACCACAAACACTGCTGGCTCGATTAATCATCAGGAACAGCTTGTGGCTTTCTGCTTTGTTGTCTGCGGGGAGAGTTTTTGCAGTTAAGAGATTTGAGGTGGAGCTCCTGGTTTGGGATCAGTATAATGAGAAGCCAGTCTTCAGCTGTTGCCTTCCACCTCATTATTATTATTAATATTATTTAGTTTGTCAAACTCCGTAATTGTGATTTTCCGTGTGTAAAAACTAATAGCACTGTATTCTGTTTTTGTAGACAATGTCGGACCAAAAACTCCACCAGTTTCTATCAGCGACATACAGGAGGTAAGAGTCCTCCACTAAAGACGCGTGTGGGTGTGTATGCACATCGCGATACTTTCTAACACTCATCCTAAAACGTAACAAAAATAGTACAGTCGTTTTGTCTTCATCTACTCTCAGCCAGCTCATGAAGAAGAGGAGGAGATGTCGACGAGTCCGGGAGTGTCCGAGTTTGTGAGCGACGCTTTCGACTCGACAGGCATCAACCAGGAGGACCTGAGGAAAGAGATGGAGCAGCTGGTGCTGGATAAGAAGGAGAGCCTCCCACCTCCTGATGGTTAGCATCATAACAATTTCTACTGGATCTTCACGTAAAAGTTCTCTCCTAGGCACAGCAGCCCATTTTATGCGCCACTTTCAAGTGGTGTGATAGTGAAGTTGACCAATCTTCCAATCATAATCCCACCATCGAGTGATGCCCCAATGCCGTGCCAAGTGTGTGGGGAGTGCGCCAAACGCACTTTCGATGATTCCGTGCGGTCGGAAAGAAGGCGTTGTTACGGTGTGCATTCATGGCTGTGACAATCATGGCCAATCAGATTCACCACTTTCACCCCCTTTAAGCACAGAGCTATCCCCGTCATGACGCAAAGAGTTTGTCAGAATCCTGTAGAGAGTTTTCCGCAGAGAGAATTTATTGTTGTCTGGGACTTGGGAGGGAAATTAGCGTCATTTTAAACTGTAGTTCTGAACCCCATGTCAGCCACACATCGATATGTATTATAATAGAAAGATACAGAGCACCAGGCGACATTTTGGCCATCCTTGTGTTCCTTGTTTGATGCACACAGCCGTTACCTACGTTAACCCGAGTCAGAGGTACTCGCATCGCACGGTTGCGATTACTGTACTAATCCAATTTAGATGTTGGAGGACAACGTTCAGTAAGTGTGTCAAGTGTTACTAAATTGCGGAGTGAAAAAATGCCTTGCTCATAACCTTCCTTTTTACATTCAGATGAGTCAGCAGACTGGGAGAAGGAGCTGCAGCAGGAGCTCCAGGAATACGAGGTGGTGTCTGAGTCGGACAACAGAGACGACCAGTGGGATCAAGAGATCGAGAAGATGCTCCAGGCCGACGGCAGCTAGACAACTTCTACTTGTTTGTCTCTTTTGCAGTGATTTGGCTCAGAATGGAGGAATTAGTAACCGGTGATCCACAAGGGGGGATGAACTTCTACATTCTCTGCCCCACCCAACTGCGGTTACGATCTTGTAAACATCCTCCTGTACCTGGTGAAGGCGTAGAGCCAATAAACAGCAGGAGCGTGTCACCTCTGCTGGAAACGGTGCAGACCTTTAGTGAAGTGCTACGTCATTGCTCCTTCCTACATTACTTTTATCTACATGGCTTTCCCCTACCCTCTCTCTCTCTTTTCTTTTTCTTTTTCTGACAAGGAAACGCCGCTAGAGGGCGCTCCGGTACAAGTACAGTGAATTTTACAATGAAGGCGGCTCGCTTGAAACGACATAAAAATGTTTACTCTCGTTTCCACTGCTGCTTTCTGGGTGGGTTGTACAGTTAAGTCTTGGTATAGTTGTAGTACAGTCAAGTCAAATGTAAAGTTACATTTATGTAAATAAAGAGGATTCTAACACTATACTTTACTTCAAGTTGCACTTCCCTTTCATTACATCTGCTTATTTTACATTTTGTATCGCAAACTCCTGTGTGCATGTCTGCAATGCTTCGTCTCTCTGCAACTGAAATACTGTACATTTTCTGTTGAAGCCTGTCATCCTTTAATAAATATCTATCTGTTATTATTGACAATATACATCATGTGTAAGGTGGACACAAAGCCGGGGGGGGGGGGGGGCTTTTGATGAAGCTAAAACACGTTGCATACATTAGTTTACATTGCAGGCTTGAGATCCTTTGGCACATTCACATGCTCCTCGGATGGTCCTGTTCCCGGAGTCGTTCTTCCTACTTCGGTGTGTTCATGAGCTTTAAGTCGTAATATGGAAACAACTAGAACGCTAAAAAGAAGGTGTGTTGCATTTAATTGCTCAGAGCATTTAATAATAGCTGTTTCCAGTATTTGCAGGACAATGAAGAGGTTTTCTCCCAGACTTGTTGATGCACCAATACATTCCCTAAAACCACAAAAATTTCCCTCGGGATCAATAAAGTATCTTATAAAAATAAAATAAAAATATTGCTTTATTTAGCAATGCTAATAAATTACTTTTCTAACTGATCTAAGTCACTTTACATGGACAGCAGCTAACGGTTACAACCTAGCACCATATTACAAATTACATGTTTACAAAAAATGTATATGTAATACGTGAATTAAGAAAAAAGGGTTTTCATGGTTTTAGGATTTATTCCTGCAGCACTCTTCGAGTCTGGCGACCTTTCTTGCATGTTACCACCAACCCATCCAACTCCTCCCTCCCCATCTCTCGCTCCTCATTTCCTGTTGGCTCTTCGCCATGTACTGTCTAATAAAGAAAAAAAGTAGTGATTTTAGTGGGAAATCTCTTGTTTAGCCTTCTTTATCTCCTATACTGGTGGTCACCATCAGGAGCAGAGCAGCTGCTATGGAGATAGTAATGTTTCAGCATGTTGCTCATGGAAATGTCAGCAATGGTCGTTCCTTCAGGTCATGGTGGTCTCTTTAGCTTCTGTACTGGGAAGCTAGTTCAGCCAATTTCATGTGAATGATCACTCCAGGCAAAGTCCCATTCTGTATATGACTACGAAACTGATTTGATTTAGAGTTTGACATTTAATACATAGTTTCCATGGAGAAACAATACAATTCTAGCTGAAAGGGAGGTGGAGCTGAGGGCAGACTTCAGAGGGGGGGGGGGGGTTTATGTCAGTCGATAGAGTGAGTAAGTAAGAGTGGAATGATGGAAAGGAGGCCTGGATGTTTTGGTAGAAGAAAGTCTGTAATCATGTTGGTAAATGAGACAAACACATAGCTGTGCTTGTGCCCACCAGACAGCCAGACGTGTCTCTGCATGCTCCATACGTTTCTGTGTAAGAGTGGGAAACAGATGGTACGCTCTCTGGAGTGTCAACACTACTCCCAGCACGATTAGATGCGAAAATGACTTGGATTATAAATACTGACTTGCGACTGGCAATCAATACAACGATCAATATGCTAATGTCTGCTGCTTTCTCTCCTCCTCTTGGGTTTCAGGTGCGTGTCCAAGCATATCATGTGAAAAAACAGACGGTTTAATTAATAATTCTCCACGCTCCACAGCGTGTCCTCTCTTTGTTTGTGTCACTCGTTCTCATACACACACGTCACACCCAACACAGCATCACAGTCAGGGTCCACCAGCTGGTCTCTAGCAGGACACACAGTAATTGTCACCATGGTGACAAAGCCCGGCAGATGAGGACCCATGTGTGTGGTTTAATGCTTGTGAGTGACGTTGGTTTAACAATATTTTAATAATGCATAAAGGCAGGACTTTGTGTGTGTGTGTGGGTGTGGGTGTGGGTGTGTGTGTGTGTGTGTGTGTGTGTGTGTGTGTGGCCAGGCAAAGAGACAGAATAAAAAGAGATGAGAGACCATCGTGTCGTAGAAACAAACACATCACTGAGTGTGTGTTTCCTGTGTACCATGTGACATACTGTTACTGCACAAATCCGTCTTAACTAACCAACCAATTGTTTAGATGTATAGTATTTTACAGCAACGGTCTATACAGCACTCTCTATTGCCTACCAGTATACAAGAGGGAAAGAATGTTGTGCAAAGGATGAAGGGTGGGACAGAAAAAAGAGGGAAAGAATAAAAGGTGCTCGTTTGAGAGGGATGCGGGTGAAAATATAGGGGAGAGAGGACAATGGAGGAGTTGGAGAGGCAGAAAAGGAGCTGCATGGTTGCTCATTTTAGTGGCCTGTATTTTTCCTCAAACTAGGTGGAAAACGAAAGAGATAGAATACAGAATTCTATGTAAAAAGTACTGCGGCGTATTAGGGCATTTTTTTGTGGTAGTACTTGTTACAGAACAATTCTATGTAAAAAGAGATGTCAGAAATATTCAAATACAAGGAAGCTCTATACTTCCCAGGTGGAAGTACTCTACTATAAGGTTACTGTTCACGATGAAAGAAAAGCTTGTACTAAACCTTGGACAAACATAACGACTATGGAAGCCAAGAAAGGCCGTACTATTTAGAATTGTATACACATCTAAATGCCTACTTGTAACCACTAATGAATACTTAAAGCTACTACTGCTTTTGTCCAAAATAAACACAAAATGAGTTCCCCTGTTTGAAATTTAAACAGGGTTTTGTAATTAAAAATAAAAACAATAGGGTTCAATAATTCAGACTAAAGATTGAAGTGTCCAGGATGTCCTGTCGTTCATCTGAACTTCTCGTTCTTGGATAATATGACTGACTTATCCTTGGTAGCCCGGACATTCAAGTTTGATTTTAAAAATTTTGATCCGTCTGAATTTTACCGGTCCCATTCAAACTGTTTTTTTTTTTTTAATAAACTTAATTCAAACTTAAATAAACGTAAAACCTGTAATAACGTCAGCGATATTTACATGTGTTGGGCCAAACAGTTTGCTCCATCTAAATAGAGCTATTCTGGGACTCAATGAAACCTGAGGGGCCTCTGGAAATTATCACTCTGTAAACTGTAGTTCCTCTTTTGTAGACTCTAGGGGTTCTTTTTATTCATCAGCCTTTCAGTGGGTTACTTTCACCCATGCTCTCATTATTAATACTCCATCAAGCCTCAAAAGGCTGTCTATAAGTATACATTTTGTTTGTTATTCTACTGTAGCTGTTTAATAGTTTTTTGGCTTAGGACTTCGCTTGTAAATAATTGTAGAATCGGTTGTCTATGCATCCAGATGTCAGTGACTTAATACCACAAGCCACACTGACCTTTACACCGGGTGCATTTCCATCCACCAGTTTTCATGCATATTTTCAAAAAAAAATCTTTAAATGTCGCAAAAAAAAGTTTTTAGGCTTGGCTGAGGTAGAAAAGTTGGTGTAAAGATAAAAGCGAAATGCGAAAAAGTGCAATCTAAAACAGCGACTAAATGATGACGTATGCATGTGACTTCAATGTCCGCTGAAGCTTCTGCTTCACTGAAGAGACCAAAAATAGAGGCAGATTAAAATTCCTCATCGCTCCACACAGATCTGATGTAACTTTCCCACATTAACACATGAAACAAACCGAAAGGTCATATTTCCATCATGTTGTATTTCATTGTTTTTCACCGTTTGAGGTACAACTGACGGTCTATAAATTGCATCATCTTGTTGCGCCCTCTTCTTTTGCAATGGTATTATGCTTTTCTGACTTTAGACCTAATGTTTCTCTATGACCCAACTCCTACTACTCGAATAACGGTAGTGGATGGAAATAAGCATTCATTTTTTCGGCTAAAATTTGCAGCACATTTGGATGGAAACCTGGCTAATGACACTTGAAAGAAGGTGATCATGTGTGGTAGAAAACCTAAATTGAGTTGCATTACCTTTAGACCGATGTGAATGGTTACTAATCTTTGTGAATAGATTTTGAACACAAAACTCCAAGGATGGATGGCTAAACTATAGTGACAGGTGTGGAGCTGATTTAAACCGCTGTAAAGCTGTTGTTTTTGAAGGGAATGCTGGCCTTTCGCCTTTATGATGGTGCTGTAAAGTCATTTAAACTAGAGAGGGTGAAGCCCTGAGACCCCGAAAGGCTCTGACGACCGTTGAATTTAACAAGAAAGGGCCTCTGTGAGCGTCCTCCATCATGACAACACAGGCATATGTGTTTGAAATGTCCTCCGTAAGACTGCAACTGAGATATTAGGAGGATTTTTTGAGTTTAGGTTTAGAGGTTTAAGAATGTATCGTAAAATTGACGTTGCCAGTCAACGTAACAACATTGTCAATTTGTTTTTGACGTATCACAAATACGTTTCTGATCAAAGTCCGCGTCAGGATGAGGTTGGGGTGGATGGGTGAGTCAAACCCTGTGAAACCAAACCTTTTTTTTTTTTTTTTTTTACCCAAACCATGATCTTTTACCAAACCTAACTAAGCAGTTTTGTTTCAATTCGCAACGTTAACCAGGTTTTTAAAACGTTTAACCCATGGAAAAAACGGAAAAAAACTTTCTCTCAAAACATAATTGAGAATGCTGTTACGTTGTATGGGAACGTCATTGTTCGGACACAGGGTTGGGGCATTCAGGTTGAAGGTGAAGAGTATGGGTAAAGGTCAAAGTTCCAATTTGGAAACAGGGTTAGATTTGGGTAAAAACACTCATCTGCTTTGGATGTAAATAAGTGTGTTGTTGCCTGTGTTGGTCCTTACAAGTGCAGTAACACCAACGTGTTTCCCGGTACACAATGTATCATTGTTCATACCTTGGGAAGCGTCTCACTCTAAGAAGGTGTGTGCTTCCTTTCACTGTGCGGCTTATGTGCACTGTTACACATACAAACACACCTTCACAGACAGAACCCTGCTTTTACAACATGTGATATTTGTCCCAAAATAACCTGTGTGGATATAACGGATTTAAGAAAATTCGCTTTTGGGTATTATCCTTTAGTGGTTGCTGGTGAGAAACCATAATCACAGGATTTCTTTTGACCATATTTTGGAGCTTTTGAGTTGCTGACATTTTCTGCTCTGCTACACCTTGGCAGGTCTAATAGTTAATCTATTAAGGAAGGACCACATTTGCCCAGTCTGCAATGGTTTTTACTTGGAGATGGATGATAAGATAACGAACTTGTGCAGGCTTAAGATTGGCTGACTGCCAGTCTCTGTTTCTCATGCTGGTCCTTTTTTATCTGTTTCTTCTTTCTCTCAGTTAACTGTCACCAACGTGTCTTTCACTCTCTGCTGCACAAATCTCCCAGCAGATCCTTTGGGTCACAAATTGCCACTTTTGTCTCTGACCGTAAACAATGACACAAGCGCGCTAATATTCCGTTATAATTCAGAATATGGAATATTTGAAATTTGATACGCTCATGTGAACAACATATTCCGTTTTGGTTATTCCAAATTAGGCCCTATTCCGAATGTAGCATTTTCCAATTAAGACGTAGGGTATGTGGATATTATTCAGGTTATAGGAGCATTCTTTGAACATGTATACAGCTTCGGAATATGCGTCTGTCAAGCACATCTGTCAACAATGACACAATGGGCCCTTTATTAGCCAAGCCCACGCAGTTCAACTGACAAATCCTGCTCCAGACAAACACACACACAGTTACACACAAACTCAGCTCAGAGCCAGGTGCTGAATCTAACCCCCCCACCCCCACCCACCCCACTCTTCTTCTCTTCAACCCCTCTCTATCCAAACCTTTTTTATTTTTTTGTCCTCTTTTTCTTCTTTAGTGTAGAAAAAGATATAAGCCTAAATGTGAAAGTTTAAAGTTGAGTTTTAGTGCAAAATGGTGTTTTAATTGTCGGGCGAGCGCAAACAATGGCATCAGAAAATGCTTTGAGTTTAAACATTAACCTGCTTTTAACATTTGCAGCTGCAGGTGCGTCACAGATATTTATGTGCAAGGCAGAATACAAATACAAGTAAAAGTGCTTTTTCATAAAACGTTAAAAGTGCCACACAACAAAAAGAAGATCCCACTATAAGTTTCTTTCAACATGACCTGCGATTGTCATTTTTATTTCATGATAGGAAGCAATAATCTTTGATGAAGCTGATGTAGCTCTTCAGTCTAAATATCTCACTGAGACCTGCTATTCATGCATGGCTTTACAGCTGCCTACTTTTTTAGGGATTTCATACTTCACCCAAGAGGCTTTATGTTTGCCAGACAAAGCTTGTTTTTCGGAAGCAGTTATTCCCCTCGTTCAAAGCCTCCTTGAGACAGAGCTGCGGTTTGTGGTAACATTTGAAACATGTAAGAGTGCCAGTTGCATGTGGCATTGAAGTAGTGCAGTTCTAACGCTGTCTGATATCAATGTCACAGAGAATGTAACATACTTCATGCACAGACGTCACTGTTGAGGCTTTTGGAAAGTTACATGTTCAATTCGAATTATCAGTTGCGATAACAAGACGTAAGGGCTTTAGGTCAATAACACTATTAAAAGGTTATTTCTTGATTAAACAAACACTGAAGGGTATGCAATGCTGAGCTCTGTCTACTTGGATTGAGAGTGGCTTTGGAAAGTGAACTGTCCTCTCACTTATGCAGTTCCTCCCTCCTCTGTGCACCCAGATTCAGATCCAGTCAGTCACCCTGTCTGGCTTCCCGTTGTTTAACACCTTGCTGTTCGACAGCATGTCAAGTCAGACAGGTAATAGAATAAAACCAGGAATGACTTTTGCCTTCAAAATAAAAGCGCAAAATTCGACACTGGGAAAAAAAACAACCATGAGCCAACTTGAATTGGTCTAATAATGTGGGTGCAAAAAATGTAATTAAAACCGTGGTTAAATAAAGAACTGACCTGAGTATGAGTATGCATATAGTTGTTTTCCCATAATCGGAGCACTGACATCATGAGCTTTTAAAAGCGCTTTTAAAACATCGTTTAAAAAATATTTTATTCAGCAACTGACCCTAAATTATAGAAACATTATAAATGACAGCAGCAACCCGGATGGTGTATGCCATGCATTTGCCTAATCAAGAAGTATATTCATTTCTACATTTGCCTCATCTCTTGACCCATCATCTCTGTGCAAGAAATGGCCAATCTGATATTTTTGTCTCTTGTATTTCCGTCTATTGAAATAAACATACAATTTTTTTAAAAGCGCAGCATTATGATTGACTAAAATATTTACAGAATGTACACGTTTGTAGAGGCGGTAGATCTGTACAAATTAGCTTACGGACTTGTGTCGGGACTGAGGGAATAATAAAAGAGAGAGAAGAGAGAGAAAAACGAGGTCTCTTTGAGTAAGGTGGGCACATTTCTAAGCCCATTATGTGGGAAGTGCTTTGTTTCTCTATTACTTTGAGTGATGTCATCACCGGAAACAGCGCTCGCTTCATTGTAGCTGCTTTGACGGCTCTGGCTCACACCTCGCGCGCGCTGACAGTCTCTCCGCGAGCGTAGGCTCTTGTGTGACGGCTTTAGTCAACGCTTCAGCCCGGCATCTTGTTCTTTGGACTTTCCGTTTGTATCTCCAAAAGTCTCGAGTGCGTCGAAGACGTCAGAAGTGACCTGAGAAACAACAAGTGAACACGAATTACGTTTTTTTTGTTCACCCTTTTAGTCAAATGTAGTCGTTTTATGTGGTTAACTGACTGTAAGCGTCCGTCCATGTTGTCACTGCGCTGTGTGACCGGAGGCTCGATTTTTTTAATTTCTTACTGAGTCCAGTTTGTGCGGAACAGTGAGTGGAAGTTTTAACTGGAAGTGTTGAGCATTAGAAAGTCCTGTAGAAAAGTGGAAAAGTTCTCAAGGTAAGAACAAAAACACTAACCTTAAGCTATATACTGTATACCTATATAAATGTTTTTAGCATGTCTGATATTCATTTGCACCTCCATCTGTGACCTTCAAAAAAAAAAAAAATGGTATTATGGTATCACTGCTCAATTATAATGTTATGAACATGTTTGTTTGTTTTTAAAGAATATATTATTACGGTTTTACTAATTGTGTATCCTGTAGAATAAACGACAAACGAGGTGAACCTTATGCTGCCCATGAGTAAGATATGATTTAAATTAGCATGTAGGCCTAATTGATAAAAAAACAATTGCCTTGTTTGCAGCCCTCTAAGGTTCAGGGTAAATGGCAGTAGCCTACCCATAATATGTTATTTATTCATTTACTTACATGTTTAACATTTTTATTTTTTATTTTTTATGTTTTCTGTGCTGGAGTCATGAAGGCATCATTATCATTACAGTAACGGGGTTAAACCAAGCCTTGTGTAGTATTTTCTCTGCCCTTATAACCCTACTGCTGTGTTCATGTAGGTCTTGAAAGTCTGCTGCTTACGGCTGTAGTGTGCGGTTTCCTGACTGTGCCTAGGTGTAAAATCAAATATTTTTTAAATAAACCACAGTATGAAAAAGCCAGGCATTGCACCAGTTTACACATTTGGAATCCATGCAGATCACAAAAGCTCTTGATGTTTGAAACAGATTTTTTGAAATGCAAATATTGCAGTCTGGATGTGTGACTCATTGCAGAAACCTCTTCTCTTTTGTGGTGGCTCCATTTTTCATAATGAGGAAAAGAAAGCCCCTGATGGCAAACTGAACCTTGTGACCTACACCTAAGGCCACACTGGGGGTGATGTAGGCCCTGATAACATGCAGGCTTTTGTCTGTGCATGTGTGTGTTGTTTTATTGATTTATTCATAGCCCCAAAGGAAATATCTGCAGCATTCCACCTGCTCCTTCAATTTCCTCCAGAATGGCAATATACAGATAGAGGTACACATACACACTCGTGCAGACATGCACACTGTGTTGTTATGGTGCTATCACAAAGAATGCAAGGTCCAACACAAATGTAGCCTAGGGAAAATTCCACATTAGCAACATTACATCTCGCTTTCCACTTCAAGTTCAGTTTGTGCGCAGAAGACTATGACGGTCATTTCTGGGTTTTATTTCAGAGTTTGTTGCAACTGGTGAGAAGAAAAAAAGTTATTATGAATATGTTCTATTGGTTGTCACCACTCTTGCTTTCAGACACTTCCTCAATAGCTGCTCATCGTATGACTCTAGCCTGCCGTTTTCACACGCAAGTGCTAAAACCAGGTGCTGTCAACACTCAAAACAGCAGCCGTAGCCTGCCAGTGGCTTCTTGTATTGTGCGTCAGGAAAACAAATCTTCTGTTGTAACCTTGTTAACAGCAATGCTCAACATCTGTGTGTTCCTTTTAGGAGAAAACGTGAGAAGCTCATCAACTTTATTGGGTTGTGTTTTAATGTATTCAACACAATAAAATGGATTATGTCCTACTCTTGGAGGAAAACTATTAAGAGCTGGAAAATAAACTCAATAAATCAAAATAAAATTTAAAAATGTAAGTGGTCTTTCAACTTTCCTGACATTTTTGTCTGAGGGTTGTGCAAAGAGTGAGAGCTGTGTGTGTGTGTGTGTGTGTGTGTGTGTGTGTGTGGTGTGTGTCCTTTAACCATGGGCTTAAACAGCCTCCTAACGAGTCAGTGATCTTTGACCCTTATTCACGCTCACTGTCACTTCAGCTCTAAGGCCTGACAACAATGAGCCGCTTTTGTTCCTTGAATTACTCTTCCGTGCACATTCTTTGCTTCTCACTCTGCTGCGTGTAGAAGAGTGGGGTAAGTGCAAACCAAAACTCTCGTAGGTGAAAATCCAAACAGAAAATACAGTCTACTGTGAAATGCGTGCGCAAGATGATGATCCAAACTTTTTTTTTGAGTCAGACTTCATTGTTAGCTGAACCAAAAAGAGTTCTTTGTTAGAACAACTCATTCCAACAGAAAACTGAGTCACGAAATGTACTAATAAAAATGGACAATGTTTCAATCGGGTGAGAAGTCGGCAACATAGGAGGAGAGACATGAAAAGCAGTCACAGAAAATGTGTCATTCAGACGCTTTAACGTCTTTGAGAAAGGCATGAAGTGGTAGTCTATTTTTTAAAGTACCTTTACTGTACTGAAAACAGGTCATGTATATCACATTATTACTGTTAGCATGCTAGCAATGGCACTAAACACAAAGTATAGTTTTGTCCTTTATCTTGGTCTTAAACCAAACAAACTTTTTCACCCAATGATGGTGTTAGTGCAAAAGCCACATCATCCCCAAAGTCATCTCATGCTAATCCATCCAACAGTTGTTTTAGACAATTCACCAAAACATTTAATAATGTTAACTTCTTGGAAATAGTCCTACATCCAGTAGTTGTTCAGATATTTCCTTGAGGACCAAAATGGTAGAGTGACTGATTGACATTATTAGTCGTGGACGGATAATAAGACTATGGCACAGAAAAGGCCCCTCAGTGCCCCTCCTACATAAAACAAGATTCAAAGAGACATCTTTTTGGTAATTGTGCATCTCTTTCTGGGCGTTTTGTATCTCATGGTAGACGTTTTGCGTGTCTTCACGGTCTTTTTGTGTCTCTTTCTGCTTTATTTGTGTCTCTTTTTGGTCGTTTTGTGTCTGTTCATGTTTATTTTGTGTCTCTTTGTGGTGGTTTTGTGTCTCGTTTTAGTCATTTTGCATCTCTGGTAGCTTTGCTTCCCTTTTTTGGTAGTTTTGTCTCTTTGTGGTCATTTCAAAAAGATGCCCCGGTTAGAAGGGTCCCTTGGCCTGTGTCTAGTAGGACCGTTCAGTAATCCATCTATGTTACTAGTGTGGCTAAATATGAAGATAATAATGCTACACCTCTATCAATCTTTAAATGGATCAGACATTACTCAGAGGAGTTGTTTCGTTGCCCACTCTGTCGGTCAACCTTATCTGCTTTCTGTGTCACACATTGTTTTGCCTGCCATCTCGCTTTGCATGATGTCAAACAAGACTTGTGAAGATGACGGTGTGAGTCAGACCCTCATATGTTGCAGAGATGAGAAGACGCATGGGGAAATTTTACTGGAAAACACAGGGTGACAGACTGCGAGGTCAGGGGTTGCTCACACATCCGTGGGTTTCGGGAGGATATGTATCCATTCACACATAAACACGCACCAGGGCTCTATATCATGTAGGCGTGATGAGTGCACTTATGCAGCAAGTTTCGAAATGAGTGTATGATGAAAAATTAGAAATGCTCAGTCTACAGTGTGTGAGCAGCGTTCCAGTCTGCCTCTCTCACACACACACACACATAAGAGCTGGGAAGTGAAAGAAAAGGGGAAATTCTTGCGCTGAATTGATGCCTGGGCGCCATGCTGGGACAATAGAGAGGGCGTGGGGGTAGACAGAGAGTTAGTTTACATGTCATACCAATTCAGCAAGTTGAAACGTTGTGCGAGAGAGGGAAAGGTATTGTGAGCTGCAAATATGTTTCTGTTATCAAGCCCTGCACAAAGGAAATATCACTTGTTTTTGTTAAATGCACATACATACACTGTACCCGCCGTGTAGTGGTACGTTTTTTTTACGTTTGTATAGGGCACACATGCACATGTATACAGAAAGGTTTGGTGTTGTCGGTAATACGCTGTCTATAGTCAGAGTGAGGCTGAAGTGACTCAGACTTTAATTCACCACTGGTGTGATGATGAATGACTGTACAGTCTTGTTGTTGAGTTATGTCTCATCACATTACCCCAAAACACGACTGTGGACTCCTGATTTGGTCTAAATTTAGCTAATGTGGTAATTGTTTTGAGTTTGTGTAGTGTCGTGTTTTTATATTTAGAAATAGAGATGCATAAAAATCAATTTCAGAAAACTTCTCTTCATATTAACTGTATTTATTCCATGATGATATGGTACACATTGCAAAAGTACTCAGCTGAGGACCATTTCACTGTTCCAGACCAGATTTAAGTAGTGACTCTGTCTCACAGGTTCATAGAACGGCCACGATCTCTTGTTTACAACATATTTTATACCCGCCGCCTTTCAGGTATAGTCTTCTCCCATTGGTTGGCTGGGGCCAGGTCCTATTGGCCCCTTGTTGGCACTTAGGCGTGTCCACGCCTCTCAGCGCTTCTCTGCTCCAATCAGATCTGCAGTCACCCTTTTAGGTGGTGTACTCTTCCGCTTCACAGTTTACAAATATTGCTTCTTATTTCACAGTAGGTTGGCCACGATACTATGCGTAGTCACTTAATTCAATAACGTTTTTCATATCACATTTAATACTTCTAAATAAGGGCACAATAAGGCACATTGTAACAGCTTATATATTGATTATTCTCACAGTAGCTATCTCCAAAAAACATATCACCTATGTTTGCAGTAACATCATTTCTGATTACTTTGTGAAAACATCCCATTTTATATGTATTGTCTTTGTCATTAGATTTTCTGTCAAAGGGATTTGAGACAAAATTGAACAGATCTGTTGAAAAAGCTTAAATGAATCAGCCGTAGTACTTATAGCAATATAATGTAGTTTTATTACTAGTGGCTTTTTAGTTACTACCCCCCCCCCCACGTTCAAACAATAGTCCGGCAATTCATTTAGAATAAACATTGATATGAAAGGAGATTTCATTATACCTGAGTTAACTATCTCTTCACTATCAATCTCAACAGTATTATTTACAAACAGCTTGTCAGTTTACAGAATGAGACAGAAAAACACAGAAAACTTGATGTTTCATTCTTAGGTCACATGATAATAAACTGATTCACCCACTGTTACTCAACTGAATTTCCAGAAAATGATACTATATCGCAAAATATAAATTGATATTACCATATAACACTAGATAAACTATGATTATAGATTCAACCCACATTGCTCTGCTGTGCGGTTGCTTTGCGCTGGGTTATGTAGTACACCATTGTGCAACCATGGCAAGTTTCTGCATGCCATGGCATCATAGACCGGCACCACATTTGTAGGCTGCTTGACTGTGTAATCATTTGGTTATTGAGAGCCGCTTGGGCCTGAAACATTTCTGGGCTGTAGCCTTTATGTCATAATATAAACATATGTAAATGTAAACCATTGTTAGTTTTTTTACTGAACTTTCTGAGCAACTGAGGCATGATAGTCACAGGTTATGTCCACTGTTGCTCGCTCAACCACTACACTCTGCAAGAGGGTGTATGTGTCTGAATTAATGTGTATGTGTATAACACTTAAGTTGAAGTCATTCAACCACTGTGGAGTCACACCTTAGCACCTTTTCCCCCAAATGTTTATTGTCGCTTTTGAATGATCAAAAAGGAAGTGCCAAAACCACAAAGTAACCATATCATGCTATGTGACTTAAACAAAAGTTGCAGTTTCACATAATCTCCATGTGCTATTACAGAAGTGAAAGCATATCATATTTATTAGCATGTATTGCTCTTTTTTTTAATTGTAGAATAGTATATTACAGTATGTAACATACAGTATTAGTTTGTGTGTTAAGATATATATATATATATATTACTCATCAATAAAAACTCACCTTTCCCAGTGTATATATACGGTCATATTTCAGAGCTCAGTTTGTCCATCTTTCGTTCAGCTTCACGTGCTATTGAATTGGTTGATTTTGCCCAAGAAAAGCAATGAATAAGTTGCTATAGAAATTCTAAAACTATAAATATGCACCATTTCAGTTGGAGATGGTCAGCACAGCAGATCCTGAACCAGGACTAATGCAAAAAAGCTGGCGTAAAGACTGCATGATCAAAATGTACAAAATCAGAGGCTTCATGATTCATGAGCACAGAGCAACACATTTTAAACAAACTTTGAAAGCTGAATTATAAATCTGAAAAAAAAAAAATGCATAGGGTAAGCTTTGGCAACAGTTTAGACTTCATGAATTCACTCTTACATGGTGAGTGATGTACTGTACGGCATTTTAGAAAAACTGGTGGGAAAGCTCGTCTGAATGGTCGTCTGCGCCTGTGGTTGTATTTTCAATCAAAATGTATTATTTCTTTTTTTTAAACGTGACATTTAAAAAATTTGAAACACAACTTTGCTTAGCCATGGGTCAAACTTATTTACAGTATTTGAATTGAACAGAAAAATGTTTTTTTTAGAGCGGCATATTTGAGCAGATACTGTACCTTTTTTGATTGATAAATATTTTATTACGCAACTGTAGCCAGTGTCAAGTTGTGAGTCTGGCTGTTAAAACAACACTAGTTTAGCCTGGTTAAGCTAAAAACCTGAAGGCTAGCTTCAACTAAGGGCTAAGTCTGTTCTATAAACCATTCAGTATCAAGCAAATCTCAAAAAGGTGTTCAAAACACAGTCTTTGCAGTAAAAATCTCAAACTATTTGGACAGTTTTATGCTTTGCATTTACTGATCATGAATTCCATAGTGTGACTTTTGCTGTATGGAATTTCCAGACAGCTTGTTGAAAGATTGCTTGTATTTGCAGGGCATTTAGTAAGCTACAATGTTATATCAGCTAAAGGTTAACAAGCAAGATCAAGTCTCCCCAGAAGATGGATGTTCACACTGCTGACTTTGTGTAAATGACTTTGAAGCAAGACATTGAATTGGTCCCTGAATTAGTTTGATTGCAGTAAACAATCTGTGCCAATGAATGATACTGTTGAAATACTGAACTTTGATATGCAAGCTACTACCATCCGTTAAAGTGTCACACAAATTCATTGTAGCTTGTTGCTCTGTGCTGCCTAAACATCCTTCCCTGTGTGTGTGTGTGTGTGTGTGTGTGTGCGTGTGTGTGTATGTGTGTATATCTGTGTGTGTGTGTGTGTGTGCGTGCGTGCCTGTTTGTTTATCAGTCTCTGAGTGGTTGTCCAAGGCTCAGGTCATTCTCGAGTATCAGGTGTGTGTTTCCACGTACACAATTATAAATAGCCCATCTGACCACCCCGCCCAAGCCTGTGCAGCTTGATCTTTTATTTCTGTTTCTTTTTGTCTGTTTTGTTCCCATTGCTGCTGCTGCTTGTGGTTTAACCTCTTCTTGTTTTGTGATGTTGACGATGACCATGGCTGCTCTGTTTCCCTTTCAAAAGGCAGCGTCTGCATCCATACACACATTTTCTCTGTCGCGCACACTGTACAGTAACTACACACAGTCATCATAGATGCAGTGTTTATTTCTTGTGATGCGGTGTCACACGGAGAGATACAGCAGTTCTTTCCTCCCTGCAGCAGTCAGACTGTACAATCACTACGGCCCCTGGTAGACCACCACACACTCACCAATTCAGACAGAATTGTGAAATTACACTGCTATGTGCAATATCTCTGTGCAATACGTCCTTACTTACTCATCTATTGTTACTATTGTTGTTTTTACCCCGATACTACTGCATTTGCACTTTACTTACTTAACTATCCACTTCATTTTGGTGTTCACATGTTTTTATTGCATTCTTTTTACCTTTCTGCTGTGACCATGTAAATTTCCCCGCTGTGGGACTAATAAAGGATTTCACCTATGTCTATGTGGCAACACTGACATGACCGTCTAAGGAACGGTTTAGACCGTAAGTCTAATATGACACAAAGTTGTCTTTTTTTTCAGGGAAATATATATTGTATTCTCTTCTACTCTGAATACTTTAATACCTGCAGTGTATTAATATTAAAACATTCAATATCAGCTATGTTACTTTGTTACTTGTAACAAGACAAATTAACTTGCTTTAGTGTGAAGGAAAGACTGAAGTCTGTCTGTCTGTCTGTCTGCCTGTCTGCCTTGTCTGTCTGTCTGTCTGTGTTTGTGTCTGTTAAAAGGAAAGACTGTTTCCTATGATAACAGCACAGAAAGGTCCCTGTGTGTATTTTGAACTCATTTGTATTCATTGATAAGAGAGCGTAGATAAGAAACAGACGTCTGGGTAAGAATTGCATCATTAAAAAAAAAAAACAACGTTTTTTTGCCTTTTACAGTTATGATCTGGCAGGAAATGCATTATGCCAAATTAATATTTTTAATTTGCTGCCTATGCAGAAATGAACTATATATGTGTTCCTCTTTTACCTCTGCATTTCTCTTTCTTTATTTCCCAACGGCAGTTGTTACCAATGGAGCCCAGGCTGACCGATAATCTGAGGGTTGTGCTCATCTTGATTGTCCTCATCTCTACAGGTAAGATAACCACACTGGGAAAAATACCTTTTATCTTAAGTGGCTCTTTTAGACTCATTCATTGTCACAACTGTGTTTCTAAACCCTGTAGCTGTTCCTGTTACTGTATGTGGTATTTGTTGTCATGTCTAGATATATTCAAGAACAGACACTCAAATGCAATCTATGATAGAAATTTCAAACGGACACCACTTGTTTTCTCTTTGGAATAGATTATCTGCTTTGATTTCAAAAACTTTTTCCACATACATGTGCATGTTTGTGAACAAATAACTGCTCTGACGTCTCTGTATGCACATATGTATAAGTAGCAGTATTATGGCATACATGATAACATATATTTGTCATCCATGAAATATTAAACATGGCACAGGAAGGCAATTAGCTCATGAATTATACTTAATTTGTTTTAATTTAATTATACAAAAAACCTTTGTAAACCTGTTCAAAAACTCTTCAAGAGTACAGACTCGAAGTAGAAAGCAGCATGTAACAGTGACATCAGTGTTGCACATGGTCACAGATGCATGCACACACATTTAAATTGCAATTTTGCAGTTCAGTGTCACACACAGGGCTCTATTTTGTTGCTATGCTGAGGAGCACAACTGTGCGCTGACAAATCTGTGTTTTCCTGACTTCCTCACGGCAACGGTTTGGCATTTTGGCTGCACGCCGACATGGGAAGACATGTACCGTAACCTTTTTGCCGAAGATTTTTCTTCTAAATGTCATCTCGCAAGTCCAAAATCTTATAGACCATTATTTGAGCCCATAAGAATATTGGAAGTTGTGGTTTTAAAAAAAAAAAAAACTTGTTAAAATATCCTGATTTCCCTTATTTTCAGAAAAGTAATACTGAATCAGAGGTTCAGTATTGCATTCACAACTCTTATTTAGATTGAATTTATTTTCAATTATTCACACAATTCACAAATTATTCAAAACCAAACATCTAGCCACATTTTCTCAATGTGTGCCTACATTTTGTTTCATACAGGTTCAAGTGAAAATGACCAGGACTTGAAGTTTTGCGGCACATGGCGCCACGCCAAGGGCTCCCTCAGCCTGAACGTCAACCTCTCCACAGGCTGTAGTGAGATCTCAATCTCAGCTAATCAAAGTGCTCTGTCCATCGACGGGCAGATCACAGCTCAGTGTAAGCGGTCAAATGTGATTCCGCTTAGACTTGATTCGGAGGAGGAAACTCACTTCTGTCTGTATTGGGAGCCATTGCTGGACCAGTTGAAGCTGCAGGTAAATCAGAAAAAGGAGGCAAGCCGAGGATTTGTTAAAGGAATTTCCATGCCGCGAAACATCTAAACCTCTAATATAACACTGGTCATTTTTAGAGAAATACATTTAGACATTCATAAATGTAGTACCTTTTTTACACTGTTCTGCCTTTTTCAAAGCTGACTGTGAGAGGATGGCAAGGACTCATCGTCTCTTTTTTGTTGTCCAGGTGGAAGGAAAGAACCTTACTCTGTGCTGGCCTGCCAGCATGCAGGGTTTCTGCTGCACTGATCTGTCTGATGGTCTCAAAGCACCCGAAGCCCACTATGGCATCAAGAATGGAATGGTCAAAACTGATATCATCACCGATGAGATACGAACATTCTACAGGTTCAATGGACAGTCTATCGACTGCAGTAAGGGAGAATTAATGTTATCTACAGTACATCTGTAAATGGAGTATATTTGGCAAGATGAAGGTTTTTGCTCATGGGACATACATTGAAGATTTCCTGTATTCTTTCCTGCTCCAATAAGTCAGTGTTTCCACATCGATTGTTAAAATGTTGTTTGTTCTGGGTCAATTTTATCCTTTTTAAAGATTGGAGTCAGATTTCTGTGTCAACAATTTAACGTGTCAATTCACACCTGTGCTTTTTTGCAGAAGCATTATGTGATCAAGAGAGCCAGCGATCCACCCAAGGCAACATGTAATTTCCTCTCTTTTCTTCAAATGCACCATCACAAAAACTGTCAACATCCTTTTTCACATAGCTTTGTCTTAATTGCTTAGGCCCAATCAAGGGAACTTTGACTACAAACAGGAAGCTACGCTGTATACTATCTTAGGGTGGGGTTTTTCAAAATAAGATGGCTTCTTTTACCATCTGAAACCATTAAACGTAATGCCATGGTGGTGTGTGTTGACGTGCGTATCCAGGAATGAACAGTCTGCGGTGATGTCCTTAGCTGGAGGGAGTGTTGAGCATCCCTGCGCTCGCAGCTCTGAGGTGGAGATGAACGAGGATTTCAGAGGCTACAACGTCACATCACCTGTAAGACTTGACACACAAAAGAGTTAAAGTTTGCTCACTTGTATTCAAACTGTAGATCCTTGAATATCTTGTTTTTCTCTGAGCACATTACAGACTTCTTGTCCATGATGGTTTTAAAGCTCCCACAAGGTCCATTTAGTAGCTCTCAATCCTATCATCATAACACATAAGGAGCTGGAAGGTCACAAGTAAATGTTGAACTTCAGAATTCACCCTGAATTATCTCAGGTCATGTGTTAACTGTAGCCTACGCAGCAAGATTGTGACCACACCGGTTCCTTCTCGGTTACATTTTAGCTGCATGTTCAAAAATGAAACTAATTCCCTCTGAGTCACGAGCAGAAACTGAAATACATAACTTGTTTATGCTCCTATGCATGTTTTGATGGAACCATGGGAATAAAAGGGAAGTTTCCACAGCAATCATTCATAACACTGAATAGTTCTTAGTTAGTGACTTGATAAAGTAATGCTATTCATATAGCAAGTTAAATGTAAGGAAACAAAGATGGCAATAGCTGCTACAAAGATGAAATAAGAAGGTAAAAATGTATTCTTCGGTGGCAGCAATGGATAAAAAGAAGGCATTTCTTGTTAGGGAATGCATAATAATTAAGGATTTAGTCTCTTAGTTCTCTTTCAGAGTTCAGAGATTATTTATTTATTCACTCAGAGTCTACAGAAGGCGTCGGAAGGCATTGCATTGACTTGCCTCAACTCAACAGTATAATGCAGCTCAACTGAGAGGGCAGCTTCATTGTGGCTGTGCACGTCCATCTTTAATCAGGGGCTCACTTTATAGCAGGTTTTTTAACCCAGTAAATGAGTAACTGTGTTAACATTTTTCATTCAAATCGGGGGTGGTGGTGATTCAGTTGAGAAAATAGGTGAGAGGTTAACCACATGAAGGTAAAGAATAGTAGCATTTTACTGACAAGTAGAGGATGGATTTTGAAAGCTGACATTTTTCCTTCCAAACTCTCTTAAAATAGGGCAATTTGTGTAAGTGCCCAGCAATCCACATGCAGATCTACTAATTACAATGGTGCCCGGCGTCTCACAAGCAGAGCAGAATGTGGTTCAAACTCATTGATTTAACTCAAAATTTGAAAGCCATTAAAACATTTTTATTTTGTCGACATACTTTCTACATCCTGTATATATTGGAATATTAGGAAGTGATGCCGGGTTTATGGATAGTGGTTTTCCAGTTCACTTTTCGTGTTGATTTGAAAGAGAATTGATCCAAACCCTGGTGTGCTGTCACTAACTGTGCAATGTTGTGGTCCTCTCTTTGTGTCTAATTTATGTTTTCCAGGCCTCTAAAGATGTTTCTGCAGAGTCCACTATCACTGTGCACCTCCCTCCAGCTCTAAAACAAGCCGCGAAAAAGACGAGCAAAGTAGTCTGCACTTTCTTCCAAAATAACTCCCTGTTCCAGGTAAGGCTCTGTTTGCCCTTAGTCGACACAGGCCGCTGAGGCGAGATGAAATCATGCTGACATGTTGGCGTGAAATCATGCTGACATGGAAAACCTTAATACTCTCTAATATTATAAAGTCATAAATAAATAAATGCAGGTTTTTATGATTATAAATTTTTTGTTGTCAAGGACACATCGCCTCACTCTGCAAGTTGGCTCAATCTCATCAAGCCATGCCTTGCCTAACAACTTGCCGTGTGTTAGGCTTGCAGTGGATGACCTAATCAAATTACACCTTGCGGATTTAGCAATAAGGAAATACTTTGATTTCAGCCAAGAATCCCCATTTTATCATCAGTGTCCAGACTTTGAAGAGACATTGCCGGGAATCGGGGCCGCAGTATTCAGAAGGAAACGATATACAGATTTGGATGAGGTGATCCAACAACACAATGGACAGATGAAGGATATCTCCATGTTCCCTGCTGTTGCACCTCCTCACTAAATTGTGCAACGAGTGGCATTCCCTGTTTACCGTCTGCGGTGTGATGAGGTTGAGCCGACCTTGCAAAGTGAAGCAGTGTGGTTACTTGCCACAAAATAAAATCACAATTTTTTTTGTAAATGTTTGACTATAATCTCAGAGACTATTCAAGTTTTATTCATGTACATTTGTGAGTTTTACCATTTCAATATCAGATAATATCTGTGTTTTTCTTCTTGATAATTTACGACCTTATTCTTAAATTCTTTCTCTGAATATTCCCTCCACCCACTCCGTTATTTATTTGTTTGTTTGACCTACAATGCCCCTAATGCGCCTTCCTACATCTACACTGAAAGCCTTTTAGTTCTTCTGTGTATAAATATGTAGACTGTGTTGTATCAGGGGACGGGTAAATATGTGTGTGTTTGTGTTGCAGGAGGTTCACAAGGAGGCCAGGATTCTTAATGATGTGGTGGGGATCACTGTGGAGAACGAGGTCATCACCAACCTTTCTGAGCCAATTAGGATTGCCTTTCACCACGATGTCATAACTGTAAGTGTGTGTGTGTGTGTGTGTGTGTGTGTGTGTGTGTGTGTGTGTGTGTGTTTGTTTTGTGCTCTTTTGTCTGCATCAGTCTGATCATTATATTATCTTGAAATTGTTTGGTTAAATTGTTTTTTAAAATCTGGTGAAAACTAAAACACTAAAATCTCCTATTCAAAATTCAGCAAGTATTTGATGCTACATACTGTATATTTTGGTGAAGTAAGTAAGAGGAAATACTTGGTGGTCCACGTCTTGCTCACTGCCTTAATGGTGCCCACAGAATTTTTTTAATTTTTTTATGAACAGCAGAGTTGTATATTTCGCACAAACTTCTCAAATGAGGGTTTGCTGCGGATGCTGTTGAAAAAAAAAACAAGACGGTCGTTTTCTGTTCCATGACGTCTGCTTCAGGCTGTCTACCTCATGAACAAAGAGAACACACACAAACCACTTGACGGTTTCTTTTCTTGTCTCGCATCTCTCCGAAAACAGATGGTGCTGATGCACACTACACTTAAGATCGTTTGTTGCTTCCTCTTGCTTCCCTTTGTTGCAATGCACACACAAACCCACGGTTTAGTGTCGGATCCACAGTACTATAACACTGTAAGCTGAGCTGCGTGCGGTGATGTGTTGTAGGTCTTGAGTAACAAACGCAACTATTTGCAGTGGCAGCTCTTTTTCAATCGCTACAGGATCAAAGGATGCAGTCATTACCTTTTTTAAATGTTGTTAATATGAATAAAAATGTACAGCATCTTAATGGGACGTGATTACAGCTCACATCTCTGTCCCTTTTTTTTATTTCAGATAATGCATTCAAGGAAATGTGTTTCATGGGACACCAGGAAAGGTTGGAACCCTTTAGAACAAACCTTTAGAAACAATACTCGTTCAACATGCATCTGTATTTACTGTAACTCCCAGAGATGCTAATTTAGTATGTTTGAGTCTGTATTTTCTTTGTGCAGATCCGTTTCAGGTCAATTGGTTGGTGGATGGATGTAAGATCGGACAGAAGGGACCAAAACACACCGAGTGCCTCTGTAACCATCTGACTTACTTCACTGTGCTAGTGGTGAGACATGCAGCAGATACACTGCCATTGTTTTTACACAATGGAAACAAACAAACAAATGGAGAGAAAGTAATATGATGCAGGACAAATGTACTCAGCACTATAAACATTAAAGGGATATTTCGGATTGTTTGAAGTGGGGTTGTATGAGGTACTTATCTGCAGTCAGTGTAGTACTTGCAGTAGATGACAGTCGGCACGGCCCCAGTAGAGAGAAGCAGACAGGAGTATGGGCACGGAAGCTAAGCAGTGTACTGCTGTGGACAGGGGCAGCAACAAAACTTATTTTAGACAACAAAAAAAAAATCAATGTCAGTTTAAATGTACATTATATTGAGAATATTTTCACTGCTTTACCTTGCTGTCAGTCAGCCCTTTCTTTCGGGGAAACTGAACCGTTATCTACGCTCTCTTCAAAATTGATATATATAGATATATATAGATATATAGAAATATCCCTACAAAAATATATAAATTAGTTTACACACATATAGACACTTTTACACATGTTAATGTGTAATGAAGAAACGCATACGCAACACATAAAAATAGAAACGCATATTTTGGTGTGTGAAGACCTTGTTGCTCTGCTCATTGCTCTGTGTGTGTGTCCCTGACAGCAAATGGAGCCTCGCCCAGTGCGCCACCTCTTGGCACTGACCGCCATTACATCTCTGGGCTGTGCTGTGTCTGTGATCAGCTGTGTCGCTCTAATCATTTTTCTCTGCCAGAAAAGGTAATACTGCTTTTTGATAACATTTTTTTATTTTATTTATTTTTTAATAATCAACCTACTCATTTCCATTCTGCTCTCCCTGTAGCAGGCGATGTAACGAGCAGTCCATCCCCATCCACTTAGGCTTAGCTGTGTCTCTTGCCTTCCTCAATCTGCTCTTCTTCTTCACTGGGGTCCTGGCCAACGTGGGAGGGGAGAGCGTGTGCGTCTGGGTGGGGGCAGGCCTCCAGTACACGCTACTCAGCTCCTTCACCTGGATGGGCATAGAAGTTTTCCACACTTTCTGGTTGATCTACAAGGTTTTCAGCCCCTTCCCGAAGTACTATGTGTGGTACCTGGTCGGCTTTGGTGAGTATGTGAAGGTATATTTCTAAGGTTCTTGGCACATTAAGGTAAACGTGATATTAATGTTTGACCTTTTGAAAACTATTTTCCCAGTTCTCCCTGCTGTTCCTATAATCATCCTGGCTGCATTAGGGGACATTTATGGAGTGAGAAAGGTGGTGCCAAGCGATGACGTCTCCAACCCTTATCAGATGTAAGCAAGAATATTTGGACAAAGATATTTGCTTTGGAGCAACATATACAGTAGTGCCTACATAGTGTATGAATAAAGGCACGCGCAGCAAATCACAAAGTCACACAGCCCATGTTTTGGCAGTGGTCATTTTATCCATCCTCTTTGGGATTTTATTTGCTTTTCCCTCTCTGAGTGCATGTTGGTGTTTCCAGGTGCTGGATGAAGGAGAACCACAAGGCCTTGCTGGCCCATTATTTCACCAATATGACAATCCTGGCCGTCCTGGTGTCCTCAGGCATTGTGATGCTCTTCCTGGTCTACAGAGAGATCCGCACCAGGGATGAATGGAGACAGAACCGTGTGGCTTTTCTCAGCATCTGGGGTCTCAGCTGCCTCTTTGGGACAACTTGGGGTCTGACCTTCCTGGACTTTGGACCCCTCTCTGACTTTGTTCTTTTCCTCTCCTGCATCCTCAACTCTTTTCAAGGTCTGTGCTTGCGCTATACAATGCCAGTTATATAGATCTATAGATATTATGTTGTTATAGTCAGCTTTGCATAGCATAAGGGGCTTGGCTGTCACAGAACTAACGCAACAGAAAATAGATTATACGGTTTCACCTGACTTTAACCCTGGTGCATCCCTTTAAACATTTTCTCTGATGTCCTTAGAGGACAAAAATGTCAAAGAACTGCTATGAAATGATATATTAATATTATTTTTGACTTTCACTTAAATCTTTTAACCAACTTCAGTCCTGATTATAACCACCAAAATCAAAATTTGTTTTCAGAATTTTTTAAATGCTTGTTTGTTTACATATTTCCACTATTTTGTTTTTGTTTTTTATGAAAGACATAAAACAAAAATGTAACAGTCTGGGATATATAGCATACCCCTTAGGGCAAACATGAGAAAATGGCTCAACCTGGTGGAAAATAGTAAAAACTACCATTTTGAAGCCTATGTTAAAAGGCTGACACAATAGAATGTATGATTTTATGATGTTATGGCCGTGAGATCAAAAATTGTGGTTTTAATGTGTCTCATTGTTGACATTTTCTCCCAAAATTTGAGGAAAAAAAAAACTCACACCCTTGCCTAAATTTATGTGCATTAACACAGCCAACATGATCAACCAATTTCAAATGAAAAAGCCAAAATTCACCCTTGTGATGCATAAGGGTTAAATGGCATTGTTGTCACCAAGCAAATGCACTGATCCAAAGACAAAAAAACATGAAATTAACCACAACAAGCTACATATTTGTGTCATTTTATCATCATCATCTTATCATTATCACCTTCACAGAAGGTTTACCTATATATAGTCAGGGGTTTTTTCATTGTTGTCTCAGAGATTGGCGAGTGTATTTGGAGCCGGTGGTCCATTGTATCAGTGTGGGAATGAGACAGGCCATGGTTAATCAAGGCCTTCTGTTACTGCTGCCTATCAGAAGAAATGCTGTTTCCTCTCACATGCAGGGCACTTGTTATTTTATTTAAGTCACAAACTCAACCTATTAACCCTATTTTTGCTGCACATTTGTTGTCAGTAATAGAATGTTCTATGACATCCGGCTAAAATGCGACAGCTTAAAGATACAGTATAACAGTTGTTCCCTTTGAATTTTAGAGAAGGTCATCACACATACAATGACTACCCACTAAGTTCTGTCTTTCATTAAAAAAAAAAACAATAAGAAGAAGAAAAGCAGATTTGAAGAAGGTCAGGTTCCAAATAAAATTATATAGAAAAAGATTAGTTGTTTAGCATATCTCTAAAATTAAAACTGATCAACTCAAAACCATCTTCTGCATTGTATATACACACAGTAGTGTATAGATGGCAGATGTGTACTGTATAGAGTATACAGATGGTCACAGACAGTACACTCTTTACAATAATCAACTGTCTCATAGTGAGTCTTGGTCCTATGAAACATCTAAGACCTAAAGTGAGCAGCCCCAACAACACTGGCTCTTAAATGACTCACTCAGGACTGAAGCCAGAGATGACTGGCAGGTAAACATTTACTTTTTCAACAGAGCAAAACTAAAATGTAACTGTCTTTGTGCAGTGGTAATAATTAATAATATTATTAATAATAGTACAGTTTATTTATTGGGCACTTTTCATACAAGCGCTGTAGCTCAAATGGCTTTACAAAAAAAGCAAAATATTTAAAGAAGAGCAAATAGACATAAAAGATGACAATAAAAAGATGATTGATCAAATGTATGAATAAAAGTTCAAAACGGAGACCAAGAATTATGAAAATGTGAGAATTGGTAAAAAAAATGTAAATAAATTGAATGATTTTAATTATACGCCAACTTAAATAAATAGTTTTTTCAGCTGTCGTTTAAAAATGTTCACAGAGCCCACATCTCTTATAGCTCTTATAGGTTAGGTATTCCATAATTTTGGAGCATAGGTTGAAAAAAATAATATATTTTCTTGTGTGTATTTAAAAACCCAGCCTTACAAGATCTGGGAGCTTGTGAATGATTTTACAACGACAGTCAGCAATGTAGGATGGTCCATTTCCACCCTAGATTAGTTTTGGAAACAAGAAGATTGTTTGACTGGTTTTAAGTTAGACTGCAATCACGTAAAGTAAATGCACGTATGTATTTGAGATGTGCCTTGAATGTGTCTCCACCTTCCACTTATTGCACAGGCTTTTGGCCCAGTGATGCTGAAAAAGTGGAATAGATCGAGAAAACGGATGACTTATTGAACCTTGGTTCTGGTCTGTTCTCCCAGGTTTCCTCCTGATGCTGCGGTTCTACATGCTGGACTGGATGCGCAAACAGGCTAGTGGCTCTGCTCTGGGCAGCTGCAGCACCGGCTCCACCAGGCAACACATGCTACAGCCCCAGGAGAAGAGTTAGATGGACTTAGATCAAAGCTGCAGCAGTCGAGCTCTGTATGTAAAAATGCAGTCTTCTTATCAAAGTAAATGTAGAAAAATGTTTCACCACTGTCTGCAACACTGTAGATTCACTGATTCTTCAGCTGGAACTCTGTTGTCAGGCGTGGTAACTGCGGGGAAATCTGAGTGGAGTGACATCCCACAACTGAAGAATGACTCCAGAAAGCAGTGAGCGAGCTCTCCATACGTCCTACACTTCTCATTCTTCTAGTACTAAACAGCACAGACTGGGTTGGTCTGTGAGTGCTATTCACAGACACACACTTATTGGAGCCCCCCGCTTATCAAGTGTAATGGATTTAATCGGTCATTCTTGTGAGTGCAAATTGTGTTCTTTAGTCTTTTCATGAGGTGAAGAGTAACCAGAATGTTGTCTCCATTTTGCAGTAAATTATTTTTGTTTAATTAGAGCTACAGATTTCTACAGAAGCCATGAGAGGCAAGTGAGAAGAAGAACATTCTGGTGATACATTTTCTAAGTCTGATCTTAATTGTTTTCTCTCCTGTTTTTATGACTTGAGAACAGGTGAAGGTTTTGCCAGGATAATCTTTCTAAGTTCCTTTTTTTTTTTTTTTTTTTTATAAATGAATAAAAGAAAAATCAGAAGCAAACACAAGGTACATGTATTGTGTATTAGCAAGTTATGTAACATTACTGTCATGTCTTTCTTTTGGCTAGAAATGCATTTTAATAATATCAATATATGTAATATATTGATATGTATATATAAACAATAACCTTGTGTTTAGAGTGCAAATTAAAACTTACCTGGAAGAAAACATGAATGCTTTTAGTCCTATTGAGAACATGGGGTAGTGCTGCACTTTGGCCTTTGGTGGCCAAAATAAGTATTACAACAACATTTTTTTTTTTTTAATTCCTGTTTTCACAGATGAAGAAAAATGAAGGAACTTTTTTCTACCTTTTTTTTTTTTTTTTTTCACCTGTTCTTGAATCGTAAACACAGGAGAGGAAATAATTTAGATCAGACTTGTAAAATGTATCACCACAATTTCGTTGTTCTCACATGCCTCTCTTCTGTAGGTTGCACATGGATGGAGATTACCTAAATATAATCAACCTTGCTGGAAGTATTTTAATCAACATTATTCACTTTGCAGTCAAAACTGGTTAAAAAAATAAATACTTGATTCATCTTCTCTGGGACAGTGGAGAAGAAATTACATCATCACTCAGGAACTCATAATACAGGCTTGGAGCCTATATCTGTAGAATACCTAGACTGGATCTAGTTATAGAAGGGAAAGAATTTATTTGAGATTAAAAAATGTAAACTGGATATGAAGCTAAGATTTCTTTCCAGACAGGGAAACATGGGCATGTTAAATGATTGCAGGTTACTGTGCTGTAATTTCCATAATGTTGTTGCAAAGAAAAGGTATATATTCTTCTTCTTATTATTATTATTGAAACTCTCCTTGAACCTTAGATAAGCTTTTTATTTTGTATTTGTTTGTACTGTGTAAGAATTTGTTTTATAGCTAAGTCTTTTTTAGCACTTTAGATTTTCAATCTTTTAAAAAAAAAAAAAAAAAAAAAGTATTTATAGAACTTCAGTCTTTCTGTATTCTAATATGCATTATGGAAGACATTTTATATAAAGTATGTGCGCATTGTAAAATAATAGCTGACTTTTTTACAATAGATGAGTCCTTTTTTTTCTTTTCAGGCCACATTCAGACCTTTAGTAAAAATAATGAACTTAAAATGTAATAATGATCAGGTCTTCATCTTCAAAGTGATTGCATTTAGAGTGAGTTAATTTAAATATATCTGGTTGGCAGAATGTAGACCGATTTAAAAATTAAAATTTTATATTCCTGTATATATAATTGTAGTGAATATGAAATTCACAAGTGAATTTTTAGATACTGTGATATTTGCACTTTTTTTTCTTTTTTTATATGGTGAAATGTTATGTCACTGAGATGATTGTGTATATTAGTTTTTTGTGGATCTAAATAGACTATTCATTTTTTTTTTTTAAATTTGTTAAAAGGAGCTAATGGCTGTGTGTTTCTAAAAGTGAGTGCACAGTAAGTACATTGCTGTTTTCCTGTTCCTTCTTATCTGTGCCTGTGTGTTTCCTCCCTGGAGGTTTCTAGATTGCTGGTCCTCTTCACAAACACGCTGCTTGTTTGCCATCAAATTTCTCAATGTCTCTGCTACTATACAGTATGTGTCTACAGTTTTCTTTCCCCAAGAGCGTCAGAAGAGGCTCACTAAACTGTCACCAGGAAAGCTTAAAACAACAGGCTCTTTTTTTTTTTTTACTCGCTTACATGGCTTTTATCTACACTGCCAACCAATGCAGACATGTCAGGTCAAAGTGTGATGAAGACGGCCTCAAACCAGAGTCAGAGGTGTGCTGTTAAACATAAGGGAGATCACAAGGTGTCCAATGTGAATAGAAAAAGCAATTCTATATTCATAAAAGCTTTGCCTTGTACGGTGCTAATAGGTGTAACTGCTGTGGCGTTTCGGTGTCTGCAGGTGGCACTATTTTCTGTCTGCCCAGTCCTAATTTTAGTATTTTCTCTATTGGTTCGTAGGTAATATGTCACCTAACCTGGAATCCTACATCATTGCTCTCTTTACATGGAGCACAATGGAAATAAGTCTATCGTATCATCCTTTAGTTTTTTTGGCTTATTTTCAACTTTATTGAGAAAATACAGTGCATTCATTACATGGAGTAGACATGTTCCTGTTTTTCATTATACAATTTGCAATATATTTCATAGTGAAAACAAATATTCTGAACCTTTTTTTATTTTTTTATGACAAATCGCAAAATGTAAGGAAAGGAAAAAAGAATAACACAAGCAAAAACGTTTTTTTTTGCCAAATTATAATTTTTTATTTTTAAGTTAGTCAAATATGTTTAAAAAGCCAAATCATTTTATGTTATTAATATTTTTCTAAGATATTAATCAAGTTAATTGTGTGAATTGTATCTGCAAAAAAATTGAGATTCATAACAAAACTGTAAGTGCATTTTCAATCCGATATAAAAACCCCATTAATAGTAAGAGATGTATCATCCTTAGATGCGTGTGGTCTAATGTCCTACTTATCATAAAATAAGCTGAAAATAAGCTCAACTAAAATAAAAAATAGAGCAACACAATACAATTGACATTTTTATCTTAAAATAAATAAAATTAAATACTCTTTATTGTAGTAATAATTCAATTTGCCTTTGTTTTTCCTCTTTAGTTAAAGACTATCCACTGTACCTTTTTATTGGCAAGGTACATATTGACTTAAGGTGGAAACTGCAATGTGGGTCCGGTAATTGTGTTGCGCTCTGCAAACTCCTAGTTTGACGCTTGTGTGTGCGCGCGCGCGCAAATCTTCACTAACTTGGAACATACTGTTCATGGGTCCATCCCCTCTGCCCCATGCTCCTAACAGGACCACTCTAATTACATGTCCGTTCTTCACGTGCAGTGTGTGTCATACTATGTTGTTTATTGTACTGTACACACGTCATCTATTTCACGTCTGTCCGTCCTGGGACAGGGATCCCTCCTCAGCTGCTCTCCCTGAGGTTTCTTGCAACCCCCCCCCCCCACCGCCTTAATTGTGGGGTTTCTTTTGGGGAGTTTTTCCTTTTGCGGTGCGATATTGGGCTACATAAATGAACTTGATTGGATTTGGCAGGCTCAATGTCAATCATGGGACTATTTATGTTTATATAATAGAAAGAAAAACGATGACAGAAATCAGCTATTAACAACAACATGATAATAAAAATCAGAATTCAATGTTGACTTACAGTGTGCTATATGTCATTTTCTTTTATTTCCTATGCCAAAATATTTCAAGATTCTTATGGCAATAGGTTTTCTTTATAATTAGTCCAGCTTATAGCCTACATTCCTTAATTAAGTTGCGACGGGAATTGATTACACAAACACAAGCACTATGTATCAGATAATAACGGCTCTCCTAACTCTTGTAGATCTTAAAATAACCCTAACACATATGCATACTGTAGTCATAAGGTGCTCCTATATAGCAGCGCCAGCGTCACATGACGTCTCCTCTGAGCGCAGCAGCCAGTTGTTTACGGGCACTGATGCATTTGCTAATGGACACCGCGTTGGCTGGCTGTCAAAAACGCTAGGCAGGAGGAGGTAAACCAGCACAGGTAAGACGGGAAAAAATGCCCTGAAAGTGTGGCCCGTGAGCGGGAATAGTTTCTGTTAGTACGGGACATTGTCCGCGTATTCGCCGAAGAAAGCGCCTTCCTGAATAAAGATAACGTTACAGCAACGGGACAAAAGGGAAGTCCCGTCTGTTTGGAATCGCGGCAAGCTAACCGTAGACAGCCGGGACACTACCGGAGGTTCACATTCAAAATGAAAGCCAAAACAAGCAATTTCTCACTTTTTATTTTTTGACCAGTAGCTGTGTCGTTTTGTTGAGGCGAGGTGAACGCAGACATGTCTCGCCCCAGTTTGAGTCAAAGCCATGATGTGTGCAGCGGGTCTCATCAAAGAACAAGCTAACGTTAAACGAACCTATTAAATAGTGTAACGTCATGCTAACGTTTGCTATAATTAGTGGGGCAAAATGTGCCTATTATTATGAATAAAAGCTAATTTAGCTTGTTATTAGACTTGTGTTTAAATATATATACATAAGAAAAATATGCGATGACAGCTATCCGAACGGGGATCTCCCTTTTGAATTGCCCCCTCCATTTGCCTCGTGGCTCGTAAAGCCCATATGTGACACATGTGGGTTTGGTCTATGTCTTGACTTATAAACAGTGTTTGAGAGAGAGATAAAAAAAAAAAAAACTTATTTCCACAAAAAAATTAACAGATTTCATTGGGACTTTATTTTGAATGTCATAAGCGGAAGTCAGATTTAGAAAGCCTCTGTTACTTGACACCGGTTATTCGAGTAAGGAAACGCCGGCTCGGGATGCTTTGTATCGTTTTGGTTTTTTTTTTGTTGTTTAAATGATGGCGTTTCTTTTTCTGTAATCATGTAGACATGGGCCACACATAGATATGTAACATCGAATCAGTAAATAGACGGATCTCTACGGAGCTAGCCTCAAAACTAAAATGAGCAAATCCAAAAGTGGTTTTGATCATCAGAGCTATGGTAGCAGCTGAGATGACTATTCACTACCCACCCGTTATTTGCTGTAGTGATAAATACACCTTTTTTTATTTTATTTTTTAGCATAATCCATATGCTATATAATAATAAGGTAGGAATGCCATATTATTATTGCATAAAAAAAAATCCAGACACTTGGCTACTGCACATATAGTACAGGTTGGACAGACTGTCCCGTTTTGATCACAGTAATAAGATGTTCAAAATGTAAGCTTTCTTGCAGAACATCTTTGTTACAATTTATCCAACTTGGAAAATGTCACTTGCAGTTTTAATTCTTAAAAAAAAAAAAAAAAAAAAAAAATCTGCTTGAAAACAGAATGCTAAGATTTGGAATTTTTTTTAAATTTTAGTTACAGTTGCTAACACACACGATCAAACACACTAGTTAAGAATAAAAAAGCTACAAAATGATCAGAGAGAGAGAGAGAGAGATCTCACAATCGCATGCAAAGTGTCTTTGACCTTTTGCAGCCTCCTGGAAACAGCAGTGAACAGGATTGGCTGATCTTGTAAGCATATGAAGGAATCCATCAAAGTGACTTGTTACGTGATTGCACCAGAGTCATAAAATTACCACTATGATGAATGTCTATAGCATCACAAGGCCTGCTGTACAGCACACCTATGTGATATCTTTTACTGCATTGCTAGCTGAGTTGACGCATTTCACAGGTTGACGCACTTATAAAGACTCACACCTGCGACACCTTTAGCTCCTAGCTTGAACGAAGCCGTGCTTTGACTTTGTTTGTCGATCCGTGTGCAGGGAAAGTAATGAGATGCAGGTTACCAGCGGTGTGGTTGTGTTGAGTCATTGATTGGGTCTGTTATCGTCGGATAAACAGGTGGTGTGGTGGTGAGTTAGTGCATGTGGAACAGATGCCTAATGATTGAACAGAAGCATGTGCCCCACATGGGCAGGGACACAACACACAAGCGCCAGCCCTTTGGGAAAACTGAGCCTTCAGTCCGATTTTATTTATAGTCCTGTTATTGTCCTGTAAATTGTACATTCCACACCTACATCCACATGGCACTTCTCATGCTATTCTAACCTGCTCTTATGCCTCTTCTTCTCTCTAAACCTGAAGATTAGTTGAGATCATTGTCTGAAATGATACATTCTTCAGACCTATTACACAATATTTGTCCCTTTTCTTTTATATATATATATAAGTTAATAATGGGATTACCCAGCAAATGTGAAATTCTATCTTGATTTTTCTGTGTGGGCTATGAGCCACAGTGGTGGAAGAAGTAAATTCTACTTAAGTAAAAGTTCTTATACCAGAGTGTCGTAAATACTGTGTTACTAGTAAAATAACTACAATCAAAATTGTATTAAAACAAAAGTATTAGCATCAAAACATAAAAGTAAAAGTACTGATTATACATAACGACCCATTTCAGAATAATGATTTTTTTTTTTTTAGATTGACCTTTTCCTTTAGGTGTCTGAATAGATTGTGCTGCTGCCCCCGACCACAGCTGTACATTGTAACTCCTGTCTGATTCTCCAAACCGGGGGCGTGCCGACCGCACTCGACTGTAGGTGATACACTGACTATGGATAAGTTCCTCATACAACCACACTTCAAAACATCCAAACTATCACTTTAAATCCCCCTCAACAACAGTGTCCAACTGAGGCCAGAATGGTATGTTTCTCCTCCTCCCTTCCTCTGCGGTTAATGTTTCCACTCTCACCGGCCTTTCTCTTATCTGTTCATCCCAACCATAAGCCATAAGACACTGTTCTGACTCACCACTTGGTATTGAGCTCCTTTATATACGTCACAAACAATGACTTGGTACATCTGAATGTGTTGCACAGGTTGCTCCAGAGGTTGCCAGACAGGGACAACAGTCTGTAGCGTCCACAGCTTTAACGATCTGAGGCGGCACTATGGTCGACCACGAAGAATCCAAGAAGATGAACGGCTCCTCCCACCTGTCGGAGCCACCCAAAGAGAGCATGCAGCTTAAGAAGGAGATATCGCTGCTCAACGGAGTTAGCCTGATCGTAGGAAACATGATCGGCTCCGGCATCTTCGTCTCCCCCAAGGGCGTGCTGATCTACAGCGCCTCCTACGGGCTGTCGTTAGTCATCTGGGTCATCGGGGGCCTGTTCTCTGTGGTGGGGGCCCTCTGCTACGCTGAGCTGGGCACCACCATCACCAAATCAGGCGCATCTTATGCGTACATCCTGGAGTCATTTGGTGGCTTCATTGCATTCATTCGTCTGTGGACTTCTTTGTTGATTATCGAGCCCACCAGCCAGGCGGTCATAGCCATTACATTTGCAAACTACCTGGTGCAGCCGCTCTTTCCAACATGTGAGCCACCATACGCAGCAGCCAGGCTCATCGCTGCAGCGTGTATATGTAAGTACTCAGATCTACTCCGTGTCCCACTGCTGTTTTGCTCACGTCTGTGTAGTTGTTCCTACCGGAGGAAACGGCAAGAGCCTCTATGACGCTTTCCTGTCTTCCCCCAGGCTTACTGACATTCATCAACTCTGCCTATGTAAAGTGGGGCACCCGCGTGCAGGACACTTTCACCTACGCCAAGGTGGCAGCCCTCATCGTCATCATCATTACTGGCATCGTCAAGCTCAGCCAGGGTGAGTGGTGTCACGACAGTACTCACCTTTTCACAGTGTTTCATAGTCTCTATGTGTCACGAGTGTTCAAGGTGCCATAGGCAATACAGTAATACGGCACAAATCTTCTATCCCGTTATAGGTCATTTCATATCTCAATAACAATATCTAAATATAGCATTATCCTGGTGTCAATAAATAACTAGTCTTTATGAAATAACCACATGACACAGCATAATTTGGTATACTCCTGTGTGAATTAAATACTTGACAAATAAAAAGTATTTTTTCATTTCATTAAGAATTTATATATATATATTTTCTGAGAAATTTGAGTTAGTATGTGCTTATTATTATCAATTTAGACGACGTAATTGTGTATGAAGTTATCTGAATATATGACTTCATCACGATATGATTCCATTAAAAGACAATAAATTATCATATGGATTTACAGCCTAGCCCTACTCAAACTTTTGCTTGAAGTTTTAGGGAAAAATCAAGGACATGGATACATACAACAAAGACAATAACACGTTACCAGTCTTTAGTATAATATATACTGACATGAACTGTATTCAGAGGTAAACTCTGTGAGCTCATTTTTGTGATATACTGTCATGGCTGAAACGGCCCATACTACACTGATTTTAGAAAAAGTTTGAAATCTCGGCAGCCATCGACAGTGGAATGAGAAGGACTGATCAATGCACGGTATTATGATCGTTTCGTGTCACTGATTGTTCCTTTTTAATTGTTGCACCTCTCTCTCAGGTTATACAACCAACTTCGAATCATCCTTTCAGGGATCGTCTACAGACCCTGGCAACATTGCGCTGGCGCTCTACTCCGCCCTTTTCTCCTATTCCGGCTGGGACACCCTCAACTTCGTTACTGAGGAGATCAAAAACCCTGAGAGGTAACTTTCCCTTTGGTGTCCTTTTCTGTAGAC
This sequence comes from Bovichtus variegatus, assembly GCA_943593645.1. NCBI lineage: Eukaryota > Metazoa > Chordata > Actinopteri > Perciformes > Bovichtidae > Bovichtus > Bovichtus variegatus. The sequence continues at coordinate 8,035,027 of CALSCE010009344.1, read as the reverse complement.
AGGCTGAGACAGAGGCAAGTCTGACTACTTGAATCAGCTTGGGAATAATCCGATGCCGTGTTGTTCCAGGAACTTGCCCCTGGCCATCGCCATCTCCATGCCCATCGTCACCATCATCTACATCCTCACCAATGTGGCCTACTATGCCGTTCTGGATGTTAGTGCTATACTGGCCAGTGATGCAGTGGCAGTGGTGAGTAAACTTACTGTAAAGTATAGAAAAAAATAAAAGTCCGGTGATCCATTTTCTCAGGCTGATCTAAATTGTTTTCTCTCCCGTTTATTACTTAAAAACAGGTGAAATAAAAAGTTTTTACGAGGTTAATATTTGTAAGTTCCTTTAAAAAAAAAATTCATCTGTGGAACAGGTGGGGGAAAACAAGGTTTTGGCAATAGAAGGAAACATTTGTTTTGTCAGTGTTAGTTGTTGTAATACTCATTTCGGCCACAAGAGGCTGAAGTGCAGCACTACTCCATGTTCTAAATAGGACTAAAAGCATTTTTTCTTCCAGGTGAGTTTTGATTTCCACATGCACTCTAAACACAAAGTACATATATTGTGTATTAGCAAGTTATGTAACTTTGTTTTGTTGTTTTGTTTAAAAATTGTGTGTCTTTCTTTTGGCTTGAAATGTATTTTAATCATATCAATAAATATTTTAAAAAGTAACTTAGAAAAATGATCCTGGCATTTTTTTTTTGCCATAAACACAGGAGAGATAACAATTCAGATCAGACATAGAAAAAGGATATCACCAAAATGTTTTTTTCTTACTCGCCTCTCATGGCTTCTCTAGTAAAGCGCTTTTGACAAAAAAACAATAACTGACGCCTGTGTACGAGTTAAAACTACAGTTGCTAAACCAGTCTCTGTGTCTGGATCAGACATTTGCAGATCACACTCTTGGTGTGATGAGCTGGACCATCCCTATTGCTGTGGCTCTGTCCTGCTATGGAGGCCTCAATGCCTCCATTATAGCTGCATCCAGGTACAACACACACACACACGCACACCAATTTGAGCAGGAATGCAAAAACCTGCACTGGTTATTATTATATTATTAGAATTGTTATGTACTCTGGCTTTGTAGAGGTTGATATTTTATATGGCCGTTTTAAAAGGCCGATACTTGGAGTCGTGGTATCCGTCTTAATTCACGTTTGTTGTGTCCAGGTTGTTTTTCGTGGGCTCTCGTGAGGGTCATCTCCCAGACGCTCTGTCCATGATCCACATACAGAGGTTCACTCCAATCCCTGCTCTCATCTTCAATGTACGAAAATGGAGCAATTATATGCAATTTGAAGTGAAGGAAGTACAGGAAACTTCAACTTAACCCTTATGCGTCACTAAGGTCATTTTTGGCTTTTTAGTTTTTCTATCATTTTGGTTGTGTTAATGCATATGTAATACATTTTGGCAAGGTTGTGTTGTTTTTTTCTTCTAGTTTTTATTTTTATTTTGGAAACCTCAACTTCAACCTTTAAGCTCCTATATTAAAACCACAATTTGTGATCCCATGGCCATTACAGCATAAAAGCAGGCATTCTATTATATCAGGCTTTCAATATAGAGCCCTGGCTTCAAAACTGTCATTTGTACTATTTTCCACCAGATTGAGCCATTTTGTCCTGTTTGCCCTATTGGACAAATCCTTGCTCTTTTCCTGGTTTCCAGCAGGGGCATCACTGCTGTATTGTGTTTGATGCAGTCCATCAAAATCAGTGTTGTTACTAATCATTGACAGATCTCAGACTATTTATAAAAATAAATAAATAAATGTTTGGGGGAGTTTCATAATAATAATATTAAGGGGTTGAAATTCTGACAATAATGTATTAGTATTTGGTAGTGGTGATCAGGACCGATGCTGGTTAAAATATTAAAATCAGTAAAAGTGGAAAATAATATTAATTTAATGGCAGTTTTTTGACACAGACATTGTTGTCTTCTAAAGACATCTTTTTTTAAACGGATGCCCACGTTAATGTTATTTAACTATAACGTGAAGCCTTCTCATTTACTAATTTCCTTCATTGTATGAGCTAACCTATTTGCATTTTTTTATACGATTATTGTGTTAATGAAAACAAAAACTATCTGGCAGCGCTATACCTGCAAATAAATATGACCATTGATTATTTGAAACATCCACCTTTCTTCCTCCGTCCACTGTCCAGTGTGTCATGTCACTGATCTACCTGACAGTGGAGGATGTCTTCCAACTCATCAACTACTACAGCTTCAGCTACTGGTTTTTCATGGGTCTGTCCATCGCAGGCCAGATCTACCTCCGCTGGAAAGAGCCCGACCGACCCCGACCCCTCAAAGTAAGACACCTGTGTAAATCCTGTGCCTCCATCCATTCATTCCTCCATTGTCTGCCACTTATCCGGCTCTGGGTCATAGTAGGAGCAGCAGAGTAGCCTAGTTCTGTGGAGAATAGGAATTTAAATATGGTCGAGTTTTTTTCTTGCATATTTGTGACTTTAATCTCAGAGAATTTCTTTTTTTTTTTTTTTCCTCACTAAATTCTCACTTTATAATCTCATAAAATAGTCACGTTTTTTTCACGGAAATGTACCACTTTTATCTCAGAGAATATCCAGGGGTACATTCCAAGTCTGTTAAATCGCATCCGCATTTCCCTCACTTGTGTCTTTTCTTTTTTTTATGTCAGGAGAGAGGAAACGAGGAAATGTGTTTTTTTTTTTTTTTTTTTTGAGAAATGAGACGTAGTATCCTCTGAAGCGTCACATGAAGCAACGTCAGTTTTTGAAGTCGGCGATCACAGCTGGATCAGCTGTCAGGCGGCTTTAACAGCTGTAGAGACAGAGTTTGTGCCTGCACACGTGCAATATGCTTATATTAATACAGGCGAACACTTATCACTGCCGGAGCTGCAGCAGCCTGGTACCTGTCAAAAAAACACCTGCACATGAAGAACAACCTGCAGTCTGTCTTTATACGGATTACTGTGTCCTGCTTAGAGGCACAAGGACCTTTTCTACGGGTAGACTGCATCTATATTATTCATGCGTTATTTGCGTCAATATTTATTGATCATTATTTAATAAGGCAGAATATGATTACGGTGTCTTTTGAATACCGGACATTTTTTATTAGGCTTAATGTTTCAGGGAAAATACGCAATTCATATCAAACCCGATGCTCAGGAATGATCAGCTTCACGTGACTGAATGGAGATGACGATAAATAACAATGTAAATGTAAAAAGTGTTTCTTGCCAGAAACTCTCCTAGTATCTCTGAATTAAATTATATCCATAATAAAAGTTAATGGGCGAAATAAAAGATCATGAGTTTGTGGTCCGTTTTATTGTTAGATGGTGAATCAGAAAACGAACACAATATAAAACTTTGGAGTGATGCACTTGAGTTTGATCTGTTATCCGTCTTCATGGCGGTATGAAACTCCAGTGATGTTGAGATGTATCCGATCAGCTGCAGCGTCCAATCAGTAACTGTTATCCAGTAAGGGGGCGAGTTGGCAATAAGTGTTTTATGTGTTTGTAGCTCACTGTCTCCCTCCTGATTTCTCCCTCTGCAGCTGTCTTTAGTGTACCCGGTGGTGTTCTGTATGTGCACTGTTTTTCTGGTGGCAGTTCCTCTCTACAGCGACACCATCAACTCCCTGATTGGCATTGGCATTGCCCTGTCAGGGGTCCCTGTCTACTTCCTGGGCATCTATCAACCAGAATCCAAACGGCCGCCTATCATCACCAAGCTACTGCGTGAGTGCACCACACAGCCAACACACTAAGCCATCAGGCACACTTTGCCATTTAAAGTGCATCGCTCCTCGCCCTCTCACATGTTGTCTCTTCTTTCTGCAGGTTTTCTGACTCACTGCACCCAGCACACCTGCTACTGTGTACTGACAGAGATGGACAAAAGTGAATAGCGTCCGTACACTTCAAGCCTTGATCCAGCAGTCTCTGCACCCTCACCAGGGTTCTTCTGTGGGGGAGAAAAAAAGAAGAAGAAAAAAAAAGGATTTTACTGTACTGTTCACCATGTTGAAGCCCTCAGACTCCACTGACTTGTTTACTACACTGAAAGTGCTGCCACAGATGCCCACGTTCACGGGCAGATTTTCCTGGAATTCAAGGATATTCAAAGACTCCAACCGTAAGGATACACAGTACTGTTATACTGTATATTGTGGATATTGTTACAGTTGCTTCATCACACTATTTAATTACCTCTACTTGCCTTGTTATTTTGACAGGTAAATGTGCAGTGTATTCATGCCTTTTAAACAGTATGTGCCTGTGAGACTTTACAGGCGCTGCACACGATCACAGGGACCTGATAATGATGCAAGTACATTTGTAGTTTATGGATTCAACCCATTTTAACAGAGATATTGCGTGCAGTGTGTGAGAATGTGCTTAAATCTCACCTGAGAATTAAAAGACAAATCATAAATTGTCTGTGATGTTCACTTCCTGACAGAAAAAAAAAGGGAAGAAAATGTATTTTTGTCTGCTGCTATGTGAAGACTTTGAGTCATCATCCTCCATTGCCTATATGTACTTTTGGTGTCATTGTCTGGCAGGTTTGTTTTTTGCAGTTAAACTGAAATAAAACATTGGGGGTTTTTTTTCCATGTGGTGGCTGAGGTGGTTTAACTGTCTCCTGAATCCACTTTGTGGCCTTAACTGTTCTTTATGTTTGCTTTAAACTGTGTGGCACCAAATATATTTGATATTCTTTGCAGTGTTCAATGTGCTGTACACATAATTAGTCAAAATAGCAATTTAGGTGTCCATTATACTGATTTAAAAAGGGACAGTGCACCCCTCAAATCAAAAATACATATTTGTCCTCTAGGATTTTGACATGATAACTTATTGCTTTTCTTCGAAGCACAGCAGTAGATATTATGACCCTAACACTTCTCTCAACCTCCTCCTACATTCCTGCCTGCGGATGTCAATGGCAATGTCTTTACTGTTTCATTATTGTGCTTCTGTGAAAACGTATCATTGACATGACAAGAAATGTACCAGAAGAAGGCAGACATCTCTATGTCCAATATCTCCAACACTGCAACTCACACCAAAACGATCTAGAGGGATAAATAGCACTACACGTAAGAGGACAAATGTGTATTTTTGATTAAAGGCTGAACTGTCCCTTTAAGTCAGCCATGTTGTTTAAACAAACTAAGTATTTCAAGTATCTCTGAATCCCTGCGAGGAACGGCTTTGTAAGCCAACTGCACTAACAGCAATAAGTCATCACCTGAAAGGCCGAGAACACTTTAGTACGTTTTTACTTCAGTTTTTATTTTGAGTACAGGACTTTTACTTGTAATAGAGTATTTGTACACTCTGGTAATAATACTTTTATACTTTCTCCAAGGAAGAAAAAGATTGTCACCTTGTAGATCAGGTCTAATTTGTGTGCACATATGGCCTGAAGACAGGCAGTGTGTGGACCTGTAGACATACTGCAGAAGATTTTTATTTTTTTATTTTATTATTCTCTAAATCAGGCTTTTTGTTTCTAAAACTGCATCATAACAGTGGAGGAAAACTCTAAAACAGGAGGCCCAGATGCTGTAAATCTATGGACACTTGAGGATTAAAGTCAGTGAATTTACCCTTCATGCATTTCTATATTATTGTACATGGGTGTTTTGCGATAAGTGGAGCATTTATTTGTGGTATTGTCGCACGTCGATACAATTATTAGCTCTTTTATACAACATGCCACGAGACCGTGGGTCAAAATCTAGTTTTAAGAGCTTTGTTATTATTTTATGTTACGCTCACATGCTGGATATTCCTAATAAAGTTGTATTTAAATAAATGGCGACACACTAACACATGGAGGACTGGTTGATCTGGACTCAATGAGAACTTTGACGTAAGATATGTTCTAACGGACCTGATGATTCCACGGTTGCTATGTTTGGTCTCCAGGTGCATGATTTTCTCCTTTCACGTGACGATTTCTCTGAAAAGAAAATCATCAACCTGCGACTTTTAGCATCTGGACCTCTACTTACGACCTACTGTCACTGACAACAGGACTTTTTTGTGGAAGATGTGAGATCTGTACACTGTTTAAACCCATGTTGTTTTCTATGTATTTTACCATTGAGACTTTCCGAACCCCCTCAAAATTCACCGATATAATTGCAATATTTCAATTTTCAGTGTAAATGAATAAAATATGAGTCAAGTTTGACTGTTGTGACTAAATACTGACCGTCTGTTTCATCTGTTGAACAAATTAGCATGTTGAAAAAAGGCTACTAGGCTAATAAAATACGATAAAGACCTTACAGTAAGTGATACAAAGCAGGAACAATAGTATTTTATCCTTATTATTTGCTGTGGAAATTTATCATATAGTCTTCTGGTTATATTTTGTCTATAAAGTTGTTACTTGGCCTTACAGTGTGTTTCCTCACATGTCTGATGTCCCTGCCTGCTGGCATGTGACAGATTAACTCTGTTGTAACAATTCAAACTCTTCATTAAATAACAGCAAAGCTCTAACTTCTATATTTGTTAATTTCTTACCCGAAGGGGATTCATTTTTGAATTGCCACCACATTATTTGAATATGACGGCAGTATCTGCTGGTAAAGCTCTGTCATGTTGATTTCCTGGAAGGCTGCGGTCAGCTCTGGTAACGACTCGTAGCTCTTGACAACAAAACCCCGGAGCCTGGAGAGGAACACAGAGAGAAGCTGTATGAGGAATGCTGCCGTGTGATCTAACACTGAAGTCCTACCCTTATTCCTTTGCTCTGACTCTACATCACAGTCATATGTAAGTGATTCATACCTGTGTCGACAGGAGGGAGACGAAGGGCTTTCAATGAGAACCTTCATCATCCTCTCTTTGCATTTCTTGCCTGAAGAATCCACATCCACCTTCGCCGTCTTTAAAAGGCGACAAAACTCCTGAAGACACATGTTTACAGTCAGAATACACTCCGAAGGGAGACAGGAGTCATCCATGACTCGACCACGAGACGCCTTTACAAAGAAAACGTACGGCATTCATTCACATGTCGCCTAATTTGCATGCTATACAATACAGAGCAGAGGCTAAAGGTCGCAGTACGCTGCAAACCAGGTCGAGACTGTCATTTTAGCAAGAGCCCAAAACAACATCTGTTTAAATTCAAGTGACAGCACTGCTGCCTTCAGGTGGCCGTAGGACTTATAGTTCTCCTTTCTAGAGCAGAAGAGGAAGTCAGGTGACGTTATTATAGAGTGACAGAGGGAGGAGGCTGTGGTTGATGGCTGTCAGCAAAGCATCTGATTTTAACACCAGAGAGCGCTGTTCATTTCAATGTGGGTTTCTATAAGGGGAGACACTACAGGGGAATAGGGTTAAACATGTAACTAATAGATACCACTATGAAACTTCCACAGTGTTAATTACTTTAAGGTAATTATTTTTTGTATTACAAGTTTTCACATTACATATATGTATAGGTGAATAGGGTAAAAAATAAATAACTAATAGATATCACCGTGAAACTTACTGAAATTGTATGTTCAAATACATACAAATGAGGCATTATCTAATGCTAACTGTTGGTACATTTAGGTGAAATTGACAGAATCAAATAGACAAAGTTAGTAAAATAAACACTTAAATGTGTTTTTGAGAAGTTTTCTTTCCAATCGTCCAAAAGAAGACATGTTTTGGAGCAAAATAGCCAAAACTCTCAAAATTGACCAGTGCATGAAAAAACGTTTTTGTGTATAGCGCATATTTCATAACTCTTTAAAATTCATAAGATATACATAAAGGATTTGCACTGTATGTTCTGTCTGTAAGACTTTGTGTAATGGCGTGTTACACATGTGGGTTGGTACCTTGATGTTGGGTCTGGCTCCCTGCAGAATAACCAGAATACTCCGTCCCAGTAATATCCTCCCATTGAGCTGAAGCTGCTGGCTCCAGCGCTCCAGCAGACTGATGTAACGATTTTGAGATCGGATGTGGTCCAACGACAGCACTGCCGTCCACTCCTGCTCCATTTCTCTCTCTTTCACCTCGTCCTCACCACCTCTGCCCTTCTCTGTCACCTCCACATACTGCTGATTATAACACAGATCGAATGATTATTGGAGGAGCATTCCTTTAATGTAAAAAATGTTGTTGCTCATTAGACAGTTCATTTACCTGCAGCCACTCCACCAGCTGATGCACCATTGGTTCTGGAGGTAAAGCTGCAGCCTGATCCAGCAGCTTCTGTCTGATGTTGTGACACTGAGACCTAGAAAGACCAATGGAAGAGACGGAGATGGCAGGCGGACAGGAAGGGTAGCGGGGGTGCAGGTGGAACAACAGACTCACGTCCGACCCTCTTCGTCCTCCAACAGTGCTGTTGATTTGCACCATGAGCCCATCCTGAGCTGGAAGGCAAACAGAGGGATGTTGCAGCACTGCTACAGCACAATACAGTAGTGCCTTCATCACTTTAATGTTGCAGCTGTTAAAGTTAGACTATTTTTTCATATACATATATATTGCTGGGTAGCTTGTGAATTTTTACCAAGGGGTCAATATAGTTAATCTTCACCTATAATAATACATGATACATTATTTGATGATTATATTTTTTATTATTCATTTGAATCTTCTTTGTAACTTAAGTTATCAGATAAATGGAGTAGAGTAAAAAGTACAATATTTTTAGAACCTTGAAATTGTAGTACAGTTCTTGAGTAAATGTACTTAGTTACTGTCCACCACTGGTCAGAAATAGCTGACTCTGAGGACACTGTCTCAGAAAACATTGAATTTTACCATTAAAAAAGGTCCACGTCCATTTATGTAGCCTGCCTGGGGCAACAATGAAGTACAATTATCAGATGGGGCAAACTGAAACAGTCTTTGGTCCTCTCTCATTGAGCATTAAAAGGAGTTTCTAAATAGGAAAGGCTTTACTGAGGAAATGTGCCATTGTTCACTATGAAACAATTATGTTTGTCTCATTATTGTCATGCATTGGATGATGTTCGCATACTGTACATAGGAATTGGAAACTTGGATTCAAACACATATTAGGACAGCTGGCTGTATAACCACTGAAGCTACACATCTTACTTCGGCGTGTCTTGGCTTCAGCTTGTATGTTGACATGGTCAATTTGTTGTAACTTGGTGTTTGCAGCGAAATGTTAACGAACTCACCATCGTGCTGGATGAGCTGGAACTCTCCTTCTCCGCAGTAAATGGACGATAAAACGGAAACTTCCTCAAAAGCTGCTTCGGACATTATTTACAAATCAACATCATGTCGTTAGCTTCTCCACAACAGCGTTAAACAAGCGACATGTCATATTTCACTGGATTCAGTGAAAATGTTGCTACGCATGTCCGCATCTCCTTATCGTCCGGGTAGTTTCGCATAGCATGTTTTTTAGTTCCGCGCCACAACTTTAACCCCTGTATGTCGATTTATTCACTTTTCACTTTTTTCATTCCTTTCATTCCATTACCTCTATTTGCCTTGTTATTTTGACAGGTAAATGTGCAGTGTATTCATGCCTTTTAAACGGTATGTGCCTGTGAGACTTTACAGGCGCTGCACACGATCCCAGGGACCTGATAATGATGCAAGTACATTTGTAGTTTATGAATTCAACCCATTTTAACTGAGAGATATTGCGTGCAGTGTGTGAGAATGTACTTAAATCTCACCTGAGAATTAAAAGACAAATCATCTCCCGCAGCATACCCCCAAGGCTGTCCCCCGAAGTCCTCCCCACCGGAGTGAGAAGAGTAACACTGGACTTGTGTGCTGTCAGACGTTACAACCAGGATCACCCTAAGAAGGCTGCAGGTGGCGAGATCCTCGACCCAACCTCAAGCACCCAGTGAGCCTTTAGAAGCCTGCCCCCCTCAAAGACCTTTGTCACCCAGTGAGCCTCGACCGTTGTGGAGCGGACCTGAGCCGAAGTGAGTGAAGAACATGAAGCTCTTGAAGAAGAACAGAAACCAGTTTGGCAGCAGGTGGAGCAAGAGGTTCGCTGAACCTGCAGGTAAATCTGCAAGTAAGCGCTTTTGTTCTTCAACTTAATTTTTAATTCATTTTAAAAATAATGAAAAAATAATGAAAAAACAATGAAAAAATAATGAAAAATAATGAAAAAATAATGAAAAAATAATGAAAAAATTAAAAGGGGTGGGCTTAGTAAGGTGGCATTGTCATGTTTAGAAACTGTCATTGTTTTTCTTGTAGGAAATTCCAAAAAATATAGACAAATTACATGTCATTTGCATTTTAGTCATGAAAAGAAGAAACAATGAAAAAATAAAGAACAAATAATGAATAAATAATGAAAAAAGAATGAAAAAAGAATGAAACAATAATGAATAAATAAAAAGGGTGGTCTTTGTGAGGTGGCATCGTCATGTTTAGAAACTGTCATTGTTTTTCTTGTAGGAAAAAATAATGAAAAAATATTTTTTCATTATTGTTTCAATATTTTTTCATTATTTTTTCATTATTTTTTCATTATTTTTTCATATTTTTTTCATTATTGTTTCATTATTTTTTCATTATTGATTCATTATTTTTTCATTATTGTTTCATTATATTTTCATTATTTTTTCATTATTTTTTCATTATTTGTTCTTTTCATGACTAAAATGCAAATGACATATAATTTTTTCATTATTTTTTCATTATTTTTTCATTATTTCTTCATTATTTTTTCATTATTTTTTCATTACTTTTTCATTATTTTTTCATTATTTGTTCTTTTCATGACTAAAATGCAAATGACATGTCATTTTTTCATAATTCTTTCATTATTTTTTCATTATT